>CM038673.1:792127248-792727248 GCA_021605145.1 Aegilops bicornis | reverse complement strand
ATACTCTCATAACTATGCTCAATTCTGTCAATTGCTCAACAGTAATTCATTCACCCACCGTAAAATACTTATGCTCTTGAGAGAAGCCACTAGTGAAATCTATGGCCCCCGAGTCTATTCCCTGTCATATTAATCTTCCCTTACTTTATTACTGCTTTGCTTTTTTGCTTTGATTTTTATTTTACTTTGCATCTTTATACCAAAAATACCAAAAATATTATCTATCATCTCTATCAGATCTCACTCCCGTAAGTGACCGTGAAGGGATTGACAACCCCTAATCGCGTTGGTTGCGTTGAGCTATTTGTTTTGTGTAGGTCCGAGGGACTCGCATTGGCCTCCTCTTTGGATTGATACCTTGGTTCTCAAAAACTGAGGGAAATACTTACGCTACTTTGCTGCATTATCCTCTCCTCTTCGGGGAAATCCAATGCAAGCTCAAGAGGTAGCAAGAAGAATTTCTGGCGCCGTTGCCGGGGAGTCTACGCAAAAGTCAACATACCGAGTACCCATCACAATCTCTTATCTCTCGCATTACATTATTTGCCATTGGCCTCTCGTTTTCCTCTCCCCCACTTCACCCTTGTCGTTTTATTCGCCCTCTTTCTTTTCCATTTGCCTTTTTCTTGCTTGCTTGTCATTATGTCTGGATTTGGGGAAATTATTGCTGATTTGGATAATAATAATATCATGGAAAATTCTGAAGCTCCTGCTGAAGAACCCCCTACCTTGCATACAAAAAAATTCGAGTTGGTAGTGGTAATATTATTGGAAAAGGAGTTATTCAAGATTTCTTTACTTGTGCCAGTGCTTTGCCTTTTATGGGCGGTTCTATTCTTCATAGAACTAGTAGTCTTGCGGACGCCATTGCCATGCTTATAGTTGAACTTGAAAGGCAATTTATACACATGCACCCTTGCATACACAGAATTTTCTTAGAATTCTCTAATATTGAGCATTCTTCTGTTAAGCGTGCCGCCACTATCTTTTTGGCTCATGAGTTTATATTTATAATAAAAGAGGCCAAAGAAATCTTTATGCATTATAGGGTAGATGATAGTCATCCTCCCATTGAAGCTATCCTTTTTTATCAAGAAGACATGATGCGTTTACAATCTTTAGATCATATTTCTTATAATAAAATCTTAGGAAAAAGGTTCCTGCTGGTGTTCTAGTTGATAAAATTTCCGAGCTTAATGATGATTTTGCTATTCAGAATAATGGACTAGGTTTTCCTCTTGAACGAAGGCTTGTAGCTTTTTGCCAAAAGAATGCTCTTAATGATTAATTGGTTGTGCAATACAAAGGGCCTAAGGAGGAACCCATACCTCCTGAGATTGATCTTGGAGACTTTTGTCACATTAAATTTAGCCCTTTTGATTATTTTTGCTTGCCTCAAAGAAAACTTGCTGCTGAACGTAGAGAATATGAGAGAAGTTTTCATGATTTTCCATACCACTATTATGGCAATACCTAGATCTATCCTTGCTTTTATGCCTAGCTAGGGGCGTTAAACGATAGCGCTTGTTGGGAGGCAACCCAATTTTATTTTTTATTTTTTGTTTTCGTTTCTGTTTAGGAATAAATAATCCATCTACCTTCTGTTTAGATGTGGTTTTATGTTTTAATTAGTGTTTGTGCCAAGTTAAACCTATAGGATCTTCTTGGATGATAGTTATTTGATCTTGCTGTAATTTCCAGAAACTTTTGGTTCACGAAAACAATTGTTAAAAATTACCAGAACATGATAAAATAGTGATTCTAATTGCTTCTGATCAATAAACAAATTTCCTAGGTCGTCCTATTTGGGCTGAAATTTTGGAGTTCCAGAAGTTTGCGTTAGTTACAGATTACTACAGACTGTTCTGTTTTTGACAGATTCTGTTTTTCGTGTGTTGTTTGCTTATTTTGATGAATCTATGGCTAGTAAAATAGTTTATAATCCATAGAGAAGTTGTAATACAGTAGGTTTAACACCAATATAAATAAAGAATGAGTTCATTACAGTACTTTGAAGAGTTCTTTTGTTTTCTTTCGCTAACGGAGCTCACGAGATTTCTGTTGAGTTTTGTGTTCTGAAGTTTTCAAGTTTTGGGTGAAATATTTTTGATGGATTATGGAACAAGGAGTGGCAAGAGCCTAAGCTTGGGCATGCCCATGGCACCCCCAAGATAATCCAAGGACACCAAAAAGTCAAATCTTGGGGATGCCCCCGGAAGGCATCCCCTCTTTCGTGCACTTCCATCGGTAACTTTACTTGGAGCTATATTTTTATTCACCACATGATATGTGTTTTGCTTGGAGCGTCTTGTATGATTTGAGTCTTTTTTTTTAGTTTACACAATCATCCTTGCTGTACACACCTTTTGAGAGAGCCATACATGAATTGGAATTTGATAGAATACTCTATGTGATTCACTTGTATCTTTTGAGCTATATAGTTTTGCTCTAGTGCTTCACTTATATCTTTTAGAGCACGGTGGTGGATTTGTTTTATAGAAACTATTGATCTCTCATGTTTCACTTAGATTATTTTGAGAGTCTTAAATATCATGGTAATTTTCTTAAATAATCTTAATATGCTAGGTATACAAGAATAATAAAAAAAATCTTATGAGTGTGTTGAATACTAAGAAAAGTTTGATGCTTGATGATTGTTTTGAGATATGGAGGTAATAATATCAGAGTCATGCTAGTTGAGTAGTTGTGAAATTGAGAAATACTTGTGTTGAAGTTTGCAAGTCCCATAGCATGCACGTATGGTAAACGTTATGTAACAAAATTGAAACATGAGGTGTTCTTTGAGTGTCCTCCTTATGAGTGGCGGTCGGGGACGAGCGATGGTTTTTTCATACCAATCTATCACCCTAGGATCATGCGCGTAGTGCTTCGGTTTTTGATGGCTTGTAGATTTTTGCAATAAGTATATGAGTTCTTTATGACTAATGTTGATTCCATGGATTATACACACTCTCACCCTTCCATCATTGCTAGCCTCTTCGATACCGTGCATTGCCCTTTCTCACATTGAGAGTTGGTGCAAACTTCACCGGTGCATCCAAACCCTGTGATATGATTCGCTCTTTCACACATAAACCTCCTTATATCTTCCTCAAAACATCCACCACACCTACCTATTATGGCATTTTCATAGCCATTCCGAGATATATTGTCATGCAACTTTCCACCATTCCGTTCATCATGACACATTCATCATTGTCATAGTGCTTAGCATGATCATGTAGTTGACATAGTATTTGTGGCAAAGCCACCGTTCATAATTATTTCATACATGTCACTCTTGGTTCATTGCATATCCCGGTACACCGCCAGAGGCATTCATATAGAGTCATACCTTGTTCTAGTATCGAGTTGTAATCATTGAGTTGTAAATAAATAGAAGTGTGATGATCATCATTTTCTAGAGCATTGTCCCAAGTGAGGAATATATAAAAAAGGGAGAAAAGAGGCCATAAAAAAAGAGAAAAGGCCCAAATAAAAAAATGAAAGAAAAAGAGAGAAGGGACAATGCTACTATCCTTTGCCACGCTTGTGCTTCAAAGTAGCACCATAATCTTCATGATAGAGAGTCTCTCATTTTGTCATTTTCATATACTAGTGGGAATTTTTCACTATAGAACTTGGCTTGTATATTCCAACAATGGGCCTCCTCAAGTGCCCTAGGTCTTCATGAACAAGCAAGTTGGATGCACACCCACTTAGTTGCATTTTGTTGAGCTTTCATACATTTATAGCTATAGTTCATCCGTTGCATGGCAATCCCAACCACTTGCATTAACATCAATAGATTGGCATCTACATAGCCCATTGATTAGCCTTGTTGATGTGAGACTTTCTCCTTTTTTGTCTTCTCCACATAACCCCCATCATCATATTCTATTCCACCCATAGTGCTATGTCCATGGCTCGCGCACATGTATTGCGTGAAGGTTTATAAGTTTGAGTTTACTAAAGTATAGAACAATTGCTTGGCTTGTCATCGGGGTTGTGCATGATGAGAGCATTCTTGTGTGACGAAAATGGAGCATGACTAAACCATATGATTTTGTAGGGATGAACTTTCTTTGGCCATGTTATTTTGAGAAGACATAATTGCTTAGTTAGTATGCTTAAAGTATTATTATTTTTATGTCAATATGAACTTTTGTCTTGAATCTTTCGGATCTGAATATTCATACCACAATTAAGAAGAGTTACATTGAAATTATGCCAAGTAGCACTCCGCATCAAAAATTATCTTTTTATCATTTACCTACTCGAGGACGAGCAGGAATTAAGCTTGGGGATGCCTGATACGTCTCCAACGTATCTATAATTTTTGATTGCTCCATGCTATATTATCTACTATTTTGGAACATATTGGGATTTATTTTACACTTTTATATTACTTTTGGGACTAACCTATTAACCGGAGGCCCAGCCCAGATTTGTTGTTTTTTGCCTATTTCAGAGTTTCGAAGAAACGGAATATCAAACGGATTCCAAACGGAATGAAACCTTCGGGAATGCGATTTTCTCACCGAATATGATCCAGGAGACTTGGACCCCCCGTCAAGAAAGAAAGGAGGTGGCCACGAGGGTGGAGAGCGCCCCCCCTAGGGCGCGCCCCCTGCCTCGTGGGCCCCCCTTTGCTCCACCGACGTACTCCTTCCTCCTATATATACCTCGCACTCTCGAACGATCGACACGGAGCCAAAACCTAATTCCACCACCGCAACTTTCTCAGATCCACGAGATCCCATCTTGGGGCCTGTTCCGAGTTCACGGAAGGGAATCCATCACGGAGGGATTCTACATCATCATAGCCTCTCCGATGAAGTGTGAGTAGTTTACCTCAGACCTTCGGGTCCATAGTTAGTAGCTAGATGGCTTATTCTCTCTTTTTGTATCTCAATACAATGTTCTCCCCCTCTCTCGTGGAGATCTATTCGATGTAATCTTCCTTTTTGTGGTGTGTTTGTTGAGATCGATGAATTGTGGGTTTATGATCAAGATTATCTATGAGCAATATTTGAATCTTCTCCGAATTCTTTTATGTATGATTGGTTATCTTTGCAAGTCTCTTCGAATTATTCGTTTGGTTTGGCCAACTAGATTGGTAGTTCTTGCAATGGGAGAAGTGCTTAGCTTTGGGTTCAATCTTGCGGTGTCCTTTCCCAGTGACATAAGGGGCAGCAAGGCACGTATTGTATTGTTGCCATCGAGGATAAGAAGATGGGGGTTTTATCATATTGCATGAATTTATCCCTCTACATCATGTCATCTTGCTTAAGGCGTTACTCTGTTTTCATTTACTTAATACTCTAGATGCATGCTGGATAGCGGTCGATGAGTGGAGTAATAGTAGTAGATGCAGACAGGAGTCGGTCTACTTGTCTCAGATGTGATGCCTATATACATGATCATACCTAGATACTCTCATAACTATGCTCAATTCTGTCAATTGCTCAACAGTAATTCGTTCACCCACCGTAAAATAGTTATGCTCTTGAGAGAAGCCACTAGTGAAATCTATGGCCCCCGGGTCTATTCCCTGTCATATTAATCTTCCCTTACTTTATTATTGCTTTGCTTTTTATTTTACTTTGCATCTTTATACCAAAAATACCGAAAATATTATCTATCATCTCTATCAGATCTCACTCCCGTAAGTGACCGTGAAGGGATTGACAACCCCTAATCGTGTTGGTTGCGTTGAGCTATTTGTTTTGTGTAGGTACGAGGGACTCATGCGTGGCCTCCTACTGGATTGATACCTTGGTTCTCAAAAACTGAGGGGAATACTTACGCTACTTTGCTACATTATCCTCTCCTCTTCGGGGAAATCCGAAGCAAACTCAAGAGGTAGCAGCATCCAAAAAGCTCAAACGCTCACAACCCATCGTATAGCATCAATAATTTGATCAATACGAGGTAGAGCAAAAGGATCAGCCGGACAAGCCTTATTTAAATTCGTGTAATCCACACATATACGCCAAGTGCCATTCTTCTTAAGCAGCAGCACCGGGTTAGCCAACCACTCAGGATGGAAAACTTCAACAATGAACCCAGCTGCCAAGAGCCGGGCCACTTCTTCACCAATAGGCTTAAGCCGTTCTTCATTAAATCGACGAAGGAATTGCTTGACCGGTTTAAACTTCGGGTCAATATTGAGAGTGTGCTCAGCGAGTTCCCTCGGTACACCCGGCATGTCAGATGGTTTCCATGCAAAGATGTCCCCATTCTCACGGATGAACTCGATGAGCGCGCTTTCCTATTTCGGATCCAAATTAGCACTGATGCTGAACTGCTTGGATGAATCGCCAGGAACGAAATCAACTAGCTTAGTGTCATCCGCCGACTTGAACTTCAAGACTGGGTCATGCTCCATAGTTGGCTTCTTCAAAGATGTCATATCTGCCGGGTCAACATTATCTTTATAAAACTTCAACTCCTCTGTTGCACAGACAGACTCAGCATACGCAGTGTCACCTTCTTCACACTCCAAAGCTACCTTCCGGCTTCCATGCACTGTGATAGTCCCCTTGTGACCCGGCATTTTGAGCTGCAGATAAACATAACAAGGTCGTGCCATAAACTTGGCATAAGCCGGCCGTCTAAACAGAGCGTGACAAGGGCTCTTGATCTTAACCACTTCAAAAGTCAACGTCTCAGATTTGGAATCATACTCATCCCCAAAAGCCACTTCCAGAGCTATTTTACCAACCGGGTATGCCGACTTACCAGGCATCACACCGTGAAAAACAGTGTTCGATGGCTTAAGATTTTTATCAGTTAATCCCATGCGACGGAAAGTTTCATAATAAAGAATATTAATACTATTGCCTCCATCCATGAGTACCTTGGTGAACTTGTACCCTCCAACCTGAGGTGCCACCACCAAAGCCAATTGACCCAGATTATCAACCCGAGGAGGGTGATCCTCACGACTCCACACAATGGGATGCTCGGGCCATCGCAGGTAACGGGGAACCGCCGGCTCAACGGCGTTTACAGCTCTTTTATGAAGCTTCTGGTCTCTCTTGCTTAAACTCATGATAAAGACGTGGTACTGCCCACTATTCAACTACTTCGGGTTACTTTGATACCCAGACTGTTGTTGCTGACTCCCCTGACCGGATTGTTGATGATAACCACCCTGATTGCCTTGATTGCTTGGGTGACCCTAGAAACCGGAATTAGAACCGCCACCACCGTAACCCGGGCCATGAGAACCGCCACCACCGGAACCTAAGCCGTCGCCCGGTCCATGATTGTTCTGGAATAAATCAGAATTTTTGAACTCCATCATAATGTAGTAGTCCTTCCAAAGGTGACTGAACGGTCTTTCCCACGAACCATGCTTTGGGCAGGGCTGATTCAGCATATGCTCAAGATTGAGACCTGACCCTCTTGCCCGAGGAGGTGGCTTCCCCTTACGACGCTGACCATTATTCGACGTATTGGTATTGGCCATAAAATCTGAATCGTTATCGGCCTTGCGCTTACCATTGCCCCCCTGGCTCGCCGGGTTATGATGCTGACCCTTGGTGTTGCCACTCTTCTTTCCCTTTCCCGGCTTTTCATCATCAGACTCGGGGTCCTTGGTACTATCAGAGTCGGCATATTTAATTAGAGCCCCCATCAGCTCCCCCATATCATTGCACTGGCGCTTGAGCCGCCCTAGCTTCTGTTTAAGAGGCAAAAAATGGCAATTCTTCTCTAACATTAGGATTGCTGAGCCGGAATTGATGTTATCCGATGAGTGCAAGATAGCTTCGACCCAGCGCACCCAATGGGTCGTGGACTCGCCCTCTTCTTGGGCGCAGGCATCCAAATCCACAATCGACATGGGCTGTTTGCACGTATCCTTAAAATTCTGGATAAACCGGGCCTTTAACTCGGCCCACGACCTAATGGAGTTGGCAGGCAGCCCTTTTAACCAAGTACGGGCTGTCCCATCCAGCATCATGGTGAAGTATTTGGCACATGCAGCATAGCTAACCTCCAGCAGCTCCATGGCCATCTTGTAACTCTCAATCCACGCTTCAGGGGGTAAGTCGGCCGTGTAATTAGGCACCTTACGAGGTCCATTGAAATCCTTGGGCAGACGCTCATTACACGGAGCCGGCACTAAACATGGTACACCCGTGCTTCTAGAGGTCACTCCTGCCTCCACTGAAGTCGTCGGATAAGCCGGAAGGTGTTGATGAGTCGCCTGCAGAGCCGCCGGTTCAGCTTCTCGACGTGCTCTGTCCTGGTCCACCAAATCCTGCGCACCATCACGCGTCGGGTCATGTCCACGCGGCTGGTTACGGTGCCTGTCACTGCTTGAGACGGCCGGTGAGTCCATGTGTCTGCTATAACTCCGGCTTGCGCAAGGGGTCGAGTGAACCCTCTCACGACTGTAAGAATATGCCTCCTGTTGTACCAGCGCTGTCTGAAGAAGCTCTCTTGCCTTTCATGTTTCAACCGCAGCTAGAGACTCGCCTTCCACTGGGAGAGCCGCCAACCATGTCACCGCAGCGATCATGTTATCCAACAGGTTAGAATAATGACCCGGTGGTGTTGGCACATATCGTGGCGGGGTATTATTCAGACGAGGTGGGTCCATCATGCGCGGCTGAACCGGCGCTCCGATCCTAGGCATGGTCGCCACCGGTTTACCTCTGGAGGGTTACTGGTCCCTGCTCCAGGAGTAGGAAAAAGGTTCCGCGGATCGTAAACCAGGGGTAGACGACTCTGGTGCTTCCTCCTTAAAATCTCATTTGAAGCGTTCTGATCCACTGCGAGCCGGTAAGAATCCGCTTGAATCCACTGTGCTCGAGCATCCAACACAGCTCGCTCCGCAGTCATCCTGGCATCCTCAGCTGCCAGATCCTCCTTGGCTTGTGCAATCTCATCAAGCAATTTCGCAACCTCCGCATTGTGTTGATCTTGATTCGTCGGGTTAACGTGTGCTGCTAACAATGTTGTCAATTCCAGTAAGTCGGTCAAGACCTGAGCCGGCGGGTGCACAGGGCCTCCTGCTCCGGCTGCCGTCCGCTGCTGACCTGGAAATCATCACCGCTGCAGTTGTAGAGTTCTGTGCTTGTTGTGTACCGGCCATGAAAATTGCAACCCTATTCGGCGGCTCATAGGGGTCCGGAATACTGTCGTCATCGGAATAGCCCCCAAGCCAGCCGTCTTGTAGCTGATACATTGAATTAGTCTCGCCTGTGGACGATTCACCATCAGAGTAGATGGCCGTCTCACCGCCAGACA
This sequence comes from Aegilops bicornis, assembly GCA_021605145.1. Lineage (NCBI taxonomy): Eukaryota > Viridiplantae > Streptophyta > Magnoliopsida > Poales > Poaceae > Aegilops > Aegilops bicornis. The sequence continues at coordinate 792,717,984 of CM038673.1, read as the reverse complement.
CGGATCCTTCCTCAAATTCCGCCCCATGAACGAATCCAACAAAGGCACGCTTCACGGTGGGTTGAACTCGGGCGGGTCGTGCACGCTGAGCCGTCTCGATGATGTCGGTGCAGATGTCCGGCTCAAGGCCCGGTTCGCCGATCTTGCCGATGAAGACGTGGATTTCGCCGAAGGGGACCCGGTACCCGTACTCGATCGAGCTGGCCTCGGGGCCCCAGCCTGCATCATCGATGTAGAGCTTGCCGTGACGGCTCTTGGTCATCCGGCCCACAACGTATCCTTTGATCCCTTCGAAGTTGCCCTTCAAGAACTCAAAACCACCGTGCGATGGCCCCACGGTGGGCGCCAACTGTCGTAGAATTGTCACGACAGATGTCCTAGTGTGAGGACTTAGTCATGGATCCATCGCAACTTGGTTAGCTTAAAGGGGTTAAACGGGACAAAGGACACGAGAAGTTTATACTGGTTCAGCCCCTTGCAGTGAAGGTAAAGGCCTAATCCAGTTTGAGGTGGTATTACTTATGTCTCGATTACCAGGGAGCGACTACGCTTGACCTATCTTTCGATCTGTTGTCTCTTGCCCTAAACCGCCACCGGGTCGTCCCTTTATATACATAGGTTGACGCTCATGCTTACAGAGTCCCGACCGGCTCATAAACGTGTCCGGCCTAGTCACTGATTACACTTGCCTTACAAGATAAGTTATACATATATGGCGGTTTACACTTATGGGCTTTAAGCCGCCCCTGGGCTTTGGGCCCTTTTAACAAGTCTGCTTCATGAACCACCATCTTCATGGGCTTCGTCTTGATGAACCGTCATTGGGATAACCCGGCCCCTCCTGGGCGGGTCATACCCAATAGTTATATCCCCAACAGTTCCCAAGAAGGATCCTCGTGAAGGGTTCCTGAGAAGGACCCCCGGGAAGGAGTCCATCGGCTGTCCAGCCCGGGCCGAAATTCATACGTTTTCACGATGTTGAAGATGAACCTGAAAAGTCATCTTGGTGGTCTCGGATGAAAAAGTGTTGAACACGAAAGTTGTTCAAAACACGGAAATGTCCAACTTTGCTTTTAGGGTCAACGTCATCTAAGATAGTATGCGACTTGAAAATCACCACAAGTCCCGAATATCGGTACAAAAACCGATTGATCTAGGGTAAGGGGTCCCGAGCTGTGGATCTCGCACCAATGGACAACAGGAAATAAGGGACACGATGTTTACCCAGATTCAGACCCTCTCGAATAGGTAAAACCCTATGTCATGCTTTGATTATATTGGCGGCGAAGTATCGAGTACAAGGTTGATCTACCTCGAGATTGTATGTTGTGTTCTAACCCTAAGGCAAGTAATTGTGATTATGCCCCTGCAGGTTAAACCCCTTTGCTTATATAGGTATTGGGGGTATCAGGGTTACACATGGTCGGTTGCCAACTAGGATTACACGTGCCACTACTGGTGACATCCTTCAAGTATACACCAAGTCTTTGGTCGTGTTTGTGTTGATCACGTCTGGGTTTGAGGCACCTAGAGTCCTTCTTGGTTGAGATCGGTGGGACGTAAGCTCGGGCTGTGGACTATGGGCCAACTAGGTCGGTATACCCTAGTTTAGTTTAGGACACCGTCACCAAACAGTCCAGTCAGTTGCATGACTGATTCCGGCCAGATATTAAGTCTCTACGTGGACTTATGTAATTTTCTTGTAAGGAATGCCTAGTTGAGTCTCTTACTTGTACCGGAAGTTCAGCCGCATCTTATATATGTTGGAAGTGACGTTCGACTGAACAACACATAATCGAACAAATCAATCTACTACTTCTTCATCTATGTTTTATTTCTCTCTCGTTTTTCTCTCTCATTCTTTGTTGTTCTTCGTGCTTGAGAGTTGTGAATTCCGAGGCTCTAGGGGTGAGCAAATCGACCTAGGGCAGCCCATAGCCATCGTACTCCGTGACGGGGTCCCTCCCGAGTGTGCAGGATTTCGAACATGCAAAAGCACCTCCCGACTGTCTTGCATATCGCGTTGTCAGTCAAGTCAGGTCTCCTTCGACGTGAGCTGTGCTGTATCGCCCCTGATGTTAGGGGTACAAAAATGCCATTTTGGGAGTAACACTGTCGTATCCGGGAGGAACAATGTCGATGTTGCCCAACGAAAGCCTAAGTCATCATTTTCTTGGTTCCATTGTTGCATATGTTCTCATTGTGGCTTACGTTTTTATGTGTTCATTCGTTAAAACAGTGGGTCGGGGACTCCGGGGAGTCCAGGCACATGCACATGCACACAACAAGTAGAAAGACCAAGCCAATTTCAAACTTGTGAGCCAAGAGAAAAACAGACAGAGACAGAAACACGTGCTGTGGACAGCCACACCCACAATCGAACGGAGAAAAGAACCAGCTTTGTGCTTCCGGTCGACAGCTAATTCTGGGTGGACTTTGCCCTAGCTTTTTTTTTCGAGAAAAAACTTTCAATATATTCATCGTCTGTCACACTTTAATAATTTCATTTCAATTTGGAGGACAAAGTTGATGTAAAAAGAAAGATAAGAATAGAAGAATAGGCCACGACAAGTAAATATATATATAAGCTAGATGAGGAATCAAGAGAGAGCTGCCCACCCACGAATTTCACTCGAGAGTCGGCACACATCTTTTAGCGCCATCAAAATCAAGTTTGGCTGGCACTTACTTGAAGTAGTACGTGGCTTGGCCACTTGCTGCAACGCACACCCTATAAAGCACCGCACCATGCATCACCCAAGCTGTTTGTACAACACCAAGATAGAGCACTTGCCAATCTCTCATCGACCTAGCTCAGTGCATCCCATGGCCAAATGCTGCCTGCTGCTGCTCCTCTTCTTGGGGTTTCTCTTGCCCGAGGCGCACGCGGCTTTGTGCCACCCCGACTACCTTCGCGCATTGCAGGACTCTGCTGGGAGAGCCTCCGCGCCGGGGGTGTCCTCCTCCATGCCATGTGGTTCAGCGGCACGTGCTGCAGCTGGGAAGGTGTGGGCTGTGACGCCGCTAGCGGTCGTGTCACGGCGCTGCGCCTTCCCAGGCGCGGCCTCGCGGAGAAAGAGGGCGCTAGTTTCGAAGAAAATAAAAACAAGTTTACTCCACCCCTTTTTACTTTTCAAAAAAGATTAACTAATCTAAAGAAAAACAAACGGGGCCCATCCCAGGAACCTCCCTTGTAGGCCTTGCGCGGCTCGAGGAGCTCGACCTCGGCTCCAACGGCTTCCACAACATCTCAGGGGTGCTCACAATATTGTGTGGGTGCCAGAACCTCACCATGCTGATTGTCACAAGGAATTTTGGTGGTGAGGAGCTACCCGACGATGGTATTAACGGAGGGTTCAAGAGCCTCGAGGTGCTGGCCCTTGGTGATTGTGCTCTCAGGGGCAGGGTTCCGGAATGGTTGTCTCAATGCAAGAAAATGGAGGTGCTTGATTTGTCCGGCAACCAATTGGTGGGCACCATCCCATCGTGGATTGGTGAGCTTCACCACCTTTGTTACTTGGATCTTTCAAATAATTCATTGGTTGGCGACGCACCTAAGAGTTTGGCACCGCAAAAGGGGCTTGCCACCAGCGGGCGTTCACTGGGCATGGTTTTCAGTAACATGCCATCATATGTGAAGCATAACAGAAGCACACTTGGACGGCGACTTAGCGAGCTCCCAAATGTCATAACAGGGACCAATAACTTTGTGACATCAGGGAGCAACAATGTTGTATCTGGGAATGCCAACACTGTCATATATGGGGATGAAAACACCGTATCTGGGAACAACCATGCCGTATATGGGAATGAAAACACTGTATCAGGGAACAACCATGTGGTATCTGGGAGCAAGCATGTGGTATCTGGTAGCAGGCATGGCGTAACTGGGAGCGGCAGTGTGGTATCCGGCCGGGTTCAAGAATGGCGTATCTGGAATCAACCATGTCGTATCTGGGAGCAACAAAGTTATATCAGGAGTTGAATGATAGGATGTTGAGGCTTTGTAGTATTTTTGCTCCTAGTATCCGAGGCCATGAGATGATGTTCGATAAATAAGGTAGATACACACGAGATGTGCCTGCCTATGCCTCGCATATGTTGTAATACTCAGAATCTTTATGGTTTAGTATATACATGTATTGTACTACACACCTACGTCCCGTAATATAAGACGTTTTTTGTAAGCTTGTTTAGCTTGTAAAAATATCTTATATTGTAGGACGAAGGAGTAATATGTTATTGTTTGGCTTGTAGTAGTATATGCCAAGTTGTATTGTGTACTAGTGGAGGTGAGTGGTTTGTTGTTAATTATTATTATTTGAGGTCTGATCTCTGATCTCTGAGGCGAGGAGGCAATAAGCATATAAATTATTCCTTGCGCCCTCGCGCCTCGGCAATCTCTGAGGTGAGGTTTGCTTTATACTTTGCTTTGATCCATCCATACTCCAAATTAACAAGCAGCAGCACCACCTCCACGTCTTAAATATTCTTCTTCTTCCTCCTCCGGCAAGATCAAAGTATTAAGATCAAAAATCATATTCATATTTCATATGAGCTCCGGAGCTGCTGCAGCCACGTACGCACGAACACGAATGCCGCCGCCGCAGCCGCAAACAGGAGGAGGAGGTCGTCGCATCGCGCACCGCACCCGGGACAGCTGCGCCGCCGTCTTCTGCAGCAGGCTCTGCTCCCTCCTCCTCGCCGTCATCCTCGTGGCCGGCGTCGCGCTCTTCGTGGCCTGGCTCAGCCTCCGCCCACACCGCCCGCGCTTCGCCCTCGCCTCCTTCTCCCTCTCCGGCACGCAGGCCGCCTTCAACGTGTCGGACCGCAACCCCAACCGCCACATCGGCATCTACTACGACGGCGCCACGCGCGCCTCCCTCCGCTTCTACGACGCGCTGGTCGCCTCCGGCCCGGCCTTCCCCGCCGGCTGGTACCAGCCCAACATGACCACCATCAACATCGCCGGCGTGCTCGACGTGGTCGGCCCCACGCCCGCCGACCCCTTCTCCGCCGCGCTCCACGCCGGGCGCCTCCCGCTGCGCCTGGAGCTCGTCTTCTCAGGCGTCCGGTTCAGAGTCGCCAGCGTGTTCCACTTCCACTTCCACCCCGGGCGACAGAGGATGCATGTCAAGTGCGACCTGCTCGTCGGCGCGGACGGCAACCTGCTCCGCGAGTCCGTGGGGGCATCCTGCGACAGATACTTGTGAATTCTCATGACTAATATATTACCTACTTACTCTAGTAAAGTACTCTAGATTGTTGTTGGAGCTCGATCCATTTTTTATTTGCTACGTATTCCCTCTGTAGACTAATATAAAAGTGTTTACATAACTAAAATAGTAATTTAAATATTTTTATATTAATTTACGGAGGAAATATTATACTATACATGGACCAATTTTTTATTTCAAGTATATTTTGTCTTGTTTCTTTTTTTGTTTTGTGAAAAGATCAGATTTATCATAAAAATTTAAACATAATGTAGGAGTGAGGGGCCTACATAATATTTGTTATGTGCTTTACGGAAATAGCAACGTGGTGCGTTATTAGTGGATCATTGGGGGAAGGCGCCAAGAAGCCACGGGCGTCGGCGGTGCCTGGTGCCTGGGAGTGGGAGGCCAAGTCCTCCTCCAAAGGTACGATGAGGCGGCTAACCCGGAATGCTTCAAGTGCGGCTGGGTACAGTGACATTTCCTCCGCTCTGTCTGTGTGCGTTGCAAGGAGGAAGGGCATGCCTTAGCGTACTTTCCCACGCGTGGCAAGCAGATGCAGCTCCAAATCATGGGCAGAGTGATGTCTGGCCAGGGCACAAAGACGAGGGTGACGCCCAGGTAGCCGAGCTGCATGCAGAAGTCCAATGGCGGTGATGGATAGGGATGAGGTGGTAATGAGACCCTATTGATGCAGCGTTGCGGCGGCGAAATCCTTGAATCGACCCCCCCCCCCTCCCCACACACACACACCCACCTCACCCAATGCCCTCCTAAGGCTAGGGTTCTGAGTTCTGGATGTATTTCATGCAGCTGTGTATATCTCATCCCTAATCCGACTTTATGGGGTTGAAGTAGTCGACCAGGAGGCGGCCTTTTTTTAGTTAAAACAGAAACTTTATTTGTTAGCAATAACCAGTACATCGTTTGTGAGAAACATTACAATTTCACTAAGAGGTTCCTCAAACCAATCCGAAGTTGAAGAAAATCTAGCTAATCTAGCAAGTTCATGTGCTACTTTATTTGCCTCTCTATTACGATATTCAAATTTAGTCATGATAAAATCACATGCATAGTGATAACAGCCATGGAAAATTGCCGCCGCCGCTCCCGCTGACCGCCCTCCGTCATGCATGGTCTCAGTCACCTCCAGATTGTCAGAGTTGATGATTAGGCGATTACATCCCGTCCTTTGCGCTAATGTTAGGCCAAATTTGAGAGCTAAGGCCTCTGCCATAAGAACATCCGCACAGTAGTGGATCTTTCCATTTCCTCACGCAATAAACCTACCTTTGTCGTCTCTCAAGACTGCTTCCATCGTACCCTTCAGCATGTCATGGTCAAAAGAGGCGTCAACATTGAGTTTCACAAAACCCATAGGAGGACATTGCCAACCCCCCTTTTTCATGGACGCCTTTGAAGATGATGCATTTACAAAATTATATGTCAGAGCTATGATCCCCCATTGATATCTGAGTCGCATCCTGAGTTAATTCCTTGTGCACTAATTTCCGTCTTTCCCACCATAGATACCAAGCTGAGATAGCTATCATTTTTCGAACATTTTGGTATCCCATAATGCGCAATTCTTGATCTGGAAGGAGTAATAGGTATTCCAATGTCGCCTCTCCAGCACGATCAATCTCACAAGCTTTATTAATAATCACATCCATCCCTAGCCTTTTCCAAACCTCCTTTGCTTTAGTACATAGGAAAAGCATGTGCTTTGCATCTTCTACACCCTAAGAGCAAGTAGGGCAAGAGGGCGACCTTGGCAGGTCATACGACCGCGTATAGGCCGTCTTGTGCTCTGGACCAGCCGCACAGGTCCAAATGCCTTCAATCCTTTTGCCACTTTTATGGTAGGTGATAATCACATTGATTGATGTGATTCCACTATAATTTCCTGATTTTTCTTCCATAGTACTCTTTTTGCTCCAAAAGACATATCCTGGGGAAACCGACAAAAGATAGCGCGCGAACGCAGTAAAATTCCATAAAGCCAGGCACAAAATAAAGACTAAAAAATTCACATAAGTTGGACTCATCATGCACCTTCAGCAGGAGGCGGAGAGAATGAGGAGGGGGAGCCAAATGAGTAACCTCGCAGGTGAGGGGGAGAGCCGGGTGGGGAATCTCTTATCTTCATATTTTTCTCTAGGATAGTAGCAGTTTTTTCTTAAGACAATTATGGTTTGAGGATGAAGAACAACAGTCACCACAAGAGATCCCTCATATCCGTTTGCCATCTTGGCACTAAGGGAGGGAGAGGGCTCGGATACTTGAGAGTTTTGTGGTCGTCATCAACATCTTTCTAGTGGCCTCATAGTGCTTTTGTGAATTTCTCATGAAGACAAATAGGTTTGTGTCCAAGGAGCATATTATTTAGAGTTTATCTTATTGCATCATGTTGCTTTGGTTGGTTTGATTCTTTGTGTTTACATGGGGTCAACCGCAAGATCATCTAGGGATTGAAACCTCAGGCTCTACTAGAATAATGTGCCTATCGAGGGGTCCCTGTCGGGTCTAATATAGGTGGATGATGCAAGGTTACAAATCTCGAGTCGGTCGAAGAGTTTTCCTGAGCTATGTTTTGTAGCTAACCAGGTCGGTTGATACATGCCGTATACATGTGGATTCCTAGCCTAATATGTGAATTGTGAAGGGGTCCTTGTCTTGCCCTCCAAGGTGGTGATGCACTTCGGATTGTCGATAGAAATCGAGTACAGGCTTGTGCCACCCTACTGTTGTTGGGCCTCTTTTGTCCTCCATAGCTCCACCGGGGGATGGCACCGTCAAGGGGAGGTGGAGAGAACGAGGAGGGATGGAGCCAAGTGAAGTAACCTCGCGGGCGAGGGAGAGAGTCGAGCAAGGGATCTCTTATCTTCATATTATCTATAGGCTACTAGCAATATTTTCCTAGAAGAGTTAGCGTTTGAGGACGAAGAACAACAGTCGGTGCAGGAGACCCCTCGTTTCTGGTTGCCATCTTAGAGCTGAGTGAGGTAAGAGTTTTGTGGTCGGCGGCGGCGTCTTTGTGGTGATGGTCTCATAGTGCTTTTGTGAATAAAATTATTTAAATTCTTTCTCATGAAGCCAGAAAAGACTCAGAGCAGATTATTCAGATGAGATGAGTTTATGTTATTGTGTCATGTTGCTTTTATTTATTAGTTTTATTCTTTGTGGAGTTGAAATGTTCCCTCGCTACTATGGTGAAAGATCTTGTGGTTGGACTCTTGGAGTTGAAATGTTCCTTCATTACTCACGACTTGTCATCTTTTTAGATGAACTTATCAAATTAGAGCCTCTTTACTTGGCAGTATTTCATCTTGCAATGATTGATACCACTAGGAAGATGTCTCCGAGAGATTTCATCGTAATTCCTAGTTATATGAGTTGGTTTGTAGCATGGTTGAAAACAAAACAATTTCAGACGTCACCAGAATATGCAGAATTTTGAAGCAGACTTCAGATTACTTTGGGGTTGTGAGTTTCCAGTATTCACTAAATTTTGATAATAAAGTTAATAAACCTTAAAAAAATTAAGAGTAGTTGTAAACTGGCTCAAAATTTCGGGGTTCCAAATATTTGAGACCCACCAAAATATGAAATTTCAGCCCTGATCTCCAAAGGCATTGTTGTACATGTAACAGTTGTGATTATGAATAAAGTTGTGGATGTTTTGTAAAAAAAAGATGTATTTTCTGTGTCCTCAGTTTGAGAGAGAGAGAGAGAGAGAGAGAGACGAGGCAAGATAAGAATAGTAGTAGCAGGTGGATGGACCAAAAAATGGCATTCCTGCATCCGTCTTTCTTGGCTGCCTGCCTTCCTTCCTCAACAAACAATAATCTCTTCCGATTAATTAAGATCCAGGTAATTAATTACTACATGCATTCCTTCATTTCCACTCCTCTCCTGTAATAACCAATCAAACGATCGATGGATGGATTCATTCATCCTTGCTTCTTAATTACATTACTACATTCATGGATGCATGTTGTTGTTGTTGTTGTTGTATGCGTAGGATTGGAGATCCTTTCATTCGTTCCTGATTATTCTTCTTCTGCTGTTATTATCTTGATGATGCATGCAGATCGATCGATGATCCATCCATGTCCATCTCCATCTCCATCTCCATCTCCATGTTGTGAGCTCATTGGATGAGGAATCGCCTGCCGTCGACCCGCGTTGCGTTGCCGCGGTGGTGCCGGCGCCATTGCCATGGACGAGGAGGAGATTGAGGGGGTGCCGGCCTTCTTCCACCGCCACCCTCTCCTCCTCTGCTTCCTCCTCTTCCTCGCCTTCACCTACGCCTTCGTCTACCCCGTCTTCGCCTTCATCCTCGCGTCCGCCCCGGTCTTCGTCCTCACCGCCCTCCTCCTCGGCCTCGTCCTCCTCAATAGCGTGCCCCAGGATCATGACCCGCATGTCTACAAGAAGATCAGCCACCGCCCACCACAATGCCAACAAAGCACCACCGCCATCGGAGGGAGCAGCAGACATAACCACCGACCCTCCGACGAATCCAGCGACTCCTCCTCCTCCTCCGTCGACGAAAATGACCACCACCCACCCACCATGTCCACCGCCACCTCGCACGCCTCCTTCCCCGACACCGCCGCCAACAGCGAGTCAGAATCAACCGACTCTGACCACGAAGGAAAGCAACACAGCCACCAGCGGTCCGAGAAAAAGGACGCGGTGCGGGCGGTCGCATGGACGGCCGATGACGCCAAGAACATCGAGAACATCGGCTCGCTCGAGCTTGAGATGAACGCCACCGTCGAGAAGCTCATGTCCAGGCGCCGCGCCCGCGGCCACCAGCGACCTCTCCACCACCACCACCAGCACATCATGGAGCTCGACGACCCGTCCAAGCTCAGCATCGCCACCAGGAAGAGGAACCCCTTCGACCTCGACGGGCCCTACGACGAGGACGACAACTTCCCCGACTCCGCACCCTCCATGCTCGGCCTACGCCCCTCGCGCAACCCCTTCTTCGATGATGTGGACGACGATCTCCGTCTCCAAGCACCACCGCAGCCGTCGTCCATCCCGGGGGCGGGGGCGGGGGCGGCGGCGGCGGCGCAGAAGAACGCCATGCTGTTCCGTCGGCATGAGAGCTTCACCGTGGGTGCGCCGTACGTGAGCGACTTCCGGCCATCCCGCTTCAGGCCCTACTTTGTCACCGAGAAGATGCAGGGCCAGCCGGTGACAGTTCCCGAGGCCAGCCGCAAGAGCAGCTCCTCGTCCACGTCTTCCTCCTCTGCGGGTGCCACTGCCTATGCCTATGCCTACGCCTACGCCTCCGCCAACAAAGAAGAAGAGGCAGCAGCAGAACAAGAAGAAGCTTTGGCAGCAGCAGAAGCAGAAGCAGCAACAATGTTGGAGGAGGTGAAGCCCACCGTTGAGTACAGCAGCAGGTCTCATGAGGTGGCGGCGGTGGACGTGGAGCTCATCAGCGACTCTTCCGACGATGACATGACGACACTGCCTGGTGGTGGCCATGCCCATAAAGGGCAGCATGTACAGGCACAGCAGCAGCAGGTGGCTGAGCAAGAGCAGCAAATGAAGATGGAGCAGCAGCAGGCGGCTGAGCAGGAGCAGCAAATGAAGCTGCAGCAGGAGCAGCAGATGAAGGAGCAGCGAATGAAGCAGCAGCTGGCTGAGCAGGAGCAGCAAATGAAGCAGGCGGCTGAGCAAGAGCGGCAAATGAAAATGCAGCAGCAGCAGCAGCTGGCGTTATCAGACGACGACGAGGGGGATTCGTTTGAGGTGGAGAGCATCACGAAACAAGTAGCAGCGGCGGCGGCGGGCAAAACCAAACAGCTTGAGACAGATCCTGCATACGACTATAGCCCGTCAAAGACGGAGAAGGCAGCATTTGCCCAGTTACCTCCTCCGGCGCCGCCAAATAAGCTGCAGACGATGCGGAGAGTGTTCTCAGAAGAAGACGCGGATGAGCCATGGGCAGCGCCGAGCGGGCTGGAGGAGACAGCTGAGAATGAGGGCAGGGAGCAAGACCCTCCTCTTTCTGCTCCTGCTGCTGGTGCTGCCCCTCCTCTTTCTGCTCCTGCTGCTGGTGCTGCACCTCCTCTTTCTGCGGCCGCCAAGAAAGCTATCGGCAAGTCCACCAAGGCGTACAAGCCGCCCTCCAAGAAGGCAGTCTTAGGCTTCTTCCGCAAGTGACACACAACACAACCAAACTCTGTTCTGCTCTGCTCTCCTCTTCTCTTCTCCTCTCTTCTCTTCTTTTCTGTAGTCTCAGGACCTCAATGTAAAAAACCCAAGGAAGAAAGCAAATACCCTTTTTACTGATTGGCCTGGCTCTGTACATTATTATGTAGCTAGGAAGATATTCCTTACTTCATCATATCGTAACGAATCTTTATGCTTTAGCAATGCACCACGTTCCATCCCAAATCATGCAAGCAACCGAGAAATGCCCACCAACGCTGCTATATCACACCTCATTCCCCTCCCTATGCCTTGCCCATCTTTCTGCATTCATCAAACACCATGAATTCTGCCCTCACACTTGTCTCCTTCCAGTCTCCCTCTCTCAACCAAAAACAGCGCCTGCCGTCCCGGCGACACAAGATAAGCGCCAAGTGGGGGAAGAGCCAACAATGTACGCCAAAGCTCATACGATCAATACCAGGTCTCGACAAAGCTTACCATGGAGATGGAGGTAATGCCTTGACAGATGTGATTCAGGAGTTCTACTCCTCCCTCAATGACAAGGACATAGCACGGCTCATGGAGCTGATTGACCCTGATTGCACCGTCGAGCATGCTTCCTATTACAAACCACTCAACTTCAAGGTTATTCTCTCATCTCATCTGCTCCAATATCTCTGCCATCAAAGCAATGAATAAATAAGTTAGAAGCAAGTTCCATGCTCACAACAACAACAACAACTTTGCTGCTGCATGCAGAAGACGATGAGCTACTTCGCAAGGCTCATGGGATCCATGGGGGAGAACGCCAAATTTGCTATCGATGAGGTTTGTCAAGGAGTAGAACCCACTGTTGCTGTAGTAATGTGGCACCTTGGTAAGATCCTGCAGCATATAATTTTTTCACATTATTTATATATATATAAGTGGCAGGCAGTCTGGTACACTACATGCTAATGATATCACCTTGTTGCAGAGTGGAAGGGTAAGATCATCCCGTTTACCCAAGGCCTTAGTTTCTGCACGTGTTCAGCAAACGGAGAAGAGCTTCTTATCAGGTAGCAGAGATTCTCAAGAAAACATATTCTCAAAATTTCCATATAATATTAATACCATGTTTCTATATTTCCATCCATCTCTTGAAGATTATATTTCTTTTAGATGTAAAGAAATATAAGAGCTTCCAACTATAGATGTACTCCCTCTTATATTTCTTTACGGAGGGAGTAATAAATAAATGTTTTCACCCACGCCACGCTGCAGGAAAGTTGATATCTTCAACGACTCACCTGTGAAACAAGGAAACCGGGCATTGATAGGCATAAATAATAATTCTGCTGCTGCATCCAACTATATTTCTTAGTCCGACTACCTCTAGCTAATTGCATTTCATGAAATATTCCAATCTCTACAGGACATACTTCATTCCGTTGCCTATTCGTTCGACAAAAATCCAGAATCAGCTGAAAGTATGTGCTTCATAAATTTGACTTTTTAATACAGTAATAAGTTAGAACCACTTAAAACCCAGCTAAGCATGGAAGTTCACATGCAGAAATTCTACAGGACACAGAAGGACTTGGGTCCTTTGTCAAGCTTTACGAACTCTGCGTGCAGCTTATTGCGCGTCTTTTCAAATTTGTGGCGGGTGGATTGATTACGGGACTCCTCATTTTGTATAGCATATGCAAGGAGTTCATGTAAGGAGGCAATACCACAGGAAATCAGAAGAATAGCAATTCTCAAAGATACCCTGTGATGCTGGTTTGTTTCATCCTATTCTTGCTTTCCTGTGATGTAACAAAAAAGGGCGTCATTTCACTCTTAAAAGAAGATGACTGTCGGTATTATTGTTGTAAGAAGACAGAAAGTACTGAGCAATGCTACTGTCACATTCTAATATTACTATATTGTGCCTGCCTATGTGTTATTCCTTCCTTGCGGGTGGGATGGTGAATTCATTGGTTAACTAACTATAAGTGGATACCATCATACCATATAACTCTGCATTGACTCGAAAAGAGTATGTGGTTTCAGTACGTCGACAAGTCAGACTGGATGGGCATGGCCTCTGCCTCTGTACTGGCTCATTTGTGATTGCAGCAGCAGGAACAGGAGCAGGAGCAGGAGGCATTGCCTTGGAACAATTACCTATGGCGCAACCAAGTAAGCTGGCGTCCATGTGAAGAGTATTGAAAGAAGGCAGTCTTAGGCTTCAGGGAAACTCAATGTAAAGCTTCAGGGAAACTCAATGTAAAGCATAGCAAAAGGAAAACCAAAGAACAAAGCAGCAATACCTTTTCACAGATTGGCATGCATGATTCTTACCTTGCCGGCCTCTATATATTATAGTGCAAGTGATTCCTTACTTGATATGGTAACAAACAAATGTTTATGCTTTAACAGTGCACCACGCAAATTCCATTTGATGCCAGGAAGCTTCTTCCCCTTAAAATAAACTCAGATTCATTCTCTAACCAGCAAGCAACTAGAAATGCCCACCAACTCTATATCATACCTCATTCCACTATGCCTTCACCTCTTTCCGCATGCAAACACCCAAACACCATGAATTCTGCCCTCACACATACCTCCTTCCAGTCTCCCTCTTTCAACCTAAACCAGCGCCCGCAGTCCCGCCACCAGCAGATCAGCATCAAGTGGCGGAAGAGGCAACAATGTTCAGCAAAGCCCATACGAGCCATACGAGGGCCGAATGCAAGCAGTGCTTACGGTGGAGGCAATAACTTACCATCTTCACCCCTGACAGATGTGATTCAGGAGTTCTACTCCTCCCTCAATGATAAGGACATCACACGACTCGAGAAGCTGATTTCCCTTGATTGCGTCATCGAGGACACTGCATACTATAAACCGCTGGACGCCAAGGTTTTACCCGCATCTCACTTTTTCATCTGCTCCAATATCTCTATGGCTCAGTCCTCTGCATATTTAACCATCAGGCTATTAATTTAAAGCCAGGTTCCCATACTAGGAATTCACAGAAACAACTTTGATGCATGCAGAATACCCATACCTACCTCACAAGGCTTATCAAAGTTATGGGGAAGAATGCCAAATTTGCAATCGATGAGGTTTGTCAAGGAGTAGAACCCACCGTTGCAGTAATGTGGCACCTTGGTAAGATCCTCCTGCACCTGTATGGAATTGGAATTATAAGTGGAGGATAAGAAGGATAATTGTATCATCATGCTGCATGTTGCAGAGTGGCGCGGAGAGATGATCCCATTTGCCAAGGGCTGCAGTTTCTTCATGTGTTCAGAAAATGGAGCAGCCCTTCTTATTAGGTAGTAGATGAGATTAATAACTAATGTATATCCTTTAATTTCTAGATAATACTCCCCTTGAACTGACACAGAAATGTTTTCACCCACCCTGCAGGAAAGTTCACATCTTCGACGAGTCACCACTGAAACCAGGAAAGCTGGCATTGGTACGCGTACTGACGAGCTTCTTTTTTTCCTGCTGCACCCAACTAAAATTTTACTTCCATTTAAAATCTTAATGAAATATTCCAATGCTTACAGGAAATACTTAATTTTGTGACCAACGTGTTCGACACGTTCCCATATATAGCTAAAGGTATGCTCTTCATCAAATAATCTGTTTAGTATAAACTATTATTGGTTAAAATCCAGCTAAGCATGGAGTTACACGTGCAGGTTTCCTAAAGAATAAAGAAGCACTAGCTCGGTTCTTCGCGAGGTTTTACAAATTCTGCGGGCCTTTTATCGTCCCTCTTGTTGCATATTATACCGACGTCCCTATTCTTGCATATTATACCCGCTTCTGGTCATATGTGGCACAAGGATTCACTATGGTGCTCAACATGCTGTATAACATTTTCAAGCGGTTCATGTAATAAGGAACTAATATCACTGAAAACTCCATATTCAGAAGAATAGCAATTCTCGAAGATAACCTGTGTGGTTGCAATCAATTACCGGTAACATCACGGGTAAAGGATCAGCGAAGGACCTACAACAACCAGCTGCAGTATAGTATAGGGACTGTCAATGGCTCAGAATATGCCACATGATGTTGGTTTGTTTCCCAGAGGCTTCCTACTTTTGCTCCTGTGAAACGGAAATGGACATCATTTCACTCTTCAAAGGAAATGTCTGTTAGCGTAGGGATGTATATAACCACAGGATATTGTTGTAAGAAGAAGTGACCAATACTATTGTTACACGTACTAATTTCCAGCATCGAATAAAATGCCCCCTAGATATTCTGCTTACGAATTCTTGTGTAAACAGCTGCAGTAGCATCTTATAATATATATGCCTGTTTGTATAGTTGTAGGTTTTTTCTTTAAGAGGGAACACTGCCCCATGATCTGTATACTACACTATGCGGTATGGTCTGCACTTTGCAGGAGAGCTTAAACACTTTCAAGTGTCGTACCATATTTCAGCTTAGCCCTGACAGCAATGTAAAAATATCTGTTTCCGTGTGTAGCATTAGATATTTCCATTTGAAGCTTGAAATTGACTCCATATTCCAGATTATTTTCCCTTTTTGTGGAAGTAAAATATCCAGGTAAAGAATGATGCTTCAGTCCTCATAGCTCCCCTTCCCACTACAGAAGGCAAGACAAAACAATTATCACTTGGAGGTTCATATAACGCTTACCAGAACTCAAATCATTGACGCTGTATTAGAGGCAGTCTCAGTCTTCTTCTGGAAGTGACGACAACCAAAATCAGTCTCAGTCTTCCTCTTCCCCTTAATTTCCCTTTCCCTTTTCCCAAGATATACAGCCTTCTCTTTCTTTTTCTCTTCCTTCCTTGACAAGTCCCTCCTTGTCTTCTTTTCTCTAGACAACCAAGGAACTCAATGTAAAGTAAATCAGAGCATAAAGAAAACCAAGGAACAAAGTTATACTACCCTTTTACAGATTGGCATGATACTCCATAAATTATGTAGCAAGACATTCCTTACTTCATATCCTAACAAATCTTTATGCTTTAGCAATGCACCGTGCGAATTATTCCATGCCAGATTCATTCTCTAATAGCCAAGCAACCAAAAATGCCCAGCAACACTATATCACACCTCATTCCTCTATGCCTTCACGTCTTTCTGCATTCAAACTCCCAACACCATGAACTCTGCCCTCAGGCTCGTCTCTCTCCAGTCTCCCTCTTTCAACCTAAAACAACGCCCACTGTCCCAACGCCAGCAGATAAGCGCCGAGTGGGGGAAGAGGCAACAATATTCGCCAAAGCCCATACGAGCGATACCAGGGCCAAATGCAACGGGGGGACTCAACAATGCTGACCGCGGAGGTAATACCTTACCATCTTCACCCATGACACATGTGATTCAGGAGTTCTACTCCTCCCTCAATGACAAGGACATAGCACGGCTAACGGAGCTGATTGACCCTGATTGCACCGTCAAGCACACTTCATATTATAAACCACTGGACATCAAGGTTTTACCAGCACCTCATTCTCTCATATCCTCCAATAACTCATGGTTGAGTCCCCTGCATATTTGAACATCAAGCTATTAATTTAAAACAAGGTTCCCATACTCACAACAACTAGTTTGCTGACTGCAGAATACGATTACCTACTTCGCAAGGCTTATGGAAGCTATGAGAAAGAATGTCAAATTTGTTATTGATGAGGTTTGTCAAGGAGTAGAACCCACTGTTGCTGCAGCAATGTGGCACCTTGGTAAGTTCCTGCGGCATGGAATTTGAATATGAGTGGCAGGCAATCTGGTGAGTGATAATGATATCATCTTGTTGCAGAGTGGAACGGTAAGATCATCCCATTTACCAGAGGCTGCAGCTTCTACATGTGCTCAGGAAAAGGAGAAGCCCTTCTTATTAGGTAGCTGAAATTAATACCCACTCGTGATAGCATGTTCTCTAATTTCTAAACAATATTGTGCTCTCACCTTGGTATTCTCTTTCTTTCTAATGTCGCATGTTCTCTAATTGACACCGCAGGAAAGTTCACATCTTCAACGAGTCACCTGTGAAACCAGTAAATCTGGCATTGGTAGGCATACTATTACTAATAGCTTGTTTTTGCTGCTGCATCCAACTATATTAGTCTGATTGACGAATACCTCTAGCTAATTGCCCTCCATGGAATATTTCCAATTCTTACAGGACATACTTCTATTTGTTACCTTTTTGTTCGACCTACTTCCAAAACAAGCTGAAGGTATGTATATATGTATAAACTCTTCAGTAGTATAAACCATAATACTACCTAAAATCCAGCTAAGCATGAAAGTATATATACATGCAGATTTTCTACAGAATCCAGAAGCACTAGTCCAGTCCTTTGTGAAGTTTTACAAATTCCTCCTGGAGCCTGTTATCGTGTACCTTCTTGCATATTCTATCCGCTTCTGGTCATTTGTTGTGAAGCTTTACAAATTATACGTGGAGCCTATTATCGTGCATCTTCTTGCTTATAATTTCCGCTTCTGGTCATTTGTGGCACGAAGACTGGATACGGTGCTCGACGTGTTGTATAACATATTCAAGCAGTTCATGTAAGGAACTAATATATATCCCAGAGAAGTCTACATTCAGAAGAATAGTCACCATGTGGTTGCAATCAATTACCGGCAACATCACGAGTGAAGGATCAGAGAAGGACCTATAAGAACCAGCCACACTTCGGCAAAATGTCGATGGATCAGAATCTTCCACATGATGTTTATTTGTTTCCCAACACTTATCCTATCCTTGCCCCTGTGAAGAAGAAATGAACATCATTTCGCTCTTATAAAATTGCTTGCTGTTAGTGCAGGGATGTATAAATATAACCACAAGATATTGCTGTAACAAGTACCCAGAAATACTACTGTCACATTCTTATATTTTCCTGACAGCATACATAAAATTGTCCCCTAGAAATTCTGCCCACGGATTCTTCTGTAAAAACTGCTGCGTCATTCTACAATCTATGCATGTTTGCGGTTTTTCTAATTTTCTTCAAGAGGCTACCCCACAATCTGTATACTACACAAGTTATTTATTTACGTATGTGGCATTAGATATTCTATCTGAAGCTATTTAGAGTTTAGACCAAGCATTCTGCCTGTCTTAGCACATGACGCTTACCAGAACTCAAATCATTGACATTGTATACTCACTAAGTGGATACCACATACCATACTCTGCACTGCAGTGACTCTCAAAGAGCTTGATTCAGAATGGGGTGGAAAATAATCTATTTTATTTTTATAGAATGTCTCATGTGATTTCAATGCAGAGGAATTTCTACAAAAATCCTTGAAGAGGAAAAGGACCACTGACAAAATCCTGCGTTGCTCTTGTCGTAAGCCCATGCTCTTGTCGTCAGCCCATGCTCGATGTCGAAAGAAATAGCCTGAGGAATAATCCTTGTGGCTCTTATTTTTTGGTGGGAAATCCATATAGGAAGCATCCAAGAACCTGGCATAGAGAAACAGATCTTAGCTCGCATCTGTTAAGCTTTAGCTTGAATAGCTGCATCACTCTTCATCCTGTGTTTCCATGGAGCACCACACTCATGTTTCCAAGGAGCGCCGCCGACTGATGCCTGAAAGGGTATTCTGAAACACTGTGTCCGATGGGTACAACTCCAGTGCCTTCCTTGTGATATTTTCTGCAACAACCAGATCATTATGGAGCTCGCAAAATGCTAACAGATTCTTGTACATGGACACGTCAGGCCGGATGGGCATGGCCTCAATGGTGCATGCCGCCTCCGTAAGACGACCCGCTCGTCCTAACATATCCAGAAAGAGCATGTAGTGGCTCCTTTGTGGGGAAACACCAAACGAATTCCTCATCGAGTTGAAATGGTTGATGCCAATGTCAACCAAGCCACCGTGAGTGCAGGCATAAAGCACAGCAGAGAAAGTGATGCTATCAGGCTGTGCCCCAGCCAATGTCATGTCTTCGAAAACCGACAGCGCTTCATAATAGCACTCATTGTTGTATGCCAGCCCAGATATTAGTGCGTTCCACGACACGACACTTGGCTCCCTGATTGAGTGGAAAACACTCTTAGCATCCTCCACACACTTATGCTTGCTGTACATGTTGATAAGGCTATTGGAAACTGGGACCTGACTGCTCAATCCCAATTTCAGCGAGCAGCAGTGCAAGTGCTTTCCAGGCACTACGGATGGCAAGGTCGCAGCGGCAGAGAGGAAGCAGGCGAGACTGAAACCGTCGATACGAACCTCCTCACGAAACATGAGGACCACCAACTCAAGGGCCTTGCTTGGAAGGCCGATCTGATTCAGCCCCTTTGCAAGGCTTGTGTATGTGAGGTTGTCCCTTGCACAGGCCATTGTTGTCGCGACTGCCCACGCGTCATCCATTCTTGCAAACCTGGAATAAAGATGGACCAGCGAGTTCCCAACAGACACATCCAAAGACCCAAGGCTGGTCTTGAGCACGTAACCATGGATTTTTGTGGCATGTAGGAAAGACTCTGATTCTGAGGAGGAGCTGCAGCCCTTGAGAAGGGTGGAGACGGTGAATGAGTTGGGTTGCACCTCGCTGGCCCGCATCTCTGCGAACGCCGCAAATGCATCCTTGTCTCTGCCATGCCGTGCAAGTCCAGCGATCAAGGCCGTCCAGGACACCACGTTCGGGCTGTCTGTGGCGCTGAACGCATGGAGCAGGTCGAGCAGACGGGCGGACGACTTGCTGTACAAGTCGACGAGCGCGTTGCAGACAGAGAGGTCGCGCTCCAGAGCAAACTTGAAGACGCGGGCATGGAGCTGCCGTCCAGTCTCAATCTGTGACGCATGGGGCTGGGCAGAGGAGGAAGAAGCACAGGCGGTGATGATCCCGGAGAAGGTGAAGGCACTGGGCAGCACGCCAGCGTGCTCCATGTGACGGAACATGCGCAGAGCGGCCTGGAGGTCTCCTGCCCGCGAGTAGCCGGCAATCATGGCCGTCCAGAGCACGACGTCCGTGCCGGTGTCGGGCGTGGAGCAGAGCACGGCGTGCGCGTGGTCCATGAAGCCGCAGCTGGAGTACATGTGGAGGAGCGCGGTCTTGAGCACCAGGTTGAGGTCGGCCCCCCAGCGGAGGAGCTGCGCGTGGAGCTGCCTCCCGTGGCAGCACAGCTGCCTGGAGGCGCAGAGTGCCAGCAGGTTGGCGAAGGTGTGCTCGGTGGGCGGCGCGGCGCCGGCGGCGAGCATGCGAGGGTAGAGCGCCAGGGCCCGTGCCCAGTCCCCGGCGCGGATGAAAGCCGACATCATGGCGGTGTAGGCGACGGCGTCCCTGCGCGGCATTGGCATTTCGTCGAACAGCCTGGCGGCGGCCGGGAGGTCGGAGCGGGCGGCGGAGTAGAAGGCGAGCAGGGAGCAGGCGAGGACGGGGTTGGAGGCGGCGAGGCCCCGGCGGCACGCCTGCGCGTGTATCTGGTAGGCCAGGCGGGCGTCGCGGCAGCGGAGGAGCGCCGAGTAGGCGAGCTCGTCGACCGCGGCGGCCGGGTGGGCGGCGAGGACGCGGCGGAAGACGGTGAGCGCGGCGGCGTGGCGGCCGGCGCGCGCGTGGTCGGCTACGGCCGCGGCCCACGAAGCCGCCGCGCGGCTCTGGCTCTGGCTCTGGCTCTGGCAGGGCGGCGGCGCGAGGTGGCGGCGGCGGGGGCGCGGCAGCCGCAGCCGAAGCGGCATATTCTTCTTCTTTCCTTTTCACTCAGAAGAGTCAGAGTCAGCATAAAAATCCATTCTTTCTTCTTGTGAATTTCTTTCCATTCAGTTTTCAAAAATACTATAATCCAATTCATTCATTCATTTTGTCATGTTGAATTCCTTCATTCATTCTCCCAAATCCAAATCTATTTATTTGTTATCTACAACTAACAGATGCTTTGGTAGTAATCTTTTTCATTCATTTTTGCAAATCCATATGGACTCAAGATGTTGACATGATCTCATTCATTCATTCGTTCATTCATTTTTTGGTTGCTCAACAAGAGATGCATACATTTTCTCTAACTGGACTGACTACTCCTGCTAGATAACAACAACAAAAGTGAAGTGGCATTCTTAGATTCATCTGATTATTATTAAGTCAAGTGAGCTTGATTTGATTGGATTGGATTGGATTGGATGCATCTCATTGTGCTGTCTTCTCTTCTCTTACACAATCAAAATATAGTTTTCTTTGTCACAGCACCACAAAAGGACAGCCACTCTCTTATATATATATATATATATATGTAATGTAGCAGCAACTATCACATGTTTCTTTTGTGCACAAAATCAAATCAAATCAAATCAAATAAGACCCTCTCCTCCCTTGAGCTCCTTCCTTCCTTCCTTCTAAGGAAGATCATCCTCCTCCTCCCCTTCCGATTCGTCCGCTACGACCACGAGCCGCAACGGACCGCCAAACAGTCTGCTCAGCAGCGTTTGGTTCAGCCCTCCTATCCCTCGCGCCGTGCCAGAATGCCAGATCCGCGACGCCAGGCCCTGCCACCTGCTGCGCCCATTGTCCCGTGACGACTCGCTGCGCGGAACGCCGCATGTACGGGGATCCACATAGTAGTTCAGGACCAGGCCGTTCCCGCGAGGAACGACCCCGAGGTCTCGTGACAGTGCCTTCCCCACTATTTGGACATGAGATATGCTGGAAAGCAAGTACATACATGATTGGTAAGTACATCTTCTGTGCAGTGGGTAAAAACGATTTATCTATCTCCACAGTTGCACGGCAACTCACCATATGTAGTAGAGACCGTCGATTGCCTGTTTCTGAACCCTCCCAAGAAGCTCAACCTTCACCACCCCGCCAATACACAGAACCGGATGTGGTAACTTGAAGGATTGCAAAACATTTTCCTGAATGAAATATTAAATCACACATAATAATGTTACTTACTCAGCAGGTTTACACACGGACACGGCACAAGGCGACTGCAAACATCTAGATATTACTGTATATTAAACAAAATCCCAAGTGACCTCTGTAATATAAACTTGCTAGAAATAGGTCGATCAAATGCAATTTCTTCATGCTCAGCTTTTAAGAATGTTCCTGCTCTATATCGGTTGTTTGATTTATTTCTACAAGAAAATAGATCCTGATGTTGAGAGGGTAAAAAAAAAACAATGTATAGGCCTGGGAATATCAATCATCTATTAAGCTGACATTTTTTTTTCAAAAGCAACAGACCTGCAGCATTGGGAATTCTGGAGATGTGTAGGTCCAGACGTAGTTTCTATCATCAATCAACTGGCCTTCATTTTCATCACAGACAAGTGCTTCAGGGCGTAGCGGTGACCTTGGATAGCCCATCTGGACCCGGATGCTCTTTGGCGAATATATCGGGTCGCCGTGCTGGAAAAACGCTGCAACGACGCATAGTGGGAAGCATCATCATTATTATTATTATTTAACACACACACACAGACATGAGGCCTTTGAACTTGTTTTTGAACCAGCCATATACAGTATACAGACAGAAAGAAAGAAGGGAAGACAAGAAAGCAACCTTTGAAGGGCTGCACCTTGATCTCCTCAATGAGGCAGAGATCAGCCTGGAGGCGATATATGAGGCACTCGGGCACGGCGGGGTCCCTCTGGCCGG
This sequence comes from Aegilops bicornis, assembly GCA_021605145.1. Lineage (NCBI taxonomy): Eukaryota > Viridiplantae > Streptophyta > Magnoliopsida > Poales > Poaceae > Aegilops > Aegilops bicornis. The sequence continues at coordinate 792,694,994 of CM038673.1, read as the reverse complement.
CGCTGGACCAGTAGGAGGGCCTGTTGGACTCGAGGTGGTCGACAGGCTCGAGGGTGTTCTCGATGGTCTCGTCAGGGAAGTTGTCGGTGCTGGAGGCGCCGATGCAGTGGATGATGCAATCCCTGGGGTTGTAGGGTGAGAGGAGGCCGTGGCCGAGGTGCGTGTACACCCTGTGGTCCCGGAGGAGCTTCTCGTCCTCGGCGCTCGTGGCGGTGTCCTGGTCCCGGCGTGCCGGGGTTCTGGAGCTGGAGGTGGTGGTGACGTCGACTTGGGTGAAGGTGGAGACCTCCGGGCAGGCGCGCAGGCACTGCAGCTTGCTGAACTGGTTGTCGATAACTATAGACAGACAAGACAAGAAAGAGATTGAGATTGAGTTAGTGAGAATTGGTACTCATGTACTACTATGTACTAGGTGTGACTGACTGACTGACTGAAAGAAGTAATCTTTATGGTGATTATGTATTGTGATTGATTTGGGGTGGAATTGAATGGAATGGATCGGAAAGGAAATCACCTTCCTAAGCAGAATCTAGATATAGATATGTAGATAAATACTGGGTACATGGATGAATCGAATAGGGAGGAGGGGAGGCCAGAGATCCAGAGATCCAGAGATCCAGAGAGAGGTACAAACCGAATTGTCGCCAGGATCGGGAGACGGCGGATGCGCGTGCGAGGTCGGCGGGGTGGTGGAGCATGGTGAAGACGGTGACGGAGGTGTCGGGGCCCAGGTAGTCGACAAAGTCCGCCGCCGGCGCCGGCGAGGAGGAGGAGCAGGAGGAATCCTCCATGTCCATGGCCCTCTCTGCTCGTCCTCGTCCTCGTCCCAAGGAAGGAAGGAAGGAGAAGGATTCCTAGGGGATGAAATTCGCCGAGCCGACTACCTCTTCTCCAATCAATCAATCAATCAATCAATCATTCTCAAGAGAGATTGGATTGGATTTGATTTGGGGGAGGGGAACCCAATCCACCAAAATCCCCCGCTTTGGGTTGGGACCCGTCCGTAGGTTAGGGGTCGGGGGCAGGGGATGACAGAGTGGCAAAGGAATAGTATTACTACTCTATCAAGAAAAAAATAAAAAATAAAAAGAGAGAAAGGGTAAATTGTCCATGCCACCAACGGTCAAGGCGTCTCCTCCGGTTAGCTTCTGACATATTCATAATGCCAATCCGGTTCTTTAAGTCGCACCGTGAGGTAACATTAGACATTTCCTCATTCCCATCCTCTATATCCCGTCTGCACAATCACTGCTACTCCATACTCTCTCTCTCTCTCTCTTCCACTACCAATTCGAGCTTGTTGTCCGATCGTTGCCATAGTCCGCACCAAGGTAACATACTACAAGTTGTTCACCCTGGAGCATCACGCGGAAATGGGAGCCACGGAGGAGCGCCACGCACCGCGGCTAGCCTGCCTCTTGAGTAGGAAGGTTCGAACAAGGAGGAGTTGCAAGAGATGGGGCAAGAGGAGATTGAAGATACGGGGCAACAAGAGGAGGAGCCACAATCGGGTAAGAACCTCTCTTTCTTTATATGTCCAAGATAGTATATTTATATGTGAGAACCTCTCTTTCTTTATTACTTCCTATTAATTGCAATGATGACCAAAACTATGTTTGTCAACTCTCAACAACTTTTATGCCTCATACTCTCTATGTGTGAAGTCATTACTATCCATAAGGTCAACATGGTTTCTTTTAATTTTTTTTATTCTTTCTATTTTCTCAACATCATAGCAAGATAGCAAAGCCCTTGACTCAACACTAATCTTTATTATATATAGCTCACGGGCTTCGAGAGAGAGAGAGTGTTGCTTTTGTTCTCTCTTGATTTGGTGGTTTTTAACTTGTTTGCTTTTGATTGCTTGAGTTACTATGTTTGTGAGACATTGATGATCATGTGTTTGATCATAAGCTACACTTATGCATGTTTGATGATACTATCTTATCTATCCTATGTGATCATTCACTGTGCTTGGTGATGAGTGCATGTATTCAATCCGTATCATTTTGAGCGCGCCACCAAGATGTATGTGACATGGAAGAGTAACCCATGAGCCTAATTCCTTGTGCATTTGCAGTCCAAAGCAAATCGTAAACTATGCACAAATTTAGGGAGAGCTCTTGCTTATCACATACTTCTCAAAGCGACGATGTTTTTCAATCTTATTATCATTTGTCGAAGCTTTGATCTATATGTTGTCATCAATTACCGAAAAGGGGGAGATTGAAAGTGCAACTATCCCTAGGTGGTTTTGGTAATTCATAACAACATATAGCTCATTGAGCTAATGCTATTCCAAGATGAACATTTCAGAAAGCTCAATGAATGGCATGGCATGGATGATGAAAGTGGATCCCTCAAAATGCTAATGACAAAGGATTGGCTCAAGCTCAAAAGCTCAAGACTCTTTATTTTATATTTTAGTGATTCAAGATCACATTGAGTCTATAGGAAAAGCCAATACTATCAAGGAGGGATGAGGTGTTGCTTAATGAGCCTCTTGCTTCATGTGCTTAGTGATATGCTCCAAAACCCTCGCCTACTTTCTCACATCTACATATGACCTAAACCTAAAGCCAAAATCGGTCTCACCGATTCTTCCTATCCGGCGCCACCGATTCCATATGTCATAGCCACTGCCACACACCCTAGGCAAATCGGTTCTACCGATAGGGATCTCGGTCTCACCGAGATGGGATTGTAATCTCTGTGTTTCCTTTTCGTAACTTTTCGGTCTCACCGAAAGAGCGGATCGGTCCCACCGAGATTGCAATGTAAACTTTCCGTTTCCCTTTCATAACGTTTCGGTCTCACCGAAAGAGCGAATCGGTCCCACCGAGTTTACCTGACCAACTCTCTGGTTAGCTAATTACCAAAGTCGGTCTCACCGAGTTTGTGTAATCGGTCTCACCGATATTACGTTATGCCCTAACCCTAACCATATCGGTCCTACCGAGATGCAAGTCAGTCCCACTGAAAACCCTAACGGTCACTAGGTTTACTAAAATCGGTCTGACTGAATTTGTTGATTCGGTCCCACCGAGATTGGTAAATTGTGTGTAACGGTTAGGTTTTGTGTGGAGGCTATATATACCCCTCCACCTCCTCTTCATTCGTGGAGAGATCCATCAGAACAAACCTACACTTCCAACTTACCATTTCTGAGAGAACCACCTACTCATGTGTTGAGACCAAGATATTCCATTCCTACCATATGAATCTTGATCTCTAGTCTTCCCCAAGTTGCTTTCCACTCAAATCTTCTTTCCACCAGATCCAAATCCTATGAGAGAGAGTTGAGTGTTGGGGAGACTATCATTTGAAGCACAAGAGCAAGGAGTTCATCATCAACGCACCATTTGTTACTTCTTGGAGAGTGGTGTCTCCTAGATTGGCAAGGTGTCACTTGGGAGCCTCCAACAAGATTGTGGAGTTGAACCAAGGAGTTTGTAAGCGCAAGGAGATCGCCTACTTCGTGAAGATCTACCGCTAGTGAGGCAAGTCCTTCGTGGGCGACGGCCATGGTGGGATAGACAAGGTTGCTACTTCATGGACCCTTCGTGGGTGGAGCCCTCCGTGGACTCGCGCAACCGTTACCCTTCGTGGGTTGAAGTCTCCATCAACGTGGAGGTACGATAGCACCACCTATCGGAACCACGCCAAAAACATCCGTGTCTCCAATTGCGCTTGAATCCTCCAAACCCTTCCCTTTACTTTCTTGCAAGTTGCATGCTTTAATTTCCGCTGCTCATACACTCTTTACATGCTTGCTTGAATTGTGTGATGATTGCTTGACTTGTCCTAAGATAGCTAAAATCTGCCAAACTTTAAAACTGGGAAAAGGCTAAGTTTTTAATTGGTCAAGTAGTCTAATCACCCCCCTCTAGACATACTTCAAGATCCTACAAGTGGTATCAGAGCTTGGTCTCCATTTGCTTTGATTTCCATAGCTTTTGGTGGTCATAGCCTTGGTTTCACAACCTAGTGGAGTATGGCGTCTAGCGAGGGAAATTATCACCGTAGAGGTCCTTACTTTGATGGCACTAATTTTGCTAGTTGGAAGCATAAGATGAAAATGCATATTCTCGGACATAACCCCGCCGTTTGGGCAATTATTTGTATTGGCTTACAAGGTGAATTCTTTTATGGGAGAGAGCCGAACCGTGAAGCTAATGCGGAAGAATTGAAGATGCTGCAATACAACGCTCAAGCTTGTGATATCATCTTCAACGGATTGTGTCCCGAAGAATTCAACAAAATCAGCCATCTTGAGAATGCAAAGGAAATTTGGGATACTTTGATTGATATGCATGAAGGTACCGAATCCGTCAAGGAATCCAAGTTGGATGTGCTCCAAAGTCAGCTTGACAAGTTCAAAATGAAGGATGGTGAAGGTGTCGCTGAAATGTACTCTAGGCTAGCACTTATCACAAATGAGATTGCCGGCTTAGGAAGTGAAGAGATGACTGACAGATTCATCATCAAGAAGATCCTAAGAGCATTGGATGGAAAGTACGATACCGTGTGCACATTGATTCAAATGATGCCAAACTACAAAGATCTCAAGCCAACGGAAGTCATTGGAAGAATTGTTGCTCATGAGATGTCACTTAAGGATAAGGAGGAACTTCACAACAAGTCAAGTGGTGCTTACAAAGCCTCAAGTGAAGCCCCCACATCATAAAGTGAGAAACACACCTTCAATGAAGAATTGAGCTTAATGGTGAAGAACTTCAACAAATTCTACAAGAGTAGAAGCAAAGAAAGAAGCTCCAAGTCAAGGTCTTACAATGACAAAAGATCTTCTAGTCGAGAGCAAAATTGCTACAATTGTGGGAGACCCAGACACTATTCCAATGAGTGTACGGCACCCTACAAAAGAAGAGAAGACTCTACAAAAAGAAGAAGTAGAAGAGAAGAATCACCACCAAGAGAGAGGAGGAGTAGAGATGATCGTTATGAACGAAGACCCTTACGGAGAAGCAAAGATTCGGAAAGGAAGGACAAGTCATCAAAGAGCTACACAAAACGAAGACATCAAGCTCATGTTGCTGAATGGGTATCCGGCTCCGACTCCGACCATCACTCTGAGAGAAGCTATCACTCCGACTCCGAACATACTCAAGATGAAGGTGTTGCCGGTCTAGCACTTGTGTCAACCAACTCCTACGACATATTTGAGTCACCAAATGAAGGAATTGGTAGATGCTTCATAGCCAAAGGTCCTAAGGTAACACACCCTGAGTATGTTGATTTTGATGTTGATGAAGATGACTTGCTAGGTGATGATGATTTACTTGTTGACAACTCTAGTGATGAATACTATGATGAAACGTCAATTGATCATGCTAATCAAGATAAAACGAATAACAATGATAAGGAGAAGATTGAGCGTCTAACTAAAGAACTAAACTCTCTTAAGTTAGCTCTTGAAACTATCTTCGAAGATCATCGACAACTTTTAAGGGCTCATGAGAAGTTACGCTTTGAAAATCTCAATCTTGAGCAAGAGCATGAGTTCTTAAAAGCAATCAATGATGATCTCCGTAAGAAAAGTTCTTCTTACATTGCCAAGCGTTTACTCTTATCCACTTACATGCCTCAAGTCAAGTCTAATAACAAGATCAAGAAAGATTCTTCCTCTAGTAGTAACAATAATAATGTCAAATCCAATATTGTTGCTTCTAGTAGTTCTCTTGATTCCACTAATGATTCTCTTAGCCAAGTTACACTTGAGCAAGAAAATAGCTTATTGAAGGGAATTATAGAGAAAGGTGTATACAAGAGCCTTGCCGGAGTAAGCAATTCAAGGAAATTGTACGCAAGCAAGGAAGGCACCGAAGAATCAAGGTGTTGGTTTTGAACGAAAGTTCAATGCCAATGGAGTTGAGTGGGAAGAAGATCAATACCCCAAGACGAAGTTTGTTCCTCAACAAGAGAAGTATGATCCTACTTCCTTCAAGGGGACACAAGCACAATATGATCTTCCACCACAAGACCACAAGAACAAAGGCAAGGACAAGCTTCCAGAAGAGATTGATGCATTTGAAGAAGCACCTAAGGTCTCGGTCAAGTGGATTCCCAAGACTACGTCAATTTCTACATCATCAAGTACAACTACAACTCCAAGGATTCCCATCAAGATGATGTGGATCACGAAGAAGAAGAACTAGAGAGTTCTTGAGGGTGACTCCGCCAACATATTTCACTCATATCATTATGGCAAGCACAATTGCAATCAACTTCCACATCTTGCACTAGTTCAAGGAGTCACAAACCCTCATGTTGGTAAGGCAAGGGACAAGGTAACCTAATGATTTCATGGACATCATTTTGTGTGTGCATCACTCTATGTCTACGGATATACTTGTTTGTTCCTTGTGGGACTAACCCATGTAGGCAAGTTGAAAGTGCAACTCACTCCAAAGGATTGCTCCAATTGATCTACATCAACATTGAGCATCCACATCTTCAACACCTACATGAAGTCATCATTGACAAAACCCAAGGTTAGTTCACCCCTCTTAGGGGGGATCTCACATCTAGGGGGAGCTTAACTTTAAGAATTGAGTCAAAGCAACTCTAATGATGTGATCACATAAATGCTTTATGGAAAAGTGGTAACCCCACTTGAGCTTAAACGATGAGTATGACCTATGATCAAATGTCTATCATTTGACTCCTAAGTCAATATACTCATATATAGATGACCTAGTCATCGCCAATTGTTTGATAGATGCTAGAATTGGTTGTGCATGCTTTGCCACATATTTCATTTGCCATCTTATTGTGTGAGCATGTTGGTTGCATACTTTACTCATTCGAGGACATCCACTTATTGTTTTGATTGATTGGCTTCTCTTTATTTAGCCAAGTGGATGGACAAGAATGCCTAAGAACCTTCTCTAGCTATCTATGCTTTTCTCGTCTCAAACTCTATTCATGCTACATCACAAAATTTGATCAAGTCAGATTCGAAGCACTCGGAGTCCCCGATTCGTCATAGACTTAAACTTCCAAAACTTCTTTGTGATTCTCGGTCTGACCGATTCCTCCATTTCGGTCCTACCGAGATCACTAAGTCAATCTAGGTTTTCAATCTCGGTGCAACCGATTTGAACTCTTCGGTCACACCGAGTTGCAATAATTACACGCTTTTGCATCTCGGTGCCACCGAAGTTGTTCCACTTTCGGTCACACCGGCTGTGGTCGGGCTATATATAGTCACGGGCAAAAATTTGGAAATTTCTCCGAACCTCTTCGCCCGCGCAATAGCTCGCTCTGCCTCCGTGGTCTCCGGATCGTCTCCTCGTCGCCAGCCGCCTCCTGTCGCTGGTCTCCGCCGCCGTCAACGGAATTCAACCCCGCCGCCGGTGTCAAAACCGACGGATCTCGGGTAGGGGGTCCCGAACTGTGCGTCTAGGCGGATGGTAACAGGAGACAAGGGACACGATGTTTTACCCAGGTTCGGGCCCTCTCGATGGAGGTAAAACCCTACGTCCTGCTAGATTAATATTGATGATATGTGTTACAAGAGTGGATCTACCACGAGATCAAAGAGGCTAAACCCTAGAAGCTAGCCTATGGTATGATTGTTGTTTTTTCTACGGACTAAAACCCTCCGGTTTATATAGACACCGGATAGGGTTAGGGTTACGTAGTCGGTTACAATGGTAGGAGATCTACATATCCGTATCGCCAAGCTTGCCTTCCACGCCAAGGAAAGTCCCATCCGGACACGGACGAAGTCTTCAATCTTGTATCTTCATAGTCTTGGAGTCCGCCGATGATGATAGTTCGCTATCCGGACACCCCCTAGTCCTAACTCCTCGGTAGCCCACGAACCAGGCTTCAATGACGAGTCCGGCGCATATTGTCTTCGGCATTGCAAGGCGGGTTCTTCCTCGAATAATTGCTAGAAGATTGTGAACACCAGGATAGTGTCCGGCGCTGCAAAACTAATTTCCACATACCCCCGTAGAGAGAATAATAGTACACAAGATCAATCGGTCGTCATATTTTGTGGCTTGACGTCGCACCACTACCAAGCCTTTATTCAAATTGTTTTTACTGTTCCACCTCGGTAGCGTTTAGCGAAAGCGGTTTCCTTGGCACGCGTCTTGTCGAGGCAGAGATCGTGTTCCGCTTATTCCGGGATTCCCATCAATACGGACGTGGGTAACCCAACCGCGCCATTGATTGTGGCGCTTGGGAGATAAGCGAGTTTTACCAGGCCGATGGGGACACATGTTTTTGTCCGTCCATATAAGGGGATAAGGATCCATCCTTTCACCCGCGCCTTCTTCCTCCTTGGCTTATCCATCTCCGCGAACTCGAGCTCTAGCGCCCAAGTCCGCACTTCTCACCTCAACCTTCTCCAACTATGTCCGGAGCGGGAGGCAAGTGGATGGCCTCCTCCGTCACGGAGGGGCAGATCCAGAAGCTGCGCGACGCCAGATATCTGTCCAGCAACATCGCGCATCGGCTCCCCGACGAGGGAGAGCTCGTCGCCAACCCCAGGCCCCATGAGAGGGTAGTATTTCTTCCCCATTTCCTCCGCGGACTAGGCTTCCCGCTTCATCCCTTTGTCTGGAGGCTCATGTTCTACTACGTCCTAGATTTCCATGATCTGGCCCCGAATTTCATCCTCAACATCTCGGCGTTTATCATCGTGTGCGAGGCATTCCTCTGCATCCAGCCCCACTTCGGCTTGTGGCTCAAGACCTTCAGTGTCAAGCCGAAGGTTGTGAAGGGCAGCCAAGCGGAGTGCGGGGGCGCCATGGTGGGCAGGATGTCCCACGTTACGTGGCTGGAGGGTACTTTCGTGGAAACCATCAAGGGTGGCAATCGGGGTGGTTCTACATCACCGAGCCGCGTGACCACTGATTGGGCAGCGGCCCCTGAATTTAGATCTGGTATTCCCACACGGCTCTCCTCACGGAAAGAGAGTGGCCGAATTTGGGGGGATTCGGAGGAGCTGACCGGACTCCAAGCCTGTATCCAGAAGCTGGTGGACAAGAAGCTCAAGCTTGTCAACGTAGTCCAGGTCATGCTCATCCGCCGGATTCTCCCGTGCCAGCAATGGGGCTTTAATATGTGGGAGTTTGATCCGTGAAGCACCGCACTGGCGGGCTCTTCGACACTACGCACGAAGATATCCGGAAGGTGCTGTTCATAGGGCGCCAAGCTCCCGCATCCGCCATCAAGATCGCTAATTCTGCTCTCGGTGTCCAGTGACGAGGTAAGTGATTTCACCACTTGTTTTCCATAGTTTGGCTCTATGGGATCTAAACTCCCTTGCCTTTGATAGGAATGGCTGGCGAAGGCGAGCAGTTCTGTCTGGCCCCATTGCCGAAGGACCCAGCGGACGCCCGCCTAACGGGCTGCTTGGCTCCGGCACCACGTGGTGCCGGAGAAGAAGGCCAAGAAACGGCCACGGGACTCGGAAGAGTTCCCGTTTTCAGGTGCTATCGGATGATGAATCCGAGGCCGACTCCTCCCACCAAGGTGAGGGGGAGAAGAAAGCCTCTCCCCAAAGGGGTGAGGAAAGAAAGGAAGGCCTCCCCAACAAGGGAGGCCAAGGGTCCAAGAAGGAAAAACTCTTCCTCCGGACTGCTCACGCCGGCGCCAAAGGATTTGACGAAGATCGGCATCCAAGGGCCAAGCCCCTGGCGAGATCGTAAGTATCCGGACTCCCGAATAACCTCAAAGTTTTTGTTTTCGCCACATAACGTCTTTCTAATGCCGCATACAACCCTGCAGCCCGCCCAAGGATGATCTTCCCGTTTCGTCAAGCGGGTCCTTGGGTGCGTCGGATATGGATTCCCTTCCGACTGCCTCCACCCCGTGTTGCGGACGACGCCGAGGTGGGATCCCGAAAAGGACCCACCAGGAGGGGGAGGCCCCGGAGGTGTCGCAGGACACCCTCCCGGATTATGCACCGGACTCAGCCCCGGAGGCCGCAGTGGCTCCGGAGTCCGGCGGGCGACCCCTTCGTAAGAAGGGCAAGACCGAGACGCCGGCTGCCTCCGTCCAACCGGAGAGGCCGGATAATTTGCTGGAGGAGCTCAACGGCGCCTCCATCGAAGAGGAACACCGCACTGTTATGAGTGCGGTGATTCAGAAGGTTCAGCTCACCAAGAGCGGGCTGACCGAAGCCTGCAGCAGCCTTCTAACAGGTTTTGAGTTAAGAATTTCAATATATGTAAAATGGTACCGCATAGACAAGAGCCCTGATGCTCTGTTCGGTGTTCGGAAAGAAAAGCCGGACTGAGGATCTTTAGAAAGATAAACGCAGGAGTCATAAAAAATATGTCAATATGGGATTGCAGGCTGTGCTGCTGACCTCCGCCACACTGACTGCGGAGGTCAATAATTTGAAGAAAAACCTCGAGCGGTCCGAGAACGAGCTCGGCCATGCCAAGAAGCAGCTCGAGGAAAAAGAAGGTGAGTAATACCTTATAAAAATTGTACCTTACAGAAAAGGATTTGGTTGCAAGAAAAATGACAAGGATAACGTGGGTATTGTAGGGGCCACTAATGAGGTGGCGACCCTGAAGGAGGCGGTGGCCGCGGCCGAACGTAATGCGGCCACGGAACGCACCGAGCAAGAGAAGCAGGAGGTGCGGGTGGCGGAGGTACAGCAAGAGCTCCAGGATCTCATGAAAAAACATGAGAACTTGAGCGTGACTCATGAACTCGAGAGTCTCGAGCTTGCAACGGCTCTTGAGAGTGCCAAAGCCGCTAAGGCCGAAGCCTACAAGGCCCTCCAGAAATTGAGGCGGTGAAGAAAATAGCAGCGGGTAAGGCATTTTTCATGCGAGTAAGCATGTGAGTGTTAATTACATGTTGCTTACCCAATTCGAGCTCTCCGGGCGTTCGCAGATCTTCCTCACAGCGTGTCCGATGTCTGCCGCATTCTACCGGGCCGAGGAAGGGAGCTCGACGGAGAAGGTCTTCTGGTCTCGATATCGAGGCGGACATCCAGTGCCCCTTAGCGACCAGCTGAAGCAGCTGGTCGAGCTCCACATGGCGGCCGAACAGGCCATGAAGGGCCTCATAGTTCGGCTGTGGCCTAAGGAGGCCATGCCAGGGAGCTACTTCGGCCTGGTGCGGCGGCTGGTGGATGCGTGCCCGTGGGTTGAAGTTATCAAGCATTCCGCTTGTATCGAGGGTGCCCGTCGGGCCCTTGCCCGCGCAAAGGTGCACCGGGACAAGATGGATGCCCAGAAGTTTGTGACGGACCCGCCACCAGAGGGCAAGGAGCATCGCATGCCCGAGATGTATTATAAGAGTGTGCTGAAGGGCGCCCGCACTATTGCGGGTGAGTGCTCCAAAGATGAAATATTTGAGTAGACTCGCGTTTTGTTATCCTGTGCGCTGAAAACTTAGTTCATATGCGCTAAGCAACGCCTGTTAATTTAAAATATTACCTTCTGTGCGGCTGTTTATCAAATCTGAGAGATGGCAAGTCGTCGGTTTCAGCCCCCATGCCACGAGTGCTAGGGTGTTCGGGATAAACTTGAGCGCTCTTGTTCCCATTTTTGGGTCCATCTAGGGAGGTGCTCAACACAACGAACAAGGCAACCGGACTTATAATGCTTGAACACTCTCACTTAGCCATAGAATTCTATAATTTTAAATTTCGGCGAAGCCCCTAGTCTTCGGAAGGCCGAATTTGGGGCGCTATCCACGCCTTGGCCGGACAGTATCCGACTCCTCGCTCTAAGAGGCATAAGTCTTTAAGGACTCGCAGAAAACCTCTCGAACAGTGACCGGTCTCTCGCCTCATCATGACGGTCAGTTTTAGCTTTCTCCACTGAGGCGTTAACCCAGCCGAACTGGGGCGGAATCGCAGTGGTTCTTCCGGTGCTACCTTAGCCGATATAACGGAACGTAAGGTACCAAAACACGGGAGCCGGGCAAACCCAACTATTGACCCAAGACATGATTCGGAGCCGATGATATAGTGCTATAAGTTCGGGGTGCCGCACTTGTGAAAGTGTTCGGACTCATCACACCAAAACGTGGGAAACATAAGCCCCTGGTGTATATTAGCCGTACCGAAGTGTACGGATGCAACATGTCGTGAATGAACATATGTATGAAAAAGAAATGCAATTATAAGCAAAAAGGTGCTGCATTGGTTTATTCAATAAGTGCTGCTACGAATGCGAGCGATACAAATAGTGCGATAAGCAAGGTATGAGATCATTAAACATGTCCCCTCCGTGGGTAGGCTGCAGATTGGTGTATAAAAATGCTCGCAATGGAGACCACCTGTATATTCGTTGTAGCCTTTATCCTTCCTTGGCTGTTGCATCGTGAGTTCGGCAGGTCTGCTGCTGGACAGGGCTTCTGACAAACGGAGTCCTGTGGGTAAAAAGTAAAAGGTAAAAAGAAAAGAAAAAGGAACGACACACTTGAGAGCCCCTGGTGTGGTTGAGCCGTAGTCTGGGTTTATCGTGGTCGTGCCCTCTCCCCATGCCCATGGTATCTTCAGAGCGTAATGGTGTACGCGAAGGACCTGCTTTGGCGTTTCGCAGGGGCTGGGGTTGGGGCCGCATCACGCTGGCGTGCTCTGAACGTGCTGTGGTCTTGTTGTAAGTTACTCCGGGCGCCGCTTAGCTGTGTCCGACCGCTTAACGGCCGGACTCGAGAATTGCCTTAAGAGGCTGCATTGCACTTCCGCCATGAGAGTCGCCAGATGTTCCTCCGCGCGGAGAGAACGTTCGGTGTTTCCGTTGACCGTAATGACTCCTCGAGGGCCCGGCATCTTGAGCTTGAGGTATGCGTAGTGCGGCACCGCGTTGAACTTTGCAAGCGGCGATGCGTCCGAGCAAGGCGTGATAGCCGCCGCGGAACGGGACTATGTTGAAGATTAACTCCTCGCCGGAAGTTATCCGAGGATCCGAAGACCACTTCCGGTGTAATTGAGCCTGTACAATTGGCTTCTACACCAGTATGACGCCTTTAAAGGTCGTTTTGGTAGGTTTAATCCTTGAGGGTCTATGCCCATTTTGCACATTGTATCCTCGTAAAGCAGGTTCAGTCTTGCCGCCGTCCATCGTGACTACGGTTAGGTGAAATCCATCGGCGATTGGGTCTAGGACCGGTCTGGCGAATCCGCCGTGGCGGATCTTTGGTGGGGTGGTCCTTCGGTCAAAAGTGATCGGGCAGAGGACCATGGATTGAACTTCGGGCAACTTGCTCCATCGCGTAGACATCCACGAGTGCACGCTTCCGCTCCCTTTGGGTATGTGGGTTGCGTATATCATGTTCACCGTCCGCACTGTGGGGAAACCCTTCATCCTCTATTGTTCGGCGGGGTCTCGTCCTCGTCATCACTATGCAGCCCCTTGTCATTGTTTTCGCAATTAACTTGCCTGTTGAATACCCAACAGTCCCTGTTGGTGTGGTTAACTGGCTTTTGGGGTGCCGTGTATCCGCACAAGCGGTCGAGTATTCGGTCCAAATTGGACGGACCCGGAGTAGTTCGTTTGAATGGCTTTTTCCGCTAACCGGGTTTAGAGCCTTTGAATCCGGCATTGACTGCCGTATCCTCAATATGGTCGCCGTTATTGCGGCGTTTGTTTTTGTTACGACGCGGCCTGCCGTTTTGGTCCTTGAAGTCCGGTCTGCCAGAATTTTTGTTGAGGTTGTTGCTGCGTGCTAGCCAGCTGTCCTCACCCGCGCAGAAGTGGGTCATGAGTGATGTGAGGGCTGCCATGGATTTCGGCTTTTCCTGTCCTAGGTGCCGGGCAAGCCACTCGTCGCGGATGTTATGCTTGAAGGCCGCGAGGGCCTCCACATCCGGAAAGTCGACGATTTGGTTTTTCTAGGTTAAGAACCGTGTCCGTAATTGTCCGCCGATTCGTCTGGCTGCTGAATTATGTGGCTTAGGTCATCGGCGTCTGGTGGTCGCACATAAGTGCCCCGAAGTTATCGAGGAATGCGGCTTCCGTGTCCTCCTAGCTCCCAATTGACTCTGGCGGCAAGCTGTTGAGCCAATGCCGGGCTGGTCCTTTAAGCTTGAGGGGAGGTATTTGATGGCGTGAAGGTCGTCACCGCACGCCATGTGGATGTGAAGGAGATAGTCTTGATCCAAACCGCGAGGTCTCATTGTGCCATCATCGGATCAATATTGACGGGTTTAAACCCTTCGGGATTTGATGATCCATTACTTCGCCTGCGTGAAGCATTGTGGGTGTCTTGGCGCCTCTGTCTTTGGGCGATATCACGGCGGAGCTCAAAAGAGCTTGGTCTGTTTTGTTCGCCCGGCGGACGTCTTGTGTCAGACACGACGGTTGTAAATCGCGTCACGTGCGGCGCCCACGCGATCCATAGATCGATCTTGATTGTCTTGCCTTGTCCTCCAATATATCTTGCAGGTCCGGAGTGTTCCCCTTTGGCCGTGTGCTTTTTGAGCGATGCCGGGGTACGGTTCTAGTGAAGGGCCTAGAGGCCTCTGTCAGCGGCCACGGGTGGTCGGTCACCGTATTGTCTCCCCGGTGATGCGGGTTCGTAAGCCTCCTCCTCTAATCGGGGAGCAGCTTGCGTTTAGGGTAGCTTTTGGAGAGGCATTCGAGCTCATGCTCTTCGGCCGCGAGGACATCGGTCCATCTGTCGGCTAGCAGATCCTGATCAGCTCTAAGTTGTTGCTGCTTTTTCTTTAGGCTGTTCGCCGTGGCCATAAGCCTGCGTCTAAAACGCTCTTGTTCGACGGGATTCTCAGGCACGATGAACTCATTGTCGTCGAGGCTTGCTTCGTCTTCGGAGGGAGGCATATAATCCTCTAGCTCTTCTTCTGCCGCTCTCTCTTGAGGGCTGGCTCTTCATCCTCCTGCGATGGATCGTGCTGGAGTGGATTGTCTTTGGCGTTGTCCGGTGTATTGTTATCTCTGGTGCTGGAATCTTCATTCTTGCTGTGGCGGGATTTAGAGCGGCACCGCTGACGCCGGCGCTTGGGTTGCTTCTTGGAGGGGTCAACCTCCGTTGTTCCATCGCCGTTCCCATCTTTTGGGATGTCCACCATATATATGTCATATGACGAGGTGGCCTTCCGGTGCCTCGTAGGCGCTGGGTCTTGGTCGCCTCCGGCATCGTCGTCCATACCGTTGATGTCTTGAGTCGTAGTCTACCATGTCGGTTAGATCGTCGGCGATGGCTACCAAGTGGGTGGTGGGTGGGCGTCGAATTTCTTCGTCGTCCGCATCCCAACCTTCTGACCGTAATCCGCCAGGCTCTCCGGATAGAGAGAGACTTTAGTGAACTCAGGATGTCGCCAAAGGGCGAGTCTTTGAAAAGATGTCTGCGGCCGTGAACTCCATAACGGGCGCCCAATCGGATTCGAGTGTTAGGGGCGCGGGGGCTTCGGAGTCCGGATGGGAGTCCGGCACCCTGGAGTCGAGGTCTTCGCCAAGGACAGGGATGGAGTTCGGCTCGATCGCCGTAGAGATTGTAGCCCCCGAGGCGGTGTCCAACCACTCGTCCTCGGTCGGGGAATCCGGCTCCGGATTAGGGGTCGGAGCGGATCTTTGATGCGGCCTCGAGCCTTTGTTCGGCTGCACAGCTAGATCATGCCCATCGAGACAGTGCGGCACGCTTGGCTGCGGCTCGAATCCGTCGAAGATCAAGTCTCCGCGGATATCGGCCGTATAGTTTAGGCTTCCAAATCTGACCTGACGGCCAGGGGCGTAGCTTTCGATCTGCTCCAGATGGCCAGCTTAATTGGCCCGGTGCAAAAGCCGCCGAACACGAAGATCTGTCCGGGAGAAAAGTCTCACCTGGACCGCGTCGTTGTTGATGATCAAAGGAGCCATCGAGCCTATCGGTGGCGCATACGTAGGAACTCTCAATGAAAGCACCAATGTCGGTGTCAAAACCGGCGGATCTCGGTAGGGGTCCCGAACTGTGCGTCTAGGCGGATGGTAACAGGAGACAAGGGACACGATGTTTTACCCAGGTTCGGGCCCTCTCGATGGAGGTAAAACCCTATGTTCTGCTAGATTAATATTGATGATATGTGTTACCAGAGTGGATCTACCATGAGATCAAAGAGGCTAAACCCTAGAAGCTAGCCTATGGTATGATTGTTTTTTTTTCTACGGACTAAAACCCTCCGGTTTATATACACACTGGATAGGGTTAGGGTTACACAGAGTCGGTTACAATGGTAGGAGATCTACATATCCGTATCGCCAAGCTTGCCTTCCACGCCAAGGAAAGTCCCATCCGGACACGGGACGAAGTCTTCAATCTTGTATCTTCATAGTCTTGGAGTCCGGCCGATGATGATAGTTCGGCTATCCGGACACCCCCTAGTCCAGAACTCCCTCACCCGCCGTTGCCGCTGTAGCGAGTCTCCGCCGAACTAGGGTATGGACTCGATCACAGAGCTTTCCTCGTCCGATTCTCAGCACATTGTGTTCTTATTGATTCTTGCCACGACTGAAACACTCCTATCCAGTCAATGCAATCCTTAGAATAGTTTTGATTCGAAAATTTAGGGTTAGGTTTCCGCCGAAACCATCTCGGACCCACCGAGTTGAAAAACTCAGTCCCACCGATTTGGCTTATGCCATTGCACTAGTGAGACTCGGTCTGACCGAGAATTGCTAATCGGTGAGACCGATTTAAGGACTTTGTGAAACCCTAGCAGTCTCGGTGCCACCGAACTGTGACTCAGTCTGACCGAGTTCATTAGTTTAGGTTCCAAAACTGCTTCGGTATCACCGAGTTTGAAAAATCGGTTGATCCGAAATGCTTTCTGTGGAAAACTAAAACGGAACTTTTGAGTCATTCTTTTGCAAAAATCTCTGCATTTTGTGATGCTCATCCACTCTACCTCATCTATAACTCTTCACGGGGTGAGCGATCGGTGTTTGCGGCATGTCGGACCAGTGTGATCAAAAGCAGTCAGAGGAGCAGGTGAACATGAGTGAGGGCACTAGTCCCTCCAGCTCTTTAGATGAAGGCAGCAGGAGCACCCCAAGCAACTTGCCTAAAGCTGCCACCAGGCAAAGGAAGAAGAAAACCTCAGATTCTGAAGATGAGGATTATAGGGCAGAAGAGGATGAGGCAACCTCCAAGAAGGCGGTGCTCAAAAGGAGTATGGCTCAAAGACATAGCACAAAGCACGGACTCAATAGGAAGGTTCCTGCCAAGAGGACACCTATGCCAAAGGTCGAGCATCAACTCAAATTCTGAAAAGCCCGATCCCAAAGAGCCATTTCTGCTGAAGGAAAGAAAAGGGAAGAAAGGGTCAAGAAGACCACAACAGAGTTATTGGGAAGCCTTCCATGATGGAAGAGGAAGAAGAGATTGCTGCACCAGCACCCAAGGCACCAAAGCTTATGGGTGATGTTATAAGATCAGGGGCTGCCACATCTAAGCCCAAGGAAGCACCCAAAGCTGCCCCCAAGGCCAAGTCTGCACCAAAGGGGAATACCAGGAGTATTCCAGCTGCTGAGAAGAACAAGGCCCCTGTGCCTGAGGTTGCTGATGAAGAAGATGAAGAAGGACAAGTTCTGAGGAAGCTCAAGCCCAAGATACCATACCACAATGATGCCCATCCTGTGGCTGGGGACATGAAGATCAGAAGAGACAATGGGTTGAGGCTATGGAGGATGACAGGTCCATATGCCACAAGGAGAAGAACTGCTGTGGACTACAGATTCCACACCAAGGAACAACAGGACTTTTATGAGACTATTCTGCTGGATAAGAAGCCCATAGTGTGTGATATGTGGTGGGTCGACTGGACCTACATGAAAGAAAATCTAGAGTACTATCCTGGAGTGCAAGACAGTTTTGTTGCTGTTGGAGTTGCAGACTTCGTTGGGCAAAAGCTCACCAACTGGAATGATAAACTTATCATGCAGTTCTACTCCACATCACACTTTTATCCAGATGGCAGGATAGTGTGGATTTCTGAAGGTACAAGGTACCAGTCAACTATTGAGGAGTGGGCAAAGCTGATAAATGCCCCAAAGGAAAATGAAGATGACCTGGATGTATATGCCAAGAAGAAAATGGATCACAATTCCATGGCACACATGTACAAGGAGATCCCAGACACAGCCATTAAGACAAATAAGTTTGGATCAGTCCACTTCCTTCCGCTGTGGCTGCCAACTATCAACTGCATCTTAAGGCATACTCTCTTGCCTAAGTCTGGTGACCACAACATGATAAGAGGGCATGCAATCAACATGTTGCATTTGTTTGATGTGCCACGAAATTCAAAGTCATGAGCCTTATGGTTGAAACCATTAAGAGGACTGCAGCAGACCGGAAGAGAAGTTGTGGATATGCCCCTCGGATCCGTGGAGTTGATTAACTTCGAGAGATGGGCACAGGAAAATATCTATTGGATAAAGAACATTTTCCAATTTATCCAGACTTTGAGGACAATGAGGTTGTCATGAATGAGAATGATCCATCGTCAGTTCAAGCACAAGAGAAGAAGGAGAAGGCAAGGAAGGAGAAGGCTGCCAAGATGCCAACTCAAGAGGAGGCATCTGAGTATTTCTTGAAGAACAAGCGAGGAGCAGCTTGGATACTTAATAGCATCAACACCGAGGATTCTGAAGGGATTGGCCACCCTCACTCAAAATCAGGAGAGCTTGGAAAGAATCATGGAACAAAAGTTCTATGACTTAGATGTGAAAGTAATGGCGAGATTGATGCGCTATGGAGCAACTACAGGATGACATGCAGGAGAGGAAGGGCAAAACAACAACTAATGCATTTGCCAGAGTGCCTAGAGCCCAGAGGTCATCTACTGTGCCAGTTCCTGACACCAGAGCCACTTCATCTACACCATCTACAGCCTCTGTGCCACCAGCTCCAGCACCTACACCAGCTCTAGCTCCATCTACTTCAACTGAAGCCTTCGTCCTCGGCGTTATCCGGACACCACCACCTGAAGATCAAGCCTGTGAGTCGATCTAGCACCATGCATTTTTTATGAACTTTTTGGTAACTTGTTGCCAAAGGGGAGAAAAATGTATAGATCATAGGCTTCGAGATTAAGTTATGCCCTAACCCTAACCATATCGGTCCTACCGAGATGCAAGTCAGTCCCACCGAAAACCCTAACTGTTGGGGATATTACTACTGGGCGTAAACCGGCCTATCTGGGCCGGGTTCACTTCATCGATGGTTCAACGTGTAAAAGCCCAAGAGGCATGAAAGTAAGGGCCCAAGGCACGTAGTCGGTTTAGAACACATGGCAAGTAAACCAGCCTGATATGTAAACTTGTATTGTAAGGTAGGAATAGAGAGAGACCAACCCGGATACGAATATGAACCGGAGATTGGGACTCTCTGAACCGACGGGCGTCACCCGTGTATATAAGGGGACGACCCGGGGCGGTTCAAGGGGAGACAACAACAACAACTCGAGGCCTAGGCGAAGCTTGTTTGCTCCCTAGTCATCGAGACCACATCAATCCCATCACAAACTAGACGTAGGCTTTTACCTTCATTGAAGGGGCCGAACTAGTATAACTCTTGTGTCCTTGTGTCCGCTTTAACCCCTTCAAGTTAACCCGTAGCGATGGCTCCACGACTAAGTCCTTTCATGAGGACATCTGCCGTGACAAACCCACGACAGTTGGCGCCCACCGTGGGGCTATCGCCGCGATGGTTTGATGATCTTGCGAGCAAGTTCGAAGGACTCGAAGGCTATCTTTGTGGGCCGGATGACCAAGAGTCGTCGCAGCAAGCTCTACATCGACGATGCGAGCTAGGGCCCCGAGGCTGGCTCGATTGAGTCTGGTACCGGGTCCCCTTTGGTGGCATACACGTTTTCATCGGCAAGATCGGTGAGCAGGGCTGGCCGGACATGTGCACCGACCTCGTCTAGTCGTCTCAGCGTGCGAGACCTGCACATGCTAATCAGGCCGTAAAGCGTGCCTTTGTGGGAGTCATCCACGGAGGAAGTTATGAGGGCGGATCAGAATCTGGTGGCGAAACCGTCGTCTACTCTGATGACGAGTCGTCGACCGGAGAAACTGAGTCTCTATATCAGCTACAAGATGGCCGGATTGGGGGCTGTTCCGATGGTGACAGTATTCCGGACCCCTCTGATCTGCCCAATCGGGTTGGAATATTCATGGCCGGTACACAAGCAATGCTTCACTCTTCAACCGCTGCGACAATGGTTGCCGGTTCAACAGCGGTGACGGCTGCCGGGGCAGGAGGCCCTGTGCGCCCGCCGGCTCAAGTTTTATCAGAACTATTCGATGCGTTGGCATGCTCATGGCGGCGAGGTTAACCCGGCGGACCAGGGCGCTCATAACGCGGAGATTGCGAAGGTGAAGTAACAAATCACTCGGGCTAAAGCGGATCTGGCAGCTGCAGACGCCGAGATGGCGGCAGAGCGGGCGCTTTGGATCTTGCGCAGCTTATAGGCTCATGCTTTGGATCGAGCGCGTCGCATGAAGTCATGAAGAGGAAATCTGATCCCGTTTGCCTTGAGTCTTGAGGAAGAGATCATTCAACACCCGAGGCGGGGACCCGGTAATCCGCCCGGTGGTAAACCGGGCGGAAGCACTGGGCGGGCGCGCCGTTCAGCCCAGCGTAATAGATCTACCTCGCCATAATGCCAAGACGCCTCGAGCTGTGCAAACACCTCAGTCACTACTCCAACCCGATAGATAACCTTGTTGCAGCTGCGGCACGGTGGAGGCAATTCCAATTGAAGGTGATTCACCACAGGCGGTAGAGACGCCGGGTCAAGGAGCTCCTTAGGACAGCTTTGGTCCAACAGAAGCATATTAAATGCGGCGCGACCGGAGCCACTCTACCCCCGCCCAAGCCGAAGCTATAGCAGGCACGTGGATGAACCGGCCGTATCAAGTAATGCACGGCGTGGTGCGCCCCGTGGCAACAACCCGGCAGGTGGTTTCGACAACGCTCAGGAGGTGGTGGACCGGGCCCGAGCACGCAGGGAGGCCGAGTTAGCAGCACAGCATCAGGATTATCAGCTTACGCCGGTTCGCCCGACCATCTTTGTGTTGGAAATATGACCTAGAGGCAATAATAAATTAGTTATTAGTATATTTCCTTGTTCATGATAATCGTTTATTATCCATGCTATAATTGTATTGAAAGGAAACTCAGATACATGTGTGGGTACATAGACAACACCATGTCCCTAGCAAGCCTCTAGTTGACTAGCTCGTTAATCAATAGATGGTTACGGTTTCCTGACCATGGACATTGGATGTCATTGATAACGGGATCACATCATTACGAGAATGATGTGATGGACAAGACCCAATCCTAAGCCTAGCACAAAGATCATAGTTAGGTATGCTAAAGCTTTTCTAATGTCAAGTATCATTTCCTTAGACCATGAGATTGTGCAATTCCGGATACCGTAGGAATGCTTTGGGTGTACCAAAGCGTCACAACGTAATCGGGTGGCTATAAAGGTTCATTACAGGTATCTCCGAAAGTATCATTGGGTTGGCACGAATCGAGATCGGGATTTGTCACTCCGGTTGACGGAGAGGTATCTCTGGGCCCACTCGGTAGGACATCATCATAATGTGCACAATGTGACCAAGGGGTTGATCACGGGATGATGTGTTACGGAGCAGTAAAGAGACTTGCGGTAACGAGACTGAACAAGGTATCGGGATACCGACGATCGAATCTCGGGCAAGTATAATACCGCTAGACAAAGGGAATTGAATACGGGATTGATTGAATCCTCGACATCGTGGTTCATTCGATGAGATCATCGTGGAACATGTGGGAGCCAACATGGATATCCAGATCCCGCTGTTGGTTATTAACCAGAGAACGTCTCGGTCATGTCTGCATGGTTCCCGAACCCGTAGGGTCTACACACTTAAGGTTCGATGACGCTAGGGTTATAAAGGAAGTTTGTATGTGGTTGCCGAATGTTGTTCGGAGTCCCGGATGAGATCCCGGACGTCACGAGGAGTTCCGGACTGGTCCGGAGGTAAAGAATAATATATAGGAAGTGAGGTTTTGGTCATCGGAAAAGTTTGGGTTTTATCGGTAGCGTCTGGGACCACCGGGAGGGTCTGAGGGTCCACCAAGTGGGGCCACCAACCCAGAGGGCTGCATGGGCTAAGTGTGGGAGGGACCAGCCCGGGTGGGCTGGTGCTCCCCCTCCACAAGGCCCAAAGGCGCGCAGCTAGGTGGGGAGAGGGAAACCCTAGGCGCAGATTGGCCTAAAGGCCCACCCTAGGGGTGCCCCTCTCTCCCCTCTTGGCCGCCCCTTCAAGTCCCATCTAGGGCTGCCGCACCCCTTGGGTGGGAACCCTAGATGGGGGCGCAGCCACCTCCCCTCCTCCTATAAATAGTGGGGGTTTTGGGGTTGCCCAACACACGAGTTTCTCTCCCTCTTGGCGCAGCCCTACCTCTCTCCCTTCTCCTCTCTCGCGGTGCTTGGCGAAGCCCTGCTGGATTGCCACGCTCCTCCATCACCACCACGCCGTTGTGCTGCCGCTGGACGGAGTCTTCCTCAACCTCTTCCTCTCTCCTTGCTGGATTAAGGCGTGGGAGACGTCACCGGGCTGTACGTGTGTTGAACGCGGAGGTGCCGTCCGTTCGGCACTAGGATCTCCGGTGATTTGGATCACGACGAGTACGACTCCTTCAACCCCGTTCTCTTGAACGCTTCCGCTTAGCGATCTACAAGGGTATGTAGATGCACTCTCCTTCACCTCGTTGCTGGTTTCTCCTTAGATAGATCTTAGTGACACGTAGGAAAATTTTGAATTTATGCTACGTTCCCCAACACTTTGAGCCTGGGGTTACCTCTAGCTCTTTGGGGGTGCCTTGCCTCGTCCCCGCTTTACGCAATGTACGCTTGCCCAAGGATTTCAAGGGTCTGCGCAAGGTACCAAATTACACCGCCGATTTGGCTCCAGAAGCATGGATAGAGAGTTATGAGATGGCCATGGAGATGCTGGATGTGGATGAAGCCGCGTGTGCAAAGTACTTCACCATGATGCTCGAAGGCACGGCCCGTACTTGGTTGAAAAGCTTGCCACCCAATTCTATCAATTCATGGGCCCAGTTGCGGACCCGGTTTATCCAGAATTTCAAAGATACCTGTAAGCAGCCCATGTCCGTGGTGGACTTGGCGGCTTGTGTCCAGGGTGAAGGGGAGTCAACAACCCATTGGGTACGCCGCGTTTCAGAAATCTTGCACTCGTCAGACCGGATCAACGCGGATTCTGCGATCTTGACCCTGGAGGGCATCTGACGGTTTAAACCTCTAAAGTTGATGCCGGGCGCATGAAGCGGTTTTGCAATGACATGGGCACTCTCATGGGCGCTTTAGTGAAGTATGCTGATTCTGATAGTACCAAGGATCCCGAGTCTGATGATGACGAGACAGGGAAGGGAAAGAAGAACAGCAACTCCAAAGGCCAGCAACATCACTTGGCAGGTAATGGTGGAGGCAAGCGTAATGCGAATGGCAACATGACTTCGTAGCCAACACCAATGCGCAGGACAAGGGCCAGCGGCGCAAGGGTAAACAGCCGAATCGAGGTGGTGCACCTAATCCCAATCCGGACCGCTTGAACTATCTGTTGAATCAACCCTGTCCGAAGCATGGGATGAAGGAGGCACCAGCAAATCACCTCTGGAAGGATTGTTACATTATGCAGGAGTTCAAGAGTTCTAATGCTTTCCGGTATGATCAAGGTTCTGGCGGCGGTTTAGGATCCGGGCCGGGTTATGGTGGAGGAAATTCCGGTTCAGGATTTAATGGTAATCCGGGCGGACATAACAATCGTAACAATCGAGAATAACCAAGGTGGTTACAATCGGCAGCAGCAGATCCGGGTTATCGTGAGCAACCCAAAGCAGTTGAATAGTGGGCAGTACCACGTCTTCACCACTAGCTTAGACAAGCGTGACCGGAAGCTTCAGAAGCGGGCAATCAACACTGTTGAACCGGCCGTGCCTCATTACCTACGCTGGACAGAGCAGCCCATTGTATGGAGCAGAGAGGATCATCCTCCCCGGGTTTATAATCCGGGTTAGCTAGCCCTGGTGGTGGCACCTCAGGTGGGAGGTTATAAGTTCACCAAGGTGCTTATGGATGGAGGGAGCAGCATCAACATCCTGTACTATGAGACCGTCCGTCGTATGGGGTTAACAGATAAACATCTCAAACCGTCCAATACAGTGGTCCATGGTGTAGTACACAGCAAGTCAGCATATCCGTTGGTAAAATAGCTCGAGGTGGCTTTGGAGATGAATATGACTCCAGATCAGAAACATTGACGTTTGAAGTGGTGAAAATCCAAAGTCCATATCACGCCCTGTTTGGGCGGCCGGCCTATGCCAAGTTCATGGCACGGCCTTGTTATATATATTTGCAGCTCAAGATGCCGGGTCACAAGGGGACAATAACGGTCCATGGGAGCCGCAAGATCGCTTTGGAATGTGAGGAAGGTGATGCGGCTTACGCAGAGTCGGTTTGTGCCACCGAGGAGCTGAAGTATTATAAAGACAATGTTGATCCGGCGGACATGACTCCGTTGAAGAAGCCAACTACAGAGCATGATCCGGCCCTGAAATTCAAATCGGCAGCTAAGACTAAGCTTGTTGACTTTGTGCCTGGTGATTCGTCCAAGCGATTCAAAGATCGGTGCCAACTTGGATCCGAAATAGGAAAGCGCGCTCATCGAGTTCATCCGTGAGAATCGGGACATTTTTGCATGGAAGCCTTCTGACATGCCAGGTGTATCGAGGGAGCTCGCTGAGCACACTCTTAATGTTGATCCCAAGTACAAACCGGTGAAGCAGTTTCTCCGTCGGTTTAACGAAGAAAGGCGTAAGGCCATTGGAGAGGAGGTGGCCAGGCTCTTAGGGGCTGGTTTTATCATTGAAGTTTTCCATCGCAGTGGCTTGCTAATCCGGTCTGGTTCTTAAGAAAAGCGGCACTTGGCGCATGTGTGTGGATTACATGGATCTTAACAAGGCTTGCCCAAGAGATCCTTTGCCCTCCCCCGCATTGACCAGATTATTGATGCCACTTCGGGTTGTGAGCGTTTGAGCTTTTTGGATGCGTATTCTGGGTATCATCAGATCAAGATGGCAGTTAAGGACCAGGAGAAGACAGCGTTTATCACTCCCTTTGGAGCCTTCTGCTATGTGTCTATGCCTTTTGGGCTCAAGAGTGCCCAAGCAACTTATCAACGCTGTGTACAGAATTGCCTACATAAACAGATCGGCCGGAATGTGCACGCCTATGTGGACGATATTGTGGTCAAGTCAAGGAAGAAGGAAACACTGATTGACGATTTGAAAGAAACCTTTGACAACCTGCGGGTTTACAAGATGATGCTCAACCCGCCAAATGTGTTTTTGGTGTTCCGGCAGCAAGTTATTGGGTTTTCTTGTGTCCAACAGGGGATTGAAGCTAATCCGGAGAAGATTACGGCTATCACCTCCTGGCTAAACCGAAGTGTATTAATGATGTCCAGCGTTTGGCGGGCGGATTGCTGCTTGAGCGGTTTATCGGCCGCGCCGGAGAGAAGGCCATCCTTTGTACCGAATCTTTGAAGAAAGGCAGATCAATTTGTGCGAGTCCGGCCGCCCGATGAAGCGTTGGAGGACTTAAAGCGGCAATTGGCCAATCCGCCTGTGCTCGCCGCTCCCATCGACAAGGAGCCGCTTCTGCTATATGTTGCTGCTAATGCCAAGGCGATCAGCGTGGCCATTGTGGTAGAGCGGAAGGAGGCAGGGAAGGAGCATCCGGTTCAACGTCCGGTTTATTATATCAGCAGGTGCTTATTGAATCTAAGCAAAGGTATCCGCATTGGCAGAAGCTGGTGTATGGAGTTTTATGGCAAGCCGGAAGCTGGAGCAGTATTTCCAAGGGCACCCCATCACGGTGGTCAGTTCAGCTCCCTTAGGTGACATCATACAGAACCGAGAAGCGTCGGCGGATTGCCAAGTGGGCTATAGAGCTTGGGCATACGGTTTGAAATGCGTGCCTCGACGGCGGTGAAGTCTCAAGCACTTGTGGATTTCATTAATGATTGGACGGAGTTGAAGCGCTGAAGAAAAGCGGATCATACATATTGGACCATCCATTTTGACGGATCCAAGCAGTTGGAGGGCTCGGGGGCTGGAGTCGTAATAACTTCCCCACGAGGTGACAAGTTTTGTTACGTTCTCCGCTTAATGTTCCCTTGTACTAACAATGCAGCTGAGTATGAAGCCTTGCTCCATGGTCTCCGGATGGCTAAGGAGATGAATCTAAGCCGGGTTAAGTGCTTGGTGACTCGGACCTAGTGGCTCAACAGTGTCCGCACTTGGGATTCAAAGGACCCACTCATGGCTGCATATAAATGCGTGAGGTGGATATTGTTGCAGGTTATTTCAAGGGCTATCAGGTGGACCACGTGGACCGTCGGAAAAATGAAGTGGCGGACGCTTTAAGCCGGTTGGGCTCTCAACGCAAACCGGTCCCGCCCAATGTTTTTACGGGCGTCTTTGTACAACCCGTCGATCAAGCTCCCCGTGAAGCGGATTTGGCTATTCCTGACCGGAGGCTCAATTGGTGGCAGCTCTGCCGTCACTCCGGATTGGGCGCTTCCTTATCGGTGTACATGAACCGGGCGAGTTACGGAAGATGAGACGTTGGCCCGGCAGATAGTTCGGCGATCTAAGTCTATGACCATTGTTAATGGCGAATTGCATCATTGCAGTGTGTTAGGGGCGTTTCAACGCTGTGTGTCCCCTGAGGAAGGCTGTGAAATATTGCGTGAGATCCACGAAGGAGATTGTGGTCACCACGCCGGTTCAAAATCCTTGGTGGCTAAAGTGTTCCGCCACGGTTTCTATTGGTTGACTGCCCATGCTGATGCGGAAGATCTGGTCAGACGATGTGATGCTTGCCAAAAGTTTTCCAGACGTGCTCATGTACCGGCCCAAGAATTGAGGATGATTCCAATTATTTGGCCGTTTGCGACTTGGGGCTGGATATGGTTGGACCTTTCGGAAGGTCCAAGGACAAGAAGACCCACTGCTGGTGGCGGTCGACAAATTTACAAAGTGGGTAGAGGCGTAACACATTAGCAAGTGTGATGCGGCCACGGCGGTGCAGTTCATCAAAAGGTGATTTTCGGTTTGGCTTTCCACAGTATCATCACAGATAATGGTATCAATTTGTCCAAAGGTGCCATGAAGGAGTTACGTGAGCAGGGAGCACATCCGCTTGACGCTTTCTTCAGTAGCTCACCCACAGTCCAATGGTCAAGCGGAAAGAGCCAATCAAGAGATCTTGAGAGGCATCAAGCCCCGGCTTATGGTCCCTTTGCAGAGGACACCGGGTTGTTGGGTAGAAGAGTTGCCGTCTGTGTTATGGAGTATAAATACTACGCCTAACAGATCCACGGGATACACGCCGTTCTTTATGGTTTATGGAGCGGAGGCGGTTCTCCCCAGTGACATCCGTCATGACTCACCTCGTGTGACAGCTTATGTTGAAGCAGACAACGAGACGGCCCGGCAGGACGCTTTGGATCGGTTGGATGAAGAGCGTGACATAGCAGCTGCCGCTCGGCGATTTACCAACAAGATCTTCGTCGTTATCATAATCGCCGGTCGTAACGTAACTTTTCAAGAAGGAGATTTAGTGCTTCGCTCATCCAAGACCAGGTGATATGCACAAGCTATCCCTACCTTGGGAGGGACCTTTCGTGGTCGCAAGAATCTGCACAACGGGTCGCATTTATCTCGATCGATGTTCGAGAGCATAAAGACTCACGCATCGTCGGAGGATGAGACCAACAGCCGTGGAACATAGCTCATCTTGACCTTATTATATCGAGCCATCGGCTCTACTTATGTACATATTATGACAAAGGTATATATTATGAATAAAGTAATAAACCGGAGCCTCCGCTAAAGCGGGGTATCTGCTGTTACATCATGCGTGGTTACATGGAGTTGTTACGTCTTAAAGCGGTCTCGGTTTACCCCTGAGTTTGCTTTTCAAAAAGCTTTGTGATGTCACTTGGGGGCTTGGTCGTGTCGAACCAATGCAACACCTTTTGATAGGCGAAAGCCACCGGATCACTTGGGGACATGGTCAAGTCTGAACCAGTCATGCCTCTTGATCGGCCTAAGGCCATAGAGTCACTTGGGGCTTGGTCAAACCCAACCATTGCCACGCCACTTGATCGGCATAATGCCACGGTTTCAGTTGGGGACCTGGTTGACTTGAACCATGGCTACACCTTATAGGGAGCTTGGTCGTGTCCGACCATGGTAACACCATCTGATCGGCTCAGTAAAGCCTTATGTTTTTGCAAATAGTTTATCATTGCCTTTGCTTCCATGTTTGTCATAACTATTATTTGATTTTTGTTGCGTTTCTTAAACCGACAACATTTTTAAACCGGTTTCAAAACTGTCAGTTGACGAAATTCGGTCAATTTTTCTTTAATCCAGAGATAATTTCACCGGTTTGATGTTTTTTCTGTGAACATCCTATTATGGAGTAACAGGGGGCTTATCATGACCCGGCACGGTTTACATGGTAAACCGGCATTATGAATAACAAGAGATGTTTTCTCCTTTGGCCAGTGAGGTTTATACAACCTCCGCTTCAAGATTGGCTAAGCCAACCTTATGCCCAGCGATGGCAGGTATTTGGTATCATAAATTTCGATTATATACCTTAATATTTCATCTCATATATATATATAGGAACGTCACAAGCCAGCTGGCGGCATAAACCGCCGTGGCGGTTTAAGATTTTGTGACTGCAGGCAATATAAGATTGAAAGTTTCGATCATTCAAGCAAGAGTATCAGCACCTATGCATGAAGGCATATTCAAAGCAAGAGTGTTAGCTATCCTATTACAAGGCAACATGGTGCCCACATAAGATCATTGTTTCTTGGCGAAATGTAATGAAGCAGCTCTTCAAACCGGCTTCCGGTTCATGCTTGCTTTCGCCGCCCGGTTTGATGGTTGTGGGTCGTCTGCTGTATTTGTGACTTCTTCCTCTCTACCCGGCTCTTGGAAATCAACGATGGTCGATCGATTCCCATTAAAGCTTGAAAGACAGCCTCCTCATGGATCGGGAAGTTGGGTCAATATCAGGAGCATAAGTATGCTTACGGATCGGAGGGATCAGGTTCTCCGCTTGAGAATAGGTGCAGCCACTCGCTTGTTACGATCATCATCTTGAGCTTGATAATGTGACAAGTTGGCTTCTTGACTAATTGGCAAGCCGGAGGGCGTCTTGCCGGTTTATCGCTCTCAAATCATCTTCGTTGAACTCTGAGCCGTCTTCCTTCGCATGGGATAGCCCCGAGCCGCTTCAACGGGATCGAAATCTGGCACCCATGCTTTGGCCCGGATTAAAGGCGTTGATGGCGCCGGTTCGAGCAGCAGATTTCTTGACTCTTCAATCAGGCGGAAGCATGGACAATCTTCTAAGGGTATCTTGGATTAAGGAAGGGGCCGGATTGTTATGAGAGGCGGTGGAGATGATCCGCTGCGCTCCAGTGTACAGCTGCTCTATTAAGGTATAGGCAGCCTTCAATTTCTTCCGAACATCTGACCCCAAGTGACCAATGCGTGTGCCTACAGCATTGCAAGAGAAATCACAAACCGGACTTATCATAAGAAGGTCAAGATTATCATAGAAGCCAACGGAAACTTACCAAAGATGGCAGCAGTCATGGAGTGCACTTGCCGCTTCACGCTGGTCAGCTCATCTACCATCGGGTTTAAGGGCAGCCTCGGCATTTTCAACCTTTTTGGTTAAAGCGGCCTTTCTGATATCGGCCGGCCCGCTCAGACTTGAACCACTCCTTGAGTTGCTCCATAGTAGTTAAAGCGGTTTTCAGTTCATCCTTGGCCTTGGAGGTTTCTGCTTGTTGAGATTTCAGGTTTTCTTGGAGGTCATGGGTTTGTGAGGCTTGTTGACGTATCTCATTCTGCAACAAAAAGGGAGCATGTTAAATATTGTCATTTCAAAGTCCCCAGTGCATAACCAGTTATACACTTGGCACTTGGGGGCTAATGCATATTTGATCTTCATCTATCAATAAAATCACAAAGTCCCAAGCTCAATACAAGTATTCAACTTGGCACTTCGGGGCTAATGGCTATTTGCTCGAACATGTTCTGATGCGGCGATATAAATACAGTCCCGGTTTAACTATGCTAAGTTGAACCGGCCCTTGGGGGCTACATCAGTGGATTCTGTAGCATTGAGTTTATATCAAAGTCCCGGTTTAACTATGCTAAGTTGAACCGGCCCTAGGGGACTAGGAGAGTTAACAAAAATTGAAATATTCAGGCGAGAAAAGAGCATGGAGGTTACCTCGAATTTCTCTTTCATCATCTTCACCAGGCCAGCTTCATAGTCACGGCTGGTATACAGCCGGTTCAAATAGCCAGAATGAAGGTCTTGGGGGTTCAGAGTGGCATAAGTTGCCAGATCAACATCCCACTTGCCCTTGCTCATAGTGGCGAACTCTTCTTTGGCAGAATGCTTGGATAAAGCGACTGGATTACCCGGTTCGCTGTGGCCAAAACCAGTAATTACAACATCATCGTCCTTGGAGTCACCGGTTTGACCAGGGGTCGTCGGTTTGTCAGCAGGCCGGATTGAACTGGTGGATTTTTCAATTCGGGTCGGGCTTCTGGGCTGGTCAGCAGGAAGGGCGGTATCAACAGGCCTTTCTTCAGCAACAAAATCGTCATCTTGTTGTGGCGGATCATTGGGCGTGTCTTCACAGATGGCCGCTTCAAGATTTGAAGTATTTGCCGGTTGAAGCGATCTCTTCGTCGGCCGCTTTATCCAGGCGAGCCTTTTTGTTCGGCCTAGGCTTGGCCCTGAAAAGGCACAACAACAGTTAAATGCGGCATATACTACGCAATGATGCAGTAGAAACAATATGAAAGGTGTAACTTACCCAAGCACCATTTTTAGCGGCGGCAGCTGAGTGGCTGATGACTCGCCAGATGAGGAGTGGGAAGTGACCTAATAATCGGAATCAGACGGATTAAGGGGTTGACGAAACCAGCCTGCTTTAGGATAAGCACTGACAAGCAAATTAGAGACCTCGAAGCAGCGTTTCCGAATCTGGACTGTTCGGTAAACCGGTGGAGGTAACTACCTTGTGCCGAGTTGTGCGGCGAGCTTCATGTTGTTGAGTCTTCATAAGAAATTTGGGATCCAAGTAAGCAAGGGGATGAGAAAATTTAATTTTCCGGTTTGCACACGGTTTTTAGTGAAGGCAAAGGATTTGAATCGGAGGAGAGAATAGTTACCTCTACAACATCAAGATTCTTGGTTTCAGCATCATCGACAAACATCATCATTAATTAGGCGTGTGAAAAGTAAGCCAAGTGAATCAAGTTCTACCTCAAGGTCAGGATTACCCACATCATCATCCGCAGCCGGATCAGAAGATGCAGTGGTTTTCCTCTTATGAGTGGTCTTCTTGACAGCTTTAGTCTTTTGCCTAAGTGGTTTTTCCGGTTTATCTGGCTTCTCTGGTTTCTCTTGTGGGCGTTTCTTGCTCCAGAATGGGTCATCACCCTGGTTAAGTAGCAGTTGATGTTAAAAGTTATACTGGGATGGCAATAATATATTCAGTAAAAATAATCGTAAGTCTTCTGAGATGGCGGTTTGTTGGTAGCACAGAAGGGGAGCAGACCGGTCTGGGCACAAAGGTTTTCGGGTTCGTTCAACATCTTCTTCACCGCCTCGGTGACCTCATCATCGGTAAGCTGGATATTAATATGACGGAGGGGGTCGTCGACACTACCAGTATACTCGCACATTAAACCGAGGCTACCGGGAGAGGCGGTATGCTCCAAGATATCCAACAGCGCGCGAGGTCAATTCCGGTTAAGCCGTTAGCCATGAAGGCTCTAAGCTTGGAGAGTTGAGGAGCATATTTACTTCTCTTACTGGCAATTAATCTTTGCGGAAAGGGATGTGTGTTGCTGAGTCGCTCCGAATGAAAACCGGGCAAGGGATTCTCGTTGGCAGGCGAAGTGTCTTTGCAATAAAACCATGTTTGATTCCATTCCTTGGGGTGGCTGTGCAGTTTGACATGAAAATTGGCTAGCTCATCTCGATAAAATTTTGAACCGGGCGGATTGAAACCCCGGGCTAGGTGATCTGCGAAAACTACAACCTCTCCTTCTTGAGGTGTGGGTGGACATTCTTTGCCAGGAACCCTCCAATGGATACTATTTTCTTGGCTAAAGCGCCCGGTCGAGACCAGGTTGTTTAATTGAGTTTGGTGACACGGAAGGAGCCCAGTTGCACTCATACACTTGTTTGGCCATCTACAAAAAATATATAAATCCGGTTCAAAAATGTGTGGGGACAAAGAGAGAACTGGTGTACAATGTTAAATCGGAGACAAATACGTCTAAACTGGAGTTCTATCAAGTGACAGTGTCTGGTTAAGGAATTCTGGCGGTTCAACAAGGGGACTAATGGTGTATACCGGTTTATCTAATTTTTTCTATGTTAAGTTAAACCGCCTGGTCTAAGGGTTAAAGATTGAAAACAATTGAAGTTGCGAACGGCTAAGTATGCAGAAACAAGTTTCGCAAGATTTCTCTACAACAAAGGATCTGAAGCCAAATCAGAAAAGAAGAGAAATATCCAAAAAGGAAGACAATGAGCAAGATTGATGCAATGAGCAGAGATGATGTGCGAGATCCATGGACACACGCATCGAGACTACAGCGGATGCTAAAGCTACTACTAATCGATTGCAAGGTGTCACGAGATATATCCAAGAGTCTGCAGTATGAGCGAGAACAGTTCATGGAGCACGGCAAGAACAGGAAACCCTAGAACGGATCTAGGTCAAAAGGGAATCAAGGACCTACGAGTTGAGGAGATGCGGAAGAATCTGCGTTTTCTCCGATGCGTTCAGTCGATGCAATGGCCCAAAGACGGTGCAGAGGTCGACGGCGGCGGAGCTCCGAAATTTGGCGACGAGGAAGACGAAGAGAAAGGACGAGAGGGAGAAAAGGAATGACCCTTCGGTCCTATTTATAAGGCAAGATACGTGTCGGTAGCGCTGGAATCAAGGAGCCACAAACCTAGGAAGCAGAGCTGTCGCCTCGATTATTGTGGATCTATTAAACAAAGAAGATATCATGAATGCTATCTTTATAAGGATGTCATGCCGGTTTACAACAACCGAAGAAGGTGACATCACGGCGGTTCAACGATTTCAAGAAGGCATTGAAGATGAAGGTTTTTTTATCAAGGATTGACATGAACCTATTCAAATCAATATGGGGCCTAATGTTGGGGATATTACTACTGGGCGTAAACCGGCCTATCTGGGCCGGGTTAACTTATTCAGTAGTTCAACTGTGTAAAAGCCCAAGATGCATGAAAGTAAGGGCCCAAGGCACGTAGTCGGTTTAGAACACATGGCCGTAAACCCGGACTGGTATGCAAAGTTGTATTGTAAGGTAGGAATAGAGAGAGACCAACCCGGATACGAATATGAACCGGAGATTGGGACTCTACGAACCAAGCGTCACCCGTGTATATAAGGGGCGACCCGGCGGTTCAAGGGGAGACAACAACAACAACTCGAGGCCTAGGCGAAGCTTGTTTGCTCCCTAGTCATCGAGACCACATCAATCCCATCACAAACTAGACGTAGGCTTTTACCTTCATCGAAGGGGCCGAACTAGTATAACTCTGTGTCCTTGCGTCCGCTTTAACCCCTTCAAGTTAACCCGTAGCGATACCTATCGGGACCACGCCAAAAACATCCGTGTCTCCAATTGCGTTTGAATCCTCCAAACCCTTCCCTTTACTTTCTTGCAAGTTGCATGCTTTAATTTCCGCTGCTCATACACTCTTTGCATGCTTGCTTGAATTGTGTGATGATTGCTTGACTTGTCCTAAGATAGCTAAAATCTGCCAAACTTTAAAACTGGGAAAAGGCTAAGTTTTTAATTGGTCAAGTAGTCTAATCACCCCCCCTCTAGACATACTTCAAGGTCCTACAAGTGGTAACAGAGCTTGGTCTCCATTTTCTTTGATTTCCATAGCTTTTGGTGGTCATAGCCTTGGTTTCACAACCTAGTGGAGTATGGCGTCTAGCGAGGGAAATTATCACCGTAGAGGTCCTTACTTTGATGGCACTAATTTTGCTAGTTGGAAGCATAAGATGAAAATGCATATTCTCGGACATAACCCTGCCGTTTGGGCAATTATTTGTATTGGCTTGCAAGGTGAATTCTTTGATGGGAGAGAGCCGAACCGTGAAGCTAATGCGGAAGAATTGAAGATGCTGCAATACAACGCTCAAGCTTGTGATATCATCTTCAACGGATTGTGCCCCGAAGAATTCAACAAAATCAGCCGTCTTGAGAATGCAAAGGAAATTTGGGATACTTTGATTGATATGCATGAAGGTACCGAATCCGTCAAGGAATCCAAGTTGGATGTGCTCCAAAGTCAGCTTGACAAGTTCAAAATGAAGGATGGTGAAGGTGTCATTGAAATGTACTCTAGGCTAGCACTTATCACAAATGAGATTGCCGACTTAGGAAGTGAAGAGATGGTCGACAGATTCATCATCAAGAAGATCCTAAGAGCATTGGATGGAAAATGCGATACCGTGTGCACATTGATTCAAATGATGCCAAACTACAAAGATCTCAAGCCAACGGAAGTCATTGGAAGAATTGTTGCTCATGAGATGTCACTTAAGGATAAGGAGGAACTTCACAACAAGTCAAGTGGTGCTTACAAAGCCTCAAGTGAAGCCCCCACATCATCAAGTGAGAAACACACCTTCAATGAAGAATTGAGCTTAATGGTGAAGAACTTCAACAAATTCTACAAGAGTAGAAGCAAAGAAAGAAGCTCCAAGTCAAGGTCTTATAATGACAAAAGATCTTATAGTCGAGAGCGAAATTGCTACAATTGTGGGAGACCCGGACACTATTCCAATGAGTGTACGACACCCTACAAAATAAGAGAAGACTCTCCAAAAAGAAGAAGTAGAAGAGAAGAATCACCACCAAGAGAGAGGAGGAGTAGAGATGATCGTTATGAACGAAGACCCTCACGGAGAAGCAAAGATTCGGAAAGGAAGGACAAGTCCTCAAAGAGCTACACAAAACGAAGACATCAAGCTCATGTTGGTGAATGGGTATCCGGCTCCGACTCCGACCATCACTCTGAGAGAAGCTATCACTCCGACTCTGAACAAACTCAAGATGAAGGTGTTGCCGGTCTAGCACTTGTGTCAACCAACTCCTACGTCATATTTGAGTCACCAAATGAAGGAATTGGTAGATGCTTCATGGCCAAAGGTCCTAAGGTAACACACCACAGTATGTTGATTTTGATGTTGATGAAGATGACTTGCTAGGTGATGATGATTTACTTGTTGACAACTCTAGTGATGAATACTATGATGAAACGTCAATTAATCATGCTAATCAAGATAAAAGCGAATAACAATGATAAGGAGAAGATTGAGCGTCTAACTAAAGAACTAAACTCTCTTAAGTTAGCTCATGAAACTATCTTCGAAGATCATCGAGAACTTTTAAGGGCTCATGAGAAGTTACGCTTTGAAAAGCTCAATCTTGAGCAAGAGCATGGGTTCTTAAAAGCAATCAATGATGATCTCCGTAAGAAAAGTTCTTCTTACATTGCCAAGCGTTTACTCTTATCCACTTACATGCCTCAAGTCAAGTCTAATAACAAGATCAAGAAAGATTCTTCCTCTAGTAGTAACAATAATAATGTCAAATCCAATATTGTTGCTTCTAGTAGTTCTCTTGATTCCACTAATGATTCTCTTAGCCAAGTTACACTTGAGCAAGAAAATAGCTTATTGAAGGGAATTATAGAGAAAGGTGTATACAAGAGCCTTGCCGGGAGTAAGCAATTCGAGGAAATTGTACGCATAAGCAAGGAAGGCACGGAAGAATCAAGGTGTTGGTTTTGAACGAAAGTTCAATGCCAATGGAGTTGAGTGGGAAGAAGATCAATACCCCAAGGCGAAGTTTGTTCCTCAACAAGAGAAGTATGATCCTACTTCCTTCAAGGGAACACAAGCACAATATGATCTTCCACCACAAGACCACAAGAACAAAGGCAAGGACAAGCTTCAAGAAGAGATTGATGCATTTGAAGAAGCACCTAAGGTCTCGGTCAAGTGGATTCCCAAGACTACGTCAAGTTCTACCTCATCAAGTACAACTACAACTCCAAGGATTCCCATCAAGATGATGTGGATCACGAAGAAGAAGAACTAGAGAGTTCTTGAGGGTGACTCCGCCAACATATTTCACTCATATCATTATGGCAAGGACAATTGCAATCAACTTCCACATCTTGCACTAGTTCAAGGAGTCACAAACCCTCATGTTGGTAAGGCAACGGACAAGGTAACCTAATGATTTCATGGACATCATTTTGTGTGTGCATCACTCTATGTCTACGGATATACTTGTTTGTTCCTTGTGGGACTAACCCATGTAGGCAAGTTGAAAGTGCAACTCACTCCAAAGGATTGCTCCAATTGATCTACATCAACATTGAGCATCCACATCTTCAACACCTACATGAAGTCATCATCGACAAAACCCATGGTTAGTTCATCCCTCTTCGGGGGGATCTCACTTCTTGGTGGTGCTTAACTATTAGAATTGAGTCAAAGCAACTCTAATGATGTGATCACGTATATGCTTTATGTAAAAGTGGTAACCCCACTTGAGCTGAAACGATGAGTATGACCTATGATCAAATGTCTATCATTTGACTCCTAAGTCAATATACTCATATATAGATGACCTAGTCATCGCCAATTGTTTGATAGATGCTAGAATTGGTTGTGCATGCTTTGCAACATATTTCATTTGCCATCTTATTGTGTGAGCATGTTGGTTGCATACTTTACTCATTCGAGGACATCCACTTGTTGTTTTGATTGATTGGCTTCTTTTCTTTAGCCAAGTGGATGGACAAGAATGCCTAAGAACCTTCTCTAGCTATCTATGCTTTTCTCGTCTCAAACTCTATTCATGCTACATCACAAAATTTGATCAAGTCAGATTCGAACCACTACTGTGTGAGGAGCACTCGAAGTCCCCGATTCGTCATAGACTTAAACTTCCAAACTTCTTTGTGATTCTCGGTCTGACCGATTCCTCCATTTCGGTCCTACCGAGATCACTAAGTCGATCTAGGTTTTCAATCTCGGTGCAACCGATTTGAACTTCGGTCACACCGAGTTGCAATAACTGTACACAGTTTTGCATCTCGGTGCCACCGAGTTGTTCCACTCGGTCACACCGACAGGGTCGGGCTATATATAGTCACGGGCAAAAATTTGGAAATTTCTCTGAACCTCTTCGCCCGCGCAATAGCTCGCTCTGCCTCCGTGGTCTCCGGATCGTCTCCTCGTCGCCAGCCGTCTCCTGTCGCTGGTCTCCGCCGCCGTCAACGGAATTCAACCCTGCCGTTGCCGCCGTAGCGAGTCTCCGCCGAACTAGGGTATGGACTCGATCACAGAGCTTTCCTCGTCCGATTTTCAGCACATTGTGTTCTTATTGATTCTTGCCACGACTGAAACACTCCTATCCAGTCAATGCAATCCTTAGAATAGTTTTGATTCGAAAATTTAGGGTTAGGTTTCCGTGAAACCATCTCGGACCCACCGAGTTGAAAAACTCGGTCCCACCGATTTGGCTTATGCCATTGCACTAGTGAGACTCGGTCGACCGAGAATTGCTAATCGGTGAGACCGATTTTAGGACTTTAATGAAACCATACCAGTCTCGGTGCCACTAACTGTGACTCGGTCTGACCGAGTTCATCGGTTAGGTTCCAAAACTGCTTGATGTCTGCGAGTTTGAAAAATCGGTTGATCCGAAATGCTTTCGTGGAAAACTAAAAGCGGAACTTTTGAGTCATTCTTTTGCAAAAATCTCTGCATTTTGTGATGCTCATCCACTCTACCTCATCTATAACTCTTCACAGGGTCAGCACTCAGTGTTTGCAGCATGTCAGACTAGAGTGACAGTCAGAACAGGTCAGAGGAGCAGGTGAACATTAGTGAGGGCACTAGTCCCTCCAGCTCTTCAGATGAAGGCAGCAGGAGCACCCAAGCAATTTGCCTAAAGCTGCCACTAGGCAAAGGAAGAAGAAAACCTCGAATCAAGATGAGGATTATAGGCGTAAGAGGATGAGGCAACCTCCAAGAAGGCGGTGCTCAAAAGGAGTATGGCTCAAGACATAGCACAAAGCACAGACTCAATAGGAAGGTTCCTGCCAAGAGGACACCTATGCCAAAGGTCGAGCATCAACTCAAATTCCTGAAAAGCCTGATCCCAAAGAGCCAGCTGCTTTGAAGGAAAGAAAAGGAAAGAAAGGGTCAAGAAGACCACATCGAGTTATTGGGAAGCCTTCCATGATGGAATAGGAAGAAGAGATTGCTGCACCAGCACCCAAGGCACCAAAGCTTATGGGTGATGCTATAAGATCAGGGGCTGCCACATCTAAGCCCAAGGAAGCACCCAAAGCTGCCCCCAAGGCCAAGTCTGCACCAAAGGGGCATACCAGGAGTATTCCAGCTGCTGAGAAGAACAAGGCCCCTGTGCCTGAGGTTGCTGATGAAGAAGATGAAGAAGGACAAGTTCTGAGGAAGCTCAAGCCCAAGATACCATACCACAATGATGCCCATCCTGTGGCTAAGGACATGAAGATCAGAAGAGACAATGGGTTGAGGCTATGGAGGATGAAAGATCCATATGCCACAAGGAGAAGAACTGCTGTGGACTACAGATTCCACACCAAGGAACAGCAGGACTTTTATGAGACTATTCTGCTGGATAAGAAGCCCATAGTGTGTGATATGAGGTGGGTCGACTGGACCTACATGAAAGAAAATGTAGAGCACTATCATGGAGTGCAAGATAGTTTTATTCTGTTGGAGTTGAACTTCGTTGGAAAGCTCACCAACTGGAGCGATAAACTTATCATGCGATTGGCGAGGATAGTGTGGATGTCTGAAGGTACAAGGTACCGATCAACTATTGAGGAGTGGGCAAAGGCGATAAATGCCCCAAAGGAAAATGAAGATGACCTGGATGTATATGCCAAGAAGAAAATGGATCACAATTCCATGGCACACATGTACAAGGAGATCCCAGAACCATGACCATTAAGACACATAAGTTTGGATCAGTCCACTTCCTTACATCGGGGCTGCCAACTATCAACTGCATCTTAAGGCATACTCTCTGACCTAAGTCTGGTGACCACAACATGATAAGAGGGCATGCAATCAACATGTTGCATTTGTTTGATGTGCCACGAAATTCAAAGTCATGAGCCTTATGGTTGAAACCATTAAGAGGACTGCAGCGATCCGTGAGAAGTTGTGGATATGCCCCTCGAGATCCGGGGAGTTGATTAACTCAAAGATGGGCACAGACAAATATCTATTGGATAAAGAACATTTTCCAATTTATCCAGACTTTGAGGACAATGAGGTTGTCATGAATGAGAATGATCCATCGTCAGTTCAAGCACAAGAGAAGAAGGAAAAGGCAAGGAAGGAGAAGGCTGCCTGGATGCCAACTCAAGAGGAGGCATCTGAGTATTTCTTGAAGAACAAGCAGGAGCAGCTTGGATACTTAATAGCATCAACACTGAGTATTGAGAAGGGATTGGCCACCCTCAGTCAAAATCAGGAGAGCTTGGAAAGAATCATGGAACAAAAGTTCTATGACTTAGGAAAATGGCGAGATTCATCTGGCGTGGAGCAACTACAGGGATGACATGCGAGGAGAGGAAGGGCAAAACAACAACTGATGCATTTGCGAGTCCCTAGAGCCCAGAGGTCATCTGCTGTGCAGTTCGACACCGTGAGCCACTTCATCTGCACCAGCTACAGCCTCAGTGCCACCAGCTCCAGCACCTACACCAGCTCCAGCTCCATCTACTTCAACTGAAGCCTTCGTCCTCGGCGTTATCCGGACACCACCACCTGAAGATCAAGCCTGAGAGTCGATCTAGCACTATGCATTTTTTATGAACTTTTTGGTAACTTGTTGCCAAAGGGGAGAAAAATGTATAGATCATAGGCTTCGAGAGAGAGAGTGTTGCTTTTGTTCTCTCTTGATTTGGTGGTTTTTAACTTGTTTGCTTTTGATTGCTTGAGTTACTATGTTTGTGAGACATTGATGATCATGTGTTTGATCATAAGCTACACTTATGCATGTTTGATGATACTATCTTATCTATCCTATGTGATCATTCACTGTGCTTGGTGATGAGTGCATGTATTCAATCTGTATCATTTTGAGCGCTCCACCAAGATGTATGTGACATGGAAGAGTAACCCATGAGCCTAATTCCTTGTGCATTTGCTGTCCAAAGCAAATCGTAAACTATGCGCAAATTTAGGGGAGCTCTTGCTTATCACATACTTCTCAAAGCGACGATGTTTTTCAATCTTATTATCATTTGTCGAAGCTTTGATCTATATGTTGTCATCAATTACCAAAAAAGGGGGAGATTGAAAGTGCAACTATCCCTAGGTGGTTTTGGTAATTCATAACAACATATAGCTCATTGAGCTAATGCTATTCCAAGATGAACATTTCAGAAAGCTCAATGAATGGCATGGCATGGATGATGAAAGTGGATCCTCAAAATGCTAATGACAAAGGATTGGCTCAAGCTCAAAAGCTCAAGACTCTTCATTTTATATTTTAGTGATTCAAGATCACATTGAGTCTATAGGAAAAGCCAATACTATCAAGGAGGGATGAGGTGTTGCTTAATGAGCCTCTTGCTTCATGTGCTTAGTGATATGCTCCAAAACCCTCAGCTACTTTCTCACATCCACATATGACCTAAACCTAAAGCCAAAATCGGTCTCACCGATTCTTCCTATCCGGCGCCACCGATTCCATATGTCATAGCCACTGCCACACACCCTAGGCAAATCGGTTCTACCGATTGGGATCTCGGTCTCACCGAGATGGGATTGTAATCTCTGTGTTTCCTTTTCGTAACTTTTCGGTCTCACCGAAAGAGCGGATCGGACCCACCGAGATTGCAATGTAAACTTTCTATTTCCCTTTCATAATGTTTCGGTCTCACCGAAAGAGCGAATCGGTCCCATCGAGTTTACCTGACCAACTCTCTGGTTAGCTAATTACCAAAATCGGTCTCACCAAGTTTGTGTAATCGGTGTCACCGAGATTACGTTATGCCCTAACCCTAACCATATCGGTCCTACCGAGATGCAAGTCAGTCCCACCGAAAACCCTAACTGTTGGGGATATTACTACTGGGCGTAAACCGGCCTATCTGGGCCGGGTTCACTTCATCAGTAGTTCAACGGTGTAAAAGCCCAAGAGGCATGAAAGTAAGGGCCCAAGGCCTGTAGTCGGTTTAGAACCTGTTGCCGTAAACCGGCCTGATATGTAAACTTGTATTGTAAGGTAGGAATAGAGAGAGACCAACCCGGATACGAATATGAACCGGAGATTGGGACTCTCTGAACCGACGGGCGTCACCCGTGTATATAAGGGGACGACCCGGGGCGGTTCAAGGAGACAACAACAACAACTCGAGGCCTAAGCGGCTTGTTTGCTCCCTAGTCATCGAGACCACATCAATCCCATCACAAACTAGACGTAGGCTTTTACCTTCATCGAAGGGGCCGAACTAGTATAACTCTTGTGTCCTTGCGTCCGCTTTAACCCCTTCAAGTTAACCCGTAGCGATGGCTCCACAACTAAGTCCTTTCATGAGGACATCTGCCGTGACAAAACCACGACAGTTGGCGCCCACCGTGGGGCTATCGCACGATGGTTTGATGATCTCGGAGGGCAAGTTCAAGGACTCGAAGGCTATCTTTGGGGCCCGAGGCGGCTCGATTGAGTACGGTACCGGGTCCCCTTTGGTGGCATACACGTTTTCATCGGCAAGATCGGTAAGCCAGGGCCTGAGCCGGACATCTGCACCGACCTCGTCGAGACGGCTCAGCGTGCGAGACCTGCCCAGGCTAAACCAGCCGTAAAACGTGCCTTTGTGGGAGTCATCCACGGAGGAAGTTATGAGGCGGATCAGAATCTGGTGGCGAAACCGTCGTCTACTCGGATGACGAGTCGTCGACCGGAGAAACTGAGTCTCTATATCAGCTACAAGATGGCCGGATTGGGGGTTGTTCCGATGGTGATAGTATTCCGGACCCCTCTAGTCTGCCCAATCGGGTTGGAATATTCATGGCCGGTACACAAGCAATGCTTCACTCTTCAACCGCTGCGACAATGGTTGTCGGTTCAACAGCGGTGACGGCTGCCGGGGCAGGAGGCCCTGTGCGCCCGTCGGCTCAAGTTTTATCAGAACTATTCGATGCGTTGGTTGTGCTCATGGCAGAGGTTAACCCGGCGGACCAGGACACTCATAACGCGGAGATTGCGAAGGTGAAGGAACAAATCACTTTCGAGCTAAAGCGGATCTGGCAGCTGCAGACGCCAGATGGCGGCAGAAGCCGCTTTGGATGCGCAGCTTATAGGCTCATCTTTGGATCGAGCGCGTCGCATGAAGTCATGAAGAGGAAATACAGATCCGTTTGCCTTCGGTCTTGAGGAAGATCTCTTCAACACCCCAGGAGCGGGGACCAGTAATCCGCCCGTGGTAAACCGAGCGGAAGCACCTGGGGCGGGCGCGCCGGTTCAGCCCCGCGTAATAGATCTACCTCGCCATAATGCCAGCACGCCTCAGGCTGTGCAAACACCTCCAGGTCACTACTCCAACCCGATGGATAACCATGTTGCAGCTGCGGCACAGCTGGAGGCAATTCCAATTGAAGGTGATTCACCACAGGAAGTAGAGACGCGCCGGGTCAAGGAGCTCCTTAGGATAGCTTTGGTCCAACAGGAAGCATATTAAATGCGGTACGACGGATCCACTCTACCCCCCGCCCAAGCCGGAGCTATAGTAGGCACGTGGATGAACCGGCCGTATCAAGTAATGCACGGCGTGGTGCGCCCCGTGGCAACAACCCGGCAGGTGGTTTCGACAACGCTCAGGAGGTGGTGGACCGGGCCAGAGCACGCAGGGAGGCTGAGTTAGCGACAAAGATCGGGGATTATCAGCTTACGCCGGTTCGTCCGACCATCTTTGAGCACAGGGTTACCTCTAGCTCTTTGGGGGTGCCTTGCCTCGTCCCGCTTTACGCAATATACGCTTGCCCAAGGATTTCAAGGGTCGCGCAAGGTACCAAATTACACCGCTGATTTGGCTCGAAGCATGGATAGAGAGTTATGAGATGGCCATGGAGATCTTTGGATGTGGATGAAGCAGCGTGTGCAAAGTACTTCACCATGATGCTCGAAGGCACGGCCAAGACTTGGTTGAAAAGCTTGCCACCCAATTCTATCAATTCATGGGCCCGATTTGGACCCGGTTTATCCAGAATTTCAAAGATACATAAGCAGCCCATGTCCGTGGTGGACTTGGCGGCTTGTGTCCAGGGTGAAGGAGTCAACAACCCATTGGGTACGCCGCGTTTGAAATCTTGCACTCGTCGGACCCGGATCAACGCGGATTCTGCGATCTTGACCACGGAGGGCAACCGCCGGTTTAAACCTCTAAAGTTGAAGTAGGCGCATGAAGCGGTTTTGCAATGACATGGGCACTCTCATGGGCGCTTTAGTGAAGTATGCTGATTACGATAGTACCAAGGATCCCGAGTCGATGATGACGAGACAGGAAGGAAAGAAGAACATCAACTCCAAAGGCCAGCAACATCACTTGGCAGGTAATGGTGGAGGCAAGCGTACTGCGAATGGCAACATGACTTCGTAGCCAACACCAATGCGCAGGACAAGGGCCAGTGGCGCAAGGGTAAACAGCCGAATCGAGGTGGTGCACCTAATCCCAATCCGGACCGCTTGAACTATCTGTTGAATCAACCCTGTCCGAAGCATGGGACGAAGGAGGCACCAGCAAATCACCTCTGGAAGGATTGTTACATTATGCAGGAGTTCAAGAGTTCTAATGCTTTCCGGTATGATCAAGGTTCTGGCAGCGGTTCAGGATCCGGGCCGGGTTATGGTGGAGGAAATTCCGGTTCAGGATTTAATGGTAATCCGGGCGGACATAACAATCAGAACAATCAGAATAACCAAGGTGGTTACAATCAGCAGCAGCAGCAGTCGGGTTATCACAGCAACCCAAAGCAGTTGAGTAATAAGCAGTACCAAGTCTTCACCACTAGCTTAGACAAGCGTGACCGGAAGCTTCAGAAGCGGGCAGTCAACACTGTTGAACCGGCCGTGCCTCATTACCTACGCTGGACAGAGCAGCCCATTGTATGGAGCAGAGAGGATCTGTTGGGGAACGTAGTAATTTCAAAAAATTTCCCTACGCACACACAGGACCATGGTGATGGCATAGCAACGAGAGGGGAGAGTGTCTGTCCACGTACCCTCGTAGACCGAAAGCGGAAGCGTTATAACAACGCGGTTGATGTATTCGTCGTCTTCACGATCCGACCGATCCAAGCACCGAACGTCTGGCACCTCCGAGTTACGCACATGTTCAGCTCGATGACGATCCCGGACTCCGATCCGGCAAAGTGTCGGAGGATGAGTTCCGTCAACCTGACGGCGTGGTGGCGGTGTTGATGCTCCACCGATGCAGGGCTTCGCCTAAGCTCCATGACGATATGACTTCTCCGTGAGGGCTTCGCCTAAGCTCCATGACGATATGACCGAAGTG
This sequence comes from Aegilops bicornis, assembly GCA_021605145.1. Classification (NCBI taxonomy): domain Eukaryota; kingdom Viridiplantae; phylum Streptophyta; class Magnoliopsida; order Poales; family Poaceae; genus Aegilops; species Aegilops bicornis. The sequence goes on along the minus strand of CM038673.1, from coordinate 792,650,194 downwards.
GAATATGGTGGAAGGGGCACCGCACTGCAGCTAAGGAAAGATCCGTAGATCAACTTGTGTGTCTTGGGGTGCCCCCTGCCCCGTGATATAAAGGAGGCAAGGGGAGGTGGCGGCCCTAGGGGAGGCGCGCAAGGAGGAGTCCTACTCCCACGGAGTAGGACTCCCCCCTCTCCTAGTTGGACTAGGATTGGAGGAGGGGAAGAGGGAAGGCGCCGCCCCCCTTTCCTTGTCCTATTCGGACTCAAGGGGGAGGGGCGCGCAGCCCACCTTGGCTGGCCCTTCCTCTTCTCTCCTATGGCCCATTAGGCCCATGGACCTCCCGGGGTTCCGGTAACCTCCCGGTACTCAGAAAATCCGATTTCACCGGAACACTTCCGATGTCCAAATGTAGGCTTCCAATATATCAATTTTTATGTCTCGACCATTTCGAGACTCCTCGTCATGTCCGTGATCACATCCGGGACTCCGAACAACCTTCGTGCATCAATACTTATAAACTCATAATGAAGCATCATCGAAGCGTTAAGCGTGCGGACCCTACGGGTTCGAGAACTATGTAGACATGACCTAGAACCATTCTCGGTCAATAACCAATAGCGGAACCTGGATGCCCATATTGGTTCCTACATATTCTACGAAGATCTTTATCGGTCAAACCGCATAACGACATACGTTGTTCCCTTTGTCATCGGTATGTTACTTACCAGAGATTCGATCGTCGGTATCCAATACCTAGTTCAATCTCGTTACCGGTAAGTCTCTTTACTCGTTCCGTAATACATCATCTCACAACTAACTCATTAGTTGTAATGCTTGCAAGGCTTAAGTGATGTGTATTACCGAGAAGGCCTAGACATACCTCTCCGACAATCGGAGTGACAAAACCTAATCTCGAATACGCCAACCCAACAAGTACCTTTGGAGACACCTGTAGTACTCCTTTATAATCACCCGATTACGTTGTGACGTTTGGTAGCACCAAAGTGTTCCTCCGTAAACTGGAGTTGCATAATCTCATAGTTACGGGAACATGTATAAGTCATGAAGAAAGCAATAGCAACATACTAAACGATCAAGTGCTAGGCTAACGGAATGGGTCATGTCAATCAGATCATTCTCCTAATGATGTGATCCCGTTGATCAAATGACAACTCATGTCTATGGTTAGGAAACGTAACCATCTTTGATTAACGAGCTAGTCAAGTAGAGGCATACTAGTGACACTCTGTTTGTCTATGTATTCACACATGTATTATGTTTCCGTTAATACAATTCTAGCATGAATAATAAACATTTATCATGATATAAGGAAATAAATAATAACTTTATTATTGCCTCTAGGGCATATTTCCTTGATCTCCCACTTGCACTAGAGTCAATAATCTAGTTCACATCATCATGTGATTCAACACTAATATTCACATCTGTATGTGATTAACACCCATAGTTCACATCGTCATGTGACAAACATCCAAAGGGTTTACTAGAGTCAATAATCTAGTTCACATCGCTATGTGATTAACACCCAAAGAGTACTAAGGTATGATCATGTTTTGCTCGTGAGAGAAGCTTAGTCAGCAGTGCATCACATTCGAGCCGTATGTATTTTGCAAATATTTTATGTCTACAATGCTCGCACGGAGCTACTCTAGCTAATTGCTCCCACTTTCAATATGTATCCAGATTGAGACTTAGAGTCATCTGGATCGATGTAAAAAGCTTGCATCGATGTAACTCTTTCTGACGGGCTCTTTTATCACCTCCATAATCGAGAAATATTTCCTTAGTCCTCACTAAGGATGTTCTTGACCAATGTCCGATGATCTACTCCTAGATCACTATTGTACTCCTTGCCAAATTCGAGCAAGGTATACAATAGGTCTGGTACATAGCATAGCATACTTTATAGAACCTATGGCTGAGGCATAGGGAATGACTTTCATTCTCTTTCTATCTTCTGCCGTGGTCGGGCTTTGAGTCTTACTCAATTTCAAACCTTTGTAACACAGGCAAGAACTCTTTTTTTGACTGTTCCATTTTGAACTATTTCAAAATCTTGACAAGGTATGTACTTATTGAAAAAACTTATCAAGCGTCTTGATCTATCTCAATAGATCTTGATGCTCAATATGTAAGCAGCTTCACTGAGGTCCTTCTTTGAAAAACTCCTTTCAAATACTCCTTTATGCTTTGCGTAATAATTCTACATTATCTCCGATCAACAATATGTCATTCACATATACTTATCGAAATGTTGTAGTGCTCCCACTCACTTTCTTGTAAATACGGGCTTCTCCAAAAGTCTGTATAAAACCATATGCTTTGATCACACTATCAAAGCGTTTATTCCAACTCCGAGATGCTTGCACCAGTCCATAGATGGATCATTTGGAGCTTGCACATTTTGTTAGCTCCTTTAGGATTGACAAAACCTTCTGGTTGCATCATATACAACTCTTCTTTAATAAATCCATTAAAGAATGTAGTTTTGACATCTATTTGCCAGATTTCATAAAATGTGGCAATTGCTAACATGATTCGGACAGACTTTAAGCATCGCTACAGTTGAGGAAATCTCATTGTAGTCAACACTTTGAATTTGTCAAAAACCTTTTTGCGACAATTCGATCTTTTTAGATAGTAACACTACTATCGACATCTGTCTTCCTCTTGAAGATCCATTTATTTAACTTGACTTGCTGATCATCGAGCAAGTCAACTAAAGTCCACACTTTGTTCTCATATATGGATCCTATCTCAGATTTTATGGCCTCAAGCCATTTCATGAATCTGGGCTCATCATCGCTTCCTCATAGTTCGTAGGTTCATCATGGTCTAGTAACATGACTTCCAGAACATGATTACCGTACCACTCTGGTGCGGATTTTACTCTGGAAGACCTACGAGGTTTGGTAGTAACTTGATCTGAAGTTTCATGATCATCATCATTAACTTCCTCACTAATTGGTGTAGGAATCACTGGAACTGATTTACGTGATGAACTACTTTCCAATAAGGGAGAAGGTACAATTACCTCATCAAGTTCTACTTTCCTCCCACTCACTTCTTTCGAGAGAAACTTCTTCTCTAGAAAGGATCCATCTTAGCAACGAAAAACTTGCCTTCGGATCTGTGATAGAAGGTGTACCCAATAGTTACCTTTGGGTATTCTATGAAGACGCACTTCTCCGATTTGGGTTCGAGCTTATCGGTGAAAACTTTTTCACATAAGTATCACAACTCCAAACTTTTAAGAAACGACAGCTTAGGTTTACTACTAAACCATAGTTCATACGGTGTCATCTCAACGGATTTAGATGGTGCCCTATTAAACGTGAATGCAGCTGTCTCTAATGCATAACCCCAAAACATATTGGTAAATCGGTAAGAGACATCATTGATCGCACCATATCAAAATAAAGTACTGATTCTGACGTTCGGACACACCATAACGTTGTGGTGTTCCAGGTGGCGTGAGCTGTGAAACTATTCCACTTTGTTTTAATTGAAGACCAAACTCGTAACTCAATTATTCGTCTTTGCGATTAGATCGCAGAAACTTTATTTTCTTGTTATGATGATTTTTCCACTTCACTCTGAAATTCTTTGAACCTTTCAACTATTTCAGACTTATGTTTCATCAAGTAGATATACCCATATCTGCTCAAATCATCTTGTGAAAGTCAGAAAATAACGATACTTGCCACGAGCATCAACACTTATTGGATCGCATACATCGGTATGTATTATTTCCAATAAGTCAATAGCTTGTTCCATTGTTCCGGAGAACGGAGTTTTAGTCATCTTGCCCAAAAGGCACGGTTCGCAAGCATAAAATGATTAATAATCAAGTGATTCCAAAAGTCCATCAGCATGGAGTTTTCTTCATGCGCTTTACACCAATATGACCTAAACGGCAGTGCCACAAATAAGTTGCACTATCATTATTAACTTTGCATCCTTTGGTTTCAATATTATGAATATGTGTATCACTATGATCGAGATCCAATGAACCATTTTCATTGGGTGTGTAACCATATAAGGTTTTATTCATGTAAAGCGAACAACAATTTATTATCTTACTTAAATGAATAACCATATTGCAATAAACATGATCAAATCATATTTATGCTCAACACCAAATAACACTTATTTAGGTTCCACACTAATCCCGAAAGTATAGGGAGTGTGCGATGATGATCATATCAATCTTGGAACTACTTCCAACACTCATCGTCACTTCCCCTTCAACTAGTTTCTTCATTCTGCAACTCCCGTTTCAAGTTACTACTCTTAGCAACCGAACCAAGATCAAATACCGAGGGGTTGCTACGAACACTAGTAAAATACACATCAATAATCTGTATATCAAATATACCTTTGTTCACTTTGCCATCCTTCTTATCCGCCAAATACTTGGGGTAGTTCCGCTTCTAGTGACTAGTTCCATTGCAGCAAAAGCACTTAGTCTTAGGCTTAGATCCAGACTTGGGCTTCTTCACTCGAGCAGCAACTTGCTTGCCGTTCTTCTTGAAGTTCCCCTTCTTCCCTTTGCCCTTTTCCTTGAGACTAGTGGTCTTGTCAATCATCAACACTTGATGCTCTTTCTTGATTTCTACCTTCGTCGATTTCAACATCACGAAGAGCTCGGGAATCGTTTTCGTCATCCCTTGCATACTATAGTTCATCACGAAGTTCTAGTAACTTAGTGTTGGTGACTAGAGAATTATGTCAATCACTATCTTATCTGGAAGATTAACTCCCACTTGATTCAAGCGATTGAAGTACCCAGACAATCTGAGATCATGCTCACTAGTTGAGCGATTCTCTTCCATCTTTTAGCTATAGATCTTGTTGGAGATTTCATATCTCTCAACTCGTGTATTTGCTTGAAATATTAACTTCAATTCCTGGAACATCTCATATGGTCCATGACGTTCAAAACGTCTTTGAAGTCCCGATTCTAAGCTGTTAAGTATGGTGCACTAAACTATCAAGTAGTCATCATATTGAGCTAGCCAAACGTTCATAACGTCTACATTTGCTCCTGCAATAGGTCTGTCACCTAGCGGTGTATTAAGGACATAATTCTTCTATGCAGCAATGAGGATAAACCTCAGATCACGGATCCAATCCGCAACATTGCTACTAACATTTTCAATACAATTTTCTCTAGGAACACATATAAAAACATAGGGAAGCAATAACGCGAGCTATTGATCTACAACATAATTTGCAAAATACTACCAGGACTAAGTTCATGATAAATTTAAGTTCAATTAATCATATTAAAAAACTCCCACTTAGACAGACATCTCTCTAGTCATCTAAGTGATTACGTGATCCAATTTAACTAAACCATGTCCGATCATCACGTGAGATGGAGTAGTTTCAATGGTGAACATCACTATGTTGATCATATCTACTATATGATTCACGTTCGACCTTTCGATCTCCGTGTTCCGAGGCCATATCTGTTATATGCTAGGCTCGTCAAGTTTAACTCGAGTATTCAGCGTCATAACTGTTTTGCACCCGTTGTATTTGAACGTAGAGCCTATCACACCCGATCATCACGTGGTGTCTCAAAGACGAAGAACTTTCGCGAACGGTGCATACTCGTGGAGAACACTTCTTGATAATTTTAGTGAGAGATCATCTTATAATGCTACCGTCAATCAAAGCAAGATAAGATGTATAAAGGATAAACATCACATGCAATCAATATAAGTGATATGATATGGTCATCATCATCTTGTGCTTGTGATCTCCATCGCCAAGCACCGCCATGATCACCATCGCCACCGGGCGCCGACACCTTGATCTCCATCGTAGCATCGTTGTCGTCTCGCCAACTATTGCTTCTACGACTATCGCTACTCCTTAGTGATAAAGTAAAGCAATTACATGGCGCTTGCATTTCATACAATAAAGCGACAACCATATGGCTCCACGCCAGATTCTTGATAACTTCGGTTACAAAACATGATCATCTCATACAATAAAATATAGCATCACGTCTTGACCACATCACATCACAACATGCCCTGCAAAAACAAGTTAGACGTCCTCTACTTTGTTGTTGCAATTTTTACGTGGCTGCTACGGGCTGAGCAAGAACCGTTCTTACCTACGCATCAAAACCACAACGATAGTTTGTCAAATAGACTCCGTTTTAACCTTCTCAAGGACCGGGCGTAGCCATACTCTGTTCAAATAAAGTGAGAGAGACAGACACCCGCCGGTCACCTTTAATCAACGAGTTCTCTGAGCGGTGAAACCAGTCTCGCGTAAGCGTCTGGCGTAATGTCGGTCCGGCCGCTTCATCTCACAATACCGCTGAACCAAAGTATGACATGCCGGTAGGCGAGATGACTTGTATCGCCCACAACTCACTTGTGTTCTACTCGTGCATATGACATCAACGCATAAAACCAGGCTCGGATGCCCTTTGTTGGGGAACGTAGTAATTTCAAAAATTCCCTCGCATTACACGGGACCATGGTGATGGCATAGCAACGAGAGGGGAGAGTGTCTGTCCACGTACCCTCGTAGACCGAAAGCGGAAGCGTTATAACAACGCGGTTGATGTAGTCGTACGTCTTCACGATCAGACCGATCCAAGCACCGAACGTACGGCACCTCCGAGTTCTGCACACGTTCAGCTCGATGACGATCCCCGGACTCCGATCCAGCAAAGTGTCGGGGATGAGTTCCGTCGACATGACGGGCGTGGTAACGGTGTTGATGCTCCACCGACGCAGGCTTCGCCTAAGCTCCGCGACGATATGACTTCTCCGTGCGCAGGGCTTCGCCTAAGCTCCATGACGATATGACCGAAGTGGAATATGGTGGAAGGGGCACCGCTGCGGCTAAGGAAAGATCCGTAGATCAACTTGTGTGTCTTGGGGTGCCCCCGCCTCAGATATAAAGGAGGCAAGGGGAGGTGGCCGGCCCTAGGGGAGGCGCACCAAGGAGGAGTCCTACTCCCACCGAGTAGGACTCCCCCTCTCCTAGTTGGACTAGGATTGGAGGAGGAAGAGGAAGGGCGCCGCCCCCTTTCCTTGTCCTATTCGGACTAGAGGGGAGGGCGCAGCCCACCTTGGCTGGCCCTTCCTCTTCTCTCCTATGGCCCATTAGGCCCATGGACCTCCCGGGGTTCCGTAACCTCCGGTACTCGGTAAATCCCGATTTCACCGGAACACTTCCGATGTCCAAATGTAGGCTTCCAATATATCAATTTTATGTCTCGACCATTTCGAGACTCCTCGTCATGTCCGTGATCACATCCGGGACTCGAACAACCTTCTTGCATCAATACTTATAAACTCATAATGAACTGTCATCGAAGCGTTAAGCGTGCGGACCCTACGGGTTCGAGAACTATGTAGACATGACCTAGAACCATTCTCGGTCAATAACCAATAAGCGGAACCTGGATGCCCATATTGGTTCCTACATATTCTACGAAGATCTTTATCGGTCGAACCGCATAACGACATACGTTGTTCCCATTGTCATCGGTATGTTACTTAACCGAGATTCGATCGTCGGTAACCAATAACTAGTTCAATCTCGGAACCTGTAAGTCTCTTTACTCGTTCCGTAATACATCATCTCACAACTAACTCATTAGTTGTAATGCTTGCAAGGCTTAAGTGATGTGTATTACCGAGAAGGCCTAGAGATACCTCTCCGATAATCGGAGTGACAAAACCTAATCTCGAAATACGCCAACCCAACAAGTACCTTTGGAGACACCTGTAGTACTCCTTTATAATCACCCGATTACGTTGTGACGTTTGGTAGCACCAAAGTGTTCCTCCGTAAACGGAGTTGCATAATCTCATAGTTACAGAACATGTATAAGTCATGAAGAAAGCAGTAGCAACATACTAAACGATCAAGTGCTAGGCTAACGGAATGGGTCATGTCAATCAGATCATTCTCCTAATGATGTGATCCCGTTGATCAAATGACAACTCATGTCTATGGTTAGGAAAAATAACCATCTTTGATTAAGGAGCTAGTCAAGTAGAGGCATACTAGTGACACTCTGTTTGTCTATGTATTCACACATGTATTATGTTTCCGGTTAATACAATTCTAGCATGAATAATAAACATTTATCATGATATAAGGAAATAAATAATAACTTTATTATTGCCTCTAGGGCATATTTCCTTCAGGATCATCCTCCCCGGGTTGATAATCCGGGTCAGCTAGCCCTGGTGGTGGCACCTCAGGTGGGAGGTTATAAGTTCACCAAGGTGCTTATGGATGGAGGGAGCAACATCAACATCCTGTACTATGAGACCGTCCGTCGTATGGGGTTAATAGATAAACATCTCAAACCGTCCAATACAAGTGTTCCATGGTGTAGTACAGCAAGTCAACATATCCGGTTGGTAAAATAGCTCTGGAGGTGGCCTTTGGAGATGAATATGACTCCAGATCGGAAACATTGACGTTTGAAGTGGTGAAAATCCAAAGTCCATATCACGCCCGGTTTGGGCGGCCGGCCTATGCCAAGTTCATGGCACGGCCTTGTTATATATATTTGCAGCTCAAGATGCCGGGTCACAAGGGGACAATAACGGTCCATGGGAGCGGCAAGATCGCTTTGGAATGTGAGGAAGGTTATGCGGCTTACGCAGAGTCGGTTTGTGCCACCGAGGAGCTGAAGTATTACAAAGACAATGTTGATCCGGCGGACATGACTCCGTTGAAGAAGCCAACTACAGAGCATGATCCGGCCCTGAAATTCAAATCGGCAATGAGACTAAGCTTGTTGACTTTGTGCTGGTGATTCGCCCAAGCAGTTCAAAGATCGGTGCCAACTTGGATCCGAAATAGGAAAGCGCGCTCATCGAAGTTCATCCGTGAGAATCGGGACATTTTGCATGGAAGCCTTCGACATGCCGTGTGTACCGAGGAGCTCGCCGAGCACACTCTTAATGTTGATCCCAAGTACAAACCGGTGAAGCAGTTTCTCCGTCGGTTTAACGAAGAAAGGCGTAAGGCCATTGGAGAGGAGGTGGCCAGGCTCTTAGGGGCTGGTTTTATCATTGAAGTTTTCCATCCAGAGTGGCTTGCTAATCCGGTGCTGGTTCTTAAGAAAAACGGCACTTGGCGCATGTGTGTGGATTACATGGATCTTAACAAGGCTTGCCCAGCAGATCCTTTTGCCCTCCCCCGCATTGACCAGATTATTGATGCCACTTCGGGTTGTGAGCGTTTGAGCTTTTTGGATGCATATTCTGGGTATCATCAGATCAAGATGGCAGTTAAGGACCAGGAGAAGACAGCGTTTATCACTCCCTTTGGAGCCTTACGCTATGTGTCTATGCCTTTTGGGCTCAAGAGCGCCCAAGCAACTTATCGTAGCGTATGCAGAATTGCACGCATAAATAGATCGGCCGTAATGTGCACGCCTATGTGGACGATACGTGGTCAAGTCAAGGAAGAAGGAAACACCGATTGGCGATTTGAAAGAAACCTTTGACAACCTGCGGGTTTATAAGATGATGCTCAACCCGGCCAAATGTGTTTTTGGTGTTCGGCGAGCAAGTTATTGGGTTTTCTTGTGTCCAACAGGGGGATTGAAGCTAATCCGGAGAAGATTACGGCTATCACCTCCCTGGCTAAACCGAAGTGTATTAATGATGTCCAGCGTTTGGCGGGCCGGATTGCCCACGAGCCGGTTTATCAGCCGCATCGGAGAGAAGGCCATCCCTTTGTACCAGATGCTGAAGAAGACAGATCAATTTGTCTGGAGTCCAGCCGCCGATGAAGCGTTGGAGGACTTAAAGCGGCAATTGGCCAATCTGCCTGTGCTCGCTGCTCCCATCGACAAGGAGCCGCTTCTGCTATATGTTGCTGCTAATGCCAGGGCGGTCAGCGTGGCCATTGTGGTAGAGCAGAAGGAGGCAGGGAAGGAGCATCCGGTTCAACGTCCGGTTTATTATATCAGCGAGGTGCTTATTGAATCTAAGCAAAGGTATCCGCATTGGCAGAAGCTGGTGTATGGAGTTTTATGGCAAGCCGGAAGCTGGAGCAGTATTTCCAAGGGCACCCCATCACGGTGGTCAGTTCGGCTCCCTTAGGTGACATCATACAGAACCGGGAAGCGACTGGCCGGATTGCCAAGTGGGTTATAGAGCTTGGGCCGCACGGTTTGAAGTACGTGCCTCGGACGGCGGTGAAGTCTCAAGCACTTGTGGATTTCATTAATAATTGGACGGAGTTGCAAGCGCCTGAAGAAAAGCCGGATCATACATATTGGACCATCCATTTTGACGGATCTAGGCAGTTGGAGGGCTCGGGGGCTGGAGTCGTAATAACTTCCCCACGAGGTGACAAGTTTTGTTACGTTCTCCGCTTAATGTTCCCTTGTACTAACAATGCAGCTGAGTATGAAGTCTTGCTCCATGGTCTCCGGATGGCTAAGGAGATGAATCTAAGCCGAGTTAAGTGCTTCGGTGACTCGGACCTAGTGGCTCAACAGGTGTCTGGCACTTGGGATTCAAAGGACCCACTCATGGCTGCATACCGTCGTGAGGTGGATATTGTTGCAGGTTATTTCAAGGGCTATCAGGTGGACCACGTGGACTGTCGAAAAACTGAAGCGGCGGACGCTTTAAGCCGGTTGGGCTCTCAACGCAAACCAGTCCCGCCCAATGTTTTTCTGGACGTGCTGTACAACCCGTCAGTCAAGCTCCCTGGTGAAGCGGATTTGGCTATTCCTGACCCGAAGGCTCAATTGGTGGCAGCTCTGCACGTCACTCCGGATTGGACGCTTCCTTATCTGGCGTACATGAACCGGGGCGAGTTACCAGAAGATGAGACGTTGGACCGGCAGATAGTTCGGCGATCTAAGTCTATGACCATTGTTAATGGCGAATTGCATCATTGCGATTAAGGTGTCGTATGCGTTTCAACGCTGTGTGTCCCCCGAGGAAGGCTGTGAAATATTGCGTGAGATCCACGAAGGAGATTGTGGTCACCACGCAGGTTCAAAATCCTTGGTGGCTAAAGCGTTACGACATGGTTTCTATTGGTTGACTGCCCATCTTGATGCGGAAGATCTGGTCGACGATGTGATGGTTGCCAAAAGTTTTCCAGACGTGCTCATGTACCGCCCAAGAATTGAGGATGATTCCAATTACTTGGCTGTTTTGCGACTTGGGGGCTGGATATGGTTGGACCTTTCAAAAGGTCCAAGGACAAGAAGACCCACCTGCTGGTGGCGGTCGACAAATTTACAAAGTGGGTAGAGGCAGAACCTGTTAGCAAGTGTGATGCGGCCACGGCGGTGCAGTTCATCAAAAAGGTGATTTTCCGGTTTGGCTTTCCACACAGTATCATCACAGATAATGGTATCAATTTGTCCAAAGGTGCCATGAAGGAGTTCTGTGAACGGGAGCACATCCGGCAGCGTTTCTTGATAGCTCACCCAGTCCAATGGTCAAGCGGAAAGAGCCAATCAAGAGATCTTGAGAGGCATCAAGCCCGGCTTATGGTCCCTTTGCGAGAGGACACCGGGTTGTTGGGTAGAAGAGTTGCCGTCATGTTATGGAGTATAAATACTACGCCTAACAGATCCACGGGATACACGCCGTTCTTTATGGTTTATGGAGCGGAGGCGGTTCTCCCCAGTGACATCCGTCATGACTCACCTCGTGTGACAGCTTATGTTGAAGCGGACAACGAGACGGCCTGGCAGGACGCTTTGGATCGGTTGGATGAAGAGCGTGACATAGCAGCTGCCCACTCGGTGATTTACCAACAAGATCTTCATCGTTATCATAAGAGCCGGGTCAGAACCAGAACTTTTCAAGAAGGAGATTTAGTGCTTCGGCTCATCCAAGACCAGAATGATATGCACAAGCTATCCCTACCTTGGGAGGGACTTTTCGTGGTCAGCAAGAATCTGCACAACGGGTCATACTATCTGATCGATGTTCGAGAGCATAAAGACTCACGCACGTCAGAGGAGGAGACCAACAGGTCGTGGAACATAGCTCATCTTCAACTTTATTATACCTGAGCCATCGGCTCTACTTATGTACATATTATGACAGTGTATATATTATGAATAAAGTAATAAACCGGAGCCTCAGCTAAAGCGGGGTATCTGTTCTGTTACATCATGCGTGGTTACATGGAGTTGTTACATCTTAAAGCGGCCTTCGGTTTACCCCTGAGTTTGCTTTTCAAAAAGCTTTGTGATGTCACTTGGGGGCTTGGTCGTGTCCGAACCAATGCAACACCTTTTGATGGGCGAAAAGCCACCGGATCACTTGGGGACATGGTCAAGTCTGAACCAGTCATGCCTCTTGATCGGCCTAAGGCCATAGAGTCACTTGGGGCTTGGTCGAACCCGAACCATTGCCACGCCACTTGATCGGCATAATGCCACGGTTTCAGTTGGGGACCTGGCTGACTTGAACCATGGCTACACCTTATAGGGAGCTTGGTCATGTCCGACCATGGTAACACCATCTGATCGGCTCAGTAAAGCCTTATGTTTTTGCAAATAGTTTATCATTGCCTTTGCTTCCATGTTTGTCATCACTATTATTTGATTTTTGTTGCGTTTCTTAAACCGACAACATTTTTAAACCGGTTTCAAAACTGTCAGTTGACGAAATTCGGTCAATTTTTCTTTAATCCAGAGATAATTTCACCGGTTTGATGTTTTTTTTGTTAACATCCTATTATGGAGTAACAGGGGGCTTATCATGACCCGGCACGGTTTACGTGGTAAACCGGCATTATGAATAACAAGAGTTGTTTTCTCCTTTGATGGTAAGGGTTTATACAACCTCCGCTTCAAGATTGGCTAAGCCAACCTTATGACCAGCAATGGGAGGTATTTGGTATCATAAATTTCGATTATATACCTTAATATTTCATCTCATATATATATGAACGTCACAAGCCAGCTGGCGGCATAAACCGCCGTGGCGGTTTAAGATTTTGTGACCGCAGCAATATAAGATTGAAAGTTTCGATCATTCAAGCAAGAGTATCAGCACCTATGCACGAAGGCATATTCAAAGCAAGAGTGTTGGCTATCCTATTACAAGGCAACATGGTGCCCACATAAGATCATTGTTTCTTGGCGGAATGTAATGAAGCAGCTCTTCAAACCGGCTTCGGTTCATGCTTGCTCGCCGCCCGGTTTGATGGTTGTGGGTCGTCTTGCGCCGCTTGACTTCTTCCTCTCTACCCATTCTTTGAAATCAACAAGTGGTCGGTCGATTCCCATTAAAGCTTGAAAGACAGCCTCCTCATGGATCAGGGAAGTTGGGTCAATATCAGGAGCATAAGTATGCTTACGGATCGGAGGGATCAGGTTCTCCGCTTCAGGAATAGGTGCAGCCACTCGCTTGTTCTGATCATCATACTGAGCTTGATAATGTGACAAGTTGGCTTCTTCAGCTAATTGGCAAGCCAGAGGCGTCTTGCCGGTTTATCGCTCTCAAATCATCTTCGTTGAACTCTGAGCCGTCTTCCTTCAGACTGGGATAGCCCTGAGCCGCTTCAACGGGATCGAAATCTAGCACCCATGCTTTGGCCCGGATTAAGGCGTTGATGGCGCCGGTTCGAGCAGCAGATTTCTTCTGCTCTTCAATCTGGGCGGGAAGCATGGAAAACCTTCTAAGGGTATCTTGAATTAAGGAAGGGGCCGGATTGTTATGAGAGGCGGTGGAGATGATCCGCTGCGCTCCAGTGTACAGCTGCTCTATTAAGGTATAGGCAGCCTTCAATTTCTTCCGAACATCTGACCCCAAGTGACCAATGCGTGTGCCTACAGTATTGCAAGAGAAATCACAAACCGGACTTATCATAAGAAGGTCAAGATTATCATAGAAGACAACGGAAACTTACCAAAGATGGCAGCAGTCATGGAGTGCACTTGCCGCTTCACGCTGGTCAGCTCATCTACCACTGGTTTAAGGGCAGCCTCAGCATTTTCAACCTTTTTGGTTAAAGCGGCCTTTACAGTATCCCAGCCGGCCCGCTCAGACTTGAACCACTCCTTGTGTTGCTCCATAGTAGTTAAAGCGGTTTTCAGTTCATCCTTGGCCTTGGAGGTTTCTGCTTGTTGAGATTTCAGATTTTCTTGGAGGTCATGGGTTTGTGAGGCTTGTTGACGTATCTCATTCTGCAACAAAAAGGGAGCATGTTAAATATTGTCATTTCAAAGTCCCCAGTGCATAACCAGTTATACACTTGGCACTTGGGGGCTAATGCATATTTGATCTTCATCTATCAATAAAATCACAAAGTCCCAAGCTCAATACAAGTATTCAACTTGGCACTTCGGGCTAATGGCTATTTGCTCGAACATGTTACGATGCGGCGATATAAATCTGGTCCGGTTTAACTATGCTAAGTTGAACTGCCCTTGGGGGCTACATCGATGGATTCTGTAGCATTGAGTTTATATCAAAGTCCCGGTTTAACTATGCTAAGTTGAACCGGCCCTAGGGACTAGGAGAGTTAACAAAATTGAAATATTCAAAGTAGAAAAGAGCATGGAGGTTACCTCAATTTCTCTTTCATCATCTTCACCGAGCCAGCTTCATAGTCATGGCTGGTATACAATCAGTTCAAATAGCCGTAATGAAGGTCTTGGGGGTTCAGAGCGGCATAAGTTGCCGGATCAACATCCCACTTGCCCTTGCTCATAGTGGCAAACTCTTCTTTGGCGTAATGCTTGGATAAAGCGATCGATTACCCGGTTATTTGTGGCCAAAACCAGTAATTACAACGTCATCGTCCTTGGAGTCACCGGTTTGACCGGGGCGTCGGTTTGTCGCCAGCCGGATTGAACTGGTGGATTTTTCAATCCGGTCGGGCTTCGGGCTGGTCGGCGGGAAGGGCGGTATCAACGAGGCCTTTCTTGACAACAAAATCGTCATCTTGCTGTGGCGGATCATTGGGCGTGTCTTCACGGATGGCCGCTTCAAGATTTGGGGCGCTGCCGGTTGAAGCGATCTCTTCGTCGGACGCTTTATCCAGGCGAGCCTTTTTGCTCGGCCTAGGCTCGGCCCTGAAAAGGCACAACAACAGTTAAATGCGGCATATACTATGCAATGATGCAGTAGAAACAATATGAAAGGTGTAACTTACCCAAGCACCGTTTTTAGCGGCGGCAGCTGAGTGGCTAATGACTCGCCAGATGAGGAGTGGGAAGTGACCTGATAATCGGAATCAGACGGATTACGGGGTTGACGAAACCAGCCTGCTTTAGGATAAGCACTGACAAGCAAATTAGAGACCTCTGAACGACGTTTCCGAACCGGACTGTTCGGTAAACCGGTGGAGGTAACTACCTGGCCGCTGTGCCGAGTTGTGCAGCGAGCTTCATGTTGTTGAGTCTTCATAAGAAATTTGGGATCCAAGTAAGCAAGGGGATGAGAAAATTTAATTTTCCGGTTTGCCTGACGGTTTTTTAGTGAACGCAAAGGATTTGAATCAGAGGAGAGAATAGTTACCTCTACAACATCAGCATTACTGGTTTCAAAGATCATCCTGACAAACATCATCATTAATTAGGCGTGTGAAAAGTAAGCCAAGTGAATCAAGTTCTACCTCAAGGTCCGGATTACCCACATCATCATCCACAGCCGGATCAGAAGATGCAGTGGTTTTCCTCTTATGAGTGGTCTTCTTGACAGCTTTGGTCTTTTGCCTAAGTGGTTTTTCCGGTTTATCTGGCTTCTCTGGTTTCTCTTGTGGGCGTTTCTTGCTCCAGAATGGAT
This sequence comes from Aegilops bicornis, assembly GCA_021605145.1. NCBI lineage: Eukaryota > Viridiplantae > Streptophyta > Magnoliopsida > Poales > Poaceae > Aegilops > Aegilops bicornis. The sequence goes on along the minus strand of CM038673.1, from coordinate 792,634,418 downwards.
CATCACCCTGGTTAAGTAGCAGTTGATGTTAAAAGTTATACTGGGATGGCAATAATATATTCAGTAAAAAATAATCAGAAGTCTTACAGATGGCGGTTTGTTGGTAGCACAGAAGGGGAGCAGACCGGTCCGGGCACAAAGGTTTTTCGGTTCGTTCAACATCTTCTTCACCGCCTCGGTGACCTCATCATCGGTAAGCTGGATATTAATATGACGGAGGGGGTCGTCGACACTACCAGTATACTCGCACATTAAACCAGAGCGCTGGGAGAGGGGCGGTATGCTCCAAGATATCCAACAAAGGTCGCGAGGTCAATTCCGGTTAAGCCGTTAGCCATGAAGGCTCTGAGCTTGGAGAGTTGAGGAGCATATTTACTTCTCTCAATCGGCAGTTAATCTTTGCGGAAAGGGATGTGTGTTCTTTGAGTCGCTCGAGCGAAAACCGGGCAAGGGATTCTCGTTGGTAGGCAAAGTGTCTTTGCATTAAAACCATGTTTGATTCCATTCCTTGGGGTGGCTGTGCAGTTTGACATGAGGATAAGTGACCTCCTTTCTTTTCTGAATCGCCACACCACCCAATTCCGTGTTAGGCCCGTCAGTGAATTCAGTGCTGCGGTTTAGATGGAAGCAGTCTCTAAACAGTTCAACTATGGGTTCTTCTTGAAAGTATGCCTCACAGAGCACTCGGAAGTGGCAGATATTGGTATGTAATTGGGGCCTGTATCTTGTGGACGGAGTTGAAAATTGGCTAGCACATCTCGATAAAATTTTGAACCGGGCGGATTGAAACCCCGGGCTAGGTGATCTGCGAAAACTACAACCTCTCCTTCTTGAGGTGTGGGTGGACATTCTTTGCCAGGAACCCTCCAATGGATACTATTTTCTTGGCTAAAGAGCGGTCGAGGACCAAAGTTGTTTAATTGAGTTTCGGTGACACGGGAAGGAGCCCAGTTGCACTCATACACTTGTTTGGCCATCTACAAAAAATATATAAATCCGATTCAAAAACGTGTTGGGACAAAGAGAGAACCGGTGTACAATGTTAAATCGGAGACAAATACGTCTAAACCGGAGTTCTATCAAGTGACAGTGTCCGGTTAAGGAATTTTGGCGGTTCAACAAGGGGACTAATGGTGTATACCGGTTTATCTAATTTTTTCTATGTTAAGTTAAACCGCCTGGTCTAAGGGTTAAAGATTGAAAACAATTGAAGTTGTGAACGGCAAAGTATGCAGAAACAAGTTTCGCAAGATTTCTCTACAACAAAGGATCTGAAGCCAGATCAGAAAAGAAGAGAAATATCCAAAAGGAAGACAATGAGCGATATTGATGCAATGAGCGAGAGATGATGTGCGAGATCCATGGACACACGCACGAGACTACAAAGCGGATGATAAAAGCTACTACTAATCAGTGCAAGGTGTCACAGATATATCCAAGAGTCTGGTATGAGCAGGAACAGTTCATGGAGCACGGCAAGAACAGGAAACCCTAGAACGGATCTAGGTCAAAAGGGAATCGAGGACCTACCTGAGTTGAGGAGATGCGGAAGAATCTGCGTTTTCTCTGGTGCGTTCAGGTCGATGCAGCGGCCCAAGACGGTGCAGAGGTCGACGGCGGCGGTGGAGCTCCGGGGCTGGCGACGCGAGAAAGACAAAGAGAAAGGACAGAGGGGAGAAAAGGAATGACCCTTCGGTCCTATTTATAAGGCAAGATACCTGTGTCAGGCGCGGGAATCAAGGAGCCACAAACCTAGGAAGCGGAGCTGTCGCCTCGATTATTGCGGATCTATTAAACAAAGAAGATATCGTGAATGCTATCTTTATAAGGATGTCATGCCGGTTTACAACAACCGGAGAAGGTGACATCACGGCGGTTCAACGATTTCAAGAAGGCATTGAAGATGAAGGTTTTTTATCAAGGATTGACATGAACCTGTTCAAATCAATCTGGGGCCTAATGTTGGGATATTACTCTTTGCGTAAACCGCCTATCTGGGCGGGTTAACTTCATCGATGGTTCAACAAAGGTAAAAGCCCAAGAGGCATGAATGTAAGGGCCCAAGGCAGTAGTCGGTTTAGAACCTGTAGCCATAAACCGGCCTGGTATGCAAACTTGTATTGTAAGGTAGGAATAGAGAGAGACCAACCCGGATACGAATATGAACCGGAGATTGGGACTCTCTGAACCGACGGGCGTCACCCGTGTATATAAGGGGACGACTCGGGGCGGTTCAAGGGGAGACAACAACAACAACTCGAGGCCTAGGCGAAGCTTGTTTGCTCCCTTGTCATCGAGACCACATCAATCCCATCACAAACTAGACGTAGGCTTTTACCTTCATTGAAGGGGCCGAACTAGTATAACTCTGTGTCCTTGCGTCCGCTTTAACCCCTTCAAGTTAACCCGTAGTGATGGCTCCACGACTAAGTCCTTTCATGAGGACATCTGCCGTGACAAAACCACGACACTAACGGTCACTAGGTTTACTAAAATAGGTCTGACCGAGTTTGTTGATTCGGTCCCACCGAGATTGGTAAATTGTGTGTAACGGTTAGATTTTGTGTGGAGGCTATATATACCCCTCCACCTCCTCTTCATTCGTGGAGAGAGCCATCAGAACAAACCTACACTTCCAACTTACCATTTCTGAGAGAACCACCTACTCATGTGTTGAGACCAAGATATTCCATTCCTACCATATGAATCTTGATCTCTAGCCTTCCCCAAGTTGCTTTCCACTCAAATCTTCTTTCCACCAGATCCAAATCCTATGAGAGAGAGTTGAGTGTTGGGGAGACTATCATTTGAAGCACAAGAGCAAAGAGTTCATCATCAACGCACCATTTGTTACTTCTTGGAGAGTGGTGTCTCCTAGATTGGCTAGGTGTCACTTGGGAGCCTCCGACAAGATTGTGGAGTTGAACCAAGGAGTTTGTAAGGGCAAGGAGATCGCCTACTTCGTGAAGATCTACCGCTAGTGAGGAAAGTCCTTCGTGGGCGACGACCATGGTGGGATAGACAAGGTAGCTACTTCGTGGACCCTTCGTGGGTGGAGCCCTCCGTGGAATCGCGCAACCGTTACCCTTCATGGGTTGAAGTCTCCATCAACGTGGAGGTACGATAGCACTACCTATCGGGACCACGCCAAAAACATCCGTGTCTCCAATTGCGTTTGAATCCTCCAAACCCTTCCCTTTACTTTCTTGCAAGTTGAATACTTTAATTTCCGCTGCTCATACACTCTTTGCATGCTTGCTTGAATTGTGTGATGATTGCTTGACTTGTCCTAAGATAGCTAAAATCTGCCAAACTTTAAAACTAGGAAAAGGCTAAGTTCTTAATTGGTCAAGTAGTCTAATCACCCCCCCTCTAGACATACTTCAAGGTCCTACAAGTGGTATCAGAGCTTGGTCTCCATTTGCTTTGATTTCCATAGCTTTTGGTGGTCATAGCCTTGGTTTCACAACCTAGTGGAGTATGACGTCTAGCGAGGGAAATTATCACCGTAGAGGTCCTTACTTTGATGGCACTAATTTTGCTAGTTGGAAGCATAAGATGAAAATGCATATTCTCGGAAAGTACTATACCGTGTGCACAATGATACAAATGATGCCAATCTACAAAGATCTCAAGCCAACAGAAGTCATTGGAAGAATTATTGCTCATGAGATGTCACTTAAGGATAAGGAGGAACTTCACAACAAGTCAAGTGGTGCTTACAAAGCCTCAAGTGAAGCCCCCACATCATCAAGTGAGAAACACACCTTCAATGAAGAATTGAGCTTAATGGTGAAGAACTTCAACAAATTCTACAAGAGTAGAAGCAAAGAAAGAAGCTCCAAGTCAAGGTCTTACAATGACAAAAGATCTTCTAGTCGAGAGTGAAATTGCTACAATTGTGGGAGACCGGACACTATTCCAATGAGTGTACGACACCCTACAAAAGAAGAGAAGACTCTCCAAAAAGAAGAAGTAGAAGAGAAGAATCACCACCAAGAGAGAGGAGGAGTAGAGATGATCGTTATGAACGAAGACCCTCACGGAGAAGCAAAGATTCGGAAAGGAAGGACAAGTCATCAAAGAGCTACACAAAACGAAGACATCAAGCTCATGTTGGTGAATGGGTATCCGGCTCCGACTCCGACCATCACTCTAAGAGAAGCTATCACTCCGACTCTGAACATACTCAAGATGAAGGTGTTGCCGGTCTAGCACTTGTGTCAACCAACTCCTACGACATATTTGAGTCACCAAATGAAGGAATTGGTAGATGCTTCATGGCCAAAGGTCCTAAGGTAACACACCCTGAGTATGTTGATTTTGATGTTGATGAAGATGACTTGCTAGGTGATGATGATTTACTTGTTGACAACTCTAGTGATGAATACTATGATGAAACGTCAATTAATCATGCTAATCAAGATAAAACGAATAACAATGATAAGGAGAAGATTGAGCGTCTAACTAAAGAACTAAACTCTCTTAAGTTAGCTCATGAAACTATCTTCGAAGATCATCGAGAACTTTTAAGGGCTCATGAGAAGTTACGCTTTGAAAAGCTCAATCTTGAGCAAGAACATGAGTTCTTAAAAGCAATCAATGATGATCTCCGTAAGAAAAGTTCTTCTTACATTGCCAAGCGTTTACTCTTATCCACTTACATGCCTCAAGTCAAGTCTAATAACAAGATCAAGAAAGATTCTTCCTCTAGTAGTAACAATAATAATGTCAAATCCAATATTGTTGCTTCTAGTAGTTCTCTTGATTCCACTAATGATTCTCTTAGCCAAGTTACACTTGTGCAAGAAAATAGCTTATTGAAGGAATTATAGAGAAAGGTGTATACAAGAGCCTTGCCGAGTAAGCAATTGAGGAAATTGTATGCAAGCAAGGAAGGCACCGGAAGAATCAAGGTGTTGGTTTTGAACGAAAGTTCAATGCCAATGGAGTTGAGTGGGAAGAAGATCAATACCCCAAGGCGAAGTTTGTTCCTCAACAAGAGAAGAATGATCAAACTTCATTCAAGGGAACACAAGCACAATAAGATCTACCACCACAAGACAACAAGAACAAAGTCAAGGACAAGCTTCAACAATAGATTTATGAATTTGAAGAAGCACCCTAAGGTCTCGGTCAAGTGGATTCCCAAGACTACGCCAAGTTCTACCTCATCAAGTACAACTACAACTCCAAGGATTCCCATCAAGATGATGTGGATCACGAAGAAGAAGAACTAGAGAGTTCTTGAGGGTGACTCCGCCAACATATTTCACTCATATCATTATGGCAAGGACAATTGCAATCAACTTCCACATCTTGCACTAGTTCAAGGAGTCACAAACCCTCATGTTGGTAAGGCAAGGGACAAGGTAACCTAATGATTTCATGGACATCATTTTGTGTGTGCATCACTCTATGTCTCTGGATATACTTGTTTGTTCCTTGTGGGACTAACCCATGTAGGCAAGTTGAAAGTGCAACTCACTCCAAAGGATTGCTCCAATTGATCTACATCAACATTGAGCATCCACATCTTCAACACCTACATGAAGTCATCATCGACAAAACCCAAGGTTAGTTCATCCCTCTTAGGGGGGATCTCACATCTAGGGGGAGCTTAACTCTAAGAATTGGGTCAAAGCAACTCTAATGATGTGATCACATAAATGCTTTATGGAAAAGTGGTAACCCCACTTGAGCTTAAACGATGAGTATGACCTATGATCAAATGTCTATCATTTGACTCCTAAGTCAATATACTCATATATAGATGACCTAGTCATCGCCAATTGTTTGATAGATGCTAGAATTGGTTGTGCATGCTTTGCCACATATTTCATTTGCCATCTTATTGTGTGAGCATGTTGGTTGCATACTTTACTCATTCGAGGAAATCCACTTGTTGTTTTGATTGATTGGCTTCTTTTTCTTTAGCCAAGTGGATGGACAAGAATGCCTAAGAACCTTCTCTAGCTATCTATGCTTTTCTCGTCTCAAACTCTATTCATGCTACATCACAAAATTTGATCAAGTTAAATTCGAACCACTCTGTGTGAGGAGCACTCGGAGTCCCCGATTCGTCATAGACTTAAACTTCCAAAACTTCTTTGTGATTCTCGGTCTGACCGATTCCTCCATTTCGGTCCTACCGAGATCACTAAGTCGATCTAGGTTTTCAATCTCGGTGCAACCGATTTGAACTCTTCGGTCACACCGAGTTGCAATAACTGTACACAGTTTTGCATCTCGGTGCCACCGAAGTTGTTCCACTTTCGGTCACACCGGCTGTGGTCGGGCTATATGTAGTCACGAGCAAAAATTTGGAAATTTCTCTGAACCTCTTCGCCAAGCAATAGCTCGCTCTGCCTCCGTGGTCTCCGGATCGTCTCCTCGTCGCCACGGCCGCCTCACAGCCATTTGATCTGCGCCCGCCGTCAGCGGAATTCAACCCCGTCGTTGCCGCCGTGGCGAGTCTCACTTGAACTAGGGTATGGACTCGATCACAGAGCTTTCCTCGTCCGATTCTCAGCACATTGTGTTCTTATTGATTCTTTCCACGACTGAAACACTCCTATCCAGTCAATGCAATCCTTAGAATAGTTTTGATTCGAAAATTTAGGGTTAGGTTTCCGTCGAAACCATCTCGGACCCACCGAGTTGAAAAACTCGGTCCCACCGATTTGGCTTATGCCACTGCACTAGTGAGACTCGGTCTGACCGAGAATTGCTAATCGGTGAGACCGATTTTAGGACTTTGTGAAACCATACCAGTCTTGGTGCCACCAAACTGTGACTCGGTCTGACCGAGTTCATCAGTTTAGGTTCCAAAACTGCTTCGGTATCTGCGAGTTTGAAAAATCGGTTGATCCGAAATGCTTTCTGTGGAAAACTAAAACGGAACTTTTGAGTCATTCTTTTGCAAAAATCTCTGCATTTTGTGATGCTCATCCACTCTACCTCATCTATAACTCTTCACAGGGTCAGCAGTCAGTGTTTGCAGCATGTCAGACTAGAGTGACAGTCAAAACAGGTCAGAGGAGCAGGTGAACATGAGTGAGGGCACTAGTCCCTCCAGCTCTTCAGATGAAGGCAGCAGGAGCACCCCAAGCAATTTGCCTAAAGCTGCCACTAGGCAAAGGAAGAAGAAAACCTCAGATACTTAAGATGAGGATTATAGGGCAGAAGAGGATGAGGCAACCTCCAAGAAGGTAGTGCTCAAAAAGGAGTATGGCTCAGCACATAGCACAAAGCCTGGACTCAATAGGAAGGTTCCTGCCAAGAGGACACCTATGCCAAAGGTCAGAGCATCAACTCAAATTCCTGAAAAGCCTGATCCCAAAGAGCCAGCTACTGCTGAAGGAAAGAAAAGGAAAGAAAGGGTCAAGAAGAGGAAGCTTATGGGTGATGCTATAAGATCAGGGGCTGCCACATCTAAGCCCAAGGAAGCACCCAAAGCTGCCCCCAAGGCCAAGTCCGCACCAAAGGGAATACCAGGAGTATTCCAAATTCTTTGAGAAGAACAAGGCCCATGTGCCTGAGGTTGCTGATGAAGAAGATGAAGAAGGACAAGTTCTGAGGAAGCTCAAGCCCAAGATACCATACCACAATGATGCCCATCCTGTGGCTAAGGACATGAAGATCAGAAGAGACAATGGGTTGAGGCTATGGAGGATGGCAGATCCATATGCCACAAGGAGAAGAACTGCTGTGGATACAGATTCCACACCAAGGAACAGCAGGACTTTTATGAGACTATTCTGCTGGATAAGAAGCCCATAGTGTGTGATATGAGGTGGGTCGACTGGACCTACATGAAAGAAAATGTAGAGCACTATCCTGGAGTGCAAGACAGTTTTGTTGCTGTTGGAGTTGCGAACTTCGTTGGGCAAAAGCTCACCAACTGGAACGGTAAACTTATCATGCGCTTCTACTCCACGACACACTTTTATCCGGATGGCGAGGATAGTGTGGATGTCTCAAGGTACAAGGTACCCGATCAACTGTTGAGGAGTGGGCAAAGCTGATAAATGCCCCAAAGGAAAATGAAGATGACCTGAATGTATATGCCAAGAAGAAAATGGATCACAATTCCATGGCACACATGTACAAGGAGATCCCAGACACAGCCATTAAGACACATAAGTTTGGATCAGTCCACTTCCTTCTGTCAGGGCTGCCAACTATCAACTGCATCTTAAGGCATACTCTACTGCCTAAGTCTGGTGACCACAACATGATAAGAGGGCATGCAATCAACATGTTGCATTTGTTTGATGTGCCACAGAAATTCAAAGTCATGAGCCTTATGGTTGAAACCATTAAGAGGACTGCAGCAGTCCAGAAGAGAAGTTGTGGATATGCCCCTCAGATCCAGGAGTTGATTAACTCAAAGATGGGCACAGACAAATATCTATTGGATAAAGAACATTTTCCAATTTATCCAGACTTTGAGGACAATGAGGTTGTCATGAATGAGAATGATCCATCGTCAGTTCAAGCTCAAGAGAAGAAGGAGAAGGCAAGGAAGGAGAAGGCTGCCAGGATGCCAACTCAAGAGGAGGCATCTGAGTATTTCTTGAACAACAAGCAGGAGCAGCTTGGATACTTAATAGCATCAACACTGAGTATTGAGAAGGGATTGGCCACCCTCACTCAAAATCAGGAGAGCTTGGAAAGAATCATGGAACAAAAGTTCTATGACTTAGATGTGAAAGTAAATGAGATTCAGTCTGCTGTGGAGCAACTACAGGATGACATGCAGGAGAGCAAGGGCAAAACAACAACTGATGCATTTGCCAGAGTGCCTAGAGCCCAGAGTGTTAGGGAACGCAGTAATTTCAAAAAAAATTCCTACGCACACACAGGACCATGGTGATGACATAGCAACGAGAGGGGAGAGTATTGTCTACGTACCCTCGTAGACCAAAGCGGAAGCGATCACAACGTAGAGGAAGTAGTCGTACGTTCTCCTCGCGATCCAGCCGATCCCAGCGCCGTTACTCCGGCGCCCCTGAGTCGATCACAACATAGAGGAAGTAGTCGTACGTTCTCCTCGCGATCGAGCCGATCCCAGCGCCGTTACTCCGGCGCCTCCGAAGTTCTTGGCACACGTTCAGCTCGATGGCGCTCCTCGGGCTCCGATCCAAAGCAAAGCTCCGGGAGAGGGAGTTCCGTCAAGACGACGGCGTGGTGGACGATCTTGATGTTCTACCGACACAGGGCTTCGCCTAAGCACTGCTATGATATGACCGAGGTGGAATATGGTGGAGGGGGGCACCGCACACGGCTAAGGAACGATCTCAAGGATCAACTTGTGTCTCCTAGGGTGCCCCCCTACCCCCGTATATAAAGGAGAGAGGGAGGAGGTGGCCGGCCTCAAGGGGGGCGCGCCATAGGGAAGGAAGGAGTACTAGTATTAGGAAGTAGTACTAGTAGTAGGAATAGGAAGAGGGGGAAGGAGAAAGGAAAGGGGGCCGCCCCCTCCCCAATTCGGATTGGGCTTGGGCGCGCCCCTCCTTGTTCCTTCTCCTTCCTCCTACATGGGCCCAATAAGGCCCATATACCTCCCGGGGGTTCCGGTAACCTCCGGAGCTCCAAACTTCTCCGGAACCTTTCCGGTGTCCAAATATATCCGTCCAATATATTAATCTTTATGTCTCGACCATTTCGAGACTCCTCGTCATGTCCGTGATCATATCCGGACTCGAACAACCTTCGTACATCAAAATACATAAACTCATAATATAACCGCATCGCCGAAACCTTAAGCGTGCGGACCCTACGGTTCGAGAATAATGTAGACATGACCGAGACATGTCTCCGGTCAATAACCAATAAGCGGGACCTGGATGCCCATATTGGTTCCTACATTTTCTCTGAAGATCTTTATCGGTCGGACCGCATAACAACATACGTTATTCCCTTTGTCATCGGTATGTTACTTACCCGAGATTCGATCGTCGGTATCCAATACCTAGTTCAATCTAGATTCTTGGTAAGTCTCTTTACTCGTTCCGTAATACATCATCTCACAACTAACTCATTAGTTGTAATGCTTGCAAGGCTTATGTGATGTGTATTACCGAGAAGGCCCAGAGATACCTCTCCGAGCAATCGGAGTGACAAAACCTAATCTCGAAATACGCCAACCCAACAAGTACCTTTGGAGACACCTGTAGTACTCCTTTATAATCACCCAGTTACGTTGTGACGTTTGGTAGTACCCAAAGTGTTCCTCCGGTAAATGGGAGTTGCATAATCTCATAGTTATAGGAACATGTATAAGTCATGAAGAAAGCAATAGCAATATACTAAACGATCAAGTGCTAAGCTAACGGAATGGGTCATGTCAATCACATCATTCTTCTAATGAGGTGATCCCATTAATCAAATGACAACACATGTCTATGGTTAGGAAACATAACCATCTTTGATTAATGAGCTAGTCTAGTAGAGGCTTACTAGTGACTATCTGCTTGTCTACGTATTCACACATGTATTATGTTTCCGGTTAATACAATTCTAGCATGAATAATAAACATTTATCATGATATAAGGAAATAAATAATAACTTTATTATTGCCTCTAGGGCATATTTCCTTCAGTCTCCCACTTGCACTAGAGTCAATAATCTAGATCACACAAGAATGATTCTAACACCCATGGAGTCTTGGTGCTGATCATGTTTTGCTCGTGGAAGAGGCTTAGTCAACGGGTCTCGCAACATTCAGATCCGTATGTATTTTGCAAATCTCTATGTCTCCCACTTGGACTTGGTCTCGAATGGAATTGAAGCGTCTCTTGATATGCTTGGTCCTCTTGTGAAATCTGGATTCCTTTGCCAAGGCAATTGCACCAAGATTGTCACGTAAGATCTTCATTGGTCCCGATGCACTAGGTATGACACCTAGATCGGAAATGAACTCTTTCATCCAGACTCCTTCATTTGCCGCTTCAAGCAGCTATGTACTCCGCTTCACATGTAGATCCCGCCACGACGCTTTGTTTAGAACTGCACCAACCGACAGCTCCACCGCTTAACAAAAACACGTATCCTGTTTGCGATTTAGAATCGTCTGGATCGGTGTCAAAGCTTGCATCGACGTAACCATTTACGACTAGCTCTTTGTCACCTCCATATATGAGAAACATATCCTTAGTCCTTTTCGTGTATTTCAGGATGTTCTTGACCGCTGTCCAAATGATCCACTCTGGATTACTTTGGTACCTTCCTGCCAAGCTTACATAAGCATACGTCAGTGCAGTACACAAGATTGCATACATGATAGAGCCTATGGTGAAGCATAGGGAACATCTTTCATTTTCTCTCTATCTTCTGCTGTGGTCGGGCATTGAGTCCGACTCAATCTTACACCTTGTAATACAGTAAAAACCTTTCTTTGCACTTCCATTTTGAACTTCTTCAAAACTTTATCAAGGTATGTGCTTTGTGAAAGTCCAATTAGGCGTCTTGATCTATCTCTATAGATCTTGATGCCCAATATGTAAGCAGCTTCACCGAGGTCTTTCATTGAAAAACTTTTGTTCAAGTATCCTTTTATGCTATCCAGAAATTCTATATCATTTCCAATCAATAATATGTCGCCTACATATAATATCGTAAATGCTACAGAGCTCCCACTCACTTTCTTGTAAATACAAGGCTTCTCCAAAAGTCTGATAAAACCATATGCTTTGATCACACTATCAAAGCGTTTATTCCAACTCCGAGAGGCTTGCACTGCACCATAAATTGATCGCTGGAGCTTGCACACTTTGTTAGCGCCCTTTGGATCAACAAAACCTTCTGGTTGCATCATATACAACTCTTCTTCTAGAAATCCATTCAAGAATGCAGTTTTTACATCCATTTGCCAAATTTCATAATCATAAAATGCGGCAATTGCTAACATGATTCGGACAGACTTAAGCATCGCTACGGGTGAGAAAGTCTCATCGTAGTCAACCCCTTGAACTTGTCGAAAACCTTTTGCAACAAGTCGAGCTTTATAGACAGTTACATTACCATCGGCGTCGATCTTCTTCTTAAAGATCCATTTATTCTCAATGGCTTGCCGATCATCGGGCAAGTCAACCAAAGTCCATACTTTGTTTTCATACATGGATCCCATCTCAGATTTCATGGCTTCCAGCCATTTCGCGAATCTGGGCTCACCGTCGCTTCTTCATAGTTTGTAGGTTCGCTATGGTCAAGTAACATGACTTCCGAATAGGATTACCGTACCACTGCAGTGCGTATTTTACTCTGGTTGACCTCTGAAGTTCAAGAGCAACTTGATCTGAAGTTTCATGATCAATATAATTAGTTTCCACAATAATTGGTGTAGTTGTCAAAGGAACCGTTACTTGTGATGAACTACATTCAAATAAGGGAGAAGATACAGTTATCTCATCAAGTTCTACTTTCCTCCCACTCACTTCTTTCGAGAGAAACTCCTTCTCTAGAAAGGATCCGAACTTAGCAACGAAAATCTTGCCTTCAGATCTGTGATAGAAGGTGTACCCAACAGTCTCCTTTGGGTATCCTATGAAGACACAATTTTCCGATTTGGGTTCGAGCTTATCTGGTTGAAGTTTCTTCACATAAGCATCGCAGCCCCAAATTTTAAGAAACGACAACTTTGGTTTCTTGCCAAACCATAGTTCATACGGTGTCGTCTCAATGGATTTAGATGGTGCCCTATTTAACGTGAATGCGGCCGTCTCTAAAGCATATCCCCAAAAGCGATAGCGGTAAATCAGTAAGAGACATCATAGATCGCACCATATCAAGTAAAGTACGATTACGACGTTCGGACACACCATTTCTCTGTGGTGTTCCGGGTGGCGTAAGTTGCGAAACTATTCCACATTGTTTTAAATGTACGCCAAACTCGTAACTCAAATATTCTCCTCCACGATCAGATCGTAGAAACTTTATTTTCTTGTTACGATGATTTTCCACTTCACTCTGAAATTCTTTGAACTTTTCAAATGTTTCAGATTTGTGTTTCATTAAGTAGATATACCCATATCTGCTCAAATCATCTGTGAAGGTGAGAAAATAACGATACCCGCCAAGGCCTCAATATTCATTGGACCACAAACATCGGTATGTATGATTTCCAACAAATCAGTTGCTCGCTCCATAGTTAGGAGAACGGCGTTTTGGTCATCTTGCCCATGAGGCACGGTTCGCAAGTACCAAGTGATTCATAATCAAGTGATTCCGAAGCCCATCAAGATGGAGTTTCTTCATGCGTTTTACACCGATATGACCTAAACGGCGGTGCCACAAATAAGTTGCATTATCATTATCAACTCTGCATCTTTTGGTTTCAACATTATGAATATGTGTATTACTACTATCGAGATTCAATAAAAATAGACCATTCTTCAAGGGTGCGTGACCATAAAAGATATTACTCATATAAATAGAACAACCATTATTCTCTCGATTTAAATGAATAACCGTCTCGCATCAAACAAGATCCAGATATAATGTTCATGCTCAACGCCGGCACCAAATAACAATTATTTAGGTCTAAAACTAATCCCGAAGGTAGATGTAGAGGTAGCGTGCCGATCGCGATCACATTGACCTTGGAACCGCTTTCCCACGCCGCATCGTCACCTCGTCCTTTGCGGTGCTCGTTTATTCTGTAGTCCCTGTTTTGAGTTGCAAATATTAGCAATGTAACCAAGATCAAATACCCAGTGCTACTACGAGCTCTAGTAAGGTACACATCAATAACATGTATATCACAAATACCTTTGTTCACCTTGCCATCCTTCTTATCCGCCAAATACTTGGGGCAGTTCCGCTTCCGGTGTCCATGCGCTTGCGGTAAAACACTCGATTTCGTGCTTAGGTCCAGACTTGGGTTTCTTCTCTTGAGCAGCAACTTTCTTGCAGTTCTTTTGAAGTTTCCTTCTTCTTTCCTTTGCCCTTTTCTTGAAACTAGTGGTCTTGTTGACCATCAACACTTGATGCTCTTTCTTGATTTCTACCTCCGCTGACTTTCGGCATTGCGAAGAGCTCGGGAATTGTTTTGGTCATCCCTTGCATATTATAGTTCATCACGAAGCTCTTGTAGCTTGGTGGCGATGATTGGAGAATTACATCAATGACACTATCATCCGGAAGAGTAACTCCCGGTTGAATCAAGTGATTATTATACCCGGACATTTTGAGTATATGTTCACCTTGTAACTATTCTCCTCCATCTTGCAGCTATAGAACTTATTGGAGACTTCATATCTCTCAATCCGGGCATTTGCTTGAAATATTAACTTCAACTCTGGAACATCTCATATGCTCCATGACGCTCAAAACGTCGTTGAAGACCCGGTTCTAAGCCGTAAAGCATGGCACACCGAACTATCGAGTAGTCATCGACTTTGCTCGCCAGACGTTCACAACTTCTCGCGCAGCTCCTGCAGCAGTTCGCACCCAAATGCTTCCGGGACGTAATTCTTACGTGCAGCAATGAGGATAATCCTCAAATTACGGACCCAGTCCGTGTAATTGCTACCATCATCTTTCAACTTTGCTTTCTCAAGGAACGCATTAAAATTCAACGGAACAACAACACGAGCCATCTATCTACAAAGAAACATAGACAAGCAAAAATACTATCGGTACTAAGTTCATGATAAATTTAAGTTCAATTAATCATATTAAAAACTCCCACTTAGACAGACATCTCTCTAGTCATCCAAGTGATTACGTGATCCAAATCAACTAAACCATGTCCCGATCATCACGTGAGATGGAGTAGTTTCAATGGTGAACATCACTATGTTGATCATATCTACTATATGATTCACGCCGACCTTTACATCTCCGTGTTCCGAGGCCATATCTGTTATATGCTAGGCTCGTCAAGTTTAACTCGAGTATTCTGCGTGTGCAACCTGTTTTGCACCGTTGTAGATGGACGAGAACTTATCACACCCGATCATCACGTGGTGTCCGGGTACTACGAACTTTGGGAACGGTGCATACTCAGGAGAACACTTCTTGATAATTTTTAGTGAGAGATCATCTTATAATGCTACCGTCAATCAAAGCAAGATAAGATGCATAAAGGATAAACATCACATGCAATCAATATAAGTGATATGATATGGCCATCATCATCTTGTGCTTGTGATCTCCATCTCTGAAGCACCGTCGTGATCACCATCGCCACCGTAGCGACACCTTGATCTCCATCGTAGCATCGTTGTCGTTTCGCCATCTGTTGCTTCTACGACTATCGCTACCGCTTAGTGATAAAGTAAAGCAATTACAGGCGTTTGCATTTCATACAATAAGCGACAACCATATGGCTCCCTGCCGATTGCCGATAACTTCGGTTACAAAACATGATCATCTCATACAATAAAATATAGCATCACGTCTTGACCATATCACATCACAACATGCCCTGCAAAAACAAGTTAGACGTCTTCTACTTTGTTGTTGCAAGTTTTACGTGGCTGCTACGGGCTGAGCAAGAACCGTTCTTACCTACGCATCAAAACCACAACGATACTTCGTCAAATAGACTCCGTTTAACCTTCTCAAGGACCGGGCGTAGCCACTCGGTTCAACAAAAGTAAGACAGACACACACCCGCCAGCCACCAATAAGCACGAGTGCTCTTAACGGTGAAACCAGTCTCGCATAAGCGTCTGGCGTAATGTCGGTCCGGGCCGCTTCATCTCACAATACCGCTGAACCAAAGTATGACATGCCGGTAGGCGTATGACTTGTATCGCCCACAACTCACTTGTGTTCTACTCGTGCATATGACATCAACGCATAAAACTGGCTCGGATGCCATCGTTAGGGAACGCAGTAATTTCAAAAAATTCCTACGCACACACAGGACCATGGAGATGGCATAGCAACGAGAGGAGAGTATTGTCTACGTGCCTCGTGAGACCAAAGCGGAAGCGATCACAACGTAAAGGAAGTAGTCGTACGTTCTCCTCGCGATCCAGCCGATCCCAGCGCCGTTACTCTGGCGCCTCCGAGTCGATCACAACGTAGAGGAAGTAGTCGTACGTTCTCCTCGCGATCCAGCCGATCCCAGCGCAGTTACTCCGGCGCCTCCGAGTTCTTGGCACACGTTCAGCTCCATGACGCTCCTCGGGCTCCGATCCAACAAAGCTCCGGGGAGAGGGAGTTCCGTCAGCACGACGGCGTGTTGACGATCTTGATGTTCTACCGACGCAGGGCTTCGCCTAAGCACTGCTATGATATGACCGCGGTGGACTATGGTGGAGGGGGGCACCGCCCGCGGCTAAGGAACGATCTCAAGGATCAACTTGTGTCTCCTAGGGTGGCCCCTACCCCGTATATAAAGGAGGGAGGGAGGAGGTGGCCTGCCTCAAGGGGCCCCCACAATAGGGAGGGGGAAACCTACTCCAAGTAGGTTTCCCTCTTTCCTTATCTTATTTGGAGGGGAAGGAAGGAGTACTAGTATTAGGAAGTAGTACTAGTAGTAGGAATAGGAAGAGGGGAAGGAGAAAGGAAAGGGGGCGGCCCCCTCCCCAATCGGATTGGGCTTGGGGCGCGCCTCCCTTGTTCCTTCTCCCTTCCTCCTACATGGGCCCAATAAGGCCCATATACCTCCGGGGTTCCGTAACCTCCGAGCTCCAAACTTCTCCTAACCTTTCCGTGTCCAAATATATCCGTCCAATATATTAATCTTTATGTATCGACCATTTCGAGACTCCTCGTCATGTCCGTGATCATATCCGGACTCGAACAACCTTCGTACATCAAAATACATAAACTCATAATATAAGCATCATCGAAACCTTAAGCGTGCGGACCCTACGGTTCGAGAATAATGTAGACATGACCGAGACATGTCTCCGTCAATAACCAATAGAGGGACCTGGATGCCCATATTGGTTCCTACATTTTCTACGAAGATCTTTCTCGGTCAGACCGCATAACAACATACGTTATTCCCTTTGTCATCGGTATGTTACTTACCCGAGATTCGATCGTCGGTATCCAATACCTAGTTCAATCTAAATTCTTTGGTAAGTCTCTTTACTCGTCCGTAATACATCATCTCACAACTAACTCATTAGTTGTAATGCTTGCAAGGTTTATGTGATGTGTATTACCGAGAAGGCCAGAGATACCTCTCCGAGCAATCGGAGTGACAAAACCTAATCTCGAAATACGCCAACCCAACAAGTACCTTTGGAGACACCTGTAGTACTCCTTTATAATCACCCGATTCGTTGTGACGTTTGGTAGTACCCAAAGTGTTCCTCCGGTAAATGGGAGTTGCATAATCTCATAGTTATAGGAACATGTATAAGTCATGAAGAAAGCAATAGCAATATACTAAACGATCAAGTGCTAAGCTAACGGAATGGGTCATGTCAATCACATCATTCTTCTAATGAGGTGATCCCATTAATCAAATGACAACACATGTCTATGGTTAGGAAACATAACCATCTTTGATTAATGAGCTAGTCTAGTAGAGGCTTACTAGTGACTATCTGCTTGTCTATGTATTCACACATGTATTATGTTTCCGGTTAATACAATTCTAGCATGAATAATAAACATTTATCATGATATAAGGAAATAAATAATAACTTTATTATTGCCTCTAGGGCATATTTCCTTCACAGAGGTCATCTGTTGTGCCAGTTCCTGACACCAGAGCCACTTCATCTGCACCAGCTACAGCCTCAGTGCCACCAGCTCCAGCACCTACACCAGCTCCAGCTCCATCTACTTCAACTGAAGCCTTCGTCCTCGCGTTATCTGTACACCACCACCTGAAGATCAAGCCTGAGAGTCGATCTAGCACTATGCATTTTTTATGAACTTTTTGGTAACTTGTTGCCAAAGGGGGAGAAAATGTATAGATCATAGGCTTCGAGAGAGAGAGAGAGAGTGTTGCTTTTGTTCTCTCTTGATTTGGTGGTTTTTAACTTGTTTGCTTTTGATTGCTTGAGTTACTATGTTTGTGAGACATTGATGATCATGTGTTTGATCATAAGCTACACTTATGCATGTTTGATGATACTATCTTATCTATCCTATGTGATCATTCACCGTGCTTGGTGATGAGTGCTTGTATTCAATCCGTATCATTTTGAGCTCCACCAAGATGTATGTGACATGGAAGAGTAACCCATGAGCCTAATTCCTTGTGCATTTGCAGTCCAAAGCAAATCGTAAACTATGCACAAATTTAGGGGCAGCTCTTGCTTATCACATACTTCTCAAAGCGATGATGTTTTTCAATCTTATTATCATTTGTCGAAGCTTTGATCTATATGTTGTCATCAATTACCAAAAAGGGGGAGATTGAAAGTGAAACTATCCCTAGGTGGTTTTGGTAATTCATAACAACATATAGCTCATTGAGCTAATGCTATTCCAAGATGAACATTTCAGGAAAGCTCAATGAATGGCATGGCATGGATGATGAAAGTGGATCCTCAAAATGCTAATGACAAAGGATTGGCTCAAGCTCAAAAGCTCAAGACTCTTCATTTTATATTTTAGTGATTCAAGATCACATTGAGTCTATAGGAAAAGCCAATACTATCAAGGAGGGATGAGGTGTTGCTTAATGAGCCTGTTGCTTCATGTGCTTAGTGATATGCTGCAAAACCCTCATTACTTTCTCACATCCACATATGACCTAAACCTAAAGCCAAAATCGGTCTCACCGATTCTTCCTATCCGGCGCCACCGATTCCATATGTCATAGCCACTGCCACAAACCCTAGGCAAATCGGTTCTACCGATAGGGATCTCGGTCTCACCGAGATAGGATTGTAATCTCTGTGTTTCCTTTTCATAACTTTTCAATCTCACCGAAAGAGCGGATCGGTCCCACCGAGATTGCAATGTAAACTTTCTGTTTCCCTTTCGTAACGTTGCGGTCTCACCGAAAGAGCGAATCAGTCCCACCGAGTTTACCTGACCAACTCTCTGGTCAGCTAATTACCAAAATCGGTCTCACTGAGTTTGTGTAATCGGTCTCACCGAGATTACGTTATGCCCTAACCCTAACCATATCGGTCCTACCGAGATGCAAGTCAGTCCCACCGAAAACCCTAACGGTCAGTAGGTTTACTAAAATCGGTCTAACCGAGTTTGTTGATTCGATCCCACCGAGATTGGTAAATTGTGTGTAACGGTTAGATTTTTTGTGGAGGCTATATATACCCCTCCACCTCCTCTTCATTCGTGGAGAGAGCCATCAGAACAAACCTACACTTCCAACTTACCATTTCTGAGAGAGAACCACCTACTCATGTGTTGAGACCAAGATATTCCATTCCTACCATATGAATCTTGATCTCTAGCCTTCCCCAAGTTGCTTTCCACTCAAATCTTCTTTCCACCAGATCCAAATCCTATGAGAGAGAGTTGAGTGTTGGGGAGTGTCGGTGTCAAAACCGGCGGATCTCGGGTAGGGGGTCCCGAACTGTGCGTCTAGGCGGATGGTAACAGGAGACAAGGGACACGATGTTTTTACCTGTGTTCGGGCCCTCTCGATGGAGGTAATACCCTACTCCTGCTTGATTAATATTGATGATATGGGTAGTACAAGAGTAGATCTACCACGAGATCAAGGAGGCTAAACCCTAGAAGCTAGCCTATGGTATAATTGTTCTGTCCTACGGACTAAAACCCTCCGGTTTATATAGACACCGGATAGGTTAGGGTTACACAGAGTCGGTTACAATGGTAGGAGATCTACATATCCGTATCGCCAAGCTTTCCTTCCACGCCAAGGAAAGTCCCATCCGGACACCGGACGAAGTCTTCAATCTTGTATCTTCATAGTCTTGGAGTCCGGCCGCGATGATAGTTCAGCTATCCGGACACCCCCTAGTCCGGGACTCCCTCAGGGAGACTATCATTTGAAGCACGAGAGCAAGGAGTTCATCATCAACGCACCATTTGTTGCTTCTTGGAGAGTGGTGTCTCCTAGATTGGCTAGGTGTCACTTGGGAGCCTCCGACAAGATTGTGGAGTTGAACCAAGGAGTTTGTAAGGGCAAGGAGATCGCCTACTTCGTGAAGATCTACCGCTAGTGATGCAAGTCCTTCGTGGGCGACGGCCATGGTGGGATAGACAAGGTTGCTACTTCCTGGACCCTTCATGGGTGGAGCCCTCCGTGGACCTGTGCAACCGTTACCCTTCATGGGTTGAAGTCTCCATCAACGTGGAGGTACGATAGCACCACCTATCGGAACCATGCCAAAAACATTTGTGTCTCCAATTGTGTTTGAATCCTCCAAACCCTTCCCTTTACTTTCTTGCAAGTTGTATGCTTTAATTTCCGCTGCTCATACACTCTTTGCATGCTTGCTAGAATTGTGTGATGATTGCTTGACTTGTCCTAAGATAGCTAAAATCTGCCAAACTTTAAAACTGGGAAAAGGCTAAGTTTTTAATTGATCAAGTAGTCTAATCACCCCCCCTCTAGACATACTTCAAGGTCCTACAAGTGGTATCAGAGCTTGGTCTCCATTTGCTTTGACTTCCATAGATTTTGGTGGTCATAGCCTTGGTTTCACAACCTAGTGGAGTATGGCGTCTAGTGAGGGAAATTATCACCGTAGAGGTCCTTACTTTGATGGTAATAATTTTGCTAGTTGGAAGCATAAGATGAAAATGCATATTCTCGGACATAACCCCGCCGTTTGGGCAATTATTTGTATTGGCTTGCAAGGTGAATTCTTTGATGGGAGAGAGCCGAACCGTGAATCTAATGCGGAAGAATTGAAGATACTGCAATACAACACTATAGCTTGTGATATCATATTCAACGGATTGTGCCCCGAAGAATTCAACAAAATCAGCCGTCTTGAGAATGCAAAGGAAATTTGGGATACTTTGATTGATATGAATGAAGGTACCGAATCCGTCAAGGAATCCAAGTTGGATGTGCTCCAAAGTCAGCTTGACAAGTTCAAAATGAAGGCTGGTCAAGGTGTCGCTGAAATGTACTCTAGGCTAGCACTTATCACAAATGAGATTGCCGGCTTAGGAAGTGAAGAGATGGTAGATGATTCATCATCAAGAAGATCCTAAGAGCATTGGATGGAAAGTATGATACCGTGTGCACATTGATTCAAATGATGCCAAACTACAAAGATCTCAAGCCAACGGAAGTCATTGGAAGAATTGTTGCTCATGAGATGTCACTTAAGGATAAGGAGGAACTTCACAACAAGTCAAGTGGTGCTTACAAAGCCTCAAGTGAAGCCCCCACATCATCAAGTGAGAAACACACCTTCAATGAAGAATTGAGCTTAATGGTGAAGAACTTCAACAAATTCTACAAGAGTAGAAGCAAAGAAAGAAGCTCCAAGTCAAGGTCTTACTATGACAAAAGATCTTATAGTCGAGAGCGAAATTGCTACAAATGTGGGAGACCCGGACACTATTCCAATGAGTGTACGGCACCCTACAAAAGAAGAGAAGACTCTCCAAAAAGAAGAAGTAGAAGAGAAGAATCACCACCAAGACAGAGGAGGAGTAGAGATGATCGTTATGAACGAAGACCCTCATGGAGAAGCAAAGATTCGGAAAGGAAGGACAAGTCATCAAAGAGCTACACAAAACGAAGACATCAAGCTCATGTTAGTGAATGGGTATCCGGCTCCAACTTCGACCATCACTTTGAGAGAAGCTATCACTCCGACTCCGAACATACTCAAGATGAAGGTGTTGCCGGTCTAGCACTTGTGTCAACCAACTCCTACGACATATTTGAGTCACCAAATGAAGGAATTGGTAGATGCTTCATGGCCAAAGGTCCTAAGGTAACACACCCCGAGTATGTTGATTTTGATGTTGATGAAGATGACTTGCCAGGTGATGATGATTTACTTGTTGACAACTCTAGTGATGAATACTATGATGAAACATCAATTGATCATGCTAAACAAGATAAAACGAATAACAATGATAAGGAGAAGATTGAGCGTCTAACTAAAGAACTAAACTCTCTTAAGTCAGCTCATGAAACTATCTTCGAAGATCATCGAGAACTTTTAAGGGCTCATGAGAAGTTACGCTTTGAAAAGCTCAATCTTGAGCAAGAGCATGAGTTCTTAAAAGCAATCAATGATGCTCCATAAGAAAAGTTCTTCTTACATTGCCATGCGTTTACTCTTATCCACTTACATGCCTCAAGTCAAGTCTAATAACAAGATCAAGAAAGATTCTTCCTCTAGTAGTAACAATAATAATGTCAAATCCAATATTGTTGCTTCTAGTAGTTCTCTTGATTCCACTAATGATTCTCTTAGCCAAGTTACACTTGAGCAAGAAAATAGCTTATTGAAGGAATTATAGAGAAAGGTGTATACAAGAGCCTTGCCGGGAGTAAGCAATTCGAGGAAATTGTACGCAAGCAAGGAAGGCATCGGCAGAATCAAGGTGTTGGTTTTGAACGAAAGTTCAATGCCAATGGAGTTGAGTGGGAAGAAGATCAATACCCCAAGACGAAGTTTGTTCCTCAACAAGAGAAGTATGATCCTACTTCCTTCAAGGGAACACAAGCACAATATGATCTTCCACCACAAGAACACAAGAACAAAGGCAAGGACAAGCTTCAAGAAGATATTGATGCATTTGAAGAAGCACCTAAGGTCTCGGTCAAGTGGATTCCCAAGACTACGTCAAGTTCTACCTCATCAAGTACAACTACAACTCCAAGGATTCCCATCAAGATGATGTGGATCCCGAAGAAGAAGAACTAGAGAGTTCTTGAGGGTGACTCCGCCAACATATTTCACTCATATCATTATGGCAAGGACAATTGCAATCAACTTCCACATCTTGCACTAGTTCAAGGAGTCACAAACCCTCATGTTGGTAAGGCAAGGGACAAGGTAACCTAATGATTTCATGGACATCATTTTGTGTGTGCATCACTCTATGTCTACGGATATACTTGTTTGTTCCTTGTGGGACTAACCCATGTAGGCAAGTTGAAAGTGCAACTCACTCCAAAGGATTGCTCCAATTGATCTACATCAACATTGAGCATCCACATCTTCAACACCTACATGAAGTCATCATCGACAAAACCCAAGGTTAGTTCATCCCTCTTAGGGGGGATCTCACATCTAGGGGGAGCTTAACTTTAAGAATTGAGTCAAAGCAACTCTAATGATGTGATCACATAAATGCTTTATGGAAAAGTGGTAACCCCACTTGAGCTTAAACGATGAGTATGACCTATGATCAAATGTCTATCATTTGACTCCTAAGTCAATATACTCATATATAGATGACCTAGTCATCGCCAATTGTTTGATAGATGCTAGAATTGGTTGTGCATGCTTTGCCACATATTTCATTTGCCATCTTATTGTGTGAGCATGTTGGTTGCATACTTTACTCATTCGAGGACATCCACTTGTTGTTTTGATTGATTGGCTTCTTTTTCTTTAGCCAAGTGGATGGACAAGAATGCCTAAGAACCTTCTCTAGCTATCTATGCTTTTCTCGTCTCAAATTCTATTCATGCTACATCACAAAATTTGATCAAGTTAAATTCGAACCACTCTGTGTGAGGAGCACTCGGAGTCCCCGATTCGTCATAGACTTAAACTTCCAAAACTTCTTTGTGATTCTCGGTCTGACCGATTCCTCCATTTCGGTCCTACCGAGATCACTAAGTCGATCTAGGTTTTCAATCTCGGTGCAACCGATTTGAACTCTTCGGTCACACCGAGTTGCAATAACTGTACATAGTTTTGCATCTCGGTGCCACCGAGTTGTTCCACTCGGTCACACCGACAGGGTCGGGCTATAGTCACGAGCAAAAATATGGAAATTTCTCCGAACCTCTTCGCCCGCGCAATAGCTCACTCTGCCTCCATGGTCTCCGAATCGTCTCCTCGTCGCCAGCCGCCTCCTGTCACTAGTCTCCGCCGCCGTCAACGGAATTCAACCCCGCCGTTGCCGCCGTAGCGAGTCTCTGCCGAACTAGGGTATGGACTCGATCACAGAGCTTTCCTCGTCCGATTCTCAGCACATTGTGTTCTTATTGATTCTTGCCACGATAACACTCCTATCCAGTCAATGCAATCCTTAGAATAGTTTTGATTCGAAAATTTAGGGTTAGGTTTCCGCCGAAACCATCTCGGACCCACCGAGTTGAAAAACTCGGTCCCACCGATTTGGCTTATGCCATTGCACTAGTGAGACTCGGTCTGACCGAGAATTGCTAATCGGTGAGACCGATTTTAGGACTTTGTGAAACCCTAGCAGTCTCGGTGCCACCGAACTGTGAGTCGGTCTGACCGAGTTCATTAGTTTAGGTTCCAAAACTGCTTCGGTATCACCGAGTTTGAAAAATCGGTTGATCCGAAATGCTTTCTATGGAAAACTAAAACTGAACTTTTGAGTCATTCTTTTGCAAAAATCTCTGCATTTTGTGATGCTCATCCACTCTACCTCATGTATAACTCTTCACAGGGTCAGCAATGGTGTTTGCGGCATGTCGCACCAGAGTGACAAATGTAACAGGTCAGAGGAGCAGGTGAACATGAGTGAGGGCACTAGTCCCTCCAACTCTTCAGATGAAGGCAGCAGGAGCACCCCAAGCAATTTTCCTAAAGCTGCCACCAGGCAAAGGAAGAAGAAAACCTCAGATTCAAGATGAGGATTATAGGGCGTAAGAGGATGAGGCAACCTCCAAGAAGGCAAAGGTTTCAAAAGGAGTATGGCTCAAAGACATAGCACAAAGCCCGGACTCAATAGGAAGGTTCCTGCCAAGAGGACACCTATGCCAAAGGTCGAGCATCAACTCAAATTCTGAAAAGCCCGATCCCAAAGAGCCACCGCTGAAGGAAAGAAAAGGAAAGAAAGGGTCAAGAAGACCACAATCGAGTTATTGGGAAGCCTTACATGATGTAAGAGGAAGAAGAGATTCTTTGCACCAAAGACCCAAGGCACCAAAGCTTATGGGTGATGCTATAAGATCGAGGCTGCCACATCTAAGCCCAAGGAAGCACCCAAAGCTGCCCCCAAGGCCAAGTCTGCACCAAAGGGGAATACCAGGAGTATTCCAAATTACCGAGAAGAACAAGGCCCCAAAGGCTCGAGGTTGTTGATGAAGAAGATGAAGAAGGACAAGTTCTGAGGAAGCTCAAGCCCAAGATACCAGACCACAATGATGCCCATCCTGTGGCTAAGGACATGAAGATCAGAAGAGACAATGGGTTGAGGCTATGGAGGATGACAGATCCATATGCCACAAGGAGAAGAACTGCTGTGGACTACAGATTCCACACCAAGGAACAGCAGGACTTTTATGAGACTATTCTCACGATAAGAAGCCCATAGTGTGTGATATGAGGTGGGTCGACTGGACCTACATGAAAGAAAATGTAGAGCACTATCCTAGAGTGCAAGACAGTTTTGTTGTTGTTGGAGTTGCAGACTTCGTTGGGCAAAAGCTCACCAACTGGAACGATGAAATTATCATGCAGTTCTACTCCACAACACACTTTTATCCAGATGGCAGGATAGTGTGGATGTCTGAAGGTACAAGGTACCAATCAACTGTTGAGGAATGGGCAAAGCTGATAAATGCCCCAAAGGAAAATGAAGATGACCTGGATGTATATGCCAAGAAGAAAATGGATCACAATTCCATGGCACACATGTACAAGGAGATCCCAGACACAACCATTGAGACACATAAGTTTGGATCAGTCCACTTCCTTCTTTCAGGGCTGCCAACTATCAACTGCATCTTAAGGCATACTCTACTGCCTAAGTCTGGTGACCACAACATGATAAGAGGGCATGCAATCAACATGTTGCAATTGTTTGATGTGCCACCGAAATTCAAAGTCATGAGCCTTATGGTTGAAACCATTAAGAGGACTGCAGCAGACCAGAAGAGAAGTTGTGGATATGCCCCTCAGATCCAGGAGTAGATTATCTCAAATATGGGCACAGGCAAATATCTATTGGATAAAGAACATTTTCCAATTTATCTAGACTTTGAGGACAATGAGGTTGTCATGAATGAGAATGATCCATCATCAGTTCAAGCACAAGAGAAGAAGGAGAAGGCAAGGAAGGAGAAGGCTGCCACGATGCCAACTCAAGAGGAGGCATCTGAGTATTTCTTGAACAACAAGCAGGAGCAGCTTGGATACTTAATAGCATCAACACTGAGGATTGAGAAGGGATTGGCCACCCTCAGTCAAAATCAGGAGTGCTTGGAAAGAATCATGGAACAAAAGTTCTATGACTTAGATGTGAAAGTAATCGAGATTCATCTGGCACGTGGAGCAACTACAGGATGACATGCAGGAGAGGAAGGGCAAAACAACAACTGATGCATTTGCCAGAGTGCCTAGAGCCCAGAGGTCATCTGTTGTGCTAGTTCCTGACACCAGAGGCACTTCATCTGCACCAGCTACAGCCTCAGTGCCACCAGCTCCAGCACCTACACCAGCTCCAGCTCCAGCTCCATCTACTTCAACTGAAGCCTTCGTCCTCGGCGTTATCCGCACACCACCACCTGAATATCAAGCCTGAGAGTCGATCTAGCACTATGCATTTTTTATGAACTTTTTGGTAACTTGTTGCCAAAGGGGGAGGTATAGATCATAGGCTTCGAGAGAGAGAGAGAGAGAGAGAGTGTTGCTTTTGTTCTCTTGATTTGGTGGTTTTTAACTTGTTTGCTTTTGATTGCTTGAGTTACTATGTTTGTGAGACATTGATGATCATGTGTTTGATCATAAGCTACACTTATGCATGTTTGATGATACTATCTTATCTATCCTATGTGATCATTCACTGTGCTTGGTGATGAGTGCATGTATTCAATCCGTATCATTTTGGGCGCTCCACCAAGATGTATGTGACATGGAAGAGTAACCCATGAGCCTAATTCCTTGTGCATTTGCAGTCCAAAGCAAATCGTAAACTATGCACAAATTTAGGGGGAGCTCTTGCTTATCACATACTTCTCAAAGCGATGATGTTTTTCAATCTTATTATCATTTCTCGAAGCTTTGATCTATATGTTGTCATCAATTACCAAAAGGGGAGATTGAAAGTGCAACTATCCCTAGGTGGTTTTGGTAATTCATAACAACATATAGCTCATTGAGCTAATGCTATTCCAAGATGAACATTTCAGAAAGCTCAATGAATGGCATGGCATGGATGATGAAAGTGGATCCTCAAAATGCTAATGACAAAGGATTGGCTCAAGCTCAAAAGCTCAAGACTCTTCATTTTATATTTTAGTGATTCAAGATCACATTGAGTCTATAGGAAAAGCCAATACTATCAAGGAGGGATGAGGTGTTGCTTAATGAGCCTCTTGCTTCATGTGCTTAGTGATATGCTCCAAAACCCTCACCTACTTTCTCTCACATCCACATATGGCCTAAACCTAAAGCCAAAATTGGTCTCACCGATTCTTCCTATCCGGCGCCACCGATTCCATATGTCATAGCCACTGCCACAAACCCTAGGCAAATCGGTTCTACCGATAGGGATCTCGGTCTCACCGAGATGGGATTGTAATCTCTCTGTTTCCTTTTCATAACTTTTCGGTCTCACCAAAGAGCGGATCGGTCCCACCGAGATTGCAATGTAAACTTTCTGTTTCCCTTTCGTAATGTTTCGGTCTCACCGAAAGAGCGAATCGGTCCCACCGAGTTTACCTGACCAACTCTCTGGTTAGCTAATTACCAAAATCGGTCTCACCGAGTTCGTGTAATGGGTCTCATCGAATTACGTTATGCCCTAACCCTAACCATATCGGTCCTACCGAGATGCAAGTCAGTCCCACCGAAAACCCTAACGATCACTAGGTTTACTAAAATCGGCCTGACCAAGTTTGTTGATTCGGTCCCACCGAGATTGGTAAATTGTGTGTAACGGTTAGATTTTGTGTGGAGGCTATATATACCCCTCCATCTCCTCTTCATTCGTGGAGAGAGCCATCAGAACAAACCTACACTTCCAACTTACCATTTCTGAGAGAGAACCACCTACTCATGTGTTGAGACCAAGATATTCCATTCCTACCATATGAATCTTGATCTCTAGCCTTCCCCAAGTTGCTTTCCACTCAAATCTTCTTTCCACCAGATCCAAATCCTATGAGAGAGACTTGAGTGTTGGGGAGACTATCATTTGAAGCACAAGAGCAAGGAGTTCATCATCAACGCACCATTTGTTACTTCTTGGAGAGTGGTGTCTCCTAGATTGGCTAGGTGTCACTTGGGAGCCTCCGACAAGATTGTGGAGTTGAACCAAGGAGTTTGTAAGGGCAAGGAGATCGCCTACTTCGTGAAGATCTACCGCTAGTGAGGCAAGTCGCTCGTGGGCGATGACCATGGTGGGATAGACAAGGTTGCTACTTCGTGGACCCTTCGTGGGTGGAGCCCTCCGTGGACTCACAAGAACTGCTACCCTTCGTGGGTTGAAGTCTCCATCAACGTGGAGGTACGATAGCACCACCTATTGGAACCACGCCAAAACATCCGTGTCTCCAATTGCGTTTGAATCCTCCAAACCCTTCCCTTTACTTTCTTGCAAGTTGCATGCTTTAATTTCCGCTGCTCATACACTCTTTGCATGCTTGCTTGAATTGTGTGATGATTGCTTGACTTGTCCTAAGATAGCTAAAATCTGCCAAACTTTAAAACTGGGAAAAGGCTAAGTTTTTAATTGGTCAAGTAGTCTAATCACCCCCTCTAGACATACTTCAAGGTCCTACAAGTGGTATCGTAGCTTGGTCTCCATTTGCTTTGATTTCCATAGCTTTTGGTGGTCATAGCCTTGGTTTCACAACCTAGTGGAGTATGACGTCTAGCGAGGGAAATTATCACCGTAGAGGTCCTTACTTTGATGGCACTAATTTTGCTAGTTGGAAGCATAAGATGAAAATGCATATTCTCGGACATAACCCCGCCGTTTGGGCAATTATTTGTATTGTCTTGCAAGGTGAATTCTTTGATGGGAGAGAGCCGAACCGTGAAGCTAATGCGGAAGAATTGAAGATGCTGCAATACAACGCTCAAGCTTGTGATATCATCCTCAACGGATTGCGCCCCGAAGAATTCAACAAAATCAGTCGTCTTGAGAATGCAAAGTAAATTTGGGATACTTTGATTGATATGCATGAAGGTATCGAATCCGTCAAGGAATCCAAGTTGGATGTGATCCAAAGTCAGCTTGACAAGTTCAAAATGAAGGATGGTGAAGGTGTCATTTGAAATGTACTCTAGGCTAGCACTTATCACAAATGAGGTTGCCGGCTTAGGAAGTGAAGAGATGACTGACAGATTCATCATCAAGAAGATCCGAAGAGCATTGGATGGAAAGTATGATATCGTGTGCACATTGATTCAAATGATGCCAAACTACAAAGATCTCAAGCCAACGGAAGTCATTGGACGAATTGTTGCTCATGAGATGTCACTTAAGGATAAGGAGGAACTTCACAACAAGTCAAGTGGTGCTTACAAAGCCTCAAGTGAAGCCCCCACATCATCAAGTGAGAAACACACCTTCAATGAAGAATTGAGCTTAATGGTGAAGAACTTCGACAAATTCTACAAGAGTAGAAGCAAAGAAAGAAGCTCCAAGTCAAGGTCTTACAATGACAAAAGATCTTCTAGTCGAGAGCGAAATTGCTACAATTGTGGGAGACTCGGACACTATTCCAATGAGTGTGCGACACCCTACAAAATAAGAGAAGACTCTCCAAAAAGAAGAAGTAGAAGAGAAGAATCACCACCAAGAGAGAGGAGTAGTAGAGATGATCGTTATGAACGAAGACCCTCACAGAGAAGCAAAGATTCGGAAAGGAAGGACAAGTCATCAAAGAGCTACACAAAACGAAGACATCAAGCTCATGTTGGTGAATGGGTATCCGCTCCGACTCCGACCATCACTCGAGAGAAGCTATCACTCCGACTCCGAACATACTCAAGATGAAGGTGTTGCCGGTCTAGCACTTGTGTCAACCAACTCCTACGACATATTTGAGTCACCAAATGAAGGAATTGGTAGATGCTTCATGGCCAAAGGTCCTAAGGTAACACACCCCGAGTATGTTGATTTTGATGTTGATGAAGATGACTTGCCAGGTGATGATGATTTACTTGTTGACAACTCTAGTCATGAATACTATGATGAAACGTCAATTGATCATGCTAATCAAGATAAAACGAATAACAATGATAAGGAGAAGATTGAGCGTCTAACTAAAGAACTAAACTCTCTTAAGTCAGCCATGAAACTATCTTCAAGATCATCGAGAACTTTTAAGGGCTCATGAGAAGTTACGCTTTGAAAAGCTCAATCTTGAGCAAGAGCATGAGTTCTTAAAAGCAATCAATGATGATCTCCGTAAGAAAAGTTCTTCTTACATTGCCAAGCGTTTACTCTTATCCACTTAGATGCCTCAAGTCAAGTCTAATAACAAGATCAAGAAAGATTCTTCCTCTAGTAGTAACAATAATAATGTCAAATCCAATATTGTTGCTTCTAGTAGTTCTCTTGATTCCACTAATGATTCTCTTAGCCAAGTTACACTTGAGCAAGAAAATAGCTTATTGAAGGGAATTATAGAGAAAGGTGTATACAAGAGCCTTGCCGGAGTAAGCAATTCGAGGAAATTGTACGCAAGCAAGGAAGGCACCTAAGAATCAAGGTGTTGGTTTTGAACGAAAGTTCCATGCCAATGGAGTTGAGTGGGAAGAAGATCAATACCCCAAGACGAAGTTTGTTCCTCAACAAGAGAAGTATGATCCTACTTCCTTCAAGGGAACACAAGCACAATATGATCTTCCACCACAAGACCACAAGAACAAAGGCAAGGACAAGCTTCAAGAAGAGATTGATGCATTTGAAGAAGCACCTAAGGTCTCGGTCAAGTGGATTCCCAAGACTACGTCAAGTTCTACCTCATCAATTACAACTACAACTCCAAGGATTCCCATCAAGATGATGTGGATCCCGAAGAAGAAGAACTAGAGAGTTCTTGAGGGTGACTCCCACTTAGTAACGTAATCAACAACAACTAAAATATGTGTATAACCATTAGAGGCAGGAAACGGTCCCATATAATCAAAGCCCCAAACATAAAACGGTTCAATAACAAGAGAATAATTCATAGGCATTTGTTGACGTCTACTAATATTACCAATTCTTTGACATTCATCACAAGACAAGACAAACTTACGGGCATCTTTGAAGAGAGTAGGCCAATAAAAACCGGATTGCAATACCTTATGTGCAGTTCAATCTCCAGCGTGGTGTCCTCCATATGCCTCGGAGTGACACTTGCGTATTATTTGTTTCTGTTCATGCTCAGGTACACAACGTCTAATAACACCTTCTACTCCTTCTTTATAAAGGTGTGGGTCATTCCAGAAATAATGTTTTAAATCATAGAAGAACTTTTTCTTTTGCTGGTATGTGAAACTAGGTGGTATAAATTTAGCAACAATGTAATTAGCATAATCAGCATACCATGGAGCAGCACGAGAAGCATTTATGACAGCTAATTGTTCATCAGGAAAGCTATCATCAATAGGTAGTGGGTCATCAAGAATATTCTCTAACCTAGACAAGTTGTCTGCAACGGGTTCTCAGCTCCCTTTCTATCAATAATATGCAAATCAAATTCTTGTAGCAAGATAACCCATCTAATAAGTCTAGGTTTAGCATCTTTCTTTCCATGAGATATTTAATAGCAACATGATCAGTGTGAATAGTTACTTTAGAATCAACAATATAAGGTCTAAACTTATCACAAGCAAATACAACTGCTAAGAATTCTTTTTCAGTGGTAGCATAATTTCTCTAGGCAGTGTCTAGAGTTTTACTAGCATATTGAATAACATTTAGTTTCTTATCAACTCTTTGTCCTAGAACAACCCCTATAGCATAATCGCTAGCATCACACATAATTTCAAAGGGTAAATTCCAATCCGGTGGCTGAACAATAGGTGCAGAAATCAAAGCTTTCTTAAGTATTTCAAATGTTTCTACACAATCATCATCGAAGACAAAAGTAATATATTTTTGCAATAAATTAGTCAGAGGCCTAGAGATTTTAGAAAAGTCCTTAATGAACCTCCAATAAAAACCGGCATGACCATGGAAACTTATTATACCTTTAATGTCCTTGGGACACGGCATCTTTTCAATAGCATCAACTTTAGCTTTATCAACTTCAATACCTCTTTTAGAAATTTTATGCCCCAAGACAATGCCTTCATTAACCATAAAGTGACACTTTTCCCAATTCAATATGAGACTAGTATCTTCGCATATCTGCAAAACTCGTTCAAGGTTGCTCAAGCAGTCATGAAAGGAGGATCCATAAACGGAGAAATCATCCATAAATACCTCACAAATCTTTTCACAAAAGTCAGAGAATATAGCCATCATGCATCTTTGAAAGGTAGCAGGTGCATTACATAAACCAAAAGGCATACGTCTATAAGCAAAAGTACCGAAAGGGCAAGTAAAAGTAGTCTTTGCTTGATCATCCGTTGACACGGGTATTCGAGAGAAACCAGAGTAACCATCTAGAAAGCAAAAATGTGTATGTTTGGATAGTCTTTCTAGCATTTGATCAATAAAAGGTAGAGGGTAATGATCGTTTTTAGTAGCTTTATTTAATTTACGAAAATCAATTACCATCCCTGTAGCCTGTAAAAATTCTTTGCGGGATCGATTCATCTTTATCATTAGGAACAACAGTAATACCTCCCTTCTTAGGGACACAATGGACAGGACTTGCCCACTAACTATCAGCAACGGGATAAATTATACCTGCCTCAAGGAGCTTTAGTATTTCCTTTCTTACCACTTCTTTCATCTTAGGATTTAACCATCGTTGGTGATCAATAACTGGTTTGGCGTCTTCCTCCAAGTTTATTTTGTGTTGGCATAAAGTGGGACTAATGCCCTTAAGATCATCAAGAGTATATCCAATAGCAGCACTGTGCTTCTTCAGAGTTTTCAATAATCTTTCCTCTTCCTGCTCTAAAAGGTTAGCACTAATAATAACAGGATATATCTTATTTTCATCAAGATAAGCATATTTAAGGGTATCAGGTAATGGTTTAAGCTCAAACACGGGATCACCCTTGGGTGGAGGGGGATCCCCTAGGATTTCAACAGGCAAGTTGTGTTTCAAAATAGGACCCTGTTTAAAGAATACTTCATCTATCTCCCTTCTTTCATTCATAAACATATCATTTTCATGGTCTAGCAAATATTGTTCTAAAGGATCATCAGGAGGCACGGCAATAGAAGCAAGACCAATTATTTCATCCTTACTAGGCAATTCTTTATCATGGGGTTGTCTACGAAATTTAGCAAAATTAAACTCATGAGACATATCCCCTAAACCAGTAGTAACAACATCCTTTTTGCAATCTATCTTAGCATTAATAAAGGTTCAAGAAGGGTCTACCAAATATAATGGGACAAAAGCTATCTTGTGGGGAACCAAGAACAAGAAAATTAGTAGGATATTTAACTTTCCCACACAAGACTTCGACATCTCTAACAATCCCAATTGGTGAAATAGTATCTCTATTTTCAAGCTTAATAGTAACATCAATATCTTCTATTTTAGCGGGTGCAATATCATGCATAATTTCTTCATATAAGGAATGAGGTATTGCACTGGCACTAGCACCCATATCACATAAGCCATGATAACAATGATCTCCTATTTTAACAGAAATAAAAGGCATGCCTACAACAGGTCTATGTTTCTTAGCATCGGGTCTAGCAATTCTAGCGGCTTCATCACAGAAATAAATAACATGCCCATCAATATTATCAGCCAAGAGATCTTTAACCATAGCAACACTAGGTTCAACTTTAATTTGCTCAGGAGGTGTATATGTTTTAGTATTACTCTTATGAACCACAATTGAAGCTTTAGCATGATCCTTTATCCTAACAGGGAAAGGTGGTTTCTCAACATAAGTAGTAGGAACAATAGGATCATTATAAGTGATAATCTTTTCTTCAACTGTAACAGGTGCAACCACTTTTACTTCAGTGGGAGGATTATATTTAAACCACTTCTCCTTAGGGAGATCAACATGAGTAGCAAATGATTCACATAAAAGATTTAACACAATCGAACTTAGGTGTCATACCTGACTCCTTACAATCATCGGAATCCCAATCTTCAGAGTTGTGTTTAATTCTTTCCAATAAATCCCATTTGAATTCAATAGTCTTCATCATATAAGAACCAGCACAAGAAGTATCGAGCATGGTGCGATGAGAGAAAGTCGAGCATAATTTTTTTGAATAATCATTTCTCTTGAAAGCTCATGATTGCGGCATGAATATAACATTGACTTAAGCCTCCCCCAAGCTTGAGCGATGCTTTCTCCTTCATGAGGCCAAAAATTATATATATAATTACGATCACGATGAACAAGATGCATAGGATAAAACTTCCGTGAAATTCCAATTTCAATCGCTTATAGTCCCAAGATCCCATATCATCACATAGCCTATACCATGTCAATGCATCTCCTTCAAAGATAAAGGGAAGACCTTCTTCTTAACAATATCATCGGGCATACCTGCAAGCTTAAATAATCCACAAACTTCATCCACATAGATAAGGTGTAAATCGGGATGCAATGTTCCATCTCCTGCAAAGGGATTAGCTAGCAGTTTCTCTACCATACCCGAAGGAATTTTAAAGTAAACATTTTCAGTAGGTTTAGTAGGTTGAGGAGCAACTCTTTGATCTACTGGTCGGGGTGAAGATACCCCGAACAAGCCCCTCAAAGGATTAGTTTCCATAGTAACAAGTGACAGTAAATTTCAGCACACTATATAAATGTTTCCTTACCAAGTTCCACTCACCAAAGGCGCTTCACGCCCCGGCAACGGCGCTAGAAAAGAGTCTTGATGACCCACAAGTGTAGGGGATCTATGTAGTCCTTTTGATAAGTAAGAGTGTCGAACCCAACGAGGAGCAGAAGGAAATGACAAGCGGTTTTCAGTAAGGTATTCTCTGCAAGCACTGGAATTGTAGGTAACAGATAGCTTTGTGATAAGATAATTTGTAATGAGTAACAAGAAATGAAAGTAAATAAGGTGCGACAAGGTGGCCCAATCCTTTTTGTAGCAAAGGACAAGCCTGGATAAGTTCTTATAATGAGAAAAGCGCTCCCGAGGACACATGTGAATTATCGTCAAGCTAGTTTTCATCACGCTCATATGATTCGCGTTCGTTACTTTGATAATTTGATATGTGGGTGGACCGGTGCTTGGGTACTGCCCTTTCTTGGACAAGCATCCCACTTATGATTAACCCATATTGCAAGCATCCGCAACTACAAAAGAAGTATTAAGGTAAACCTAACCATAGCATGAAACATATGGATCCAAATCAGCCCCTTACGAAGCAACGCATAAACTAGGGTTTAAGCTTCGGTCACTTTAGCAACCCATCATCTACTTATTACTTCCCAATGCCTTCCTCTAGGCCCAAACAATGGTGAAGTGTCATGTAGTTGACGTTCACATAACACCACTAGAGGAGAGACAACATACATCTCATCAAAATATCGAATGAATACCAAATTCACATGACTACTAATAGCAAGAATTCTCCCATGTCCTCAGGAACAAACGTAACTACTCACAAAGATATTCATGTTCATAATCGTAGGGTATTAATATGCATTAAGGATCCGAACATATGATCTTCCACCAAATAAACCAACTAGCATCAACTACAAGGAGTAATCAACACTACTAGCAACCCACAGTACCAATATGAGGTTTTGGTACAAAGATTGGATACAAGAGATGAACTAGGGTTTGAGAGGAGATGGTCTTTGGTGAAGATGTTGATGGAGATTGATCCCTCCGATGAGAGGATCGTTGGTGATGATGATGGTGATGATTTCCTCTCTGAGGGAAGTTTCCCAAGAAACAGCCTCACGTGAGCCCTAGATTGGTTCTCTCACTGGCGGCGGAGTTTCGTCCCGTAAGCTTGCTTATGATTTTTTCCAGGGTAAAAGACTTCATATAGTAGAAGATGGGCACCGGAGGGCTGCCAGGTGGCCCACGAGGCAGGGGGCGCACCTCCCACCCTCGTGGGTGGTGGGTGGTCCCCTCAGGTGTTTCTTCCGCTGTATATTTTTTATTAGTTCCCAAAATGACTTTCGTGGAGTTTCAGGACTTTTGGAGCTATGCAGAATAGGTCTTCAATATTTGCTCCTTTTCCAAATTTCGTATCTCAAAGCATTCTCCCTCTTCATGTAAACCTTGTAAAATAAGAGAGAATAGCCATAAATATTGTGACATAACGTGTAATAACAGCCCATAATGCAATAAATATCGATATAAAAGCATGATGCAAAATGGACGTATCAGTACCGCACTAGAATTGCTACAATGGAAGGCAGAGAATGGTGTATCTGACAAGGGATTTGGGAAGCTACCAAAAATAACGAAGAAGAAGCTTCCAAAGGGTAACGAATTGCCTGACAGTACGTACGAAGCGAAGAAGGTTCTCTGCCCTCTAGAATTAGAGGTGCAGAAGATACATGCATGCCCTAATGACTGCATCCTCTACCGCGGTGAGGAGTACGAGAGTTTGAATGCATGCCCGGTATGCGGTGCATCGCGGTATAAGATCAGATGAGATGACCCTAGTGATGTTGAGCGCAAGAGCCCCAGGAAGAGGGTTCCTGACAAGGTGTGGCATGCTCCTATAATACCACGGTTGAAACGTCTGTTCAAAAACAAAGAGCATGTCAAGTTGTTGCGATGGCACAAAGAAGACCATAAGAAAGACGGGAAGTTGAGAGTACCGCTGATGGGTCGCAGTGAAGAAAAATCGAGAGAAGGTGGCCGGGCTTTGCAGGTGACGCAAGGAACTTATGGTTTGGTTTAAGTGCAGATGACATTAATCCTTTTGGGGAGCAGAGCAGCAATCATATCACCTGGACCGTGAATCTATGTATCTATAACCTTCCTCCTTGGTTGTGCATGAAGCGGAAGTTCATTATGATGTCAGTACTCATCCAAGGCCCTAAACAACCCGGCAACAACATTGATGTGTACTTAAGGCCATTAGTTGAAGAAATTTTACAGCTGTGGGGTAAAAAAGGTGTACGTGTGTGGGATGAGCACAAATAGCAGGAATTTGACCTACGAGCATTGATGTTTGTAACCATCAATGATTGGCCTGTTCTTAGTAACCTTTCAGGACAGACAAACAAGGGATACAACGCATGCACGCACTGCTTAGATGAGACTAAAGTATATATTTGTACAAATGCAAGAAGAATGTGTACCTGGGACATGGACGATTTCTTTTTTGAGCTAGCACCGTATCCTAGTATCTTGTAGGCTAGGCTAGGGTAAGAAAACAAAGGATCGGACGGCGTGGGGATAGGGATGTTGGATGCTGGATGGGATCGGAGGGCGGAGGGCGTCTAATCCCTCATCTCATCTCATCTCATCTCATCCTACCAAGGCCGCAGCAGCAGCAGAGGAGGAAAAGGGTAGCCCTCATCAGAGTCCAACCCTCGTCCTCTCCCCTCTTTTCCCCTACCCCCCGGCCGCCGACTCCCTACCGCCGCCGCCGCCGCCGCCGCCCCGCGAAAGACGGGTCAGATGTCAGCCGGCCAGCCGAGGAAGCGGCCGCCGAACGCGCCCCCGCCCCCGCCCAACCACCACCAGCGGCACAGATCGAGCAAGCGGCCCAGGCCGGACCACCCGCCCCGCTCCCCGCTGCTGACTCTCAGCTCCCACATCCACCTCCGCTGGGATGACCGCGCCAGGCGGGCCCTCCCCGCCGACGACCAGATCGGCATCCCCTGGCGCCATCTCGCGCCCTTCCTCCTCGACTCACCGCCCCGCCGAGCCCCTCGCGCCCTCGCCCTCGCCGACGTCGCCCCCGTCCCCAGGCGGATTTTCTCCCTCGCCGACATCCCTCTCCTCGGAGGCCTGCTCTCCTACCAGGTACTTACCTATCTGCTCCATGTCCATATGGATGGATGGATGGATGGATGGATGGATGCTGAGGGTGTTTTGCTATTTTAGGTCTGGGACGCCTGCCTGACGGAGGCCGACAGGAGGTTTCTTGCTCGCTTTCTTCCGGCCGGGTCCGACGCCGAGGAAGCAGTGCACGATTTGCTCACTGGCGAAAATCACCACTTTGGGAATCCCCTTGTAACCTGGCAAGTACTTTTTTTACTCCACTTGATTCCTTGGGTGTCAGAGTCAGACCTTGGGATGATTCTAGTCAGTTTGGTATTTATACTACTAGTCACTATTTTTACTTACCTTTCTATTTAGACTGCTAACTACTCTAACTTGTTACCAACTCACAATTGCATTTCCTTTTTGTGCATTCTCTTCACTAGCTTTTGCTGCTTGTATTTTATATATATCAATTATATCAATGCCTGTTGCTGTTAAGCTTTTTACATTCCACGCACGCCTACTTCTTGTCCAATACCTACTTTTTTTTTATTACTCAATCATGACCAGTTTCACTCAAGACTGGAATTGCACACTGCCTTTTTCTTATGCATGAACGTAATTGCATCACTACCAAATTAATGTATTGCTGCCTCTGGTGCTGCTCTTCAGACTAAATTTCTCTCTGCTGCTTGGCGCTTCCGTCCTTACATACTTCACAATCTCTGTTGGATATGAGTGCTCATTAGCTTCTGTTGCACTCCAGGTCCTCTGCTCTTTGCTCTGGTGATCTTCATCCAGACGCTGTCCTTAACAAGGAGCAGCAAATCAGAGCTGATAAGAAGGCATATCATGCACACTTGAAGAACTACCATTCCGAGTATGTCAAAATGCTAACAATCTACTCCATTCTGCTCATATTGCAATGCCGTTCTCAATAACACCCTAACCATGCATGCAGCATGACTGAGACCGTCACGAGGTGGAGGGACAAATGGTTAACTTGTGACAATCCAAAAATCTTGTTCAGGTTATTCTCTCTCCCTCAGATTTTATTTATTCAATGCTTTTGCTTCTACGTCTTATTGGTAGTTGCTCGTTCATCCCCAAAATGACCCACTTGTCAAACAACCTTTGAATAGTTTTATATGATTCACTGAGATTTAAGCAAGTTTCTTTTTAAGCATCTAACTTTTCGAGCCCCTTTTTAGTCCTTAAGCTTCTGGCTCGCCACCTAGCCTTTAGGATTTATCATTGGATTGGCGCTTCCTTTTTTCTTTTCTTGTGAAATATATATATCTCATATATTGTTACTAGTTTGAATACCCTGGTGATACTTCGTTAGTTGCTACTAATAGTTCAACTGCTTCCCATTGGCTCTTACAAAAGGAAAAGCTCGTGTGTTTTGGATTATTCTGACTTGAAGCCTATAATTGCTTATCTTGTGTAGGGATAACCTTGCTAAACAGCGACGAGGTGACCGGCAGTCATCCGGAGAAAATGTCATATTTTCTAATGCTCCTAAGAATGCAATACCCATGAAGGTTGTACGAAACGGTGACGTCACAAAGTATATGTCATATATTAAGGTAAACTTTTTGGTGCTTAGAATAAATTTCTGCTTCCGCTATGCTGGAGTTGAAATGTAAATAAAGTCCGAGCCATTGCAGTTCTTCTTCTTAACATAATATAACCAATCGTATATCACTTCTGTTTCTAATGCAGTGTCAAGCTTTAATTTGCTTGTTCAACCCAGTAGCATCAAATTCATTTTTAGGACTAAAGTAACTGTTAGATCTGACATAAATCCAGTTTTCTGAAATATTTTCCTAGAGGACAATATGTTGAATTTTTTATTGTTGCATCCATTAGCCACAGCTGATAGTAATATATCACGTTCCCCTTACAAAGATGCCATATTGTTGGATGTATATACCAGCAATTGTTTTAATGTACTGCTGACGTTATGCTGATCTGGAATCACAGATTTACTTTGGTGTTCCTATTATTCAGGTCAGCAGGGCTCAACATGATCTTGTTAAGAGAATGAAACAATCTGGTGATGGCATTCAGACAAGACATCTTGTTGGTGTTATTGGTGATATTGACAACTTCCATGTGAAACCATATGAGACACTGATGGAGGATGAGAAACAGAAACTGCACGATCATTGGTCAGTAATAATATCTTAATTTTGTTTGTTTTTTACTTTTGATGGGTCTTTTCTTACGTCAAACTATACCCATGCTAGGGTCATTCTGTCGTGTAAAGAACTCCCTGCTGCTTTCAAGGCCCGCCGGGAAGAGAAGTTGATTGCTGAGAAATTAAGGAGGTCACTGTGCCTTGAAATTGCAGAAAGGAATATGTCTGAGGTGGAAAAGGTTTGTTATGCCTTACCATTTTGAGCACTTCTACTTCTATATGAAGAACATGATGTGGAATTTTTCGCTTACACATGATGTCAAACTGCTTGCACGTGCATCTCTAACAAATCCTGGACTAGGTTGTAGATGCTTGCTTCAAAAGACATGCTGTTGATAGTATTTGGTACATCTATACATCTATTGTGCACGAGAATAGCAGGTTTCTTACTACACATTGCTGTCCAATGGGTCATTATACAAATTTTTTTGATGGCAATATATTAGTAATCATGCAGCACTGTCGGTTTAGGCACCGGGTTAACATGAAAATTTGCAAAGCATTTCTTATTTATTATGTATTCATTTAAAAGTTATGATTAGTTTCTAACAATCTGCCTTCTAATTTTTTTATGAGAAGGCAGAGCAGTTAGGTGTCAGAACCGCAGAAGTTGAACAAGATGGTGCTTATCGAAATGGTGGCACCTCAGATGGACAGGAAGAACCGGCAGAGCACTCGCCTCAGGATGTGCCGCAATCCGGGAATAATAGCAGTGCAGGTCTTGAAGATGAAGAAGATGCCAATGATACAAGTGATACTACTGATACATCCACAGACTCTCATGACAGCCCAAACACGACAGATCAAGATGGCAATGATACAAGTGATACAGGTACATCCACTGACTCTCATGACGGCCCAAACGTGACAGATCAAGATGTTATGGACATGAATAACACGAATATACCTACCCAGAGTCAGGGTACCTCAGACGAGCAAGATGAAGAAGTTGAAAAGATCAGCAGCACAAGTGCTAAAAGTGGCGACAGCTCAGACGCGCAAGATGAAGCCCCTATGGATATAAGCTGTAGGAACGGAATCTCCCAGAGCGATCCAGGCATGGCAGATGATGATATGGAAGACACCAGCTGCAATGATACAACCCTCCAAGCAGATATGCAATCTCAGGAGCCCAAGGCCATTAGCGGCACGATCTCACCTATTCAAGGTCTCAACAGCCCAAATATGCTAGTTCAAGATTGCAAGAAGACTGGCTATATAGGTTTTCCTATTCATGTTCATGGCGGTTTCGATGAGCGAACTGACGACTTGAAGAACATGTGCTACCCGAGTGCCTCAACTGGACCTGACAATAAAAATGAGATGAATGGCATGATTCTTGATCAAAGAGAGACTGATAATATTACAATGATGCCCTCTGATAGTACTTTGAGCAGACAAAATAATGCGAAAGGTTCTGAACTAAAAGGGCCTGCAAAATGCCAGAAAGAATTATGGCAGCCAGCAAGTCCTGTGGATTCCTTTTACCACCCTCCGGGGAATGGTCTGTATGCACAATCAGGTGCCCTGCAGCTCAAACATCATCTCTCTGGAGGGCCAGCAACTTGTATGATTGACTTGGAGGTCGATGACAGACGCAGACAGCAAGCTCAAATCAGTGTTCCTGCTGCACAACCGATGAGCAATTCAGCATCTCTGTTGCAACCAAGCACGAACCAGCTAAACGGTGAGCAGCTCCTAAATGGCGTGAAGGGTGTCGGAATGGTCCCCTCTTATTCCCTGGGACATGTGAACGGCATGAAACAGTCTATGGGCTTGCATTCCATGCCAAACGGACACATAGCTCAATCTGGTCTGGCCCAAGAGCAGATGCAGTTGCTTGGTGAGAGGCACAGCGGACTTTACTCGCAGCAAGTTGAGAACAACATCAACATGTATTCCAGTGCAACGCTCTGTACTCAGAACAGCTTTCCTATGGTCGAGCCCCAAAGTTTTGCTGGTCACGTGCCTGCGGATCGGAGTCGCAGCTGGTTTCCTGATGAGGACCAACCATCACATGATAATAATTGGTCTGGAATGGGGGGATCAAACGGCGTCGTTTTAGGCCAGGATCTGCCTGGCGGGGACGGGAGCCTTCTGAGCGTCCTGTCCCAGTACAAGCAGCAGGTATCTTCACGTCCTGACCAGCTGCTCCTTGGTGTTGCTGAGAACATGGTTCCTTTATCCACAGAAGACATGTATGGTTACACCCACCAGAATAATGTGGCAGGCAGCCAGGTGGACAGCAATCTGCAATGGGCACAGGGAATGACCCATCCTTCTTCCTCTGCTGCTGCTTGCTTCAGGCAGTTTGGTGGAGGGCCCTGGTCAAGATAGCATCTCACCTCACCTCATCTATCTGGCTCTGGCTGGTTGTATATGTTCTCCGATTTATTCCGAGATTGCGGGAGGAGGCGGTTTTGTTAGATTTGAGGTCGGATTTGTTGGTGTACATAGTGTCCCGAGGTGTAGATATGCGAGTTGCGGCGCAGAGAAGAAAGAGAATGAATAAGGGCTTCTTCAGTGCAACTCCATCTGAGGTTTAGATTAGAATGTTTTTCTTCTTGGAGTTTACAGAATAAGGAGATGCTGCCCCCACCAGCCAGGAGTTTGTTTTGTAGTGTCAGATTATTCATGGTGACTTCAAGAATTTGGTTGTACAATTTTGTCGCTGTACTCTGTACTCTGTCTCTGATGAATATCAGATATATGTTGCAATGCCTTTCTTTGGGTGAGATTCAAATTGCTCTACAAGAGTCTGTGATTTAATTGAACTCACACTATCTAGTGGTGCTACCTTATTTGAATATTTGACAGAGAATTTCAAATTTATATATGCCATGTGACTAGCATATGACCTAATATTTTATAAGTCAATTTTATGATCCAACTTGAGGTTCAAAATTCGAGGAGGCCATAGGAGTTTTTTCTTCTTAAAAATGACCCCCAATCTTTTATTATGAAGGTTCAATATATAAACAAAGCACCCAAAACATAATAAAAAGAGTTAATTACATTTGGAGCACATAAACTTGTGCTGCGGTAACATGACCATGCAGAAAAACCCCATAAAAGTGGTACATTATTTTGATGTTGTATCATTTAGAGCATCTCCAACAGCCGCGCCAAACTAGCGCCGCGCCGCAAAATTGCCCGTTTTAGCGCGCGCGCAACCGGTATAGTGGCTCCAGCGGGCGCGGCATATCTAGTTCAACAAGGCGGGCGAAACGGGATCACGCGCGCTTATTTGTCAAGGCTGCCTCAAGCCGCAACTCCCACCCCCCATCCAGCCAAGGCCACAAGACGCGCCACCCGACTGCTCGGCTTCCCGACCTATCCTATCCCGTGCTTCTCCGCCTCTAGTCCGCCGCCCTCACGCGTCCGTTGTCCCGACACGGCGCCCGAAGCGCCGCCACTGGCGCCTGTAACATCCCAAATTTCCTATTTGGAATGTTTTACAATTATAGCTAAGCATCTAATGCATCCTGTTTGAATTTGAATGCCATTTGGAGTTTCAGAAGAGAATTGAGTTTTGAATTTGAATTCAAACTTTGGCAAGTGGGAATCATTTCAAAAACTATACCTGATGAATACTTGATTAAAAGTATGAGAGGAGTAAACATGACACTCCAAAATATCGAGGAAAACCCCGCCAAACGCTTTTGAATTCAAACTTGAGATTTATTTGAAT
This sequence comes from Aegilops bicornis, assembly GCA_021605145.1. Classification (NCBI taxonomy): domain Eukaryota; kingdom Viridiplantae; phylum Streptophyta; class Magnoliopsida; order Poales; family Poaceae; genus Aegilops; species Aegilops bicornis. The sequence continues at coordinate 792,590,531 of CM038673.1, read as the reverse complement.
TTGAAAAAATGGATTTTTATAAAATTTGGATTTTGCCTTTGAAAATGTTCAAATGATAGGGAATATTCTGATCATTTTGGTATATATATGTCCTATATAAAATATTTATATTTATTAAGTTATCTCTGCTTTTGTTTTATTTAAAAAATAAATTTCAAAAATAGAAACCTCAAAGCGCCAGCCAGCCCCCTGCCCAGCCAGCCGGCCACCCACCAGCCAGGCCCACCGAGTCAAGCTGGCCCACGAGCTGCCCAACAGACCGACCGCACCACCCTCGCCTGAACGTTTGGCCGACCGCCCGCCGCCTCTCTCTCTCTCCTGGCAGTGGACCCGCCTGCCTTCAACCCCGCCCCACGCCACGCCACGCCGCCACGATCGCCGGATCTCATGAGATCCGGATGCCGATCCTCCCGATCGCCCTTGCCAACGCCGAGGCCCCGCCTATATAAGCCCCCTCCCGCACCCCATTCCCCTTACCCTCGCCGAGCCCTCTCTCTCTCGCCTCACCGAGCTCGAACCTCCCCGCCGCCATTTCCGCCGCCGCCGCCCTAGCCCCGACCCCCACCGACTCCACCAAACGCCTCGCCGCCTCAAGACTCCGCCGAAACCACTCCACCGACCTCCCGATGACCGGAGAGGCCAGCACTTGCCGCCGCCGCCGCCGCCACGCCGAGCTCCGTAAGTCGCCGGAGTTATCTCCCCGTCTGATGAGTAATCTACTACAGAGATTAGATCAACCCAAGGGGTATTTTTTTTATAAAATCACCTCAATTCCGGTTTAGTTCCGGTCTATTTTTTAAGTTAGGTTTTATTTTATTTAGCCGGCCCGACTAGTTTAAACCTAGGGCCGTTTAGTTTATATTACGCTCAGTGCGTAGTTTAGGCCCATTAGGCCCTTTTTCATTTAAATTCGTTTTCTGTTTTAACAGAATAGTTCCTGTTTTGAAAAATTCATATCTTTTATTCTGTTTAATATTTTTAGGTGATTCTTTTTTTGTTGGTTTGCAAATTTTCTATAGTTTTCTGTAGAAAATATATTTAGCTATGGTAAAATTAATTAAAATTGCTTTATTTTAGTTTTAGTCAGAATAGTAAATCTGTTATAACTTGAGTTAGAAAAATTATTTTTATATGATTCTTTTTGTCCCAACTTTATTTTGACATTGCCAAACCATAGGAATTAATTTGGGTATTTTAGGATTAATAAAAAATAGTTTTAAGCAGAATCTTGTTAATCCTAATTAATTAACTAGCTACTGTTTTCCTATTATTTTAATTAGTAAATAAATTTATTTTTAACATGTGATTGATTATTCTTGGATAGTTTCTGTCACTTTATAGGATGAACTTTTATTTATTAAAATAAAAGTTTTATTTTATTTTTCTTAATAGAAATTGAATTAGGCCTAATAGGAGTTTCATAATAGGTTTTAAATTAATTCTTTTTGCTCCTAGTTGCTTAATGCAATCTTTTCTGTTAAGTTAACATAAAACCATGATTAGGTTATGTTGAGAAATTTTTTGTTATATAAAACTATTCTAGTTGTTGTTTGAAGTAGGAAACTTGAGTTGGTTTTCTTTGAGTTTTCCCTTGGGTTTTGATTTGGTTGTTTTGGTGTGTTATGTTGCTATTGTTATGCTATTGTATTATGTGATCCTATGCTATATGCTTATTGTGGTTATTGTTTGTCTCGGTAGAGTTTCCTGAGTGCTAAGCTTGCTACTATTTAGTCCTTAGCTCACGAAGATCGCCAAGAAGGCAAGTTTTGATCATGTTATTTTCTATACCTATGTTTTTGTGCATTAGTAATTATCACCACCCCACCATGCATGCAGTAATTGAAACTTTGAAGTTATTAATCTTGAGTAGTATCATGTGGTAGGATGAACCAATCCCTTGTTACCATGACCCCGGACGAAGTAGTTTACTTTGATATGCTCAGAGATCGGGTTTTGGGTTGAGTGAAATTCATAAGTAAGATGTGAGAGTCAATAATGATGACAACCCCATGAACTACAAGGATCAAGATGGACTTCAAATTCACTCACTGGGTGGAGGACGGTTGACGGGCACCGGAGAACCCAGTGGTTGGCGGGATGCATGGAGAAGTGCCATGACATCTTGCGGAAAGCTTCACCCAGCCACGAAGAGACGGATGGATGCCCCATGACCGGAAGCTTACCTGCAGCCGCAAGCCATTATGGGCTCGCTGGGTTAACCCTAGTAGTGACGCTGGCTGGGACGGTACTACGAGATGTAGAAGAACGGTAGGATTGGATGGGTACCGGCAAGAGCTGTAAGAACTCTTTGGAAGACCCTGTTTCATTCGTCCTGCCTTCAAACACCATGAAGTGCTAAGACTTAAAAGGAGGGAATGATTCTTGCGGGAAAGTGCAAACCTCTCGCAGAGTTAAAGATCTAATCGATTAGCCGTGTCCCGATTACGGACAAATTGAGCCTCGAACTTGGAAGTATTCGGAAATCTCGACACTAAAACTAATAAGTTAATTTGAGGGGGTTATGACTTAATAATTTGGGAATGAGATATTGGTTGGCGGAACCATCTCAATAACTACCATCAATTATGTAGTTTTTGCAAGCAAGTCCACTATAGTAGGGAAAAATTTGCTTTACGCAAAATGATGAAACTTAGAGCCCCACAGCCAAAATGCATATAGTGTTAGAAATTTTATTATTGTTATTCTCTTCATGACTTGCCAGCTTATTCAAAAAGCTGACCTACACGGCTGCAACGCCTTATGTTGCGCAGGTATATTCCGATCAGAGTGAGGCTACGCCCGCGCTTGGCGATTGCCCTTTGGAGTCGGATGGACTCGCTATACTTCTACGCTCAGCAACTTTAGTAGTTTATTTCTCATGAGTTGGCCTTTGGTCAATTTATTCTATTGTAATAAAGACTCTATATGAGAATCGTGTAATAAAATTCAGGTGTGATTGAACTTTGATTATTTCATCGATGTACTGTGAGTACCAGCATGATCTTGGGATGGTACAGACACAGAGATTTGACCGATTTTGGGTCAGGTCGCTACAGAGATGGTATTCAGAGCACACGCTGACCGTAGGACGTAACCCCTAGGATCGGAAAGCCATAGGAAGAGACTATTTATTGTATGTCCTTATCATTCCGTAATTCCCCCTGTTCATTTCTGACTTCTCTCCGATTTTCAACATTTTAGATGGCCGCCGAGTTCACCCCAGTTTTGCTACCGGAGTTTTGCTACCGGAGTTTTGCCAGCCAGATGAGACGATGCCTTTCGGCAGGAAGCTGGTCCAGATCGTGAAGAAGCTGAAGATTGCTCTGCCCTCGATCACCGGGAAGCCTACCAATGCACTTCCGACGGATACCCGCCATGTGATCGAGGTGCACATTCCGTGGGGAACCTTCGAGGACATACAGAGCCTATTGACTTTGAGTTTACCGACTTCAACCGGATCCTCGGAAGAGACATGGCGATTTATCGTGCACTTGGACATCTCCGAGAAGAGTACAGGCCGAGCTCGATCCATCGACCTCGCCATGGTTTCTCGCAGAGCAAGGAACGGAGATATCATCCGCATCAGAGGACGACTCCATTCTCTCGTATGTCCAAGACTTGGAGTGTCTCCTCAGAAACGGGAGATCCAGACTCACCAGAACTCAAGGTACACAGGAGGCTATTGTTCCGTGAACTGAATCGAGGAGAAGGCACACGCAGACTTTCCTTGACCATGAGGAAGAAATCGCGGACTTCATGGAGACAAATGACGACCAAGATGAAGCTTGCCGCAATAGAGGAAAAGATGGACTTGGGAGAGGACCTTTATCCGAGTGGAGATGATGGACCTCTCGTGAGCAATGATCAGGATTATGAAGGGAGTTCCACCGAGAAAGCCGCAAGAGGAGGCGCCAGATCGTAGGACGCCCACCGGAGGACATCGCACCAGAGGACGCAAGGATTATTGATGAAGACATTTAGCCGACCACCATGTTATTTTATTTTTCCGTCGATCAGTTAGGCCGTTATTTTCGATTAGTCATGAGATATTTTGTAATCGAGGTTGAACCATGTTTGAGTGGAATGAATAAATGATTGGTGTGTTTATGATTGTGCATTCATATGGGTAGTGTTATTTCTCATTAGACCATTGTTCTATTCTAAATTTCTCATCCACTCCAAAACACCAGATGCCTCCGAGACGTGACACCGGTTTTCCGCCGAGCTCACTCAGCTACTCCAAAGAACAATGCCCTCATGCGCATACTCATCCGTAATCGTAACAACAACAACAACAATCCACCGCCACCACCCCTCGCTGACAACTTGACTCGATTCCTAAGGCTGAATCCGCCAAGATTCTCTAGCAAAGACCGAGCCGATTGTGGCCGATGATTGGCTCCGCAAGGTCGGAAGAGAGCTAATCACCGTTGGATGCACCGATGCGTAGAAGGTGCGCTTTGCCGCACATCAACTTGATGGTCCCGCAGCTTCTTGGTGGGAGAACTACACCGCCACTTATCCCATCGGCACCATCACGTGGGATCAGCCCAGCAGCCTTCCGCACCGCCATGTTTCAGCCGGAGCCATGAGTTTGAAGAAGCGTGAGTTCCGCAACTTACGCCAGGGGAACCGCATCGTGGCACAAAGACGTGGACGAAGTTCAAGAAGCTAGCTCGCTATGCCCCGGATGATGTGGCCACAGATGCCGCAGCAGGAGAAGTTCCTTGAGGGACTCAATGATGAACTGGCATGCAGCTTATGGTGGCTACTTTCACCAACTACCAGGAGCTGGTAGACAAGGTCATCATACTTGAAGGCAAGCAGCAGCAGATTGAAAGCCGCAAGCGGAAGTACAGCCAGGGGAAGCACAACTCAGGAGCTCAGCAGAAGCCCCGTTATGCACCATACTCAGGAGGGCACACCCATCACAACCATGGAGGTCATAACCATGGAGGAAATGGGAACCACCGCAGCCAGGACAACAAGTCAGGCATGGCAATGGCAATGGAAACGGTAATGGCAATCAGCATCGTTTCCGCCTGCCCAAGGATCTGAGCCACATCACCGCTTCAAGTGCCGTAAGACAGGCACTATGCCACCGACTGCCCGGAGGCCAAACAGAGGAATGGAAATGGCAATGGAAGCTCAAATAAGAAGCCCAACCCTTTCCCTCGTGCTCGTGTGAACCACATTGACGTGGAGGACGATATGATCAGCCGACATCGTGGTTGGTAAGTTTTATTGAATTCACGCTCATTTTGGTACTCTTTGATTCTCGTGCAACGATTCATTCATATCAAGGGTAGTTGTGGAAAAGTACGGGTTGCCCACTAAAACCCTTAGAAGCCCCCTTCAAGGCCGGGCCGCAGAGGAGAAATGATGGCGTGCTTAGGCTGTCATGCAACCTCAACATCGGGAACCATAAGTTTCCGCAGACCTCATAGTGTTGGAAACCCAGACCTTGGATGTAATCCTAGGCATGGATTGGTTGACGGTTCAAGGAAACATAGATCGTGCTCAAGAAGTCTATTCTCGCTCACCACCCCGGAGCGTAAGAGGATCAAGTATGTAGCCAGCACAGCCAGATGAAGAATCAGTGCATTCTCTCACGGAGTTGTTCAGAGGAAGTGCCAAGAGTGCAAGACTTTCCGATGTGTTTCCGGAGGAATTACCGTGAATGCCACCGGACAGGACATTGAATTTTTGATCGAAGTTATTGCAAGACAGCCCCAATATCCAAGAGACCTTATCGGATGCCACCGAATGAGTTGAAAGATATCAAGGATCAAATTAATGAGTTATTGGAGAAAGGATACATCCGACCAAGCTCATCACCTTGGGGAGCCCCAGTTCTTTTGGTAGAGAAGAAGGATGGAAGTTTGAGGATGGTTGTGGATTATCGTGCATTGAACGAGGTGACCATCAAGAACAAGTACCCTATGCCGATGATAAATGATCTGTTTGATCAGCTAGTTGGAGCCAAGGTATTCTCTAAGATCGATCTTCGATCAGGGTATCATCAGTTGAAGATCCGTGAAAAGGATATACCCAAAACAACATTCACCACTGTGTATGGTTTATATGAGTATACCGTCATGTCATTTGGATTGACTAATGCTCCCGCATACTTCATGAATTTGATGAACAAGGTGTTTATGGAATATCTAGACAAGTTTGTCGTGGTGTTCATCGATGATATATTGATTTTCTCCAAGAGCGAGGAAGAGCATAAGGAACATTTATGCCTAGTTCGAGAAACTTCGAGAACATCAGTTGTATGCCAAGTTCAGCAAATGTGAATTTTGGTCAAGGAAGTTGGATTCCTCGGACATGTTATTTCAGGAGAAGGAATAGCAGCTTGATCCCGCCAAGGTTGAATCACCACCGATTGGCGCCACCCACCTCGATCAAGGAGATCCGCAGCTTTTCTCGGACTCGCAGGATATTATCGGAGGTTTATTGAGAACTTCTCAAAGATTGCCAAGCCCATGACCGAGCTGTTGAAGAAGGAAGCCAAGTATGTTTGGACCGAGGAATGTGAAGCCAGTTTTCAGAATTGAAGAAACGTTTGGTCACAGCCCCAAAGGTTGATTTTGCTGCATATACACAAGGAATACCAGGTTTATTAGACGCTTCGTCAAGGACTCGGAGGAGTACTAATGCAGAAGGAAAAGTTGTAGCTTATGCCTCCGCATAGCCACGACCTCACGAGATGAATTATGCCACACATGATTTGGAGTTAGCAGCCGTAGTGCATGCACTCAAGACCTGGAGACATTTCCTCATCGGAAACCATTGTGATGTCTACACAGATCACAAGAGCTTGAAGTATATTTTCACGCATAAGGAATTGAACCTCAGGCAGAGGAGATGGCTAGAGTTGATCAAGGGCTATGACATGAGATTGCATTACCACCCCGGTAAAGCTAATGTTGTAGCAGATGCTTTGAGCCGTAAGAGTTATGTGAATACTCCGACGGCAGGAGGATTACCCTGTGAGTTAGTCGATGACCTCGTAGATCTCCGCTTGGAGATAGTTTCGAGAGGATTTGTTGCAACTCGGAAGTTCAGTCCACTTTGGCCGAAAGGATTCGTGAAGCCCAGAAGTCGGACAAGGAAATTGATGAGACAAAGCAGAAGATGAATGAAGGAAAAGCTAAAGGATTCCGTAAGGATGAACACGGAGCTATATGGTTCGAGGACCGTATTTATGTGCCCAATGATCTCGAACTCAGGAAGCTAATTCTTCAGGAGGCTCATGATTCACCGTATTTCGATTCACCCCGAACACCAAGATGTACCTGGATTTGAAGGAAAGTTTCGTGGATGTGTATGAAGAAGGATATTGCCGAGTACGTAGCAAAGATGCGATGTTTGTCAACGAGTAAAGGCGTAACATCGTAAGCCAGCAGGTTACTTCAATCTTTGCCGATTCCCGATTGGAAATGGGAGAAACTAGGAATGGATTTCATCACAGGATTACCCAGACCTGCTCAGGTTATGATTCCATCGGGGTAGTGGTTGATCGTTTGACCAAGGTAGCTCACTTCATTCCCGTGAAGACTACCTATACCAGTGCTAAGTTGGCCAAGATATACATGACCAGGATCGTATGTCTGCATGGAGTTCCGAGGAAAATCGTGTCAGATAGAGGAACGCAGTTTACCTCAAAGTTTTGGAAGCAGTTGCATGAAACTTTGGGTACAAGGCTGGAATTCAAGATGCCTTTTCATCCGCAGACAGATGGATGACCGAGAGAGTCAACCAGATTCTGGAGGACATGTTGAGAGCTTGTGTGCTAGACTATGGGTCTAGCTGGGATGATAATTTGCCGTCGCAGAAGTTCTCATACAACAACAGCTTATCAATCCAAATCAAGATGGCCCTTCAAGCTCTATACGGTAGGAGGTGCGTAACACCATTGCTGTGGGATAGTGTTGAGATCGATCACTTTTCGGTTCCGACCTTATCAGGATTCCAAGAGAAAGTCAAGTTGATTCGACAGACTCAAGATAGCTCACGAGATGTAAGAGTTATGCCGACAGTAAGCGCAAGGAAGTGACTTACGAAGCGGGAGACCGAGCATATCTTCATGTGTCTCCACTTCGTGGAATCAAGAGGTTTGGTGTCAAAGGGAAGTTAGCACCCCGATTCATTGGCCCCTACAAAATCCTCGAACGTCGTGGAGAAGTTGCTTACAAGTTGGAATTGCCGGAAGGATTGTCCGGAGTTCATGATGTCTTCCATGTTTCTCAGCTGAAGAAGTGTCATGCCGACATGGCCGATATACCGTTGAGAGACACAGTGCCCCTAGAGGCCATACAGCTTGACAAAGTTGATCTCGACTTATAAGGAGAAACCCGTCTGAATTCTCGAGATCATGAAAGCAGAGTCACCCGCAAAGAAGGTCATCAAATTTTGCAAGGTGCCGTGGAGTCACCACACCGAGGAAGAAGCCACTGGGAGCGCCAAGAAGACCTTCTTCGAGACCACCCGCACCTATTTGTTAGTTAAACCCGAATCTCGAGGGCTAGATTCATCTTAAGGTGGGTAGGTTTGTAACATCCCAAATTTCCTATTTGGAATGTTTTACAATTATAGCTAAGCATCTAATGCATCCTGTTTGAATTTGAATGCCATTTGGAGTTTCAGAAGAGAATTGAGTTTTGAATTTGAATTCAAACTTTGGCAAGTGGGAATCATTTCAAAACTATACCGATGAATACTTGATCAAAAGTATGAGAGGAGTAAACATGACACTCCAAAAATATCAGAGGAAAACCTTGCCAAAAGTTTTGAATTCAAACTTGAGATTTATTTGAATTTGAAAAAAATGGATTTATATAAAGTTTGGATTTTGCCTTTGAAAAAATGTTCAAATGATAGGGAATATTCCCCTGATCATTTTGGTATATATATGTCCTATATAAAATATTTATATTTATTAAGTTATCTCTGCTTCGCTTTTATTTAAAAAATAAATTTCAAAAATAGAAACCCCTCCCCAGCGCCAGCCAGCCCCCTGCCCAGCCACTGGCCACCCACCACCAGCCCACCGAGGCCGGGCCAGCCGAGCCACCCAACGCACCGACCGCACCACCCTCGCCTGAACGCTTTGCCCGGCCGACCGCCCGCCTCTCTCTCTCTCCTCGGCAGTGGACCCCGCCCGCCTTCAACCCCGCCCCACGCCACGCCACGCCGATCGCGGATCTCACGAGATCCGGATGCCGATCCTCCCGATCGCTTCTTGCCAACGCCGAGGCCCCGCCTATAAGCCCTCCCCGCACCCCATTCCCTTACCTCGCCGAGCCCTTCTCCTCTCTCTCGCCCTCGGAGTCTCGAACCTCCCGCCGCCATTTCCGCTGCCGCCGCCTAGCCCCCGACCCCACCGACTCCACCAACGCCTCACGCCTCAAGACCCGCCGAGCCACTCCACCACCTCCCGACGACCGGAGAGGCCAGCACTCGTCGCCGCCACGCCGCCGAGCTCCTAAGTCGCCGGAGTTATCTCCCCGTCTGGCGCGTAATCTACGGCGTGATTAGATCACCCCGAAGGGTATTTTTTTATAAAACCGCCTTGCTCAACCGTTTAGTTCCGTCTATTTTTTAAGTTAGGGTTTATTTTTTTAGCCGGCCCGACTAGTTTAAACCTAGGGCCGTTTAGTTTATATTACGCTCAGTGCGTAGTTTAGGCCCATTAGGCCCTTTTTCATTTAAATTCGTTTTCTGTTTTAACAGAATAGTTCCTGTTTTGAAAAATTCATATCTTTTATTCTGTTTAATATTTTTAGGTGATTTTTTTTGTTGGTTTGCAAATTTTCTATAGTTTCTGTAGAAAATACATTTAGCTATGGTAAAACTAATTAAAATTTATTTATTTTAGTTTTAGTAAGAATAGTAAATCTGTTATAACTTGAGTTAGAAAAATTATTTTTATATGATTCTTTTTGTCCCAACTTTATTTTGACATTGCCAAACCATAGGAATTAATTTGGGTATTTTAGGATTAATAAAAAATAGTTTTAAGCAGAATCTTGTTAATCCCAATTAATTAACTAGCTACTGTTTTACTATTATTTTAATTAGTAAATAAATTTATTTTTAACATGTGATTGATTATTCTAGGATAGTTTCTGTCACTTTATAGGATGAACTTTTATTTATTATAAATAAAAGTTTTATTTTATTTTTCTTAATAGAAATTGAATTAGGCCTAATAGGAGTTTCATAATAGGTTTTAAATTAATTCTTTTTGCTCCTAGTTGCTTAATGCAATCTTTTCTGTTAAGTTAACATAAAACCATGATTAGGTTATGTTGAGAAATTTTTTTTTTATATAAAACTATTCTAGTTGTTGTTTGAAGTAGGAAACTTGAGTTGGTTTTCTTTGAGTTTTCCCTTGGGTTTTGATTTGGTTGTTTTGGTGTGTTATGTTGCTATTGTTATGCTATTGTATTATGTGATCCTATGCTATATGCTTATTGTGGTTATTGTTTGTCTCGGTAGAGTTTCCGGAGTGCGAAGCTTGCTACTACGAGTCCTTAGCTCACGAAGATCGTCAGCAAGGCAAGTTTTGATCATGTTATTTTCTATACCTATGTTTTTGTGCATTAGTAATTATCACCACCCCACCATGCATGCAGTAGTTGAGACTTTGAAGTTATTTTTCTTGAGTAGTATCATGTGGTAGGATGAACCAATCCCCTTGTTACCATGACCCCGGGACGAAGTAGTTTACTTTGCTATGCTCGTAGACGGGTTTTGGGTTGAGTGAAATTCATAAGTAAGATGTGAGAGTCAATAATGATGACAACCCCATGAACTACAAGGATCAAGATGGACTTCAAATTCACTACTGGGTGGAGGATTTGTTGACGGGCACCTGGAGAACCCAGTGGTTGGCCGGGATGCATGGAGAAGTGCCATGACATCTTGTGGAAAGCTTCACCCAGCCACGAAGATACGGATGGATGCCCCATGACCGAAGCTTACCAGGCAGCCGCAAGCCATTATGGGCTCTCGCTGGGTTAACCCTAGTAGTGACGCTGGCTGGACGGGTACTACGAGATGTAGAAGAACGGTAGGATTGGATGGGTACCGGCAGAGCTGTAAGAACTCTTTGGAAGACCCTGTTTCATCTGGTCCCGCCTTCAAACACCATGAAGTGCGAAGACTTAAAAAGGAGGGAATGATTCTTATGGGAAAGTGCGCAAACCTCTGCAGAGTTAAAGATCTAATCGATTAGCCGTGTCCCCGATTACGGACAAATTGAGCCTCCGAACTTGGAAGTATTCGGAAATCTCGACACTAAAACTAATAAGTTAATTTGAGGGGGTTATAACTTAATAATTTGGGAATGAGATATTGGTTGGCGGAACCATCTCAATAACTACCATCAATTATGTAGTTTTTGCAAGCAAGTCCACTATAGTAGGGAAAAATTTGCTTTACGCAAAATGATGAAACTTAGAGCCCCACAGCCAAAATGCATATAGTGTTAGAAATTTTATTATTGTTATTCTCTTCATGACTTGTCAGCTTATTCAAAAAGCTGACTTACACGGCTGCAACGTCTTATGTTGCAGAGGTATATTCCGATCAGGAGTGAGGCTACGCTTCGCGCTTGGCGATTGCCCTTTGGAGTCGGATGGACTCGCTATACTTCTACGCTTCCGCAGCTTTAGTAGTTTATTTCTCATGAGTTGGCCTTTGGCCGAATTTATTCTATTGTAATAAAGACTCTATATGAGAATCGTGTAATAAAATTCAGGTGTGATTGAACTTTGATTATTTCATCGATGTACTGTGAGTACCAGCATGATCTTGGGATGGTACAGACACAGAGATTTGACCGATTTTGGGTTAGGTCGCTACACGCCCGCAAGGTGTTTGACAAAACGCCTGCAAGGTATGTATTGCTCAAACGTCATGAATTTGGTGCATGTTGATTCTAGTTTTTATAGCATAGTATTGAACATTGTAGATGAGTTCGTCGTATGATTCTTCCGAAGAAGAATTTGATATGGAAGAGGAGGAGGATCTTGCAATGATCCTAGCTATGCATATCAATAAAAAACCGAAGCACGGTGGTTCGGTTATGGGTCGGCAGAAAATTTGGTGGGATAGGATCGATGCCCATAACAGATTGATGAGGCACTATTTCGTGGAGAATCCCACATACTCGGAGTCGTACTTTCGTCGCCGGTTTAGGATGAGCACCGATTTGTTCAGGCGCATTGCAGAGAAACTAGCGAGCCATGACCGGTTTTTTCAGCAAAGGAGGAATGCCGCCGGAGAGCTCGTGCATAGCACCTTTCAGAAGGTGACAGCCTCTTTGCGTATGTTGACATACGGTATCCCGGCTGATCTAGTTGATGATCACTTGGCTATGGGTGAGAGCCAAGCCATCATGTGTGTCAAGCGCTTCACAGTCAGAATTGTGCAAGTGTTCGGCGAGGAGTATTTGAGATCTTCCACGTCAAGACGCCGCAAGGCTATTGGCGATGAACAAAGCTCGCGGCTTTCCTGGCATGCTTGGCTCAATAGATCGCATGCATTGGAGTTGGAAAAATTGTCAAAGGCATGGCATGGGCAATTCCACGGGCAAAAAAAGGGTTCCACTATAATCCTTGAAGCGGTGGCCGATCAAGAGACTTGGATTTGGCATACATTCTTTGAAATGCCTGGATCTTTGAATGACATCAATGTTGTCAACCGGTCACCACTGATGAGTAAGATTGCAAATAGTGAGTTGCCACCGGTGCAGTTTGTAGCAAATGACCGTACATACAACTATGGCTATTATCTAGTGGATGGCATCTATTCAAAGTGGCAAACCTTCGTGAAGCCGTTGAAAAAGCCGGAAGGTAAGAAAAATCTTGATTTCCACAATGCTCAGGCGGCGGCTATAAAAGATGTGGAGAGAGCTTTTGGGATTTTGCAAGCCCAATTTGCTATTGTGAGAGGACCGGCTAGATTTTGGGATTAAAAAATGCTTTGGTACATCATGCACGCTTGTGTGATCATGCACAACATGATCATCGAGAATGAGCGTGGCCAAGATTTAGACTACTCACAAGATGAGCTCTTGGGACATCCTGCGAAAAGTGCGACGGAGGGCTGAAAGGGTGGCCCGTTTTGTTGCCTCCTATCATGCCATTTGGCGTCCCGCAGCGCACAATGATCTTCAGAAGGATCTCATTGAGGAGTGGCGGGCATGGCATGGACGATAAAGAGCATGATTTGTGCGTTCGACATTGTATTGTTCATGAACTATTTGTTGTGTTTGTTGCACTATTTCTTGTACTGAACGATAAACTATTTGTTTGAGTTGTAATAACGAAAATTGAACTATTTATTATTGATTTATTTTGTTATAGTTTGATCATTTTTGCTTCTTTTTTTTGCGAGAAAACTTTCAATCTATTCATCTTCCATCACGGCAGTCCAACGAATACTAGAAATAATAAAAATTACATCCAGATCCGTAGACCACCTAGCGACGACTATAATCACTGAAACGAGCCGAAGGCGTGCCGCCGTCATCACCCCTCCCTCGCCGGAGTCAGGCACAACTTGTTGTTGTAGACAGTCGGAAGTCGCCGTGCTAAGGCCCCAGAGACCAGCGCACTGTAACAGCAACCGCCACGATGAAGAATAACGTAGATCGAAAGGATCCAACCTGAAGACACATGAACATAGACGAACCACAACCAGATCCGAGCAAATCCACCGAGGATAGATCCGCCGGAGACACACCTTCACACGCCCACCAACGATGCTAGACACATCACCAGAACAGGGACTAGGCGGGGAGACCTTTATTCCATCTTCAGGAAGCCGCCACCGTCTCGTCTTCCTGAGTAGGACACAAACCCTAACAAATTTTGAAGGAACGACTAACAACGGAGCCCTCTCGCCGACCCTTGCCGGGATCCACAACGCCCCCATGGCCCTAGGGCCACCGGAGACGAGGCGTACCTGCGGCGGAGCCGGCGAGAGGCACGAACCCTAACTTTCCTTGGAGGAGGAGGTGGCGGCTAGAAAGAAAACTTGTATGACCTTAAATAAAGAGATTTTGCTTCTATTTGAAATGCATGTGTTGTTTGTGCGAGTCGCGCGCGCTGCATCTTTTGTGCGCTGCTGGAGCTGCGCGCGCGCTGCATTTTAGCGCAGCTACTGGAGCCAGCACTGCCCGCCGCGCCAAACCAGGCGATGGGCGCGCGGCAAAGTAGGTTTTAGCGCGCGGCGAATTCGCCGGCTGTTGGAGATGCTCTTAGGTAGGGTATTACCTCACCATGATGGCCCGAACCTGGGTAAAGCCCTCGTGCTAACTCTCATCTGATACTTTTAGCTACGTTCTCTACCCTACTGAGGGACCTGACGGTTTTTTGTACCATCAGTTAGTATGATGCAATCATGTTCCTTGGGTAAATTCGGTTTCAATTATGTCCAAATTAGTTTGCATTTTCAGTTTGCAATTCTATCCAATTACTATTTACCTCAATTTTCATTTGAGTAACAAATTGTAGTTGCTCAATTAACACCTTGGACAAAAACTTCACATAATCAACTTGAGAAACCCGACATGTTCCATTTATTCTTCTTCAGCATACATTGATCTACAATGACACAAACCGCATAATAAGAATGCAACCCCATCATAAAGAACAACACTTGCAAACACCAAAAATATTACAAACAAAACTCTCTTCCCCTTATTTTTCTCTACTCATTATGTTGATTCCTCTCTTGCTTCATCCTGCAGATATCCCGATCCTTCTCTCAAACTGAGCCTAGCCTTTTGCAGCTTCTTGTTTTCATCTGCAAGCTTGTGAATCACAAGCCTTGCTCTCCCTTACCATTCTTGATCGGTCCACCTCAAGTACTCATAGGAGTGTAACCCGTATAAAATTTAAATGGCAGAGACACATTCAGTCAAATTTCCAGACAGTAAAAAAAATCAGTGAAACCTAAAAACCTAATTTAGTACTCCCTCCGTCCCATAATGTAAGACGTTTTTTGATACTACACTAATGTTAGAAAATGTCTTACATTATGGGACGGAGGGAGTACCTCGTATGGACAGCTCTGAAATCGTCGTCCTGCATCAAATCCTTCATTGCACACTCTAAGAACCGGCGTAATTTTTGCGCCCACAGATTCAACCCTATCATGTTGGCCAATTTCACATGACCCAATCTCATCCAACTATTTCATGACTGACATCAGCAGAACACCATCATGCATCGAATAAATAACGCACCTTAATGGCTTTTTTGGAGCCAAAATGAAGCTATGAGGTCATTCTCCATTTTCTAGCCATGTCACTGCCGATGTCACAAGCTTGGTTGACACTGTTGTTCCCGTCGTAGATCTCGCCTCTCAGGGGTGCACGACGACTAGTAGAGTGCCCTACCTTCTACCCTCCCTCCATGGCATGCACACAAGAAGTGGGTGTGGCGTCGCCATTGTTGTTGGGCCAGCTTCAGTAGGATATAAAACAGAGAAGAGTGGCATGGGTTAATTAGCATATTTTTCAGGGGTCTTTTCGTAAAAAACACATGCACAACTGGCTTTTCCTGCCATACGTGGCGCCCAACGTGGCTATTTTGGGTGAGGTTGCCGCCTAATTGAGTCTGCATCAAAGATAATGTACCACTTTTATGGGTTTTAAAATTTATTTTTGTTATCGTGACCCAAGTTTATGTACCCAGGTGTAATTATATTAACCTAAAAAATACATTGAGTACCTAGACGACCAACAATCACCATCGTTGTCACCAGGATAAGACGTTGTCGTCGCGCCCTACTGAAGCTGGACCGACCTTGTCTATGACAGCCGAGAGGTCTTTACTTGACATCCATTCTCTCTGTCGCACCCATACGATGAGAAAACCCTAACCTCGCTATCCCAAGGAGATGCCATCAATCTACGCTGAAGCTCTGTTGACTCCGCCCCAATGACCAAACTCAATGTCACGCCCTCTGTCGGTGTCAAAACCGGCGGATCTCAGGTAGGGGGTCCCAAACTGTGCGTCTAGGCGGATGGTAACAGGAGACAAGGGACACGATGTTTTTACCCAGGTTCGGGCCCTCTCGATGGAGGTAATATCCTACTCCTGCTTGATTAATATTGATGATATGGGTAGTACAAGAGTAGATCTACCACGAGATCAAGGAGGCTAAACCCTAGAAGCTAGCCTATGGTATGATTGTTGTTCGTCCCCACGGACTAAAACCCTCCAGCTTTATATAGACACCGGATAGGTTAGGGTTACACAGTAGTCGGCCATACAATGGTAGGAGATCTACATATCCGTATCGCCAAGCTTGCCTTCCACGCCAAGGAAAGTCCCATCCGGACATGGGACGAAATCTTCAATCTTGTATCTTCATAGTCCAGGAATCCGGCCAACGGTGATAGTTCGGCCGGACACCCCCTAATCCAGGACTCCTCAAGAGTCTCCCGAACCAGGCTTCAATGACGATGAGTCCGCGTTGATTGTCTTCGGCATTGCGAGGCGGGTTCTTCTCCAAATTCCATATACTTGTCGAATAGTGTCCGGCTTCTGATAAATGCTGCGCTCCTTGGCTTCTACGCCCAATAATGGCCATCTTCCACGTGTTTTGAATGAATGCGAAAAGCCAGAGTATTTTTACACTTACCCCCCTAGCTGCGCAAATGAGCTGCCTATAAGAGGGGCGAGGATCTAGATCTGAGTCACACCATCCCTCCTTCGCGAGCTTTCATCGGAGCCCATTCCATCATGGACAGTCGACGCGGCTCCTCCTCTCACGCTCGCAGCCTGGAAATTGGGAGAGATGCTCAGTCCCGCATAGCGAGCTAGTTATACTCCAAACCAAGGGATTTCTTCTCCCGGCCTTCATGGTTCCGGTTCGAGCCGGACTTGCCACCTACAAGGGCGGAAAGCAAGCGGAGAGTGTCTCCGATCCCTCTAAAGGAGAGCGGGTATGCTTCATCTCTTATCTAGTAAGACAACTCGGATTTCCAATCCATCCGTTTCTCCGGGGGCTCTTGGAGTTCTACAGCCTCCAGTTGCACCACCTTACTCCTGCCTCCATCTTGCACATCGCGGGCTTCGTGGCCCTTTGCGAACTGTTCTTGGGCGTCAAGGCTCATTTCGGGCTGTGGAAGAGATTATTCTGCCTAGTACCCCGTTCTTATGAGGGGTCAATATATCAAGTGGGCGGAGCCGAGCTATGGCGCATCGCCGGGACCAGATACCTATCCAGAACCCCGAAGAAGGCGTCCAAGACTGGCCTTGAATGGTTTTACATGGAGGACGCCCCATTGTCGGATCCTGTTCGGATCGGCCTTCCAGAGTTTAGCAATGCTCCTCAAGAAGCGCCTAAGCTGGTGCCCCGGAGGAAAATGACCGATGTCCTCTACTTGATGAGCCGAATAAGATTACTAGCTCATGCCGGATTGACCATGATTGGAGTCATGGCAATCTGCATTATGAGGGGAGTGCAGCCGCTCCAATATAGGGGCCACCCCATGTGGGATTTCAATGGGGAGGACGATGCCACCCGCCATGGCCGCAAAGGGCCGGGATCGGTTACCGAATTGGTGAAGATCTTGTCTGCCATGTATAAAGGGGAGGAGGAAGATTTCCTCCGCGTCAATCCACTGAAGGAGTTTTCTTCAAATAATCCTTGAAGCTGGGTAAGCAAACATCTTTGTGGCCTGTCCGATCCATGTTCCCGTGATTAAATATCTCATTTCATGGTTTCTCACAGAGAATTGCGCCGGATCGTGGAGAAGATACACAGCCCGCCCCCACAACCCGAGGATCTAGAACGGTCCCTCGATCCGACCTCCAAGAGGATCCGGATATAAAGGTGGAGTTGATCGACGGGTATTCCACCAACTTAGCATCGACAATGCTTTTGGTTGCTATTACGGCCGATTACCGGAATACTTCCAAATTGCAGTAACCGAGACCAAGGTCCCAATATTCTAATAATGACCCATCCGTGCTTATTTCTTGATCATCAGATACCAATGGTGTTTCGCAGGGTACTTTCGAGGCAGAAGCCGAGCCCGCTTGGCCGCCAACAAGGCGCACGGCCCCGCAGTTAAAAAGGAGTGCGGTCCGGATCGAAACTCCGCCGCAACGGTATGTCGTGTCACCATGTTCCTAGGATTGATTCCTGGAAGGCGTACTAACGCTGACGCTCTTTTTAGGAAAAATAGCGCTCGCCGGACTGAGTCCGGAGAGGTTGCCAATCGAACCTCCGCCAGCCAGGCTCCAAAGCCGGGTCCGGAAGCGGAGGCGAACACGAGGCATGCGTCGGATGCTCCTCCGACAGAGGATGCCGACAGATTGTCCGCCACCAACTCTGAGGTGGAGAGCGCCTTGAATCACAAAGCGCCACGGACAGTTCTTCGTGACGCATGTTTCTCCCAAGAGGCCTTGAATGCCTTCAATTCGGGAGATGCGCACCTCCGTGCCGCTCAAGATGGTCTAGCCAGGGCCACGGAGCAGTATGTAAAGGACATATGGGTAAGGAAATTTGACAGTTATATATGCCAGTAGCCCCTGAGACTTAAAATAGTTAGAATAACTGATTTAAGGATCATTTGTTATGCAGGATCTTACAAAAAAGAGTACCCGACTGTCCCAGGAGCTTGAAGAGTGCAAGGCCCAACTTGAGGACGCACTAGCCGCTACAGGGGAGCCACCGAGACCCCCTCTGGTAATATACGCTTCAAAAGATAAATAGTTTATGAAGTGCGGCGGGTGTGTAAATCTAACAAAAATATTGCAGATGGCGCTGGACTAGATCCAGACAAGCAACAGCTCTTGCGCCAGCTAAAGGCCGGCGAGAGCGTGCTTACGAGGGTGCGGCAGGAGAAAAATAACCTCCAAGATGCCAACACCAAACTGGGTGAGGAACTAAAGGATGTTCGTGCCCAGCTTGTCCGACTCAGAAGGAGAATCGGGCGGCTTCGTTCTGCGGCATTTTCAAGAGTGCTTGAGCGAACTTTGAAAGAGTTCGCGAGGAAGGCGACTAACATAAACATGTATGTAGGTTTGCTCACAGTGTCGCCCCGTGGAGGAGATGCCCATTCTTGGTGATCTTCTTCCCGAATTGCGTCAGCTGCACGAACGAGTCCGGCAGGTGATGAAAGGCGTCGGCCAGGCCTTGTGGCCATCTATCTCCCCGCCCGAAGGCATTGGGGAGCTGGCAGAGCGGCTTCAAGGAGCGCGGAGGCGCTTTCAACTATGGAAGATATCGGCCTGCCGTCAAGGCGCCAGGGAGGCCTGGGCCATGGTAAAGACGCGGTACACGAAGGCTGAACCAAACCACATGGCCGAGGTCGGACCTGTGGGGCCTGATGGGATGGAGATCCCTGTAAGCTTAGTGTACGGCCTCTGCGCTGTACACCATAAAAAATGGTGTGAATCCGGTAGTACAATTTGGCGTGGTCCGCAGCCCCCAGAGTACGGAGTCGAGCTCCTCAACCCAAAGGCGTGTTAGATTCCTTGAGGGACCGCACTAGTCCGGTTTAATGCCACTCATGATTAGACCGTTTGCTCGCTTCGACTTGACCGTTGGTTTGAGGGTGATAGACCGAGGTGTAATCGAGCTTGATGCCCATGTTTTGCACCATAATTTGACCTCATCGGCCGTGAAGTTGGTGCCGTTATCGCGATGATATCTTGTGGGGACACCGTAACGGTGCACTACCCCGATATGAAGTCTATCACCGGTCCGGATTTGGCCGTTTTAACAGGCTTGGCCTCTATCCATTTGGTGAATTTATCCACCATGACCAATAGGTATTTTTGCTTGTGGGTTCCTCCCTTAAGGGGTCCAACCATGTCAAGCCTCCAGATCGTGAACAGCCAGGTGATGGGTATAGTTTTGAGGGCGGTGGGTGGCATGTGGCATTGGTTAGCAAAAAGCTGGCAACCAACGCATCGTTGGACTAAGTCATGCGCATCTGCCCGGGTCGTCGGCCAATAAAATCCTGTACGGAAGGCCTTGCCTACAAGGGCCCGGGCTGCAGCGTGGTGCCCACCCAGTCCGGCATGAATTTCAGCCAGGAGGTTTCGCCCTTCCTCTTTGGAGATACATCTTTGAAGGACTCCGGTAGTGCTTTTCTTATAAAGCTCTCCCTCATGGACTTTATAGGCTTTAGATCGCCGTACTATGCAGCGAGCCTCATTTTGGTCTTCGGGGAGTTCCTGCCTAGTTAAGTAGGCTAGGAATGGTTCCGTCACGGGCGATAACCGCCATTATTTCATGGGCGGAGGGTGTTATCTCGGTGGCGAGCATCCGATTGTGTCGAGTGTTCGGGCGTCAGTAAAGGCGGTTGGGTCCGGATTGTTATTTCCGGACTCCTTCCCATAGTACGGATGGCTTGAATAGCCGTTCTAGGAAGATGTTGGGCGGACGGCATCGCGTTTTGCACCGATGCGCGCTAATATGTCCGCCGCCTGGTTGTTATCCCGGCTATATGATGAAATTCGAGCCCTTCAACCGTCTGACATTTTCGTGACCGCATTGCGATATGTCGACATTTTCGGATCTTTGGCATCAAAGTCTCCGTTTATTTGAGATATCGCGAGGTTCGAATCCCCGCACCTCTATGCTTTTAATGCCCATGGAGACTGCCATCCGGAGGCCGTGTAGAAGGGCCTCGTATTCTGCTGCGTTGTTGGAGTCCGTATACATTATCTGAAGGACGTATTGGACTGTGTCCCCGGTTGGGGACGTCAAGACGACGCCAGCCCCCAGGCCGGCCAACATTTTGGAGCCGTCAAAGTGCATGATCCAATTGGAGTATGCCGTACTCTTTAGGGAGTTCGGCCTCGGTCCATTCGGCCAGGAAGTCGGCTAAAACCTGCGACTTGATAGCTCGTCGTGGCTTGTAGGTTATGTCGAATGGAAGGAGCTCTATGGCCCATTTAGCAATCCAACCCGTTGCGTCACGGTTGTTTATAATGTCATTAAGAGGTGCTTCAGAGGCTACCGTTATCGAACACTCTTGAAAGTAGTGTCGCAGCTTCCGGGATGCCATGAACACCGCGTATGCTATCTTTTGATAATGTGGGTACCGGGACTTGCATGGAGTGAGGACAGTGGACACATAATAAACCGGTTTTTGAAGAGGAACCGGTGTCCGTCCATTTCTCGTTCGACAACGAGCACCGCGCTGACAACTTGATGTGTTGCGTGATATATAATAGCATTGGTTCGCCCATGTTGGGCGCGGCCAGGACCGGATTGGTTGCCAATATGGCTTTTATCTCTTCGAGTCCGGCCGTTGCGGCATCCGTCCACTCGAAGTGTTCGGTGCGGCGGAGGAGGCGGTAAAGGGTAACGCCTTTTCTCCCAACGGAAATAAAGCGGCTTAGAGCCGCTACATCCCATCAATTTTGTATTTGTTTGAGGTCTTTTGGAATATCCAATTGTGACAGAGCTCGGATCTTGGCTGGGTTTGCTTCAATTCCTCTACCGGACACAATGAAGCCCGGAGCTATCCGCCGAACGCCAAGACGATTTTTCCGGATTGAGCTTGATGTCATATTTTCGAAGATTGTCGAATGTGAGCCTCAAGTCGTCTACTAGAATTTCGACATGCTTGGTTTTGACGACCACGTCATCTACATATGCTTCCACTGTTTTGCCGATCTGGTTTGCCAGACATGTCTGAATCATGCGCTAATATGTTGCACCAACGTTTTTGAGCCCGAAGGGCATTGTGTTGAAGCAGAACGGGCCGTATGGAGTGATGAATGTTGTTGCAGCTTGGTCTGGCTCCGCCATCTTGATTTGGTGGTAGCCGGAGTACGCGTCGAGGAAGCACAATGAGTCGTGTCCTGCTGTAGCGTCGATAATTTGATCAATTTGAGGGAGGAAGGGATCCTTTGGGCAAGCCTTATTAAGGTCTTTAAAATCAACACATAGGCGCCCAGGATTTATCCTTCTTTGGTACCATCACCAGGTTTGCTAGCCAGTCCGGATGTTTTATATCTCCGATGAATCCGGCTTCCAAAAGTTTGGCTAGCTCCTCTCCCATGGCCTGTCTTTTGGGTTCGAAAAGCTACCAAGAGCCTGTTTGACTGGCTTGAATCCTTTTAGGATATTTAGGTTGTGCTCGGCCAGCCGACGTGGGATTCCTGGCATGTCTGAAGGGTGCCAGGCGAAGATGTCCCAGTTTTCTTGTAGAAATTCTCGTAGTGCGGCGGCTACATTAGGGTTTAATTGTGCCCCAATGGAGGTCGTCTTTGCAGGGTCCGTTGGGTGGACTTGGAATTTGACTATTTCATCCGCTGGTTTAAAAGAGGTGGACTTGGATCTTTTATCAAGTATCACATCGTCCCTGTTCATCGTGGAGCGCATCGCAGTGAGTTCCTCGGCCGCTAGGGCTTCGGATAGTGCCTCGAGGGTTAGTGCGGCTGTCTTGTTTTCGGTAGCAGTGCTATGTTCGGATTACTAGCGAGGGTGATGATTCCGTTAGGTCCGGCATTTTAAGCTTCATGTACCCATAATGGGGTATAGCTTGAAAATTGTGAATGCCTCTCGCCCTAATAAAGCGTGATATCCGCTGCTGAACGGGCCACTTGAAATGTGACCTCCTCGGACCTGTAATTGTCCCGTGAGCCGAACACTACGTCCGGTGTGATTTTTCCCTGTGCAGCATGCTTCCGGCTAGGGATTATTCCTCTAAAGGTTGTGCCGCTTCGCTCAATGCGGTTCCATCTATTTCCATTTTTCGGAGGGTTTCCTCATAGATGAGGTTTAGTCACGCCGCCATCCATGAGTACCTTAGTAAGGCGAAAGTCGTCCACTATCGGACTTAGGACCAATGCGGCCGGTGCTCGGGCTGTTCGAATTTAGGTTAAATCGGCATTAAAGGTAATAGCCGTGTCACTCCATGGATTTATTGTTGCTACTTGGTAGACTTCGGCAAGGCTACGGAGTGTTTGTTTACGCATATTATTTGATGCGAAAGTTTCGAAGACTGTTAATACCGTACTGGTATCCCTGGGCTGGTGCTCTAGAGCTAGAAGCTCTTCGCCACTTTTGGCCACCTGCCGTAGTATCCAACATGGTCTAAGGCTATGAGTTGGAGTGGCGCCCTCTGTGCTATGAATTTTGCAGGGTCCGTTTAGCCAACCCTCCAGTACGGTTCCGTACCCTTTAGGGGTTTTGGTTTTGGTGTTTAACCTGTGCTTGGTAATGATGCACCCTTTTATTTCGGACTAGGGATGTGTTCGGGGCCGGATTATCCCAAAATTTACTTTTGGTTTTCCAGGCGCTCTCCATCGCACAATACTTTTGTACTATGGTCACCAAGTCAGCAAAGCGTGTAATTTCGCGGCGACTTATGGCGTTTAGGATTCCCTTGTCCGTGCAATTGTTGCAGAAAATTGGGATCGCGTCCTCCTCTCGGCAGTCCTTTATCCTGTCCATAACCAGGAGGAATCTGGCCTAGTAATGATGTCTTTGTTTGGTGGGCTCTTGCGAATTCGAGAGATCTCTAATGTTTGGGTGGGCGGGTGGAACTAGATCCGAACCCCGTCCGATTTAGGACTCGAGGGCCGAGAAGTTTCGAACTCGGAAGTTTGGATTTTTGAGTGTTATCCAATGAATCCAACCCGCTGCGACTTTAAGTTCAGGGCTTGATCGACATCCGCCCTTCTGGGAATCGGCATGGAGGGATCGGGAATCGCACGTAGCTAGTCCTTAAGATAGAAGAAGAATCGCCGCATTGCTCCTCTATCACAGCAACATGATGGGTAGCCTGGGGAGAGTTGATCTCTCTCAGATCGGTTTTAGGCCCGATTCGGTCATAATCTGTGGCGACTCCCAGGGCGGTGATGCGATCCAAGAGCTCGTTTACGGAGGAGAGCTCGATCGGATCTAACTGTTCGCCAAGTTCCGAATTAACATGGAGATTGGTTTCGATGACTCGAGAGGTCATCGCCGGGCGATGGCGAACTAGCGGTCATGAGAAAACCACCTAGCGAAGAGTTCCACCAGTGGCCAAGGCTTCTTTGGCGATAGTATCGCCTTTAAAGACGAGATGAGGCATCCTACCGATGGCGACGGCATAGAGGAACTCTCAATGAAAGCACCAATGTCGGTGTCAAAACCGGCGGATCTCGGTAGGGGGTCCCGAATCATGCGTCTAGGCGGATGGTAACAGGAGACAAGGGACACGATGTTTTTACCCAGGTTCGGGCCCTCTCAATGGAGGTAATACCCTACTCCTGCTTGATTAATATTAATGATATGGGTAGTACAAGAGTAGATCTACCACGAGATCAAGGAGGATAAACCCTAGAAGCTAGCCTATGGTATGATTGTTGTTCGTCCTACGGACTAAAACCCTCCAGTTATATAGACACCAGATAGGTTGGGGTTACACAGAGTCGGTTACAATGGTAGGAGATCTACATATCCGTATCGCCAAGCTTTCCTTCCACGCCAAGGAAACTCCCATCCGGACACGGGACGAAGTCTTCAATCTTGTATCTTCATAGTCCAGGAGTCCGGCCAACGGTGATAGTTCGGCTATCCGGACACCCCCTAATCCGGGACTCCCTCACCCTCGATTCAATCGTACACTAATCATACACACAAATGTGTACGATCAAGATTAAGGACTCACGGGAAGATATCACAACACAACTCTAGACACAAATTAAAATAATACAAGATTTATATTACAAGCCAGAGGCCTCGAGGGCTCGAATACATAAGCTCGAAAACACAAGAGTTAGCGGAAGCAACAATATCTGAGTACAGACATAAGTTAAACAAGTTTGCCTTAAGAAGTCCAGCACAAAAGCATCTACGATCGAAAAGGCAAGGCCTCCTGCCTGGGAGCCTCCTAACTACTGTTGGTCGTCAACGGTCTCCATGTAGTAGTAGGCATCGGCGGTGGCATCTGGCTGCTGGGGTCCGACATCTGGTTGCATCAACCGGAAATAAGAATAAAATGGGAAAAGGGGGTAGCAAAGCAACCGTGAGTACTCACCCAAAGTACTCGCAAGCATCAGATCTATACTAAGTATGCATTGGTATCAAATGGAAGGGTCGTATCTGTGGACTGAACTGCAGAATGCCAGAATAGAAGGGAGAGCCTAGTCCTATCGAAGACTAGCATCTTTAGCATCTTCAGCGGTCTTGCAGCATTAGAAGAGTGTAGACTAGCATAAAGTAAAGTAGTAGTAGTGTCATCAACCTCACCCAGAGATCCTTCCTCGACTCCCTGCGAGAAAGTAATCCCAGAGCCATACTATACATTTCTCATCACAAGTATCCAGTTCTAGTTGTATCGATCGGGATACAACTCCAAGTGTCCGTTACCATAGGACAGGCTATCAATAGATGTTTTCTTCCCTGCAGGGGTGCAACAACTTACCCACCACGCTCGCTTAACTCCGGCCGGACACACTTTACTGGGTCATGCTCGGCCTCTGCCAAACAATACGCCGCAACCCGACCTAGGCCTAATAGAGAGGTCAGCACACCGGACTAAACCTATGCCCCCAGGGGTCTTGGGCCATCGCCCCGAGAACTCCTGCATGTTGCGTACGCGGCCGATGAGCAGACCTAGCTACCTCCTTTAACAAGGCAGGTGCTTACGCAGTCCAACCCGGCGCGCACCGCTCAGTCGCTGACGTCTATTAAGCTTCGGCTGATGCATACGACGCAGAACGCCCATACTATGCCCACGTGATGGTTAGTGCTATCAGGCCAGAGGCCCCTCGGATCAAATATCCAAATCGTAGTGGATTAGGAGCACGCGGTAACGAGCAGAGACTCATGATCGATGTGACCCCGTCGCCCCATCTCAAGGACTTGCGGCAAGGGCTAAGAATGCTCGGCCATGCCTCGTAAGTATCTCGCGGGCACCTTCCAGGTCAACCCGACTCCACATCACTCGCAATTAAGCTCGCGCGGGTACCCCTAAGGGCCGACCCGTCTTTAGTAATATGGTTCAGTGTAAGGTCATAGTAACCATAGTAACTGTGTGTCTAACACCAAGGGGAACCCTGAGGAACCACCCTCGGTGGATTCCACTCGATGTAATCATCAAGGTGAACATAAGAGGGACCACCCTCGAGGTTCACACTTGAGGGATTGCACGACAGAGCCGTATCAGAAGTGGTTAAGGAGGAACCACCCTCGATGACCACGACCAAATAGCTACACTACAGGATTAACATCAGAAGTGTTGATGAGGTTTCACCCTCGGCACTCGATAGTAACTCTGCAGAGTCGTACAACTAGGGGGGTGATGTGCGGTGTCGGGGCCTGGACGTCGATCACGTTGATCCAGTCATCGAACATAAAGCGGGGCAACTGGGACAAGGTGGGGGTCACTGATGGATCACTAACCAACCTATACTAAGAAGTTTAGAATAAGCAGGTAAGGTAACAATAAGCAGGTTACAAAAGCAGGCTATGCATCGTAATAGGAGCAAACAATAACAAGAGTAAAATCTAGTGCAAGCATGAGAGAATGGAACAGGCGATATCGGGATGATCAAAGGGGGGCTTGCCTAGAAGCTCTGCTGAAAAGGGAGAAGTCTCGTCGGTGACGTAGTCGATCACACGGGCATCATCATTCTCGGGGTCTACCTAAGAGAAGATGGGGAAGAAACAGTAAATACAGAGCAAACAGAGGTACCACTAAGCATGACATCAACCGGGAATGTTTTCCCGGTTCTGGACCTGTGTCAAACACATGACCGGAGGGGGAATGCTCCATGTTCAGATAGTTAGAGGCATCTGACAGGTAAACGGACCGCGTATCCGGATTCATTGGATTTTCTGACCAACTTTCATGTAGAAAACGTTTTCATCCGAGTTACGATTTATTACCTACGATTTCCTAAAGTTATAAACAAATTCTGAAATGATTTAAATAACAGAAAAATGAGTTACTGCATTAGTATGACATCAGCAATGCGTCAGCATTCGGCTGACCTGCTGACTGGTCAAACTGACAGGTGGGGCCCACCTGTCAGCCTCTCTGGGTTAAACAGTGGGTTAAGCTAATCTAACAAACTAACTAGAGGGGCAGGCCCCAAGTGACAGTGACTAACTAACTACTAATTAAATGACAGATTTTAACTAGTAGTTTTATTTATTTATAAAAAAGCCAGAATGTCAGTGGGCAGAGTGCCCAATCAACAGTTGACCCAGTCAACTGGGTCAACTAGGGCCCAACGGCAGTGTCATAGGGGCCCACTTGCCAGGCCACGTCAGCGACGACCGGAGACTCGACGCCGGCGACCAAAACAGCGGCGGGGCTCGCCGGACTTCGCCGGAAATAGCGCACAGGGGGGAGGGTCTTTTGGCGCGGGACTTGGCGCGTTTGATCGGGAAAAGGAAGCCGCGTTGATCTACGACACTCACGCGGTCTAACACGGACGGAGTTGACGGCGGCGTCGACCACAGCGGCGCTGGAATTCGGCCGAGGTGCGACAAGCAGCCAGAGGGCACGAGGAGACGAGCTAGAGGCTCGAGTGGCACTAGTGAGGTGCCCCGAGCACATTGCTGTGCTTGATGATACGTCTCCAACGTATCTATAATTTTCGATTGTTTCATGCTATTATATTATCTGTTTTGGATGTTTAATGGGCTTTACTAAGCACTTTTATATTATTTTTGGGACTAACCTATTAACCGAAGGCCCAGTGCAAATTGCTGCTTTTGCCTATTTCAGTGTTTCGCAGAAAAGGAATATCAAACAGAGTCCAAACGGAATGAAACCTCCGCCTATTTTTGGAACAAACATGATCCAGAGGACTTGGAGTGGATGTCTAGAAAGAAGCGAGGAGGCCACAAGGCCTGGGCATGCCCCCACCCCCGTGGGCCCCTCGCAGCTCCACCGACCTACTTCTTCCTCCCATATATACCCATGCACCCCGAAAACATCCAGGAGCACCACAAAACCCTATTTCCACCACCGCGACCTTCTGTACCCGTAGACCCCATTTTGGGGCCTTTTCCGGCGCTCCGCCGGAGGGGGAATCGATCACGTAGGTCTTCTACATCAACACCATAGCCTCTCCGATGATGTGTGAGTAGTTTACCACAGACCTTCGGGTCCATAGTTATTAGCTAGATGGCTTCTTCTCTATCTTTGGATCTCAATACAAAGTTCTCCTCGATTCTCTTGGAGATCTATTCGATGTAATTCTTTTTGCGGTGTGTTTGTCAAGATCCGATGAATTGTGGGTTTATGATCAAGATTATCTATGAACAATATTTGAATCTTCTCTGAATTCTTTTATGTATGATTGGTTATCTTTGCAAGTCTTTTCGAATTATCAGTTTGGTTTGGCCTACTAGATTGATCTTTCTTGCAATGGGAGAAGTGCTTGGCTTTGGGTTCAATCTTGCGGTGTCCTTTCCCAGATGTGGGCAGCAAGGCACGTATTGTATTGTTGCCATCGAGGATAAAAGATGGGGTTTATATCATATTGCTTGAGTTTATCCCTCTACATCATGTCATCTTGCCTAATGTGTTACTCTGTTCTTATGAACTTAATACTCTAGATGCATGCTGGATAGCGGTTGATGTGTGGAGTAATAGTAGTAGTTGCAGAATCATTTCGGTCTACTTGTCGCAGACGTGATTCCTATATACATAATCATGCCTAGATATTCTCATAATTATGCACTTTTCTATCAGTTTCTCGACAGTAATTCGTTCACCCACCGTAATACTTATGCTATCTTGAGAGAAGCCAATAGTGAAACCTATGGCCCCGGGTCTATTTTCCATCATATAAGTTTCCAATCTATTTTTACTTTGCATTCTTTACTTTCAGTTTATATCATAAAAATACCAAAAATATTTATCTTATTATCTCTATCAGGTCTCACTTTTGCAAGTGGCCGTGAAGGGATTGACAACCCCTTTATCGCGTTGGTTGCAAGGTTCTTATTTGTTTGTGCAGGTATAAGGCGATTTGCGTGTAACCTCCTACTGGATTGATACCTTGGTTCTCAAAAAATGAGGGAAATACTTACGCTACTTTGCTGCATCACCCTTTCCTCTTGAAGGGAAAAACCAACGCAAGTTCAAGAGGTAGCAAGAAGCATTTATGGCGCCGTTGCTGGGGAGGCTTACGCCAAGTCAAGTCAAGATTTGATCTCCCAGCATCTAGCCATCTCTGGCGCAGTTGCCAAGTCAAGTCAAGACATACCAAGTACCCATCACAACTCTTATCCCTCGCATTACATTATTTGCCATTTGCCGCTCGTTTTCCTCTCCCCCACTTCACCCTTGCCTTTTTATTCGCCCTCTTGTTTCGTTCGTCTCTTTTCACTTGCTTCTTGTGTCGTCATGGCTAGTCCTTCTATCATCGTTAGTACTCCCGATCATGAAGTTATTAATTTTAAACAAAGGGAGGGAGAAAATCTAAAATATGCTTGGCATAGAATTTGCAATGCCCAAAATAGATCTACTAGGAAGAAATCTACTCCCGCTCTTCTTCGCAATTTTTATGTAGGCATCACTCCTTGGAACAGATATATTCTTGATACCATTACCGGAGGGAATTTATTGGGTGGCCATATTTTGATTCATATAATGCTATGATAGATTTTTTTGGCCCACCACCTCTTTTGGTTAATGGAACTATTTCAACTTTGGAATATGTGATGCAAAGGCTTGAAATTATTGAAAATAAAGTTGCTACTGTAGAGTTGATTGAAAATTTGGATAAAAAGACCCACAAGAAAATTACCCAATACGGATCTAAGGTAGGAGTTGCTCTTAAATTTTTTAAAGAAAAGGAACCCATAGTTAACGAAAATATAGATCAAGATTCCACAAGAATTGATAAAATTGAGGATATTATTACCAACTTAGGGTCTGCCTTTTCTTCCGTGAAAAATACTCCAAAACCTCCTAATGCTAAAATTGCCAAATTGATGTATGTTCCTAAAAATAAGGGTGAAACTTCTCGTAAGGGAAATGCGGATCTCAAATCCATAAGTGTTCACCCCAACTTTCTCGCTATCATTAAGGAACCTTTTGCTACAAATGATTTTCTCGATTTCTTGCCTAGGAGCTTGATCATTAATAATAAGAAGGAAACTCCTAAGGGTTATAAGTGTTCAATTGAAGAATTGCATACCAAAGATGATAATACCTAGATCTATCTGTAACATCCCAAATTTTCAATTTGGCATGTTATACATAGGTCATTCTTGCATATCATATTTTATTTGCATTCTCGTTTGCCATCCTCGAAAATCCTAAGCAACTCAAGGACCCTAGGAGAGAGTTGGGGATTTTTCAATTTTCGTATTTGAATTTTATCAAATAATGAAAGACGAGGATATTGGATTTTAATTATTTCTCTCCGGAAAACTATTTCAAAACAAATAAATGAGGGGAGATAATATGACTTCTCCAAAATAATTGAAATAACGGAGGAAAAATGTTAAAATCATTTTGGGATTTTATTTGATTTTATTTGGAAGTTTATTTTCCCTAGAAAAATTTGCACGCTTAAAAAGTTGCATTTTAGGGGCCAAGAAAAGTTCCTCTAGTTCTAAATATTTTATTTAGATGGAGAAAAACTTGTTTTGGAATTTTTAGATTTTTATTTATTTTTCTAGGAATTTTTCTTTTGGCGGAATGTTTTAAAAAAAAGGAAACGGACCCGTGCCCGATTGGGCCAAAGGCCCAGCCGAGCCAGGCCGGCCCACGAGCGCCGCCGCCTCCCTCTCCACGCCATTGCGTGGCGCTGACGCCGAGGGAGTCCGAGCCGACTCCACCCCGGCGCCCTTCCCAAGCCACCGCCCGCCCGCCCCTTTAAATGCCGCCGCCACCACCCGCCACCACCACCCGCCCCGAGCCAGCCGAGCCGCCGGAGCCCAGCGTCGCCGCCGCCCCCTCCCAGCGCCGTCGCCGCCGCCCTTCGTCGCCGCCGCCGCCCTCGCCGCCGCCCCCTCGCCGACCACGCCGGAGCCGCCCGCTCGCCGGACGCGCCTCGCCGGAGGTACCCGACCCCGCCGCCGGTTTATTTTGTTTTTTTAAGAAAACCCTTCGTTTAAAAAAAAAACCCTAGATCGTTTTTTTATATAGATCGGTTTATTTTCGTCGGTTTATTTATTTAACGAACGTCCGTTCATCCGTTCGTTTTAACGAACGCATTCACTGTTTAAGTTCTGTTAATGAACGTTCGTTCGTTTAGCAGTTCGTCGCTTTTCTTTTATCAGATTTATTCCGCGGTTATTCTGATCGCGATTTCTGATCCAATTTTCAAACCTGTTTATCTTTTCGCTCGTTTATCGGAATCAGGCGATTCAAGCGCCTGGAGTTTCGTATCGAAACCCTCTTTTCGAATAATCAACTCAACCAAGTTTTTATCTTTATAAAATTTGACTCTAGTTCAGATTAGTAAACGGACCTTGTTTTTCTCGCCGTTTGAGTTTCGTTGTTCCGTTTGGTTTGATTCTTTTTGCAAACCGGAGTTCTTAAGTTGAACTCTCCGTCAACCTCTTTCAGTTGAAGTTTCGTTTGTGCATCTTTGCTTGTTTACTTATGCATGTATTGTTTGCTTGCGATAGAATTCCCGGAGTGCGAAGCGTGTTACTACGAGTCTCTAGGATTCACGGATCGTCAGCAAGGCAAGTAACACTTGATCATATCTTTTCCTACCCAGTTTTTATGCATTAGTTTCAACCCTCAAACATTGCATGATTAGGATGTCATTAATTTGTGGGTTGGGAAGTAGATGATGAGGTAGGAACCTATTGCCTGTTACTTTCAAACCCTTGGGAGTTACTTCTACGTTATGCTTATACGCCATGCTATGCTCAGAGACGTGGTTTGGGTTTGAGAGATATTCACGACAGATGTGAGATTGTTAATTAATGGTTTACTATAAGGTGGCAACTTAAATACACATCTGGGTGGATTGAGGCACCTGGGAACCCAAGTGTTATGCGCTTTCTTGGAAATCCCGGGTACCCGTGTGATCTTCCTATGGACCGCCACACAGGCTCAAAGGGAACTGAGATTATTCATGCTAGGAACTTCCGTGTGCAGCCACAAGCTATTATGGGCTCTAGCATAGTTGAGTAAGTTACGTGAAGCTCTCAAGAGGTAGATCAGCAGGTAGTGGGTTTTATAGGTTTGGTATGATCTATCCGGAGTAGAGAGTTAATGTTTACGAAAGATCGTGTCTCGGTCATCCGCCTCTCAAACACCATGCAAAGGCGAGAATCCAACGGAGGCGATCGAGTCTTGTGGG
Organism: Aegilops bicornis; assembly: GCA_021605145.1. Classification (NCBI taxonomy): domain Eukaryota; kingdom Viridiplantae; phylum Streptophyta; class Magnoliopsida; order Poales; family Poaceae; genus Aegilops; species Aegilops bicornis. The sequence goes on along the minus strand of CM038673.1, from coordinate 792,558,252 downwards.
GAAAAGTGCACAAACCTCTGCAGAGTGTACAAACTAATGATGGTTAGCCGTGTCCCCGGTTATGGACGTTTCTGAGTATCTAGTACTTGAGTATTCACAAGTATCCCATCACTCTTAACTAATTTTGCTGGGTTGTTAACTACCTTAATTGGGATCATCTGAGTTGGGGGGTACCTTCTCAATGATGTTTCAACCACCATGATAGTTAAATTAAATTTATTCCTTTGATGTAGGGAAAAATTGGCTTTTCGCAAAACTGTAACCATAGAGCTTTCCACCAGCCATATATGCATGTAGTATAGCTTATTCTTTCATTACTCTATGTGTTACATTGCCAACATATTCCATGTGCAGACCCGTTCTCGGGCTGCAACGTGTTATGTTGCAGACTTTCCGCATAAGGAGTAAGGATTGTAGGTCGTTGCCGTGCAGCTCGCTTATGCCGTTGGAGTTGATGGACTCACTTTATCTTCCAAGCCTTCCATTTGTTATCGCATTAGATGGCCATCAGCATTATTATTGTAATAAGTTCTCTTTTGAGACATTCGATGTAATAAGTGTGTGATTGCTACTCTGTTATAAATCCTTCGAGTACTGTGTGTGTCAGAATTACCGATCCAGGGATGACACGGAAGCACAGAGACTTGACCATCTGAGGTCGGGTCGCTACACTATCCTTGCCTTTATGCCTAGCTAGGGGTGTTAAACGATAGCGCTTGTTGGGAGGCAACCCAATTTTATTTTTGTTTCTTGCTTTTTGGTTCTGTTTAGTAATAAGTAATTCATCTAGCCTCTGATTAGATGTGGTTTTATGTTTTAAATTAGTGTTTGTGCCAAGTAGAACCTTTGGGAAGACTTGGGTGAAGTCTTTGTGATCTTGCTGTAAAAAACAGAAACTTTAGAGCTCAGGAGATTAGCTGCCATGTTTTACTGGAGAGTCATATTTAGTTGATTATTTTTGAAGATGATTAATAGACAAATTCCTCACGTCCAGCAATTTATTTCAGAATTTGTGGAGTTCCAGAAGTATATGTTTGATCCAGGTTACTACAGACTGTTCTGTTTTTGACAGATTCTGTTTCTCATGTGTTCTTTGTTTATTTTGATGAATCTATGGCTAGTATCAGAGGGTATAAACCATAGAGAAGTTGGAATACAGTAGGTTTAACACCAATATAAATAAATAATGAGTTAATTACAGTACCCTATGGTGGTTATTTGTTTTCTTATACTAACGGAGCTCATAATATTTGCTATTGAGTTTTGTGTTGTGAAGTTTTCAAGTTTTGGGTAAAGATTTGATGGACTATGGAATAAGGATTGGCAAGAGCCTAAGCTTGGGGATGCCCAAGGCACCCCAAGGTAAAATTCAAGGACAACCAAAAGCCTAAGCTTGGGGATGCCCCGGAAGGCATCCCCTCTTCTGTCTTCGTCTATCGGTAACTTTACTTGAGGCTATATTTTTATTCACCACATGATGTGTGTTTTGCTTGGAGCGTCTTGTATGATTTGAGTCTTTGATTTTTAGTTTACCACAATCATCCTGGCTGTACACACCTTTTGGGAGAGACACACATGAATCAGAATTTATTAGAATACTCTATGTGCTTCACTTATATCTTTTGAGCTAGATAATCTTGCTCTAGTGCTTCACTTATATCTTTTAGAGCACGGTGGTGGTTTTATTTTATAGAAATTATTGATCTCTCATGCTTCACTTATATTATTTTGAGAGTCTTTTAGAACAGCATGGTAGTTTGCTTTGGCTATAAAATTAGTCCTAATATGATGAACATCCAAGATGGATATAATAAAAACTATCATATAAAGTGCATTGAATACTATGAGAAGTTTGAAACTTGACAATTGTTTTGAGATATGAAGATGGTGATATTAGAGTCATTCTAGTTGAGTAGTTGTGAATTTGAGTAATACTTGTTCTAAAGTTAGTGGTTCCCGTAGCATGCACGTATGGTGAACCGTTATGTGATGAAGTCGGAGCATGATTTATTTATTGATTGTCTTCCTTATAAGTGGCGGTCGGGGACGAGCGATGGTCTTTTCCTACCAATCTATCCCCCTAGGAGCATGTGCGTAGTACTTCGTTTCGATAACTAATAGATTTTTGCAATAAGTATGTGAGTTCTTTATGACTAATGTTGAGTCCATGGATTATACGCACTCTCACCCTTCCACCATTGCTAGCCTCTCTAATACCGCGCACCTTTCGCCGGTATCATACACCCACCATATACCTTCCTCAAAACAGCCACCATACCTACCTATTGTGGCATTTCCATAGCCATTCCGGGATATATTGCCATGCAACTTACCACCGTTCCGTTTATTATGACACGCTTCATCATTGTCATATTGCTTTGCATGATCATGTAGTGGACATCGTATTTGTGGCAAAGCCACCATTCATAATTCTTTCATACATGTCACTCTTGATTCATTGCATATCCCGATACACCGCCGGAAGCATTCACATAGAGTCATATTTTGTTCTAAGTATTGAGTTGTAATTTTTGAGTTGTAAGTAAATAAAAGTGTGATGATCATCATTATTAGAGAATTGTACCAAGTGAGGAAAGGATGATGGAGACTATGATTCCCCCACAAGTCAGGATGAGACTCCGGACGAAAAAAAGGAGGCCATAAAAAAGAGAGAAAAAGGCCCAAATAAAAAAATGAGAGAAAAAGAGAGAAGGGACAATGTTACTATCCTTTTGCCACACTTGTGCTTCAAAGTACCACCATGATCTTCATGATAGAGAGTCTCTTATGTTGTCACTTTCATATACTAGTGGGAATTTTACATTATAGAACTTGGCTTGTATATTCCAATATGGGCTTCCTCAAAATGCCGTAGGTCTTCATGAGCAAGCGAGTTGGATGCGCACCCACTTAGTTTCTTTTGTTGAGCTTTCATACACTTATAGCTCTAGTGCATCCATTGCATGGCAATCCCTACTCGCTCATATTGATATCTATTAATGGGCATCTCCATAGCCCATTGATACGCCTAGTTGATGTGAGACTATCTTCTCCTTTTTGTCTTCTCCACAACCACCATTCTATTCCACATATAGTGCTATGTCCATGGCTCACGCTCATGTTTTGCATGAAGATTGAAAAAGTTTGAGAACATCAAAAGTATGAAACAATTGCTTGGCTTTTCATCGGGGTTGTGCATGATTAAATACTTTGTGTGATGAACACAGAGCATAGCTAGACTATGATTTTGTAGGGATATCTTTCTTTGGCCATGTTATTTTGAGAAGACATGATTGCTTTGTTAGTATGCTTGAATTATTATTATTTTCATGTTAATATTAAATTTTTGTCTTGAATCTTTCGGATCTGAACACTCATGCCACGATAAAGGAAATTACGTTGAGAAATACGCTAGGTAGCATTCCACATAAAAAATTCTGCTTTTATCGTTTACCTACTCGAGGACGAGCAGGAATTAAGCTTGGGGATGCTTGATACGTCTCCAACGTATCTATAATTTTTTATTGTTCCATGCTATTATATTATCTGTTTTGGATGTTTAATGGGCTTTAGTAAGCACTTTTATATTATTTTAGGGACTAACCTATTAACAGAAGGCCCAGTGCAAATTGTTGTTTTTTGCCTATTTGAGTGTTTCGTAGAAAAGGAATATCAAACGGAGTCCAAATGGAATGAAACCTTCGGGAGAGTTATTTTTGGAACAAACGTGATCCAGAGGACTTGGAGTGGACGTCAGGAAAGAAGTGAGGAGGCCACATGGCAAGGAGGCGCGCCTGCCCCCCTGGGTGCGCCCCCACCCTCATGGGCCCCTCGCAGCTCCACTGACCTACTTCTTCCTCCTCTATATACCCATGTACCCCGAAAACATCCAGGAGCACCACGATACCCTATTTCCACCGCCTCAACCTTCTGTACCCGTGAGATCCCATCTTGGGGCCTTTTCCAGCGCTCCGCCGGAGGGGGAATCGATCACGGAGGGCTTCTACTCAACACCATAGCCTCTCCGATGATGTGTGAGTAGTTTACCACAGACCTTCGGGTCCATAGTTATTAGCTATATGGCTTCTTCTCTCTCTTTGGATCTCAATACAAAGTTCTCCTCGATTCTTTTGGAGATCTATTTGATGTAATTCTTTTTGCGGTGTGTTTGTCGAGATCCGATGAATTGTGGGTTTATGATCAAGATTATCTATGAACAATATTTGAATCTTCTCCGAATTCTTTTATGTATGATTGGTTATCTTTGCAAGTCTCTTTGAATTATCAGTTTGGTTTGTCCTACTAGATTGATCTTTCTTGCAATGGGAGAAGTGCTTGGCTTTGGGTTCAATCTCGCGGTGTCCTTTCCCAAAGGATGTTAGGGGCAGCAAGGCACGTATTGTATTGTTGCCATCAAGGATAAAAAGATGGGGTTTATATCATATTGCTTGAGTTTATCCCTCTACATCATGTCATCTTGCCTAATGCGTTACTCTGTTCTTATGAACTTAATACTCTAATTGCATGCTGGATAGCGGTCGATGTGTGCAGTAATAGTAGTAGATGCAGAATCGTTTCGGTCTACTTGTGGCGGACGTGATGCCTATATACATGATCATGCCTAGATATTCTCATAGTTATGCACTTTTCTATCAATTGCTTGACAGTAATTCGTTCACCCACCGTAATACTTATGCTATCTTGAGAGAAGCCACTAGTGAAACCTATCCACCCGGGTCTATTTTCCATCATATAAGTTTCCAGTCTATTTTTACTTTGCATTCTTTACTTTCAGTTTATATCATAAAAATACCAAAAATATGTATCTTATTATCTCTTTCATATCTCACTTTTGCAAGTGGCCGTGAAGGGATTGACAACCCCTTTATTGCGTTGGTTGCAAGGTTCTTATTTGTTTGTGCAGGTATAAGGTGATTTGCGTGTAACCTCCTACTAGATTGATACCTTGGTTCTCAAAAACTGAGGGAAATACTTACGCTACTTTGTTGCATCACCCTTTCCTCTTGAAGGGAAAAACCAACGCAAGCTCAAGAGGTAGCACTTGCCCGGCCTTGGCAACGACTACAGCAACGGCGGCCAGCTGCTCGGCGGAGCCGATGTCGGATTGTGGGTTGCGACAAAACCCTCAAGGTTTGAACACTGGGGTGCGCACGAAGATCTCCCCCTACCGATCCACGTCCTAGCTTCGCTAAGATCTCAAGGGCTGACTCGACGAACTCACAGCACAAGGGACACAAGATTTATACTCATTCGGGCCACCGTTGTGGTGTAATACCCTACTCCAGTGTGGTGGTGGTGGATTGCCTCTTGGGCTGAGGACGAACAGTACAAGGGGAAGAACAGCCTCCTGAGGCGAGGTGTTCTTGTGCTTGGTGAACTTGTGTGGGTGAGGATTACTCACGTGAGATGAGATGCCCTCCGAATGAGTTATGTCCTACGGTGGTGGCTAGTCCTATTTATATGGGCCCTGGTCCTCTCCCCAAATATTGAGCGGGAAGGGAGCCAACAACGGCCAATTTGAAAGGGGACAGCTAGTACAACTTATCCTGACAAAAGCAGTCTTTGCCTGCAAAAGGCTCTGGTGGTGACGCCGCCTTGGGCTCCACGGTGACCTCCATCTTGTCGTCCTTCTGGTCTTGGTCTCGTTGCACTGATATGGAAACCTTTGCTTGATGCCTCGGTACTCCGCGCCTGCGCTTGCCTCCTTAGCACCAAAGAGGAAACAAGGACACTGTGCGCACTGGCGCCCGCCTGGTCTCGGTCGTCATGGCTCACGTCATGGGAACCTCGCGAGGTTTTCCTTGCCTTGATCTCTCCGCCCCTCACGAGCCAACCTGGTGAGGCCACTCCCGAAGGGGTCTTGTGACATCCGCCTCGCGAGGCTTGGCCCCTCGCGAGGGTCTTGAGTGCTTGTTGGTGAAGGTGGGCCGTACAGGCCCGCTCGCAGAGCCACACCGTAGGCTGCAGGCAGGCAAGTCTGGGACCCCCATTCCCAGAACGCCGACAGTAGCCCCCGGGCCCAAGGCGCGCTCGGGCTTGGCTTCGAGGCGAAGCCAAAGGTCAAGTGCGGAGCGCCGCGGGCCCCAATAGCCTGCGGCCTTGGTTGACGCGGTGGCGGTTGATTGGACGTGGGCGTCTCCGCTTCCCCATGCTGCCTCGGCAACTGCCAGACTTGACAAGTCCCTGCGACATGCAAGGAAAAACCATCATTACCTATGATCGTGGGGGGCGCTGGTTGGCCTTCTCCTGCTATAAATGGGGAGGGGGGCGGAGACCCCGTCGCTCGTCTCTTCCCATTCTGCTTGCTTCTCCCCCTCTGCTCCATCGCCGACACCAATGGCACCGTCGAGGAGGTTCTTTGTCGCGGAGAAGGGGAAGGCCCCTCGCGAGGGGCCCGGCTCTCCGGCGCCCAAGCGTGGACGCGGCCGTCCCCGCAAGCACACTGCGACCCCCCGTTCCTGGGGTGGCACCACTGCGCGTGGCAGGGGTCGCTCCGGTCGGGGCAGCCTTGTCGATGAAGGGAGACGTGCCGTGGTTGCGTGGCCTCCTGGCCGCGCTTCCACTCGGCGGAGGTGCTGTCGGAGTTTGTCGTCTGGTCGGAGAACCCGGCCGACAACTGGCTTCAGCTCCCGTGCTTCCTTGTCTACGAGCTGCCAGCCTCTGGTCCAGGCAGGCTCTGGCTGCAGGCGGACGGTTGCTGCAGTAGGGCTTCTTGGGTTGCGGTCGAGATCTCCGCTGCGGGCAACATAGCTCTGGCCCGCGGTTGGCAGACGTCCGCCCGCACGCGCGGCCTGGGCAGGCGATGCACCCTCCATTTCAAGTACGACGGTGATGCGACCCTCTATGTGAGGGTGTTTAGGAAGATGGTCGCCGCGTCGGGTGCTGCCCCGAGGTGAACGACGGCGAGGAGGTGCTTGGCCTTGGCGACAGTCGTGACGAGCACTACAAAAAAAAGACACATTCGTGACATTTTGGGCCGAACGAATTTTTTTCTGTCATGCATATGACACTTCTATGACGATAATTGTGACAAAACCCGGTATCATCATAGATGTGGTGGGCTCCTACTTCTATGACAAAAATCATGATGTAAAATGGGCTCTTCGTCACAGGCAGGTTGGAGAAGCAGCTGCATGACATTCTTTGGGCCGTCCATGACGGAAAAACCGTGGTAGAAGCGAGGGGAGGAAAATTTTGGGGAGTTCCGGTTATGGTGGGAGGTCGGGGCCGAGCGATGCGCTGCTTTCTCGTGACACGACGCTGCGGCGTGTGTGTGAGGCGTTGGCTCTAATCGCACCCGGCGAGGCGTTGGGCTCTAACTGAACCCGAGCTATTGCACCGCAGTTACGTTCTCGAACCCGGCGATCGATCGATGGCTGTTAATCGAACCCGATTGAGCGATTCGCTTCGCTCTCGCCGCTAATCAAGCCGATCGATGCTGCCTCAGGGATGAACAGTGAGCGTTGCAGGGGGAGGGGGGTTTGGATGAACAGTGAGCGGTGGTGTTTGCCTCTGGATGAACAGGACCCCGTGGTGTGGTGGAGGGCTGGATGAACAGTAGACGGTGGAGGGGTGCCCGTGGAGGGGTGGTTGAACAGGACCCCGTGGTGTGGAGGGCTGGATGAACAGTAGATGGTGGAGGGGTGGGTTGCGCGGGAGGGGGGGTGGGGTTGGATGAACAGTGAGCGGTGGTGTTTGCCTCTGGATGAACAGGACCCCGTGGTGTGGTGGAGGGTTGGATGAACAGTAGACGGTGGAGGGGTGCCCGTGGAGGGGTGGTTGAACAGGACCCCGTGGTGTGGAGGGCTGGATGAACAGTAGATGGTGGAGGGGTGCCCGTGGAGGGTGGTTGAACAGGACCCCGTGGTGTGGAGGGCTGGATGAACAGTAGACGGTGGAGGGTGGTTGAACAGTAGCCGGTGGAGTAGCGTGCGGTGGAGGCTAGATGAACAGGAGCCCGTGGAGGCTGGCGGAGGTCGACAGTAGCCCATGGAGGCTGGAGGAGGTCGACGGTGGAGATGAACAGTATCCCGTGGAGTCCTGCTTTTGCGATGCGCCACACCCTCCCGGCGATGAACAGGACCCCGTTTGACCGTAGCGCTCCAACACAAGTCCATTTCGTCCATTTTGCGGTACGCCACACCCTCCCGATCAACAGGACCCCCGTTTCGACCGTAGGAGGTCTGTTTCGTCCATTTTGCGGTACGCCACACCCTCGATCAACAGACCCCGTTTTGATGTAGGAGGTCCATTTCCTCCGTTTTGCGATGCGCGGACCCCTCCCGATCAACAGGACCCGTTTTAACGTGGCGGTCGAACACAAGGCCGTTTCTCCGCTTCTGCGATACGCCAGGCCTCGTTTCCATCGCCTGTTCCGTCCAAGCCGGTTGGCTCCCACGCGTTTCGTTGCCTCCCGATGAACACGACGCATTCCGTTGCCTCCCGATGAACACAACGCATTCCGTTGCCTCCCCATGAACACGACGACGACGCTGTTTTTCCGTTCCGACCCAGCCATGTACACGAGCCCTCGCCGTACGTATGCGCGAGTAGGCGTTCGAGACCCTGCCCGTATGTATGCGTGACGTGGGTCAGATTTTCTTTCTTGCACCTGCCGCTATACGTGCGTGTACATGCTACGCGGCACCTCTACTACGACACGTGCGCGCCTCTACAACGACCAGTATGTACGTACACGTTCGAGACCAGAATGACAACGCTACGTATGCTTCGACCAGGTGGGTCCCGACTGTCAGGCACTTCCTTGCGTGCGAAAATGTAGCTGGTGGGTCCCAGCAGTCAGAGGGGCGAATCGTATTTTTTTTGCCCGAACGCACTTCCTTTGCGTGCAAAGATGTAGCTGGTAGGTCCCAACAGTCAGGGGGGCGAATTGTTTTTTTTTTGCCCGGACACACTTCCTTGCGTGTGAAGATGTAGCTGGTAGGTCCCAGCAGTCAGGGGGGCGAATCATTTTTTTTGCCCGGACACACTTCCTTGCGTGCGAAGATGTAGCTGGTGGGTCCCAGAAGTCAGGGGGAAATGTTTTTTTCACGAAATACGGTGGCCCGTCCGGTGGGTCCCCGCTGTCAGGTGGAGGAATCATTATTTTGCGTGTAATAAGGAGGCACTTCCTTGCTGCGGCCGTGGACCCAGCTGTCAGCCTCTCCACGTACAGTCCACGTCCGATGGAAGTCGTTCCTTGACCACGTTGACCACGCCGCGCCGAGAGCACCACGGCGGTGGACGACGGCGAGGCCTAGGAAGGGGACGACTTGGAGCCGGGGAAGACACATCAGTGGATGCCCACGCGAAGAGGAGTACGAGGGTTCACTGGTTCGGCTGCGGTGTGAGGCTGTTGTCGCCGCAGAATAACAGGGGGTGTGGGTGAGTAGAGGGATGGCCTGGCCAGCGGTGGGAGTAGTAGGGGGCGGTGAGGCCTCCGCGGCATCACAGCCGGCCACGGGAGGCAGGAGCACGCGGCACGACCGGTGCTGGTTTGGGCGGCTGGAGCAAGAAGACCAGAGGTTGAAGAAGCACTACGGCCGTTGGATGAACATCGTACGGTAACAGGAGCTAGAATCGTTCATATTGACTAAGTTGACAAAGCCCTCCGTCCCCGTCAACTTGGTAGGCCCACAAGTCAGCCTCCCACTATGCTGGGTTCCAGCTGGTAGGGGGAGTATTCATTTTTTGTGCGTAATAAGGAGGCACTTCCTTGCGTGCGAAGATAGCTGGTGGGTCCGACATGTCAGCTGGGGGCACGTTTTATTCGTGAAATACAGAGGCCCTTCCGGTGGGTCCCAGATGTCAGGTGGAGGAATCATTATTTTGCGCGTAATAAGGAGGCATTTCCTTATGTGCGGCCGTGGACCCAGCTGTCAGCCTCTCCACGCACAGTCTACTTCCGATGGTGTCGTTCGTTGACCACGTTGACCATGCCGCGCCGAGCGCATCCAAGGTGGTGGACGACGGCGAGGCCCCGGACAGCAACGAGTCGGAGATGGGAAGACGCGGGAGTAGAGTCACAGACGGAAAGGTGTACGAGGGTTAACTGGTTCTAGTGCGGTGTGGTTCGGCAGTCGGTGGAGAAGAACAGGAGGTGTGGAGGGGTGGCAGGATGGCCTGGCCAACGGTGGACTAGCTCTTCATAGCGAAGCGTGCTAAGCAGAGCTGCTAGCAGCAGGAGGCGGGAGGTGGTCCCGGCGGTGCTGGAGGAAGAAGACGAGAGATTGAAGATAGATGCCGGTCGTTGGATGTAAATCCAACGGCTAACATATCAGAATCATTTGTTGACTAAACTGACAATGACTTGCGTTGGCTTCGACTTATTGGCCCACATTTCAGCCTCCAAAAATGTGGCACGTATTCAACCCATTTTTTCAGAATTTACAGTCTTTTTTTGTGCGGTAGAATTTACAGTCAATTTGATCTTTTTTTGAATTACAGCCATTAGCTGGGCTGGGTGAACAAATAATGTAGCGTCCATGCGGCCTGTTTATTTTATTTCCTAAAAAATTACAGGCCAGTTGCACTTTCTCGAAATACACGATTTTGCTGGGCTGATTCTAATTATAATGTTGGGTTGGACCAGCAATGTTATCAAAAAATAAAAAGGGGCTGAGCATTTTGCTATAAATATATATAAATAATAAATGATATTATTACATTCGTCCTTAAATCTTACCAAGCTTTTGTACACAATCACTAGGATTTTCGTGCCAAAACAATCCAGGATTTTATTTGTTAAGAAATTATTTTTATAAGTGGATATTGTTTTATTACATATGTAAATATCTGTTAAATATATGATGACAATAAAAATAATATATAATAACATATAAAATAATTTAAATATATATAATATAATTAGAAGGGAAACATAAGTTGGACTCATGCGTTCCTATTCTTATATAGAAAAATAGAACAGACCTCTACGCTTTTCTTCAAAAAATACATAAATTGGGCTGCCAAAAATAAAACCTCAGATGGGAGGTCCATAGGCCGGTCGATACATGACGGCCCTAAGAAAATACAAACAGTCCTATGGACCTCCCATCCGAGGTCGTGGGCTGCGCATGTTAAAAATGAAAGCCTACACGGGGCAGCCCAAAACCACGTCCAACACTTGCCAAAACTTCGTCCCTCGTTTTCTCTGTGTTTCGCACACACGATATTGTGTGGGCATTTTGATTGTGCATCATATGAAGATATGCTATGCATGAATGTTGATCAACATGATGTTAACTGGCTGGTAGTTCCATTTTCGACCATGAATAAAACTTCCAACATGATGTTAACCCTGTTTGAAAAGGCCGTGTTAATATAAATGCTCTGCCTCTGAAAGTTGCAGTTTCTTATCTGAAACTGAACTTGCAGTTTCTTATCTGAAACTAAAACTTGCAGTTTCTTCTCTGAGAATCACATTGTCTGCACTTTTATACTCCTATGAAACTACATTTTTTAAGTGCTAAAAATAGATCTCTAGAATTCATAAAATACTTCATATGCTCAATGCTGCAAATCTGAAATTCAAAAGACATTCATATCTGAAAGTACTCTCAAAATACACAACACAAAACACAATTCACAACCTGCAAATACTGACAACCCTAAGCTCCTCCTGTCAATTCACAACCTCCCCGACTATTGGGCTGGGGGGGCAGCCCCCTCCCATTCCTCGGCGGCAGACAGCCGCCCCGTGAGACGATGTGAACGGCGAGGGAGACCATGACGGGGAAGCGTCGTCGGGCTAACTGATTTTCTCCTCTTGCAGTTGAGTTCGGACGATGAAGACTCCACCGGCTCGCTGGGGTTTCTGCGAAACATAAAACATGCAACAAACAGGAACTGACACTGGGCACTGGATCAATATGTTAGTCCCAAAAATAGTATAAAAAGTTGCCAAAAGTATATGAAAGTTGTATAATATTGGCATGGAACAACCAAAAATTATAGATACGATGGAGACGTATCAGGGCTCGAATGAGGATGCCTCACGAAAAAATAGTCGAAAGGCAGAGGAAGGAAAAATGCTCACGAGGGCGCCTGCCTAGCCCCCTCACGAGGTGTGCGAGAGAGAGAGAGAGAGTACAGGCTAAACTGGAGCCGGAAACAGCGATAAAAGGCGACAGCACCAAATCAGCAAAGAACTCCAGAAGCAAATATCAATAGAAAGAGGGCGAGCCAACTACGGAAAGCAACTGAAAAGCTGCATCCGGCACCTAGTCTAGTCTTCAAGTCTTCTCACCAGCGTGGAGCTAAGTGCTGCCACTTGGACGTGGGAGGGAGCCCCCAAGGCTCGAGGGCGGCTCCTGAGACTCCGGGGCGTGTACAACCCCACTCATTATTACGTGAGAGTGTCACGGGCGGAGATCTTCACAGGCGTTGGGCCTTCTTCACAGGCGCTGGGCCTTTCTTCATGGGTATAACTTCTGAAGGTGCTGGATGTTCCAGGCATTCTGGATGGGTACCCCGTCCTGCGTCTCTAGGCATGCGGCGCCAGGCCTGGAGACGTGGGCGACCTTGAACGGGCCCTCCCACATGGGTGAGAGCTTATGCAACCCTTCCCCGGAGAGCACCCGCCTCAGGACGAGGTCACCCACCTTGAGAGTCCTGGAGCGGACGCTGCGACAGTGGTACCGCCGCAGCGCCTGCTGGTATCTTGCCGCCCGTAGTGCAGCTTCGCGGCGGCGTTCCTCCCCCAGCACGAGGTCCATCCCCCGCGTGGCGTCCTGCTGCGTCTCATCAAACGCCAGGACCCGTGCGGAGCGATGCTTGACCTCGTGAGGGAGGACCGCTTTTGCTCTGTAGACGAGGAAGAACGGGGTCTCGCCCGTTGGCTTGGTGGCGGTGGTGCGGATTGACCACAACATAGACTAGAGCTCGTCGTGCCAGCCCCTGCTGCAGGCTTCGAGCTTCTTCTTGAAGGTCCTGGTCTTGAGGCCCCTCAGGACCTTCGCGTTGGCGCGTTCGGTTTGTCCATTGCTCTGGGGGTACACCATCGAAGCGTATCAGATCTGCGTTCCAAGGTCAGCACAATATGTTTTGAAGAGATTACTGGTGAACTACGAGCCATTGTCGGTGATGATGCGGTTGGGGACCTCGAAACGGCTCACGAGGCCCTTGATGAACTTGACCACAGAGGCGGCCGGGATGGTGCGGACGGCTTCCACCTCCGCCCATTTGGTGAACTTGTTGATGGCAACGTAGAGGTACCGGTAGCCCCCTGGCGCTCGAGGGAATGGGCCAAGGATGTCCAGTCCCCAGACTGCGAACGGCCACGAGAGTGGGATGGTCTGGAGGCCCTGAGCCGGCTGATGGATTTGCTTGGCATGGAATTGACAGGCCTCGCAGGACCTCACCAGCTCAGCTGCGTCGTTGAGCGCCGTAGGCCAGTAGAATCCGTTGTGGAATGCCTTGCCAATGAGGGTTCGTGACAACGAATGGTGCCCGCAGTCCCCACCGTGTATGTCAGCTATTAGCTCTTTCCCCTGTTCCCTGGAGATACAACATAGTGAAACGTCATTTGGTCGCTTCCTGTATAACTCACCGTCCCGGATGCAGTACGCCGTGGCCTGCCGGGCCACACGCTCCGCATCCTCTTCCTTCTCCGGCAACGTCCCTTGCATCAGGTATTCCTTGTATTCCTTGGTCCATCATCCCTCCTGGGGCTCGAGCACTAGGAGTAGGCGCGCTCCCGAGGTCGGGCCACAGGCTGGGGCTCATGTGGCAGGCGACTGCGGGAGTTCCTCCCGAGGCTGAGCTGTTCTTGAAAGCGGTGGTGTTGCTGATGGCTTGAAGAGACGCTCCTTGAAGACGCCAGGCTCTTGGTGCTGCCGCTTGGATGCCCTTCTGGCGATGACGTCAACTTCTTTGTTGGTGCCACGGGGCACGTGCTGCAGCTCCAGGCCCAGGAACTGCTTCTCCATCTTGCGCACCTCCGCGAGGTATGCTTCCATGTGCTCGTCCTTCGGCTCGTATACCTTGTTGGAGAAGTTGACGAGGAGCTGCGAGTCGCCCCTAACGGTGAGACGCTTCACCCCCAGAGCTGTCGCAACTTTCAGGCTAGCAATGAGGTCTTCGTATTCTACGATGTTGTTGGAGACCTTCTCGCCCTGCTGAAAGCAAAGATGCACAACGTAGTAGAGCTTGTCCTGAGTGGGTCAGATGAGCACTGCTCTAGCCCCCACGCCCTGGTGTGCGAAGGCACCATCGAAATACATGACCCAGCCGTCAGGCACCTCACTTCCCGGCGAGAGGGACTGATCCTCGCCTATTTCAAGCGTCGGGGCGTCCGTCCATTCTGCCACGAAATTAGCGTGTGCGGCTCCCTTGATGACCCTGGTGGTGCTGAGCTCCAACTGGAATGCCTGCAACTCGATGTTCCACTCAGCAACCCTTCCAGCAGAGTTGGGGATCTTGAGCACTCTCTCCAATGGGTAGGCTGAGATGACCTACGTGGAGAGCCTGATGGCTGGAACCCACGAGGTCCATGGTCGCACGCAAGGAAAGTTCCTCCTTATTAAGCTGAAAAAATGTTTCCTCCACCTGACAGCTGGGACCCACCGGATGTATCTTCGCACGGAAGGAAGTGCCTCCTTGTTATGCGAAAAAAATTATTCCTCCCATTGACAGCTGGGACCCGTCAGATTTGGTGGCTGACTTGTGGGCCTACTAAGCGGACGTGTACGTAGGGCTTTGTCAATTTAATCAACAAATGATTCTAGCAGCTGGACCATTGGATGTTAATCCAACAGCCATGCTCCTTCTTCAACCTCTGTTCTTGCTCCTGTCTCTCTATTGGCGGCATCGCGGCTGTGCTGCCACGCACCCGAACCAGTCAAGTTTCCCACTCCTCTCCATTTGCGACTCCACTGCCCCATCTTCCCCATCTCCGGGTCATTCCAGTCTGGGGCCTCGCCGTCATCCACCGACCTTTGGTGCGCTCGGCACGGTGTGTTCTGGTCAACAACCGAGAGTCATTGGAAGATGACTGTACGTGAGAGGCTGACAGTGGGGACGCACCACGCCCATGGACGCATGCATGCAACAGAACGCGGTTGTGATACATCTCCAACATACCTAAAATTTATGAAGTATTCATGATATTATATTATCCATCTTGGATGTTTAATGGGCTTTACTATGCACTTTTATATTATTTTTGGGACTAACCTATTAACCCAGAGCCCAGTGCTAGTTTCTGTTTTTCCCTTGTTTCAGTGTTTCGCAGAAAAGGAATATCAAACGGAGTCCAAACGGAATGAAACCTTCGGGAGCGTGATTTTTGGAACGAACGTGATCCAAGAGACTTGGAGTTGAAGTCAGGGAAGCTTCGATGTGGCCACGAGGCAGGGAGGCGCGCTTGCCCCCCTGGGCGCGCCCCCACCCTCGTGGGCCCCTCGTGGCTCCCCGACTGGCTTCTTTCGCCTATATATATCCATATACCCTAAAAACATCCGGGAACATAATAGATCGGGAGTTCCGCCGCCGCAAGCCTCTGTAGCCACCAAAAACCAATCGAGACCCTGTCCCGGCACCTTGCCGGAGGGGGGATCCCTCACCGGTGACCATCTTCATCATCCCAACGCTCTCCATGACGAGGAGGGAGTAGTTCACCCTTGGGGCTGAGGGTATGTACCAGTAGCTATGTGTTTGATCTCTCTCTCTCTCTCTCTCTCTCTCTCTCTCGTGTTCTTGAGGTGATACGATCTTGATGTATCGCGAGCTTTGCTATTATAGTTGGATCTTATGATGTTTCTCCCCCTCTACTCTCTTGTAATGGATTGAGTTTTCCCTTTGAGGTTATCTTATCAGATTGAGTCTTTATGGATTTGAGAACACTTGATGTATGTCTTGCCGTGCTTATCTTTGGTGACAATGGGATATTCACGTGATCTACTTGATGTATGTTTTGGTGATCAACTTGCGGGTTCCATGAACTTATGCATAGGGGTTGGCACACGTTTTCATCTTGACTCTCTGGTAGAAACTTTGGGGCACTCTTTGAAGTTCTTTGTGTTGGTTGAATAGATGAATCTGAGATTGTGTGATGCATATCGTATAATCATACCCACGGATAGTTGAGGTGACATTGGAGTATCTAGGTGACATTAGGGTTTTGGTTGATTTGTGTCTTAAGGTGTTATTCTAGTACGAACTCTATGATAGATCGAACGGAAAGAATAGCTTCGTGTTATTTTACTACGGACTCTTGAATAGATAGATCAGAAAGTATAACTTTGAGGTGGTTTCGTACCCTACCATAATCTCTTCGTTTGTTCTCCGCTATTAGTGACTTTGGAGTGACTCTTTGTTGCATGTTGAGGGATAGTTATATGATCCAATTATGTTATTATTGTTGAGAGAACTTGCACTAGTGAAAGTATGAACCTTAGGCCTTGTTTCAAAGCATTGCAATACCGTTTGTGCTCTTTTACCACTTGTTACCTTGCTGTTTTTATATTTTCAGATTACAAATACCCATATCTATCATCCATATTGCACTTGTATCACCATCTCTTCGCCGAACTAGTGCACCTATACAATTTACCATTGTATTCGGTGTGTTGGGGACACAAGAGACTCTTTGTTATTTGGTTGCAGGGTTGTTTGAGAGAAACCATCTTCATCCTACACCTCCCACGGATTGATAAACCTTAGGTCATCCACTTGAGGGAAATTTGCTACTGTCCTACAAACCTCTGCACTTGGAGGCCCAACAACGTCTACAAGAAGAAGGTTGCGTAGTAGACATCAAGCTCTTTTCAGGCGTCGTTGACGGGAGGTGAGTGCTTGAAGGTATATCTTTAGATCTTGCAATCGAATCTTTTTGTTTCTTGTTTTATCACTAGTTTAGTCTATAAAAGAAAACTACAAAAAAATGGAATTGAGTTTGTCTCATACGCTTCATCTTTTTAATATCTTTCGTGAGAATGATGGGAAGGAAAAATGTGCTCAAGTGCTATTAGAAGAAGTCTATAAAATGTTTGGCACTAAATCTTTGAATGGTGAGCATGATTGCAATGTTGTTAGTGTGAACTCTTTGAATATCCATAGTACTAATGATTATTGCACTAGTCATGATGAAAATATCTCTTATAAGCTTGTCGATTTTTGTGGAGTGCATAGAGTTTGCAAGTACATACCAAATAGAGAAGATAGATTCTACAAGAGGCATAAATATTTAGAAACTAAATGGTTGCAAGAAGGGCTAAATGTGAGTGCTGAAAATTTAAAATATCTTTGCCATACTTGTGAACTTTGCAATGAACATGGTCATTTAAATATCAAATGCAAATTGTTTCATGATCGAATCATGTCCAAAAATTGTGATGATTTGATTTCCCTTGCACATCATAATGAACTTAGTTTGCTTTTGGGTTATGAAGAAATGAAATGTCAAACTAAGCATATTCCAGAATATAACCTTGAGAAATTCCTCGATATTGATCTAGAAGAAATTTATATGTATTGTGCGGTGAATTGCATTGAAAATCCTTATATTGCTAATTACATAAAGAAAAGAAAACAAATAGAAGATTAAGAGAACACTAACGAAAGGGAAGAGACTTCCCAATATTCTCCTATTATTTCTTATGATGAATCAGGTAACGAGGAGGAGCCTTCTATTCAACCAATCTCATTAATAAGGAGCTCCAAAAAGAGGATTGAACCCACACATGACGTGAAGAAGAAAAAGAAAAGACAGAGAAGCAAAGGTAGAAAGGTATCTCTCCCAAATGATGTTGCTACTATTACCCATTGTGATGATGATAATTGCTATACTATTGGTGTTATCCATAATATTAATGATGAGAGTGATTATGCTTATGATATGAAAAGGCCCAAGCTTGGGGATGCTATGTTTGATGAGAATGACAAGTTTGAGAATATATTTGCTGCAATTAATGTTTGTCCCAAGCTTGGGGATGCTATGTTTTATGAAGATGATATTTTTAGCCTCCCAAGTTTTGACGGGCAAATTTATTATGATGATAGCATGCCTCCTACTTATGATGATTATATTGATGAAAGTGGGTTTGGAAGAGTGTCAACTTTAGGAAGTAATGATCCCACTATTTTGGAGGGTGTTGAATCTTATAATATTTATGAAAGTGGATTTGGAGAGGTCTTGACTTTATTTAGTGATGAATCCACTATTTCGGAAGAGGTTTCAATTGATTATGATGAGAACAAAGTTGCTACTTATGATGATTATTGTGATGAAACTTATGCTATAAAAATTAGTGATGATTATATTTATAAAACTTTTCATGATTATGATTACCCTTTTTATGAACATTACTCTTTTAATGTGGAAACAATTTATAGTATTCGAGTCTCTTATGATACTCCCACTATTCCGAAAGAGAAGAATTTTGCTTATGTGGAGAGTAGTAAAATTTCAATGCAAGTAGATCATGAAAAGAATGCTTTAGGTGCTGGTTATATTGTTGAATTCATTCATGATGCTACTGAAAATTATTATGAGGGAGGAATGTATGCTCGTAGGAATTGCAATAATATGAAGTTTCCTCTCTATGTGCTTAAAGTTTTGAAGTTATGCTTGTTTTGCCTTCCTATGCAAGTTGATTCTTGTTCCCATAAGTTGTTTGCTCACAAAATCCCTATGCATAGGAAGTGGGTTATACTTAAATGTGCTAGTCATATTCTTCATGATGCTCTCTTTATGTTCCAATTCTTATCTTTTATGCCAGCATCATTGAAATCATCATGCCTAGCTAGGGGCGTTAAACGTTAGCGCTTGTTGGGGGGCAACCCAATTTTTATTTCTTTCTTCCTTTTTGGTTCTATTTAGTAATAAATATTTAATCTAGCCTCTGGTTAGATGTGGTTTTATGTTTTAATTAGTGTTTGTGCCAAGTAAGACCTATAGGATCTTCTTGGATGATAGTTATCTGATCTTGTTGAAAATTCCAGAAACTTTCTGTTCACGAAATCAATTGTTTAAAATCACCAGAATGTGATAAAATACTGATTCCAATTGCAGCAGATTAATAATCAAATTATCTAGGCCGTCCTATTTTGGTAGAATTTTTTGAGTTCCAGAAGTTTGCGTTAGTTACATATTATATGAAGTGTGAATGCTAGCAGGTGCACAAGTTTGATCAATGATAATTTCGATCACCTTTTCTAGCATCATCATATGTCATAACATTAGCTCAACTCATAGAACTTTTCATGATCAAGTAACAAACTATTCACATGTTAAATTATAGATCATAAACTTTGTTGAAAACTAACAAACCGTGTTATTAGTCATCAAACAATTACAATTCATCTTATTTTCAGGAAGAGTCTATGTCAGAGCTTTGATTCAGCAAACTTCACATACTCAACTATCATTTAGTCTTCCATGATTTCTACCATTTAAAACATATTTTTAGAACAAATAGTATTCATCGAACACAGAGAAATATAGGGGCTTAATGTTTCGCCTCCCAACCTTTTACCTCAAGGGTAATGTCAACAATAATAATTCATGCTCAAATATATTTGAATGGCCATATATGCTTAGATCTTCCCATCACATGATGCTTTCCAACTAAAGAGTGGGTTGGAATGAGAAGGAATACTATTGACTCTTGCATAAAAGTAAAATATAGGCCCTTCGCAGAGGGAAGCAGAGATTTGCAGAGGTGCCAGAGCTAGAGGCTAAAACATAGATGAAAATAATTTGAGAGGTATGCTTTCATTGTCAACATAACAACCAAGAGTTCCCAATATCTTCCATACTAGATACATTATAGGCGGTTCCCACGCAGAAAGGTAAAGTTTTTACTCCCCCTCCACCAACATTCACACTCCATGGCTTGTCCGAAACAATGGGTGCCGGCCCAACTATCAACATTCCTGGGGAGTTTTGTTTAAATTATTTGTGATTTTGTTTTTGATCTTTTGATCATAGGATTGGGCATCCGATTACCAGCCATTTTCTCGTGAATGATGAGCGGAGTCCACTCATCGTGAGAATAACCCACCTAGCATGGAAGATCTTGACAGCCCCTATTCGCTACATGAGCGATTCGGGCATCTGAGCAGATTATTATTTGAAGGTTTAGAGTTTGGCACATGCAAATTTACTTGGAACGACAGGTAAATACCGCATATAGGTAGATATGGTGGACACTCATGGAAGAACTTGGTTCAAGGAATTTGTATGCACAAGAAGTATTCCCGCTTAGTACAGATATTTTGGCTAGCAAAGGATTCTAAATAGCAAGCACCACATGTTAGAGGATTAACAATATAACTTCTATACAAATATACCCAAGCATAACTCATTATGTTGTCTTCCTTGTCCAGCTTCAACTAATTTGCTCAGGTTTGAAAATAATTAATGGGGCTCACAATCATAGAAGATGTCTAAGATAGTATATTTATATGTGAAATATCTCTTCCTTCAATATTCTTTCATGAATTGTTCAAGTGACCAATACAATGTTTGCTAACCTTCAATAAATTTACCACCTCTACTTCTTATATGTGAAGTCATTACTCCCCATGGGATAAGCATATGAAACATATATAATTTCATATTTATGATATTCAAATCATACAACTATTTACTCATAGGATATAAGTGAAGCACATGAGTAAATGACAAACTACTCCAAAAAGATATAAGTGAAGATCAATGAGTAGTTAAATAATTATGTAGCTATGTGAAGACTCTCTCTCATTTAAGAATTTCAGATCTTGGTATTTTATTCAAACAGCAAGCAAGGCTAAAGAAACTAAAATGACGCTCCAAGCAAAACACATATCATGTGGTGAATAAAAATATAGCTCCAAGTAAAGTTACCGATGAACGAAGACGAAAGAGGGGATGCCTTCCGGGGCATCCCCAAGCTTAGGCTTTTGGTTGTCCTTTAATATTACCTTGGGGTGCCTTGGGCATCCCCAATCTTAGGCTCTTTCCACTCCTTTCTTTTTGTCCATCCGATCCATATTCCCATAGTCAAGTATCTCATTTTGTGATTTCGACGTAGGAACTGCGCCAGGCCGTAAAGGATATAAACAGCCTGCCTCCACAACCCGAAGATCCGGAAACGGTTCCTCGATCTGGCCTCCCAAGAGGATCCGGACATATCGGTGGAGCTGATCGATGGGGTATTTCACCAGCTGAGCATTGATAATGCCCTGGTTGCCATTACGGCCGATTACCCCGGAATACTTCCTGCCTCGCATGTAACTGAGACCGAAGCCCCAATACTTTGAGAATGATTCATCCTTGCTTATTTCTTATCACCGTACACCAACGGTGTTTTGCAGGGGAAGCCCTTAAGGCGGAAGGCCGAGCCTGCGGCGGCTAGCCAACAAGGGGCAGACGCCCAAAGAAAGCTAAAAAGAAGTGCGGTCCGGATAGAAGTGCCGCATAGCGGTATGGCGTGTCACCTTATTCCCAGGTTTTATTCCGAAGGCATACTAATGCTCGTGCTCTCTTCAGAAAAAGAGCGCCACGGACTATATCCGGAGAGGTTGATAATCGAGCCTCCGCCAGCCAGGCTTCAAAGCCGAGCCCGGCGGAGGCGAACACGAGGCGTGCGTCGGATGCTCCTGCGACAGAGGATGCCGACAGATTGTCCGCCACCAACTCCGAGGTGGAGAGTGCCATGAATCACAGGCGCCGCCGGACAATTCTTCGTGACACATGTTTCTCCCAAGAGGCGTTGAATGCCTTCAGTTCGGGAGATGCGCACCTCCGTTCTGCTCAAGATGGTCTAGCCAGAGCCACGGAGCAGTATGTAAAAGACATACGAGTGAGGAAATTTAACAGTTATATATGCCAGTAGCCCCCGAGACTTGAAATAGTTAGAATAACTGATTTGAGGATCATTTATTGTGCAGGATCTTACAGAAAAGAATACCCAACTGTCCCAGGAGCTTGAAGAGTGCAAAGCCCAACTTGGGGCTGCACAAGCCGCGCCAGGGGAAGCCAAAGAGACCCCCTCTGGTAATATACGCTTTTAAAAGATAAGTATGTGGTGAAGTGCGGCGTGCGTATAGATCTGACAATAACATTGCAGATGGCGTCGGGGTAGATCCGGACAAGCAACAGCTCTTGTGCCGGTTAAAGGCCGGCGAGAACGTGCTTACGAGGGTGAGGAAGGAGAAAAATAATCTCCAAGATGCCAACACCCAGCTGGCGAGGAACTAAAAGATGTTCGTGCCCAGGTATGCGACTCCGTTAAGGAGAATCGGTGCTTCGACGCGGCATTTTTAGTAAGTGCTTAAACGAACTTTGAAAAAAGAGTTCGGAGAGGAAGTCGACTAACGAGTTATGTCTCAGAGGTATGCTCACAGGCCGCCCCTGCAGAGGAAATGCCCGGTTCTACGGGTGACCTTCTTCCCGAGCTCTTACAACTGCACGAACGAGTTCGGCAGGTGATGAAAGGCGTCGCCCAGGCCTTGTGGCCATCTGTCTCCCTGCCCGAAGGCCTTGTGGAGCTTGCAGAGAGGCTCCAGCGAGCGCGGCGGCGCTTCTGATTATGGAAGTTATCGGCCTGTCGTCAAGGCGCCAGGGAGGCCTGGGCCATGGTGAAGACGCGGTACACGAAGGCTGACCCAAACCACATGGCCGAGGTTGGACCTGTGGGGCCTGATGGGAAGGAGATCCCTGTGAGCTTAGTGTACGGCCAGGTAGAATTGGCCGCAAGGTATTCCTAGCAGGACTGTAAACTAGACAACCTGTTAGATGGCATTGAAGAGGAGTACAATCAGTCAAATTGACTATGTAATTTAAGGTGACATGTAAAATGCCTTCTAGCCGGATTGTAGATCGTTTGTCATAGCAGACCTTTTCGCTTCAACCTCGGGACCCAGTAGTCCGGAGTGTGTCCGAATACCCTCGCGGTTATATAAAAACCAGGGCATGCGTGGAGACCAGGCGTAGGGGTCATTAGTGCTTTATCAGACAAGTGCCCAACTAGTTATGTTATATTACATGGTTAGTAAGAAACATCTTCCAGGGAGAATAGTTCCGTTAGGGGTTCCTTTCCCTGGGAGGCATGCCCTAAAGTGCATGTCCGGACTGCGAAAAAAGCAGAAAAACATCTGGGGGCAGATAAATAAATAGGTAAGAAATCTTCTTTTAGTTCACCGACCAAATATTCTCTTAAGAACGCTAGCTTTCGGCTTCACCCAGTCTGAGGTACACATCCGGCTAACTGGCAAGAATAATCGCAGAGGTGCTCCCTTTACCACCTAGCCGAACAATCGGGAACGTAGGGGTAAGCACAGGAGCCATGCAACCCAGCTTGGCCAAAACTTAAGTCATATCGATGCATATAATGGTGAATAAAAGGTACATGCGGAATGTGACACATGTATTGGGCATGAAGCCCTTATAGTTAAGCTTCTGTGAAAGAAGCCCCCAGGTACAATGAGCGCGAATAGCGCTCAAGTGTGTGCGAACAATGCGCTAACGAGCCTTCAAGGGCTGGAGAAAAAAAGGAGGGAGAAGGAGAAAAATAGAAGACAGCTAAAATATAAAATATGGACAGAAGAAGGAGACGAACTCAGAATCCGGCGCTAGGCGTAGAATCTTCGGAGACGGGCTGCGTTCCATGGGTTCGGCTCGAGTCGGTTATCCGATGCATCTCGCAGACGGTACGCTCCACCGGTCTGGACTTGGTCGATGATAAAGGGACCTTCCCATTTGGGCTTTAGTTTGTTCCTTTCTCTTGTCCGGCAGGCGTAGAACTAGCTTGCCAACATTGTAAGTTTTGGCCCGTACTTCTCTGCTTTGATATCTTCGAGCCTGCTGTTGATAGAATGCGGAACGGGCTTTTGCTACGTCATGCTCCTCCTCCAAGGCGTCCAAACTGTCCTGCCGATCGAGCTCGTCTTCTCTTTCTTCGTACATGCGTGCGCGAGGTGAGTCATGAATTATGTCGCAGGGCAGAACTGCCTCTCCGCCGTATACAATAAAGAATGGTGTGAATCCGGGCGTGCGATTCAGAGTGGTCCGCAGCCCCTAGAGTACGGAGTCGAGCTCCTCTACCCAGTGCATGTTAGATTCCTTGAGGGACCACACTAATCTGGGTTTGATGCCACTCATAATTAGACCATTTGCTCGTCATTTTCGGATCCTTGGCATCAAAGTCTCCATTTATTTGGGATATCGCGAGGTTCGAATCCCCGCGCACCTCTAGGCGTTGAATGCCCATGGAGACTGCCATCCGGAGACCATGTAGAAGGGCCTCGTATTCGGCTGCGTTGTTGGAGTCCGTATACATTATCTGGAGTACGTATTGAACTGTATCTCCGGTTGGGGACGTCAGAACAGTGCCAGCTCCCAGGCCAGCCAACATTTTGGAGCCGTCGAAGTGCATTATCCAGTTGGAATATGCGCCGTACTCTTTAGGGAGTTCGGCTTCGGTCCATTCGGCAATGAAGTCGGCCAAAACTTGCGACTTAATAGCTCTCCATGGCTTATAGGTTATGTCGAACGGGAGGAGCTCAATGGCCCATTTGGCAATCCGCCCGTCGCGTCATGGTTGTTTATAATTTCGTTAAGGGGTACTTGAGGCTACTGTAATTGAACACTCTTGAAAGTAGTGTCGCAGCTTCCGGGATGCCATAAACACCGCATACGCTATCTTTTGATAATGCGGGTACCGTGACTTGCATGGAGTTAGGACAGTGGACACGTAGTAAACTGGTTTTTGAAGGGGGAACTTGTGTCCATCCGTTTCTCGTTCGACAACGAGCACTGCGCTTACAACTTGATGAGTTGCCGCGATGTATTAGCATTGGTTCGCCTATGTTGGGCGCGGCCAGGACCGGATTTGTTGCCAATATGGCTTTTATTTCTTCGAGTCCGGCCTTGGCGGCATCCGTCCACTCGAAGTGTTCGGTGCGTCGGAGGAGGCGATAAAGGGGTAATGCCTTTTCTCCCAAACGGGAGATAAAGCGGCTTAGAGCCGCCATGCATCCAGTCAACTTTTGTATTTGTTTGAGGTCTTTTGGGATATCCAATTGTGACAGAGCTTGGATCTTGGCTGGGTTTGCTTCAATTCCTCTACCGGATACAATGAAGCCCAAGAGCTTTCCGGCTGGTACGCCGAAAACGCATTTTTCCGGGTTGAGCTTGATGTCATATGTTCGGAGATTATCGGATGTGAGCCTCAAGTCGTCTACTAGAGTTTCGACATGCTTGCTTTTGACGACCACATCGTCTACGTATGCCTCCACTGTTTTGCCGATCTGGTTTGCCAGACATGTCTGAATCATGCGCTGATATGTTGCGCCGGCGTTTTTGAGCCCAAAGGGCATTGTGTTGAAGCAGAATGGGCCGTATAGAGTGATGAATGCCGTTATGCTTGGTCAGGCTCTGCCATCTTAATTTGGTGGTAGCCGGAGTATGCATCGAGGAAACACAATGAATCGTGTCCTACGGTAGCGTCGGTGATTTGATCGATGCGGGGGAGGGGGAAGGGATCCTTTGGGCAAGCCTTGTTGAGGTCCTTGAAATCGACGCATAGGTGCCAGTATTTGTCCTTCTTTGGTACCATCACCAGGTTTGCTAGCCAGTCTGGATGTTTTATATCTCTGATGAATCCGCCCCCAATAGTTTGGCTAGCTCCTCTCCCATGGCTCGTCTCTTGGGTTCGGAGAAACACCGAAGAGCCTGTTTGACTGGCTTGAACCCTTTTAGGATGTTTAGGCTGTGCTCGGCGGTCGGCGTGGGATTCTGGCATGTCTGAAGGGTGCCAGCAAAAATGTCCCAATTTTCACAGAGGGAATTCTCTTAGTGCGGCCTCTACATCGATTTAATTGTGCCCCGATGGAGGCCGTTTTGTAGGGTCCGTTGGATGGACTTGGAATTTGACTATTTCGTCCGCTGGTTTGAAGGAAGTGGACTTGGATCTCTTATCGAGTATCACATCGTCCCTATTCACCATGGAGCGCGGAGTGAGTTCCTCGACGCTAGGGCTTGGATAGTGCCTCAAGGGCCGGTCTGGCTGTCTTATTTTCGCACGGAGTGCTATGTCCGGGTCACTAGCAAGAGTGATGATTCCGTTGGGCCCGGGCATTTTGAGCTTCATGTACCCATAATGGGGTACAGCTTGAAAAATTGTGAATGCCTCTCGCCCTAATAGAGCGTGGTATCCGCTGCTGAACGGGGCCACTTGGAACGTGACTTCCTCGGACCTGTAATTATCCGGCGTGCCGAACACCACATCCAGTGTGATTTTTCCTATACAGCGTGCTTCCCGATTATTCCTCTAAAGGTTGTGCTGCTTCGCTCAATGCGGCTCCAGTCTATTTCCATTTTTCGAAGGTTTTCCTCGTAAATGAGGTTCAATCCGCTGCCACCATCCATGAGTACCTTGGTAAGGCGAAAGCCGTCCACTATCGGACTGAGGACCAATGCGGCTGGTGCTCGGGCTGTTCGGAATTTAGGTTAAATCACTGGCATTAAAGGTAATAGCCGTGTCACCCATGGATTTATTGTTGCTACTTGGTAGACTTGGCAAGGCTACGGAGTGTTTGTTTACGCATATTATTTGATCTGAAAGTTTCAAGACTGTTAATACCGTCTTTGGTATCCACAGGGCTGGTGCTCTAGAGCTAGAAGCTCTTCGCCACTTTTGGCCACCGCCGTAGTATCCAACATGGTCTAAGGCTATGAGTTGGAGTGGCGCCCTCTGTACTATGAATTTTACAGGTCCATTGAGCCATCCCTCCGATGCGGTTCCATGCCCTATAGAGGGTTTTTGCTTTTGGTGTTTAACCCTGTGCTGGCGATGGTGCACCCTTTTATTTCGGACTGGGTTGTATTCAAGGCGGATTGTCCCAAAATCTTGCTTCGGGTTTTCGAGCGCTTTCCATCGCACAGTACTTTCGTACTATGGACGCCAAGTCGGCAAAGCGTGTGATGTCACGGCGACTTATAGCATTAAGGATCCCGTTGTCCGTGCAATTATTGCAGAATTATGAGATTGCGTCCTCCTCGCGGCAGTCCTTTATCCTGTCCATAACCGTGGAGGAATCGCCCGATAATGGTGTAATCGCTTTCTGCGGGCTCTTGCCGAATTTGAGATAGGTCGCTTATGTTTGGGTGGGCGGGTGGAATTAAATCCGTAACCGCGCCCAATCTGAGACTTAAGGGCCAAGGAGCTTCCGAACTTGGAAGCTTGGATTCTTGGATGTTGTCCAATGAATCTAGCGTGTTGCCTGACTTTAGGTTTAGGACTTGAGTGACGTCCTCTCCTCCACGGGAATCCGGCATGGAGGGATCGGGAATCCGGACGTAGCTAGTCCTTAAGATAGAAGAATGGTCGCCGTATTGTTCCTCTACCACAGCAACGTGGTGGGTATCCTGGGGAGAGTTAATCTCTCTCAGATCGGGTTTAGGCCCAATCTGATCATAGTCTGTAGCGACTCCCAGTGCGGCGATGCGATCCAAGAGCTCGTTTAAGGAAGAGAGCTCCATCGGATCTAACTGCTCAGCGAGCTCCGAGTTAACGTGAAGATTTCTTTTGATGACCCGAGAAGTCATCATCGGTAGCGGCGACGAGCAGGCGGTCATAAGAAAACTGCCTAGCCGGAGAGTTTGGTCAACAGCCAAAGCTTCTTTAGCAACAAAGGTCTTTAAAGAAGGGATGAGGCATCCTTCCCGACGGCAACGGACAGAGGAACTCTCAATGAAAGCACCAATGTCGGTGTCAAAACCGACGGATCTCGAGTAGGGGGTCCCGCTGTGCGTCTAGGCGGATGGTAACAGGAGACAAGGGACACGATGCTTTTACCCGAGTTCGGGCCCTCTCGATGGAGGTAAAACCCTACTCTGCTTGATTAATATGATGATATGGGTAGTACAAGAGTAGATCTACCACGAGATCAAAGAGGCTAAACCCTAGAAGCTAGCCTATGGTATGATTGTTGTTAGATCCTACGGACTAAAACCCTCCGGTTTATATAGGCACCGAAGAGGGTTAGGGTTACCTAGTCGGTTACAATGGTAGGAGATCTACATATCCGTATCGCAAAGCTTGCCTTCCACGCCAAGGAAAGTCCCATCCGGACATGGGACGAAGTCTTCAATCTTGTATCTTCATAGTCCAGGAGTCCGGCCAAAGGTCATAGTCCGGCTATCCGGACACCCCCTAATCCGGGACTCCCTCAAGATGCCTTTCTTATATGGCCAGGGTGTAATGTGCAAAAAGTACCCTGACCTCTCGTATTCGCTCGACACGTGGAAGCAGAAGCAATGGAAGCATAGAAGCCAAAGGGTGTGACATTAAAACACAAACCGGGTACAGCTTTTCAGGTCAGGTACTTTGAAGTAATCGGAGAAGGAACCCGCCTTGCAATACCGAAGAGAATCAGCGCACCGGATACATCGTCATTGAAGCCTGGTTCGGGGGCTACTGAGGGAGTCCTGGATTAAGGGATCCTCAGGCATCCGGACTAAGTAACATGGGCCGGACTAATGGGCTATGAAGATACAAGACAGAAGACTTCCTCTCGTGTCCGGATGGAACTCTCCCTTGCGCGGGTGGCAAGCTTGGCGTTTAGATATGTAGATTCCTTCCTTTGTAAACCGAATTTGTACAACCCTAGGCCCCTCCGGTGTCTATATAAACCGGAGGGTTTAGTCCGTAGGGGCAATCACAATCATACAGGCTAGACTTCTAGGGTTTAGCCATTACGATCTCGTGGTAGATCAACTCTTGTAATCCTAATATTCATCAAGATCAATCAAGCAGGTATTACCTCCATCAAGAGGGCCCGAACCTGGGTAAACATCGTGTCCCCCGTCTCCACCATCGACCCTAGATGCACAGTTCAGGACCCCCTACCCGAGATCCACCGGTTTTGACACTGACAGCCACCGCGCCGCCATGGCCGAGCTCGGCTCCGCCGAGCAGCTGGCCGCCGTCGCTGTAGTCGTTGCCAAGGCCAGGCAAGCACGGCAACGTGCTTAGGGCACCTTGATGACCCACAATTATAGAGGATCTATCATAGTCCTTTCGATAAGTAAGAGCGTCGAACCCAACGAGGAGCGGAAGGAAATGACAAGCGGTTTTCAGTAAGGTATTCCCTGCAAGCACTGAAATTATCGGTAACAAATAGTTTTGTGATAAGGTAATTTGTAATAGGTAACAAGTAACAAGTGTAAAATAAAGTGCAGCAAGATGGCCCAATCCTTTTAGTAGCAAAGGACAAGCCTGGACAAACTCTTATATAGAGAAAAGCGCTCCCGAGGACACATGGGAATTATCGTCAAGCTAGTTTTCATCACGTTCATATGATTCGCGTTCTTTACTTTGATAATTTGGTATGTGGGTGGACCAGTGCTTGGGTGCTGTCCTTTCTTGGACAAGCATCCCACTTATGATTAACCCCTATTGCAAGCATCCGCAACTACAAAAGAAGTATTAAGGTAAACCTAACCGTAGTATGAAACATATGGATCCAAATTAGCCCCTTACGAAGCAACTCATAAACCAACTAGCATCAACTACACTACAAAAAAAGACACATCCGTGACATTTTGGGCCGAACGAATTTTTTTTCTGTCATAATTATGACACTTCTATGACGATAATTGTGACAAAACCCGGTATCATCATAGATGTGGTGGGGTCCTACTTCTATGACAAAAAATCATGACAGAAAATGTGCTTTTCGTCACAGGCGGGCGGAGACGCAATGCATGACATTCTTTGGGCCGTCCATGACGGAAAAAACCATGGTAGAAGCGAGGGCGAGGAAAATATTGGGGTGTTCCCGGTTACGGTGGGTGGTCGGGGCCGAGCGATGCGCGTTTCTCTCGTACACGCACGCACGTGGGTGCGAGGCGTTGGGCTCTAACTAAACCCGAGCGAGGCGTTGGGCTCTAACTGAACCCGGCGATTGCCGCAGTTACATTGCTATCGAACTCGAGCGATCGATCGATGGCTGTTAACTGAACCCGATCGAGCGATACCTTCGCTACTGCTGCTAACTGAAGCCGATCGATGCTACCTCTGGATGAACAGTGAGCGTTGCTGGGGGGAGGGGGTTTGGATGAACAGTTCCCGGTGGGGGTGGATGAACAGGACCCCATGGTGTTGCCTCTGGATGAACAGGACCCCGATCGATCGAGCCGGTTGGGGCTGGATGAACAGGACCCCGTGGAGGGCAGGATGAACAGGACCACCCCGTGGAGGGCTGGATGAACAGTAGACGGTGGAGGGCTGGATGAACAGTAGCCCCGTGGAGGGGTGGTTGAACAGGAGCCCGTGGAGAGGGCTGGTTGAACAGTAGCTGGTGGAGTAGCACGCGGTGGAGGCTGGATGAACAGGAACCCATGGATGAACAGCCGCAGGTGGAGGCTGGAGAAGGTCGACGGTGGATGAACAGTAGCCCGTGGAGGCTGGAGGGGGTCGACAGTGGAGATGAACAGGATCCCGTGGAGTCCCGTTTTGCGGTACGCCACACCCCTCCCGATGAACAGGAGCACCGTTTTGACCGTAGCGCTCCAACACAAGTATGTTTCCTCCGTTTTTCGGTACGCCACACCCCTCCCGATCAACAGGACCTCCGTTTCGACCGTAGGGGGCCCGTTTCCTCCGTTTTGCGGTACGCCAGACCCCCCCCCCCGATGAACAGGATCCCGGTTCGAACGTGGCCGGTCGAACACAAGGCCGTTTCCTCCGTTCTGCGGTACGCCAGTCCTTGTTTCCATCGGCTGTTCCATCCAAGCCGGTTGGCTTCCACGCATTCCGTTGCCTCCCGATGAACACAACGCATTCTGTTGCCTCCCCATGAACACGACAACGACACAGTTTCTCCGTTCCGACCCAGCCATGTACACGAGCCCTAGCCGTACGTATGCGTGAGTAGGTGTTCGAGACCCTGCCCGTATGTACGTGTGTGGCCGTATTTTCTTTCTTGCACACTGGCCGCTGTACGTACGTGTACATGCTACGTGCGCGCCTCTACTACGACATGTGCGCACCTCTACATCGACTAGTATGTACGTACACGTTCGCGACTAGAATGACAATGCTACGTACGCTTCGACCAGGTGGGTCTCGGCTGTCAGGCACTTCCTTGTGTGCGAAGATGTAGTTGGTGGGTCCTAGCAGTTAGGGGCGAATCATTTTTTTTTGTCCGGACGCACTTCCTTGCGTGCGAAGATGTAGCTGGTGGGTCCCAGCAGTCAGGGGGAAACGTTTTTTTCGCGAAACACGGTGGCCCATCCGGTGGGTCCCCGCTGTCAGGTGGAGGAATAATTATTTTGCGCGTAATAAGGAGGCACTTCCTTGCTGCGGCCGTGGACCCAGCTGTCAGCCTCTCCATGTACAGTCCATGTCCGATGGAAGCCGTTCCTTGACCACGTTGACCATGCCGCTCCGAGAGCACCAGAACGGTGGACGACGGCGAGGCCTAGGAAGGGGACGACACGGACCAGGGAAGACGCGGTAGTGGAAGCCCGCGCGGAGAGGAGTACGAGGGTTCACTGGTTTGGCTGCGGTGTGAGGCTGCCGTCACCGCAGGGCTTGGCAAGCGATGGGAATAGTAGGGGCGGTGAGGCCTCCGCGGCAGCACAGCCGGCCACGGGAGGCAGGAGCATGCGGCATGACCGGCGCTGCTTTGTGCGGCTGGAGCAAGAAGACCAGAGGTTGAAGAAGCACTACGGCCGTTGGATGGACATCATATGGTCACTAGAGCTAGAGTCGTTCATATTGACTAAGTTGACAAAGCCCTCCGTCCCCGTCAACTTAGTAGGCCCACAAGTCAGCCACCCACCAGCTAGCAGGGGGTATTCATTTTTTTGTGCATAATAAGGAGGCACTTCCGGTGGGTCCGAGCTGACAGTGGGGGGAACGTTTTTTTTTGCGAAATACGGTGACCCATCCGGTGGGTCCCAGCAGTCCGGGGGAAAATGGTTTTTTTTTTCACAAAATGTACGGTGGCCCGTCCGGTGGGTCCCTGCTGTTAGGTGGAGGAATCATTATTTTCCGCATAATAAGGAAGCACTTCCTTGCTGCGGCTGTGGACCCAGCTGTCAGCCTCTCCACGTATACTACAATTCCGATGGAAGTCGTTCCTTGACCACGTTAACCACGCTGCTGTGTACTACGCAACCTTCTTCTTGTAGACGTTGTTGGGCCTCCAAGTGCAGAGGTTTATAGGACAGTAGCAAATTTCCCTCAAGTGGATGACCTAAGGTTTATCAATCCATGGGAAGTGTAGGATGAAGATGGTCTCTCTCAACCAACCCTGCAACCAAATAACAAAGAGTCTCTTGTGTCCCCAAAACACCCAATACAATGGTAAATTGTGTAGGTGCACTAGTTCGGCGAAGAGATGGTGATACAAGTGCAATATGGAT
This sequence comes from Aegilops bicornis, assembly GCA_021605145.1. Taxonomy (NCBI): domain Eukaryota; kingdom Viridiplantae; phylum Streptophyta; class Magnoliopsida; order Poales; family Poaceae; genus Aegilops; species Aegilops bicornis. The sequence continues at coordinate 792,525,872 of CM038673.1, read as the reverse complement.
GATAGATATGGGTATTTGTAATATGAAAATATAAAAACAGCAAGGTAACAAGTGGTCAAAGTGAGCACAAACGGTATTGCAATGCTTTGAAACAAGGCCTAAGGTTCATACTTTTACTAATGCAAGTTCTCTCAACAATAATAACATAATTGGATCATATAACTATCCCTCAACATGCAACAAAGAGTCACTCCAAAGTCACTAATAGCGGAGAACAAACGAACAGATTATGGTAGGGTACGAAACCACCTCAAAGTTATCCTTTCTGATCTATCTATTCAAGAGTCCGTAGTAAAATAATACGAAGCTATTCTTTCCGTTCGATCTATCATAGAGTTTGTACTAGAATAACACCTTAAGACACAAATCAACCAAAACCCTAATGTCACCTAGATACTCCAATGTCACCGCAAGTATCCGTGGGTATGATTATACGATATGCATCACACAATCTCAGATTCATCTATTCAACCAACACAAAGAACTTCAAAGAGTGCCCCAAAGTTTCTACCGGAGAGCCAAGACGAAAACGTGTGCTGATAACCCACAAGTATAGGGGATCGCAACAGCTTTCGAGGGTAGAGTATTCAACCCAAATTTATTGATTCGACACAAGGGGAGCCAAAGAATATTCTTGAGTATTAGCAGTTGAGTTGTCAATTCAACCACACCTAGATAACTTAGTATCTGCAGCAAAGTGTTTAGTAGCAAAAGTGGTATGATAATAAAGGTAACGGTAGACAAAGTAAAGATAAATGTTTTTGGGTTTTTGTAGTAGTTGTAACAGTAGCAACGGAAAAGTAAATAAACGAAGAAGAATATATGAAAAGCTCGTAGGCAATGGATCAGTGATGGATAATTATGCCGGATGTGATTCCTCATGCAATAGTTATAACATAGGGTGATATAGAACTAGCTCCAATTCATCAATGTAATGTAGGCATGTATTCCGTAAATAGTCATACATGCTTATGGAAAAGAACTTGTATGACATCTTTTGTCCTACCCTCCCGTGGCAGCGGTGTCCTTCTGAAACTAAGGGATATTAAGGCCTCCTTTTAATAGAGAACCGGAACAAAGCATTAGCACATAGTGAATACATGAACTCCTCAAACTACGGTCATCACCGAGAAGTATCCCGATTATTGTCACTTCGGGGTTGTCGGATCATAACACATAATAGGTGACTATTGACTTGCAAGATAGGATCAAGAACACACATATATTCATGAAAACATAATAGGTTCAGATCTGAAATCATGGCACTCGGGCCCTAGTGACAAGCATTAAGCATAGCAAAGTCATAGCAACATCAATCTCGAACATAGTGGATACTAGGGATCAAACCCTAACAACACTAACTTGATTACATGGTAAATCTCATCCAACCCATCACCGTCCAGCAAGCCTACGATGGAATTACTCACGCACGGGGTGAGCATCATGAAATTGGTGATGGAGGATGGTTGATGATGACGAAAGCGACGATTCCCCCTCTCCGGAGCCCCGAACGGACTCCAGATCAGCCCTCCCGAGAGAGATTAGGGCTTGGCGGCGGCTCCGTGTCGTGAAACGTGATGTCTCTGATTTTTTTCTCCCTGAGACGGAATATATGGAGTTGGAGTTGAGGTCGGAGGAGGTCCAGGGGGCCAATGAGATAGGGGGCACGCATGGGGCGCCTGTCTCGTGGACAGTCAGGGCCCCTGGTGAATTTCTTTCGCCTAATAATTCTTATAAATTCCAAAAGTTCCTCCGTGGATTTCCGGGACATTCCGAGAACTTCTCTTTTCTACACATAAAACAACATCATGGTAGTTCTGCTTTGAAAACAGCGTCGGTCCGGTTAGTTTCATTCAAATCGTGCATGTTAGAGTCCAAAACAAGGGCAAAAGTGTTTGGAAAAGTAGATACGTTGGAGACGATCAACTCCCCAAGCTTAAACCTTTGCTTGTCCTCAAGCAATTCAGTTGATAAACTGAAAGTGATAAAGAAAAACTTTTACAAACTCTGTTTGCTCTTCATTGTAAACATGAAAAGCCGGATTCAAGTTTCAGCAAATATTATGAACTAACCATACTCACAATAACACATAGGTCTCACAATTACTCATATCAATAACGTAATCAGCTAGCTAGCCATAATAATAAAACTCGGATGACAACACTTTCTCAAAATAATCATAACATGATATAACCAAATGGTATCTCGCTAGCCCTTTCTGAGACCGCAAAACATAAATGCAGAGCACCTTTAAAGATCAAGGACTGACTAAACATTGTAATTCATGGTAAAAGAGATCCAATCAAGTCATACCCAATATAAACCAATAATAATGAATGCAAATGACAGTGTGCTCTCCAGCGGGTGCTTTTAATGAGAAGGGTGATGACTCAACATAAAAGTAAATAGATAGGCCCTTCGCAGAGGGAAGCGGGGATTTGTAGAGGTTCCAGAGCTCGATTTTAAAATAGAGATTGAATAACATTTTGAGCGGCATACTTTCGCTATCAACGCAACAACTATGAGATGGTTGTATCTTCCATACTACATGCATTATAGGCAGTTCCCAAACAGAATAGTAAAGGTTTATACTCCCCCAACCACCAACAAGCATCAATCCATGGCTTGCTTGAAACAACGAGTTCCTCCAACATACAACAGCCCTGGGGGAGTTTTGTTTAATTATTTTGATTTGCTTTGATCTTTTTGGATCATGGGACTGGGCATCCAGTTCTGGCCCTTTCTCGTGAATGAGGAGCGGAGTCCACTCCTCTTGAGAATAACCCACCTAACATGGAAGATATAGGCAGCCCTAGTTGAAACATGAGCTGCTCAAGCATACAAAACAGAATTTCATTTGAAGGTTTGGATTTTGGCACATACAAATTTACTTGGAACGCAGCGGTAGATACCGCATATAGGAAGGTATAGTGGACTCATATGGAACAACTTTGGGGTTTAAGGAGTTTGGATGCACAAGCAGTATTCCCTCTTAGTACAAGTGAAGGCTAGCAAAAGACTGGGAAGCGACCAACTGAGAGAGGGACAACAGTCGTAAACATGCATTAAAATTAATTCACACCGAGTACAAGCATGAGTAGGATATAATCTACCATGAACATAAATATCATGAAGGCTATGTTGATTTGATTCAACTACATGTGTGAACATGTGCCAAGTCGAGTCACTCAGTTCATTCAAAGGAGGATACCATCCCATCATACCACATCGTAATCATTCTAATAGCATGTTAGCATGCAAGGTAAATCATTATAACTCATAGCTAATCAAGCATGGCACAAGTAACTATAATCTCTAAATGTCATTGCAAATATGTTTACTTCATAATAGCTGACTCAGAAACGATGAACTCATCATATTTACAAAAACAAGAGAGGTCGAAGTTCATACCAGCTTTTCTCATCCCAATAAGTCCATCATATATTGTCATTATTGCCTTTCACTTTCATACGACCGAACGATGTGTATAATAATAAGAGTGCACGTGCATTGGACTAAGCTGGAATCTGCAAGCATTCAACTCAAGAGAGAAGACAGGGTAATATGGGCTCTAAATTAAATAAACAATCATGCGTATGAGAGCCACTAAGCATTTTCAATATGGTCTTCTCAACCCCCAAAAGAAAGAAAAGAAAAATAAAACTATTTACACGCGAAAGCTCCCAATAAGTAAAAGAAGAACGCGAAATCTTTTTGGTTTTTCATTTTAATTTCTACTACAAGCATGGAAATTAAACTAACTAATTTTTTTGGTTTTTCTTAAGGTTTATCAAACACACAAGAAGAAAACTAGAAAAAGAAATTTAAACTAGCATGGATAATACAATGAAAGAGTATGAGCACCGACGACTAGTGTGTGAACATGAATGTAAAGTCGGTGAGAAATACGTACTCCTCCAAGCTTAGGCTTTTGGCCTAAGTTGGTTTAATACCAAGGACCGCCTGGCTGATATCCATAAGTGAAACTGGGGTTGTACTGAGATGCAGAGGCGACCGCCTCCTGAGCAGCAGCGTGTTGGCAAGCTGCCTCCATTCCCCTCTCATATTCAGTTGCTTCCTCCCTGGTGACAACATATCTTCCTTTTGCCTGATAATTAAAAAGGTAGGGAGCAGGAAGAGTAATAGGGACGATGTTGCACCGGTCATAGATTAGTCGATAATGGAGGAATTGTTCATTCCTCTCAAGAAAATGATGATTGAACATAGCTTCTTTATCCAAATAAACAGGAGGTAAAATCATATCCCCCTCTCGTGGGGCTATATTAAGAAAGTTAGCCACACTGGTTGCATAAATTCCTCCAAACAAATCTCCCTTTCTACTATTATTTTGCAACCTACGTGCAACTATTGCCCCCAAGTTATAACCTTTATAACCTGACACGGCACTCTTGAGGACACAAAGATCAGGGGCACACATGTGACATACCTCGTCCTTACCGTTAGTGCATCTACCAATGAAGAGAGCAAAGTAATGTATAGCAGGAAAATGAATGCTCCCTATCGTACCTTGTGCTACGTCCCTAGATTCTCCCACAGTAATACTAGCAAGAAAATCTCTAAATTCAGATTTGGGAGGATCATTAATATTACCCCACTGCAGGAGTTTGCAAGAAGTTGTGAAATCCTCTAAATCCATGGTATAAGATGTATCATAAATATCAAACATGACACTAGGAGAATTACGCGCACAGTTATATCTAAACCTTCGCACAAAAGAATCAGTCAACTGATAGTACTGCGGATACTTATCTTGTAAGAAGTCCTCCAGCTCGGCATTACGCACATATGCGTCAAATTCCTCCTTGAAGCCTGCTTCGACCAAAAAATCATCGGATGGCCATTCACAAGCCCGTACATTTGCTTCCCTCGGCAATTCAACATCTTGCTCACGTATAGCAATCCTTGGCCCTTTCTTTGCCGAGGAGCCTCCTTGGTACATTCTTCTAAGCATATTTCTTTTTCTGAAAATTTCTGAAATTTTAGTAACTTCAAAACAAAAGTGAATAAAACTAAACAAGATTGATAGCAACTACTCCTACAAGTGCCTAGAGCCTGTATCATGCATAGGAATTGCTTGGGACCTCAAAAATTTAACATGCAAGCTCAAGAACATGGTCACCTATGCAGCAAAAATTTGCAATGAATAAAGCACTAGAACAAAAACTAATTGGACCAATGGAGGAGTCACATACCAAGCAACAATCTCCCAAAGCAGTTTTTTGAAAGGAGCTTTGAGCTAAGAGATCGAAAATCGCAGCAAAATGAGCTAGAACTCGTGCTTGAGCTGGATGGGGATTTTTTTGGGTAGAAGATGAAGTGTGTGGGTGCTGGCATAAGTGGAGGGGAGCCACCAGGGGCCCACGAGACAGGGGCGCACCCTACAGGGGGCGCGCCCTCCTCTCTCGTGGCCTGGTGCTTGGCCCTCCTGCAGTGTTTTCAGTGCCTAAAATCCTCAAATATTCCAGAAAAAATCATACTAGATTTGCAGGGCATTTGGAGCACTTTTATTTTCGGACTATTTTTTAATGCACGGATAATTCAAAAAACAGACGGATAATACTATTTTTGCTTTATTTATTCTAAATAACAGAAAGTAAAAAGAGGGTACAGAAGGTTGCACCTTCTAGTTTCATCCATCTCGTGATCATCAAAATGAACCCACTAACAAGGTTGATCAAGTCTTGTTAACAAACTCATTCCGAATAACACGGAACCGGAGAAATTTCAAATAACACTATGTTACCTCAACGGGGATATGAAAATCCCCAACAATAAGAATATCATACTTTTTCTTTACAGTAGGGAGAGGAAATTCAAAACCTCCAAAAATGATAGTTAGAACTTTTTCAATAGAATTGATGCTATGAACTTGAGATTGTTTCCTCGGAAAGTGTACCATATGCTCATTACCATTAACATGAAAAGTGACATTGCCTTTGTTGCAATCAATAACAGACCCTGCAGTATTAAGAAAAGGTCTACCAAGGATAATAGACATACTATCGTCCTCAGGAATATCAAGAAGTGTGGAGGGCTTGGCATTCTTAATCTTCAGGTGCAAAGTGATGCATTACTCCTCAAATTCCTCCACAAATTCTATAACCACTGGGACCTACCTTGGGTGGAGTTGATTTGGAACACATATTACACCCATAAAATCCCACATGCAACTGATCCGTGCGGTTCTTTCTGGTGGCGCGACGTCTCAAAACTCATGCCAGTATATAGAGGAATCACCAATGTGATTGTTCGCAATGGATCTTTGGCTTTATTCTGGAAGGATGTCTGGATTGGAGACGTTTTGGCTGAGACACACCCCAGAGCATTCTCCTTCACACAACAGGAAGATATATCTGTGCGAGATTTCTTGTGCAGCACGTCTCTTAGTGAAACGTTCCATCTGCCACTCTCCACCCAAGCCCTTGACGAGTCACGAGACCTACAGCAGAAAACCATGCATGTTGAACTCCTAAACCCCCTGATTAATGATGAATGGACATGTGTTTGGGGGACCAACTACTATTCAGCCAACAGGTTCTACACCTTCTACTTCAAGGATATCCATGCACACCGAGCATACAGATGGATCTGGAAATCTAAAGCAACAATGAAGATCAAAGTATTTGGCTGGTTGCTTCTCTCTGATAGACTCAACACCCGAGACATGCTCAAAAGGAGACACTATAACATTGGCAATGACTTTGGATGCCTCCTATGCCCCAATTGCAACAATGAAATAGTGGAGCATCTCTTCTTGGAATGCACCTTTAGCCTTGAATGTTGGGACAAACTTCAGTTCATGGGCCATGCAGCGCCTTCACGTCTAGATTGGGTGGAACAAGCTAAAATCTCTTGGAATAAACCACTGTTCATGGAAATCTTCATGCTTGCTGCCTGGAGCATCTGGAAGGAACGCAATAATAAGCACTTCAGAGGAGTGCTCCCATCTCAAGCCTCCTGGCTTGCTAGACTAAAGGAAGATCTTTTTCTCCTGACTTATAGAGTAGGAGATAAACATAAACCCTTTATTTCATCCTTCCTTGACTCCCTGTAATAGGTCAACCCCCCCCCCCCCCACACACACACACATTCCCAAATGGGATGATTTGTAAATAATCTCATGTAATATACTTGCATTCTTTTATTAATTTTGTAGTAGGAGGCTCTCCTACTGTTTCAGGTGTCAAAAAAAGAATAACAAAGTCTGTTAAGATAGTGACATTTGCAACCACAATAGGCACATCCTCACAAATACCGACAGGTATAGCAGTTGATTTATCGACCATTTGCAAAGATATTTCAGTAGGTGTCAACTTATTCAATTCAAGTCTACGATATAAAGAGAGAGGCATAACACTAACACCGGCTCCAAGATCACATAAAGCAGTTCTAACATAATTTCTTTTAATGGAGCAAGGTATAGTTGGAACACCCGGATCTCCAAGTTTCTTTGGTATTCCACCCTTAAGAGTGTAATTAGCAAGCATGTTGGAAATTTCAGCTTCCGGTATCTTTCTTTTATTTGTGATGATATCCTTCATATACTTAGCATAAGGATTTACTTTGAGCATATCAGTTAAGCGCATACATAAGAAAATAGGTCTAATCATTTCAGCAAAGCGCTCAAAATCCTCATCATCCTTTGACTTGGATGGTTTAGGAGGAAAGGGCATGGGTTTCTGAACCCATGGTTCTCTTTCTTTATCGTGCTTCCTAGCAACAAAATCTCTCTTATCATAACGTTGATTCCTTGATTGTGGGTTATCAAGATCAACAGCAGGTTCAATCTCTACATCATTGTCTTTGCTAGGTTGAGCATCAACATGAACATTATCATTAACATTATCACTAGGTTCATGTTCATCACCGATTGTGTTTCAAAGATCGTAACTAGAAATATCATTGGGATTCTCAGGTTTGTCTATAGTAGGTTCACTAGAAGCATGCAAAGTTCTATCGTTTTTCTTCTTCTTCTTTTTAGAAGAACTAGGTGCCTCTAAATTATATCTCTGAGAATCTTGCTCGATTCTCTTAGGGTGGCCTTCAGGATACAAAGGTTCCTGAGTCATTCTACCAGTTCTAGTAGCCACTCTAACAACAAAGTCATTTTTATTATTTAATTCATCAAGCAAATCATTTTGAGCTTTAAGTACTTGCTCAACTTGAGTAGCAACCATAGAAGCATATTTGCTAACGCGGTGAAGTTCATCTTTAATTCTAGCCAGATTATCACCCTCTGGCGTCCTATCTCGAAAAGCATTATTCTTTAACTCTCTACCAACATAAGCATTAAAACTTTCTTGCCTAGCCATAAAGTCATCAAATTCATCTAAGCATGGGCTATGAAATTTAGTAGAGGGTATTTCAACTTTATCATATCTATAGAGAGAATTTACCTTTACTACCTGTAGTCGGGTTATCAAGACAATGTGGTTCTTCAGGCGGTAAATTAAGACCATGTATTTCTTCAATAGGAGGTAAATTCTTAATGTCTTCAGCTTTAATACCTTTTTCTTTCATTGATTTCTTTGCCTCTTGCATATCTTCAGGAATGAGAAATAAAACACCTCTCTTCTTCGGAGTGGGTTTAGGAATAGGCTCAGGAGTTGGCTCAATTGGTTCAGGAATTACTTCAGGAACTGGCTCGGGAAGAGTCCAATTATTTTCATTAGTCAACATATTATTCAATAGTATTTCAGCTTCGTCGACTGTTCTTTCCCTGAAAACACAACCAGCACAACTATCCAAGTAGTCCTTGGAAGCATCAGTTAGTCCATTATAAAAGATATCAAGTATTTCATTTTTCTTAAGAGGATGATCAGGCAAAGCATTATAATCGGAGAAGCCTCCCCACGCTTGTGGGAGACTCTCTTCTTTGATTTGCACAAAATTATATATTTCCATCAAGGCAGCTTGTTTCTTATGAGCAGGGAAATATTTAGCAGAGAAGTAATAAATCATATCCTGGGGACTACGCACACAACCAGGAGCAAGAGAATTATACCAAGTCTTAGCATCACCTTTTAATGAGAACGAAAATATCTTAAGGATATATAAATAGCGAGACTTCTCATCATGAGTAAACAGGGTGGCTATATCATTCAACTTGATAAGATGTGCCACAACAGTTTCAGATTCAAGACCATAAAAGGGATCAGATTCAACTAAAGTAATAATATCATGATCAACAGAGAATTCATAATCCTTATCAGTAACACAGATAGGTGAAGTAGCAAACGCAGGATCGGGTTTCATTCTAGCATTAAGAGACTGTTGCTTCCATTTAGCTAATAATTTCTTAAGATCATTTCTATCATTGCAAGCAAGGATTTCCATAGCAGCTTTTTCATTCATAACATAACCCTTAGGAACAACAGTAATACATAATCATTGGGGAACCCTCATCATCACTATCATCGGTAATAGGATCTTGATAATTTCATCCCCCCTAACTCTAGCAAGTTGTTCATCAAGAAATTCACCTAATGGCAAAGTAGTATCACGCACAGAAGTAGTTTCATCATGCATAGAAGAAGTGGCATCATCAATAACATGCGACATATCAGAATTTATAGCAGTAGCAGGTTTAGGTGTCGTAAGCTTACTAAATAACGGAAGGAGAATCTAGTGCAGAGCTAGATGGCAGTTCCTTACCTCCCCTCGTAGTTGAGGGCAAAATCTTGGTTTTAGCATCTTTCAAGTTCTTCATAGTGATCAACAGATATAAATCCCAAGTGACTCAGAGAATAGAGCTATGCTCCCGCAACAGCGCCTAAATTGGTCTTGATAACCCACAAGTATAGGGGATCGCAACAGCTTTTCGAGGGTAGAGTATTCAACCCAAATTTATTGATTCGACACAAGGGGAGCCAAAGAATATTCTTGAGTATTAGCAGTTGAGTTGTCAATTCAACCACACCTGGATAACTTAGTATCTGCAGCAAAGTGTTTAGTAGCAAAAGTGGTATGATAATAAAGGTAACGATAGCAAAAGTAAAGATAAATATTTTTGGGTTTTTGTAGTAGTTGTAACAGAGTAACGGAAAAGTAAATAAGCGAAGAACAATATATGAAAAGCTCGTAGGCAATGGATCAATGATGGATAATTATGCCGGATGTGATTCCTCATGCAATAGTTATAACATAGGGTGATATAGAACTAGCTCCAATTCATCAATGTAATGTAGGCATGTATTCCGTAAATAGTCATACGTGCTTATGGAAAAGAACTTGTATGACATCTTTTGTCCTACCCTCCCGTGGCAGCGGGGTCCTTACGGAAACTAAGGGATATTAAGGCCTCCTTTTAATAGAGAACCGGAACAAAGCATTAGCACATAGTGAATACATGAACTCCTCAAGCTACGGTCATCACCGAGAAGTATCCCGATTATTGTCACTTCGGGGTTGTCGGATCATAACACATAATAGGTGACTATAGACTTGCAAGATAGGATCAAGAACACACATATATTCATGAAAACATAATAGGTTCATATCTGAAATCATGGCACTCGGGCCCTAGTGACAAGCATTAAGCATAGCAAAGTCATAGCAACATCAATCTCGAACATAGTGGATACTAGGATCAAACCCTAACAAAACTAACTTGATTACATGGTAAATCTCATCCAACCCATCACCATCCAGCAAGCCTACGATGGAATTACTCACGCACGGCGGTGAGCATCGTGAAATTGGTGATGGAGGATGGTTGATGACGACGACGGCGACGAATCCTCCTCTCCGGAGCCCCGAACAGACTCCAGATCAGCCCTCCCGAGAGAGATTAGGGCTTGGCGGCGGCTCTGTGTCGTGAAACGCGATGAAACTTTCTCTCTGGTTTTTTTCTCCCCGAGACGGAATATATGGAGTTGGAATTGAGGTCGGAGGAGATCCAGGGGGCCCACGAGATAGGGGGCGCGCCCTAGGGGGGGCGCCCCCTGTCTCGTGGACAGGCCGTGGGCCTCCTGGTGAATTTCTTTCGCCCAATAATTCTTATAAATTCCAAAAAGTGCCTCCGTGGATTTGACATTCCGAGAACTTTTCTTTTCTACACATAAAACAACATCATGGTAGTTCTGCTGAAAACAGCGTCAGTCCGGGTTAGTTTCATTCAAATCATGCAAATTAGATTCCAAAACAAGGGCAAAAGTGTTTGGAAAAGTAGATACGTTGGAGACGTATCATGTGCCAACCCCTATGCATAAGTTCATGGAACCCGTAAGTTGATCACCAAAACATACATCAAGTAGATCACGTGAATATTCCATTGTCACCGCAGATAAGCATGGCAAGACATACATCAAGTGTTCTCAAATCCTTAAAGACTCAATCCGATAAGATAACTTCAAAGGGAAAACTCAATCCATTACAAGAGAGTAGAGGGGGAGAAACATCATAAGATCCAACTATAATAGCAAAGCTCGCGATACATCAAGATCGTATCACCTCAAGAACACGAGAGAGAGAGAGAGAGAGAGAGATCAAACACATAGCTACTGGTACATACCCTCAGCCCCAAGGGTGAACTACTCCCTCCTCATCATGGAGAGCGCCGGGATGATGAAGATGGCCACCGGTGAGGGATCCCCCCTCCGGCAGGGTGCTGGAACAGGGTCCTGATTGGTTTTTGGTGGATACAGAGGCTTGCGGCGGCGGAACTGCCGAACTATTCTGTTCCCCGATGGTTTTAGGGTATATGGATATATATAGGCGAAAGAAGTCGGTCAGGGGAGCCACGAGGGGCCCTTGAGGGTGGGGGCACGCCCAGCGGGCAAGTGCGCCTCCCTGCCTCGTGGCCACCTCGAAGCTTCCCTGACTTCAACTCCAAGTCTCCTGGATCACGTTCGTTCCAATAATCATGCTCCCAAAGGTTTCATTCCATTTGGACTCCGTTTGATATTCCTTTTCTACGAAACACTGAAACAAGGGGAAAAACAGAAACTGGCACTGGGCTCTGGGTTAATAGGTTAGTCCCAAAAATAATATAAAAGTGCATAGTAAAGCCCATTAAACATCCAAGATGGATAATATAATAGCATGAATACTTCATAAATTATAGATACGTTGGAGACGTATCAGCATCCAAAAGCTTACACTACTAGGGAAATCCTTATACACAGAAATTTAGCAACAGCGCGGGTCAAAAAACGACGCTAGTGCTAGATAGCAGTAGCGGTTGAAAAAAAACCGCGATGCAGATACAATTGTAGCAGTAGCGCGTGTGTCCGTAAAAGCGCTACTACTAATATTCCCGTTGGTGGAACGATAGGCTACGCATAGCAGTAGCGGGCTTGGAGGAAGCGCGCTATCGCTAGGGCATGAGTAGCAGCGTGTTTCCCAAGAAGAGCGCTACTGCTAATGGAAATATAATAAAATGAAAAACAAATAGAAAAGTAAATGAAAATGAAAGAAACAGAAAAAGGAGAAAGAAAATAAAATAAAATGTAAAGCAAAATAAATGAAAAGGCGAAAAAACAGAGAAAGGCATAGCTGTAGCGTGTGTTCATAAGAGGCGCTATAGCTAACGTAGCTGCAGCGTGTTTCCTAGACCCCCGCTATAGAAATAGAAAAGGAAATAAAAAAAGGGAGAAAATTACATAGCTATAGCAGTAGCGCATTTTTCTAAAAAGCGCTATAGCTACATTAGCTATAGCGCGTTTTGCGAAACGTGCTGCCGCTAATTTTGACTTAACCAAAAAACCGTTTCCCCCCCCCCCCCGCCCACCACTTGCCCCCAAATCTCTCGACCCAGCCCGCCGCCATCTCCCCGGCCAATTCGCTGCCGCCCACTTCGCCTCCTCTCCGACGCCGACGCCCGAGCCACCAGAGCCGCAGGCCGACGCCACCGAGCCGCCCCCAACGCCACGGAGCCGCTGACCTCATCAACGCCACCAGAGCCGCCCGACGCCAAATCCTCCTCGCCACAATCGCCTCCCTCGCCACCGGAGACGCCCTGCCTCCCTCGCCACCACCGGAGCCATCCTCTGTAAGCCCCACCCCTCCTCTCTCTCTCTCTCTCATGCACAAAGGTTAATTATCTAGGTTATTTAGGCAAAAAATTTAGTTAGGGCTTTGACAGAGAACTAGTCAGGTTAACTAGTTTAATTAGTTTAATTATCTAGGTTATTTAGGCAAGTTTTATTTAAAAGATGATCCCTTCCTGCACTTTTATTGTTGATTATATCTTTTCATTGAAGTGGTCATGTTATATCTTTTCATTGAAGTGGTTCGATTGTGCCCAAGTGGCTTTGTTGTTTAAATGAAGCTGAGTGGTTTATATATGTTTTTGCGGAATGTTGATTCATTTCTGTTAAGCAAATTTCAGGTTCTCGATTTGTCCACTTTTTAGCAAAGGTCATGCCGAAATTTTCCGTGAATTTCGGCATGACTTGTGCTACAAACTAGGACATATCGAGTGCCTGGGATTTGCCGCACCAGGAAGGAGTCAACGTTCCTGCAAAACAATAGGCCTTTTTATGTCATTATTCATTTTATTAGGTCTAGAATTAATTGACTAGATTTAATCATAGGAAACATGGCTAGCAACGATGAAGGACAGGGTTCGGGTGATTATGCGACAACGCTCTACCGGGCGTGCATTTAATTTTTAGCCTTATCGACGATCAACCGATGTTGTTCTTTGGGCCCACCGGTGGCATCGGGATCGAGACCGACACGCAGACCGGTGCTGAGACTGAGACCGGCGCTGAGACTCGGACCGGCATCGAGACCAGCGCTGAGACTGAGACCAGCGCTGCCTCGGGGAGCGTAGAACCGAAAGCAAAGAGGCAGCAGCTTCCTAACAAACTCAGGACTACTAGCCTGGTGGTCACCGAGGTGGGCGACGGCAATTTTGAGCCAAAGGCGCCCGAGGAAGCGCGTCGATGCTACGGCAATCAAATGGGCTGCATCGTACGGATAACCGCCACCATCAACGATGAGAAACTACAGAAGATAGAAAATATGAGGAGCTCCCTCCTAAAGAAGTTTCACCAGATATTCTTGTTCCGGGCGGAATGAGAAGGATTATGAAGATCCGTGACGAGGACCCGGCAATGAAGAAGATAAACAAACACGCCATGACCAAGTTTAGCGACGCGTTGGCCGCCTGGAAAACTCAAGTGAAAGCAAAGATCATCGACAAGAAGGAACCCTACTCCGAGATTGTAAAGGATAATCCGACAATCACGGAAGAGCAGTTTCAAATATTCAAGGAGGCTTGCGAGGCCGAAGCTGCCAAAAAAATTCTAAGTACATGAAGGGGCTTCAAGAGAGGAACATTGGGAGCCACCACCTCGGAAGCCGTGGTTACAGCGGAAAGAGGTCCAAATGGGCCAAGGAGGACATGGAAGCCGTGAGTCTGGGCATCCCAGACCCCTTGGCGGATTTCACCGCCCCGCAGGAGCGTGACGTCCTGAGGGCCCGGCACCGTTGGGACCTAGTGAAGAAGGTTTACGAGACAACACCGGTCATTACGGAGTTCATGAGACTGCTGGTAATTTTAGTTTTCGATCAATTCGACCGCACATGTTAGTCATATTTGTAAACGATCCTTGTGCCTTTTGCAGAGAGCAGCATCGGATTGCGGCGAAAGCGACTCGCCGTCGAGGCATTGGCGAGGCCCAAGTGGGACACTCCATTCAACCGGCGTTGACCATATTGAAAGCGACAACCGGTGGATACTCGACCGCCCGTATGGGCCAGCGTGCGGTGTCGGAGACAGCGCCACGTGGAAGAAGTACTACCGTGAGACCACGGAGGAGAGAAAGGAAAGACAGAGGTTAACTGAAGAAAACATCGACAAGAAGGTTGAGATTGCGGTTGAGAAGAAATCATCTCAGACAGTCACAACAGCGGTAGCTGCCGCAAAACAGGTGGTTGCAGATTTGTCTACTTCCTTGGTGACGGGCGTTTTCACTTGGACAAGGCAAAATCCAGAAGCAAATGCAGAGGACTTTCCCCTTGCGGATTTCTTGGGAGCACCTGCTCCCGCACCGGCTCCCGCACCGGACGTGCTCAGTGGTGCTTCATCTTTGGCTGAGCTCGACGCCCACACGGTATCTGTCACACCGGCCCCCTTCAATATAAATGTATAATCTCCCGTTTTCATTGCCTTTCGGATGTCTCACGTCGCAGACTTTTCTTTGCAGGCCGACGAAACTCCGTGCACCATATTGTACACCATCGGCGACTGTAAGGTGGACGTGGGGAAGGCGACGATAATGGAGCCGAAGGAACCATTGTTCCACAGCCGGCCGATCCCCCCGAACGTCTTCAAGGTTTCTGTGGCCAGTGTCAAACCGGGCCACGAGAATTTGCCTCCTCCAATACTACTGGTGGATAACGAGGAGACACCGTGGCGGCTTGGTTATTGTTGCAATGGGTGGGTCCTGTTGTGGCCAAAGAGTCTGCTTCGTCTGGAGGCGGTCGGGAGCACACCCACGAGCACGCAGCCTCAGCAAGGTATGAACATCAACACCCCACCTACCCAATTAGCGTCGGGTGTCGGGTTGGGTGATAGCGGACGGGGTAAGGAGGAGGCTCCATTAGTCGCTGATGACGTCGCCATGGATGAGGATGAGGACGACGGTGGCGCTGAACAGTATGTCTATACTGGCGCCTCCTCAGGTTTGAGCGTCATGAGTCGGTGCCTGAATTGTCGGTAGTAAAGAAGTCTAGGAAGAGAGCGAGGAAAGGCAAAAAAGCTGATGCTATGATCCAGCCGCCTCAGTAGCCTCGGCTTCAGGACCATATAGATATTGCCGATGCGGATAAATGGCATATCCCCGGTCAACCAATCCTACCTGCAAGAGCGCTAGGGGCCAGATTCGGCGATCTAAGGAGACTTCATGACGATGTGTTGCGGGTAGAGAAAGGCCTCATCGCCTCGACAGATCCAGGATACCCACTCTACATGGTAACGTTCGCGGCAAATGTAAATGCGTCGGCGCCTTCCCGCGGATAAGTTCTTCCTCCGATTCGATTACATATTCGACATGTTTCACGTGAAGAAGCTGGATTTTACGTTTGTCCGCCTTTATGCCTTGCACATGAACTACATCATCGGGTTTGAGCAGATATCTCATATCTGTGTCGCTGACCCGTACTACATGCACGAGGGCTTCTTGGGAGTCTGCGCAGAGCACCGTGTATACGCGAGGGAATACATCGTCAATTTCATGCTCACCAATAAGGACAAGGAGGCGATTCTCGTGCCTTATCATCCCGTGTAAGTCATCCGCACTGCTATCCTTCCTTCGATTTCAATCATTCATTTGCACGGTGGAGGTTAAGTAATTTGAGGTGTACTTATTTTGCGCAGCGGCGGGCGCACCGTCCTCATCATCCTATACCCCCGATTCTCCCATGCTCTTTACTTGGACTCGTCGAAGAACATTCACAAAAAGGATTACACCCACATCAAGGATGTTCTCGACAGTGCTATGTTTTACTACCAAGCAAGGGGTGGAGAGGTTAGGGACAAGAAGAGAAGGGGCGGCAAGGTCGCCTTCGGCCATAAGACCGACTTCTGCTGCATCCAGCAACCGAACGATTCTCTTAATGATGGATTCTATGTCCTACACCACATGCTTTGGAGTACGACGGGATCACCTGAACCTTCGCATGTCACCTACATCCGGCGATGCCCATATTCTGCAATGGGCAAAGAACGTAGGAGATATCGAGGATCATCGACTTCGAGCCGAGTTCTATCACATCCAGCGCGAACTTGCCCAAATCATCATGAAGGAGGTCATCGTAAAAACAGGGATGTTCTACGAAGAAGGACAAATGTCCCGGGAAGACGTCCGAACACGGGTAGCCGCTCAGCGTCTCAACCTGAAGCCTTTCACTAGGCTCGGGGACTATCTCCCTGACATGGATGGATGGAACAACATGTTGGAGTGATTGTCGATATATGACAATGTGTCCGTTTAGTCCATACTTTACGTATGACAAAACTTTGAGTTATGCACGGTGAAACTTTATTTGTGATGTAATTAAACCGTCCTCCTCCTCGACTAGCGAAAATCACTCTAGTTAGGGCATTTTGGGGTACGATGAACTTTGTTATTTATGCTTATGATATGTTGTTTCTATTTTTGCCAAGTCTGTCTCTTTCTCATTTGCTCAACTATATATATATATATATATATATATATATATATATATATATATATATATATATATATATATATATATATTTTGAATATAATCGACTCTTGTGGACGATGCAGGTGCATAGATCATCGATGGTGAATAAGTGCTACGCCAGGAGTATATATATACGACAAGTGGCCGGAGTGTCGTGCCAGTGTAGCGGTTTCGGTTTCCGAGCGACGCGCAGTAGTTAGTTTAGGTTCACGCTAATGCGAGAGAGGGATACGAACTCATGTACTCAAAGTGATAGCTCTTCTCGCGTATATCATTGTTTAGATGGATGACGATGTATTTGCAAGTAATCGAGACTTGTATCGCTATTTTCGAGATGATGACGAGAGACCACTTTGTGTTGGATGATGATTATGATGAGACTATTTGTATGTATATACTATGATTACATTTGTGGTCTCGCAGGCATTTGTATGTGTATCATGATGACATTTGTATGTGCTAAAGATTCTTCTATAAAGCATGTTCAAATACAAAACAAATATGCAGAAAAAAAACAAAAACTATTAAAATTAGCAGATGGCGAGTGTATGAAAGTTAGCAGCAGCGCCATGATAGCGATGGCTGGCCCAGCCGAGCGCCGCTAGAGCTACTAGCGATGGCGAGCTTACACTAAGCGCTTCGCTACACACTTGTGTAGCAAGATGGCCAGTGAGCACGCTGCCATCGCTATATATTAGCTGTAGCGCCTTATTAGTAGCACCACTCCCCGCGCTACTGATACACCTAAAACCCGCGCTGCTGCTAGCCTTTTCCCTAGTAGTGTTAATTCCTACTCGTCCTCCAGTAGGTAAATGATAAAAGATATAATGGAGGCAGGCGTAAGGTTGTGCAACTGGAGTCCATAGAACTCCAGGAGCCCCCGGAGAAACGGATGAATTGGAAATCCGAGCCCTCTTATCAAATAAGGGACAAGGCATACCCGCTCTCCTCGGGAGGGACTGGGGACGCTCTCCGTTTGTTTTCCGCCCTTATAGCTGGCGAGTCCGGCTCGAACCGGAACCATGAAGGCTGGGGGAAGAAACCCCTTGGTTTGGAGCGTCACTAACTCGTTGTGCGGGACGGAGCATCTCTCCAATCTCCAGGCCGAGGACTAGGAGGGCGAGAGGAGGAGCCGCGTCGACTGTCCATGATGGAATGGGTTTCTGTCAGATGCGCTCCGATGAAAGCTCGCGAAGGGAAGGTGGTGTGATTCGGATCTAGATCCTCGTCTCTTATATAGGCAGCTCATTTGCGCAGCTAGGGGGGTAAATGTAAAAATACCCTGGCTTTTCGCATTCATTCAACGCGTGGAAGATGGCCATTATTGGGCATGGAAGCCAAGGAGCGCGATATTTACGAGAAGCCGGACACTATTCAACAGGTACACAGGATTTGGAGAAGAACCCGCCTTGCAGTGCTGAAGACAATCTACGGATTCGTTGTCATTGAAGCCTGGTTCGGGGGCTACTGAGGGAGTCCCAGATTAAGGGGTGTCCAGATAGCCGGACTATGACCTTTGGCCGGACTCCTGGACTATGAAGATACAAGATTGAAGACTTCGTCCCGTGTCCAGATGGGACTTTCCTTGGCGTGGAAGGCAAGCTTGGCGATACGGATATGTAGATCTCCTACCATTGTAAACGATTCTGTAACCCTAACCCTCTTTGGTGCCTATATAAACCGGAGGGTTTTAGTCCGTAGGACGAACAACAATCATACCATAGGCTAGCTTCTAGGGTTTAGCCTCTCTAATCTCGTGGTAGATCTACTCTTGTACTACCCATATCATCAATACTAATCAAGCAGGAGTAGGGTTTTACCTCCATCGAGAGGGCCCGAACCTGGGTAAAAACATCATGTCCCTTGTCTCCTGTTACCATCCGCCTAGACGCATAGTTTGGGACCCCCTACCCGAGATCCGCCGGTTTTGACACCGACACATCTATTTAAAGAGATTGGATCTCAGATCCCATTCCACACCAAGCGGAAAATCCTTAGAGCTTGCTAGGAGAAACCATTCCAAACATGGCTAGCATTCCCAGTTCTTCCTCCCGCCCCTACGGCTTCGAAAAAGGCGATTTGGAGAGATGTTCTGTTTCCCACGATCAACTGACTAAGCTTCAAACGCAGGGATTTCTTCTCCCCGCGGATCTAGTCCCCGTCCGGGCAGGATTGACCTCCTTCGATGGTGAAGCCAAGGCGGAAAATTTCCCCAATCCAACCAGGGGGGAACGAGTGTGCTTCATTTCCTACTTGTTAAGAGGCATCGGGTTTCCAATCCACCCGTTCCTCCGAGGACTCCTGGAGTATTACGGCCTCCAACTGCACAACCTCACGCCGGCCTCAATTCTGCACATCGCAGGTTTTGTGGCTCTTTGCGAGCTATTCCTGGGCTGTGAGGCCCATTTTGAGTTATGGAAGAAGTTATTCTGCCTTGTCCCTCGTACCCAAAAGGGATCCATATTCGAGGTAGGCGGTGCTGAAGTATGGCGCATAGCCGGGATTGGATACCTGTCCGGCACACCGAAGAAGGCGTCCGAGGAGCGGCCCTCAGAGTAGTTCTATATTGAGGATGTCGCTCTCCCTGACCCAGTCCGAATGGGTCTTCCCGAATTTTCCAGTGCTCCCTTGAAGAAACGCCAAAGCTGGCGCCCTCAGAGACTCGAGGAGGAGGATAGTGCGGAAGTCCGACAATTGATGGGCAAGATAAGGATACTCGCCCAGTCCGGACTCTCAATAATCAAGGTAATGGCCACTTCCATAGCGCAAGGTGTTCAGCCGCTCCAATTCAGGGGGCTCCCTATGTGGCACTATAATGGGGAAGATGACACCTCCTGCTGTGCTCCGGACTCCCTCACTGCTCTGGACGCAATATTGGTCGACATGTATAAAGGGGAGAAAGAGGAATTCACTCGCCTTAAGCGCCAAGAGGGATTCTCTATGTATAATCCCCCTAGCTGGGTGAGCCTTAATCCTACATCATTACTCAATCCCTTCCCCGAGTCATGTTTAATTGACATTTACTCGTTTATTCATAACAGGAATGGCGGAAGGTTACCGCGGGGATCTATAGCCCCGCTCCACAGCCGGAGGACCATAACCGGGACCTTGATCCTAGATTCAAAGAGGACCCGGACATATTTGTAGAGCTTGAGGAGGGAGTATTCTACCAGGCGAGCTATGATGGCACAGAAGTGGCCATCGTGGCCGATTATCCCGCTCTCCTTCCTGCCTCGCATGTAAGTAATCAGGAGACATCTTTTCTAAAAGAGCTTCCTCGTTACACCTCACCCACCGCACTGTCTCGTGCTCCAAAGGGGAGGCGCTCGGCGCGCCATGCTGCACCTGAGGCGACTCACCAGAGAGCGGCGCCTACGCCGGGCACGCCTTCGAAGAGGAAGGCAAATGAAAACACGACCGGGCCTTCATCAAAGATGTATGGTTTTTTAAATATGCTCCTTGGCAGTCACATCGAATTGTGACATTGTCCGTTGTGTCTTATCGGGAAGAGCGTTCGCCGGACTATGTCCGGGGATCCTGCCGGTCATGCCTCCACCAGCCAGGTTCTAGACCCTGCCTTAAGGACAGAGGCTGACGCGGGAGTGACACCAGATTGTCCTTCTGCAGAGGATTCAGATGATGTATCTGTTACAAACTCTGAAGTGGAGAGCGCCATGAATCACTGGCGCCGGAGGGCCGCGCTCCGCGACCCTGGATTTGCTAAAGAGGTGTTCGACGCCTTCAGCTTGGCTGATGCGTACATCCGAGCTGCTCGGGATGGGCTTACCAGAGCCACTAGCTAGTATTTAAAAGATAAGCGAGTAAGTGCGCATTGTATAGATCTAGTGATCATATACCAGTAGCCCCCGAGAATTGAAGCAGTTGATACAACTGATTTTAAGGATCATTGTATAACCAGGTACTCACGGAGAAGAACAACCTGCTGTCTCAAGAGCTGGAAAAGTGCCGGACCCAGCTAGTTGCGGCAACTACCGAACTGGAGAAATCCAAGGAGGCACCGCCTGGTAATGTTTCCCTCCATCGAGAAAAATGTGATCATATACTAGCAATATTAATACTGTTGTATCTACCATGGCAGGATCCTCAGATCAACTGAAAGAGGAACTGAACGTCGCGTAGGCGGGTGAACAAGAGGCCAGAAGGCAACTGGCCGTTGGCGAACGTGTGCTGAAATGGGTTAGGGATGATAAAAACAAGCTGCAGGATTCCAACACCCTGCTGGGCGAAGAACTAAAAGTGCGAGCCCAGTTAGCTAACGCCGTAAAGGAAAATAGGAGGCTACGAGGCGGCATATGTGGTATGCTTTTGAGCATACCTTCATGTAATTCAACAAAGAAATGATCTAACAGATTTATGTTTGCAGGTATGCTAACTGGCCGTGCCGAAGAGGAAATGTCCGGCTCTCAAGGCGACCTGCTACAAGAGCTGTCCCAACTGCACGAGCGAGCTCGGCAAGCAATGTGGAGTATTGCCAAGGCTTTGTGGCCATACGCCTCTCCTCCAGGAAGTATGGAGGAGCTTGTGAAGGTATTCCAAGGAGCTCTGCGGCGCTTCCGATTATGGAAGATATCAGCCTGCCGAGAAGGTGCGTGAGAGGCGTGGGCCATGGTAAAAACATGGTACACCAAGCTTGATCCGAACCATATGGCCCGGGTCGGGCCTCGGGGGTCAGATGGAAAAGAAATTCCGGTTAGTCTGGTATATGACCAAGTAAAGATAGCTGCCAAATATTCACAATAGGATTGTAAACTAGACGGCCTGTTAGACGGCATAGAGGAAGAAGTTTTTGAGTCCAAGTGACTATGTACTTCAATTGACAAATTTGTCCCTAGCCGGATTGTAAAACGATTGTCATGGCAAACCTTTTTGCTTCGACCTCTGGACCCGAAGGCGCGGAGTGTTTCCGAATACCATAACGGCGATATAGACCGGGGTGTGCGTGGAAACTAGGCATAGGGGTCATAGTTGCTTGAACAAACAAGTTGTATCCGGCTAGCTATGTTATATTACATGTTGATTGTAAGAACATCTTCCAGGGAGAATAGTTCTGTTAAGGTTCTTTTCCCTGGGCGGACATGCGTTAGTATGCATGTCTGAACTGTGATTTGAAAAATCGCAGTGTACACAACATCTGGGGATTTATAGTGTGATGAAGGTAAAACGTCTTTAGTCCGACGACCAAATATTCCCTTAAGAACGCTAGCTTTCGGCTTCACCCAGTCTGAGGTACAAGTCCGGATGACCCGGCTGTAACAATCGCAGAGGTGCTCCCTATATGCCTTAGCCGAACAAACGGGAACGTAGGGCATAAGCACAGGAGCCAGGCAACCCAGCTTGGCAAAAACTTAAGTCATAATGATGCGTATAATGGCGAAGAAAAGGTACATATGCGGAAGAGGACACATATGTGGTGAGCTTGATGCCCGGGAAATAATAATAAGCTTCTGTAAAAGAAGCCCCCAGGTATTTATGAACGTGTACATTTAAGGATGTGCACGTCATAGGTGTGCGGTTTGGCCGCACAAGAGCTATAGAGCTAGAGAGAAAATTTAAAGAGAGAGAAAAAACTGAATCAAAGAAAGAAGAGGATGAACAAAGAGTACGGCTCTAGGCGTAGAATCTTCGGAGTCTGGCGGCATTCCACGGGTTCGGCTCTAAGCGATTGTCCGATGCATCACGCAGGCGGTACGCTCCTCCAATGATAACTTCATATATGATGAAGGGACCCTCCCGCTTGGGCTTGAGTTTGTCCTTTTTCTTCTCTGGCAAGCGTAGAACAAGTTCACCAACGTTATAAGTTTTGGCCCACACTTCTTTGCTTTGGTATCTGCGAGCCTATTGTCGATAGAATGCGAAACGGGCTTTTGCCACGTCGTGCTCCTCCTCTAAGGCATCTAGACTGTCCTGCCGATCCAACTCGGCTTCTCTCTCTTCATACATGCGCACTCGAGGTGAGTCATGAATGATGTCGCAGGGCAAAACGGCCTCTGCGCCGTACACCATGAAGAATGGTGTGTATCCGGTAGTGAGATTGGGCGTGGTCCGCAGCCCCCAGAGTACGGAGTCAAGCTCCTCAACCGAGTGCTTGTCTGATTCTTTCAATGACCGCACTAGTCTAGGCTTAATGCCGCTCATAATAAGACCATTAGCTTGTTCGACTTGACCGTTTGTTTGTGGATGATAGACCTAAGCGTAATCGAGCTTAATGCCCAATTTAGCGTACCAGGATTTCACTTCATCGGCTGTGAAATTGGAGCCGTTATCGGTGATGATGCTATGTGGGACACCGTAACGGTGCATGACATCGGATATAAAGTCTATCACCGGTCCAGCTTCCGCAGTTTTCACTGGTTTGGCCTCTATCCATTTGGTGAATTTATCTACCATGACTAGCAGATATTTTTTCTTATGGCTTCTTCCTTTAAGGGGTCCAACCATATCAAGCCCCCAAACCACAAAAGGTCAAGTAATGCGGATTGGTTGTAGGGCAATAGGCGGCATATGGCTATGATTGGCGAAGAACTGGCATCCGACACAATGTTGGACCAGGTCCTGTGCATCTGCTCAGGACGTCGGCCAAAAGAAACTTGTACGAAAAGCCTTACTTACAAGGGCCCGAGCTGCGGCGTGGTGACCACCGAGGCCGGCATGGATTTCGGCCAGGAGCTGCCGTCCCTCTTCTTCGGAGATACACCTTTCAAGGACTCCAGTAGCAATTTTCTTGTAGAGCTCTCCGTCATGGACCTTGTAGGCTTTCGAGCGCTGAACAATGCAGCGAGCCTCATTCTGGTCCTCAGGGAGCTCTCGCCTATTAAGGTAGGCCAAGAAGGGTTTGGTCCATGGGGCAATTACTGCCATTATTAGATGGGCCGATGGTGTTATCTCAGTGGTTGAGCCCCCGATGATATCGGTATTGTGTTCGGAATCTGGGGGTATAATCGGATCCGGACTAGTGTTGCCGCTCTCATCCTGCCACACCACGGATGGCTTGAAGATACTTTCCAAAAAGATGTTAGGCGGGACGGGGTCACGCTTGGCGCCCATGCGAGCATGGACATACGCTGCTTGATTGCTTTCTTGAGCCACATGATGAAACTCGAGTCCCTCGAACCGAGCTGATATTTTGAGTACGGCATTACGATAGGACGCCATCTTCGGATCCTTGGTGTCGAAGTCTCCATTTATTTGGGATATTGCGAGATTTGAATCCCCGCGCACCTCCAGGCGTTGTATGCCCATGGAGGTAGCCATCCGAAGACCATGCAATAAGGCCTCGTATTCAGCTGCATTGTTGGAGTCTGTGTATAATATTTGGAGTACGTACTAGACTATGTCTCTAGTGGGGGACGTTAAGACAACGCCCGCTCCTAAGCCGGCCAGCATTTTGGAGCCATCGAAGTGCATGACCCAGTTGAAATATGTATCGTACTCTTTAGGGAGTTTGGCCTCTGCCTATTCGGCGACAAAGTCAGCTAATACTTGGGATTTAATGGCTCGGCGTGGTTTATATGTTGTGTCGAATGGTAGGAGCTCAATGGCCCACTTGGCAATCCGGCCCGTAGCATCGCGGTTGTTTATTATATCATTGAGTGGTACTTCGGAAGCCACCGTGATCGAACACTCTTGGAAGTAGTGTCGTAGCTTCGGGGATGCCATGAAGACCGCATATGCTATCTTTTAGTAATGGGGGTACCGGTATTTGCATGGTGTGAGGAAAGTTGATATGTAGTATACCGGTTTCTAAAGTGGGAACTTGTGTTCGTCCTCCTCTCGCTCAACGACAAGCACTGCGCTCACCACCTGGTTTGTTGCAGAGATGTATAATAACATCGGTTCGCCGATGCTTGGCGCGGCCAGGATTGGGTTGCTCGCTAAAAGAGCCTTTATTACTTCCAGTCTGGCCGTTGCCGCATCCATCCACTTGAAGTGGTCGGTGCGCCGAAGAAGGCGATAAAGTGGCAATGCTTTTTCTCCTAGTCTGGAGATAAAGCGGCTTAAAGCTGCCACGCATCTGGCTAGTTTTTGGACCTGTTTAAGGTCTGTTGGTGTAGCCAATTGTGACAAAGCTCGGATTTTGGCTGGATTTTCCTCAATTCCTCTATGGGAAACGATGAAACCCAGCAGTTTTCCGACGGGAACGCCGAAAACACACTTTTCCAGATTGAGCTTGATGTCATATGCACAGAGGTTATCGAATGTGAGACGCAGGTCGTCTATTAGTGACTCGACGTGCCTGGTCTTGATGACTACGTCATCCACGTATGCTTCAACTGTCTTGCCAATTTGTTTCTCCAGGCATGTTTGAATCATGCGTTGGTAGGTGGCGTCGGTGTTTTTTAGCCCGAAGGGCATAGTGTTGAAGCAGAAAGGCCCGTATGGGGTAATGAATGCCGTTGCGGCTCCTTCATTTTGATTTGATGGTATCCGGAGTATGCGTCGAGGAAGCACAGTGAGTCGTGTCCTGCGGTAGCGTCGATAATTTGATCGATGCAGGGGAAGGGGAAGGGATCCTTAGGGCGAGCCTTGTTGAGGTCTTTGAAATCGACGCACAGGCGCCAGGATTTATCCTTCTTTGGCACCATCACCAGGTTTGCTAGCTAGTCCGGGTGTTTTATTTCTCTGATGAATCCGGCCTCGATTAACTTGGCTAGCTCCTCCCCCATAGCTTGTCGTTTGGGTTCAGAAAAGCGCCACAGTGTTTGCTTGACCGGTTTATATCCCTTCAATATATTGAGGCTGTGTTCGGCCAACCTGCATGGGATTCCTGGCATATAAGAAGGGTGTCAGGCGAATATGTCCCAATTCTCGCGCAGGAACGCTCGTAGTGCGGCGTCGACCGCTGAGTCCAGCTGTGCCTCGATGGAAGCTGTCTTCTTGGGGTCCGTCGGGTGGACTTGAAATTTGACTATTTCGTCTGCTGGTTTGAAGGAGGTGGGTTTGGACTGCTTATCAAGGATTACGTCGTCTCTATCCACCGTGGAGCATAGTGCGGTTAATTCCTCGGCCGTGAGGGCCTCTAACAGTGCCTCGAGGGCCAGGGATGCAGTTTTGTTTTCGGCGCCGAGGGCTATGTCTGGATCACTGGTGAGAGTGACAATACCGTTGGGCCCAGGCATCTTGAGCTTCATATACCCGTAATGAGGTATGGCTTGAAAGCGTGTGAATGCATCTCGCCCCAACAGGGCGTGATATCCACTGTTGAAAAGGGGTCACTTGGAAAGTTATTTCTTCGGACCGGTAGTTCTCCGGCGTGCCGAATACCACGTCAAGTGTGATTTTCGCCACGCATCGCGCCTCCCGGCTGGGAATGATTCCTCAGAAGGTCGTGCTACTTTGCTCGATGCGGCTCCTGTCTATTTCCATTTTATTGAGTGTGTCCTCGTAGATGAGGTTTAGCCCGTTGAAGCCGTCCATGAGCACTTTAGTGATCCGAAAGCCATCCACAATTGGATTGAGGACCAAGGCGGCTGGTGCACAGACTGACCGGAATCTTGGTTCGTCACTGGCATTGAAGGTTATGGCCGTGTCGTTCCAGGGGTTTATTGTTGCGACTTGGCAGACTTCGGTGAGGTCGCAGAGTGCCCTCTTGTGCCGATTGTTTGAAGTGAAAGTCTCGAAGACCGTCAATACTCTGAGGTCGTCGTCGTCCAGGGGACGTTGCTCTGAGGTGTCTTTGTGAGGATATCCTCGCCGCTCTTGGCCACTTGCCGGAGTATCCAACATGCTCTAAGGCTGTGGGTTGGTTCGGTGTCCGGTGTCGTGTGTATTTTGCATGGCTTATCGAGCCATCCATCCAGAACAGTTCCCGTCCCATGATGGGCTTAGTTTTCTTCAATCTGGGGTCGGGTGCCGCTCGAATGTGCATCCTTTTCGCGCCCCCGAGGGGTTGAGTGGGAACTAGGGGTTCCCAGCGAGCTGTCTGAGTTTTCCAAGCGCTTTCCATTGCGCGGTATTTCTGTACTATAGTTGCCAAGTCAGCAAAGTGTAATACGCGACGATGGTTAATGGCATTGAGGATTCCTTCATCCGTGCAATTATTGCAGAATGCTAAAATCGCGTCCTCGTCGCGGCAATCTTTAATGTTGTTTTTGACAAGGAGGAATCTGGCCCAAAAGTGATGGACTGTTTCCTGAGACTGTTGTCATACGTACATGAGGTCGCATGTATCCGAAGGACCGGAATTGCTTGGCGAATATTGCTTGTGGTGGGTGGGTGGCTATAAATTCGAACCCTGACCCAATTTGGAATCTGGAGTTTGAAGAACTCCTGAGTTTAATAGTTCAGGCTCCGGGGCGTTAAATGAATTTCCAGGCCCGATACCGGATTCTAGGTTCGGAGGATCGGGAGTGTCGTCCCGCGGACAAGTGTCCGGCTCCTCGAGCTCGGAAATCCGAACACAACTCGTCTTCAACATAGGGAAAGAGTTATTGCGTTGCTCCTCTATGACCGCTATCTGATGGGTGATCGGCGGAGATTTAATTTCTCTCTGATCGGGTTTAAGCCCAATCTGATCATAGTCTGTAGCGACCCCCATGGCGGCGATGCGATCCGGGAGTTCGTTTAAAGATGACCACTCCGCCGGATCCATCCGTCTGGAGTATTCGGAATCAACACGGAGGCGGTTCTCGACGACCTGAGAAGTCATCATCGGCTTAACGGCCGAACGGGCGGTCATAGTAAAGCCGCCCAGTCGGAGGGTTTGGCCTGAGGCTAGGGCTCCTCGGTGATATTGTCCTTGATAACAAGGCGAGCCATTGATCCTATCTTCGACGGCACAGTGAAACTCTCAATGAAAGCACCAATGTCGGTGTCAAAACCGGCGGATCTCTGGTAGGGGGTCCCAAACTGTGCGTCTAGGGTCGATGGTAACAGGAGATGGCGGACACGATGTTTACCCAGATTCGGGCCCTCTTGATGGAGGTAATACCCTACTTCCTTCTTGATTGATCTTGATGAATATAAGGATTATAAGAGTTGATCTATCACGAGATCGTAATGGCTAAACCCTAGAAGTCTAGCCTGTATGATTGTGATTCCCCCTATGGACTAAACCCTCCGGTTTATATAGACATCGAAGGGGCCTAGGGTTGTACAAAGTCGGTTTACAAAGGAAGGAATCTACATATCCGAACGCCAAGCTTGCCATCCACGCAAGGGAGAGTTCCATCCGGACACGGGAGGAAGTCTTCTGTCTTGTATCTTTATAGCCCATTAGTCCGGCCCATGTTACATAGTCCGGACGCCCGAGGACCCCTTAATCCAGGACTTCCTCAGTGGCTACGGGAGCGCAAGAGGCCAGGGGAACGAGGGGAGAAGATGAGGGGCTCACCGAGCGGCACACACGGTTGCCCTTGGGGGTTTAGTAGCTGCAGATTCGAGGCGGATCGAACGACGGCTTATCGGTGGCCGCAGTTGGGGAAGAAGACGCAAGCGACGACGGTGGCGCTCCTCGGGCTCGATCCGGTGATGAGGAGGAAGAAGCAGTCCACCGCGGACCTCCTGGACACCTCAGAGGGAGGAATGGGCGCCGGTGGCCGCGGTGGAGCGTGGTGCTCGGCGGCGATGGCGCTCGGTGGCGATGGATCTGGAGGGAGAGAGGAGAGGAGTGGGAAGCCAGGAGGGCGAGTGGGTGGATGAGAGCGGGGCACTAGTAAAAAAGGGGGCTTTCGTCCAGGCCAGTTTAGCCCATTAGTCCCGGTTCAAACCAGAACCGGGACCAATGGAGCTATTTTCCCCGGTTCGTGAGCCCAGGGGGCCGGCCGGGCCACGTGGGCCATTGGTCCCGGTTCGTCCGGACCTTTTGGTCCCGGTTGGTGGGACGAACCGGGACCAATGGTCCCTGCTCCTGGCCCACCACTATTGGTCCCGGTTGGTGGCATGAACCGGGACCAAAGGCTTCCCTTTAGTCCCGGTTCAAGCCACCAACCGGGGCTAATGGTTCTGCCTATATATAGCCCCTCGCGCAAGAGCAGAGCACACTGCTCTGTTTTTTCTGGCCGAGGGGGAGAGGGCTTGGTGGTGCTCTAGCTCACCTCCTATGCACACAAGGTGTTCGATGGAATGCCCGAGCCACACTACTTAAGGTTTCTCCTCTCCAAGCTCGACCGCCAAGCTCCATTTTCCTCAATATTTATCTAGGTTTAGCGGTCCGTCACGCCCCGTCCCCGTCTTCATCGCGTCGATCACCCGCCGATCTCATCGCCGGCACCACCGTGGTGAGCCTCTTGTTCTTATCTTCTTTCCGAAAGGAAAAATATTATTACTTGTTTGTTTAGATAGATACTTGTATTATTTTCTTACTTTTATTATTGCATCTTATATAGTGCGATGGTTTTGGTATCCGCCCCGTCGGCCCTCGTCCTGTCTATGATTCGGATGTGGTATATATTATCTTTTCATAACTATTGGTTCATTTATTGTTTATGAAAATTATGCCGACCAACGTGACATAGATTTTATTTATCTAGGAGGTTGTTGAACCGGAAATTCCAACCGACCCTATTGTCGAGAGGTTAAATTTAGTTGAAGAACAAAACAATTTCTTGAAGGAAAAAATAAAAAACTTGAGGAGGAGAATATGATATTGGAGCTGCATGTTGCGGATGTCGTCGATGATCACAAGATCAAGATGGATGCAATGCGCTTGAAGATGAGAAAGATTAGAAAATATGCCATTCATACCGAGGCTTGGTATCATTATGCCGTTGGATCAGTTGTTACCTTGGTTGCGATTATGATCGCATTTGTTTTCGCATTGAAATGTTTTACATAGTTTCAATGTATGGTTTAATTAATTTAGATGCTCTGCAGAGCTTTATGTTGTTAGATGAGAACTATGTATGTACTTTGGTTTTTATGTGATGATGAACTTCTATTAATTTGGTCACTTAATTATCTATTCATGATGTTCTGTAATGATTTTTGACACACTTAATTATATATAATGCACGCAGATGAACCGGCAATGGATGTACGGTGATGCATACACCTCCGAGTACATTAAGGGCGTGCATGATTTTCTCGAAGTGGCTGAGGCAAACAAGCAGAATGGTTTTATGTGTTGTCCATGCCCTATATGTGGGAATACGAAGTCTTACTCGACCGAAAATCCTTCACACCCACCCGCTTACAAGGGTTTCATGTCACACTATAATGTTTGGACGAGGCACGGAGAAATAGGGGTTATGATGGAAGACGGCGAGGAAGAAGAGTACGATGACAACTATGTGCCCCCTGAATACGGTGATGCTCTTGAACATCAAGATGCACTGCATTTATGTGCACGATGGTGCTGGAACGGGCGAAGCCTGCCAAGATCAAGAGGAACCGCACGATGTGCCCGATGATGATGATCTCCGCCGGGTCATTGTCGATGCAAGGACACAATGCGAAAGTCAAAAGGAGAAGCTGAAGTTTGATCGCATGTTAGAGGATCACAAAAAAGGGTTGTACCCCAATTGCAAAGATGGCAACACAAAGCTCGGTACCGTACTCGAATTGCTGCAGTGTTAAGGCAGAGAATGTTGTGCCTGATAAAGGATTTGAGAAGCTACTGAAAATAATGAAGAAGAAGCTTCCAAAGGATAACGAATTGCCCGACAGTACATACGCAGCAAAGAAGGTCGTATGCCCTCTAGGATTGGAGGTGGAGAAGATACATGCATGCCCTAATGATCGCATCCTCTACCGTGGTGCCTACAAGGATCTGAACGCATGCCCGGTATGCGGTGCATTGCGGTATAAGATCGCACGAGATGACCTGGTGATGTTGACGGCGAGCCTCCCGTGAAGTGGGTTCCTGCGAAGGTGATGTGGTATGCTCCTATAATACCACGGTTGAAACGTCTGTTCGTAAACGGAGAGCATGCCAAGTTGATGCGATGGCACGTTGAGGACCGTAAGAAAGACGGAAGTTGAGAGCACCCACGACGGGTCGCAGTGGAGAAAAATCGAGAGAAAGTACTGGGATGAGTTTGCAAAGGACCCAAGGAACGTATGGTTTGCTTTAAGCGCGGATGGCATTAATCCTTTCGGGAGCAGAACAGCAATCACAGACCTGCCCGTGACTCTATGTATGTATAACCTTCCTCCTTGGATGTGCATGAAGCGGAAGTTCATTATGATGCCGCTTCTCATCCAAGGCCCTAAGCAACCCGCAACGACATTGATGTGTACCTAAGGCCATTAGTTGAAGAACTTTTACAGCTGTGGAATGGAAACGGTGTACGACGTGGGATGAGCACAAAAGGAGGAATTTGACCTAAAGGCGTTGCTGTTCGTGACCATCAACGATTGGTCCGCTCTCGATAACCTTTAGGACAGACAAACAAGGGATACCACGCATGCACGCACCGCTTACTTGACACCGATAGTATATACCGGGAAGCTACAGGAAGAATGTGTACAGGCCATCGTCGATTTCTTCCGACCAACCATCAATGTCGAAAGAAAGGCAAGCATTTCAAAAGCGAGGCAGATCACCGGAAGAAGCCCGCCATGCGCATCGGTGATCACGTATTTGCTATGGTCAATGATTTACACGTAATCTTTGGAAAGGGTCCCGCGGACTAGCTGTTCGAATGACGCCGAGAATCACGCACCCATGTGGAAGAAGAAATCTATATTTTGGGACCTACCCTACCGAAAGACCTAGAGGTCCGCTCTTCAATCGACGTGATGCACGTGACGAAGAACCTTTGCGTGAACCTGCTAGGCTTCTTGGGCGTGTATGGGAAGACAAAAGATACACCGAGGCACGAGAGGAGAGGACACCTGCGCTTAACGAAAAAGAAGGCATGCCTCCGAAGCGGTATGAAGGTCCCGCCACCACGCTCTTACAAAAGAAGAGAAAGAAATATTCTTTCAATGCCTGCTCAAGATGAAGGTCCCGATAAAGGGAATAATAAATATGCCGTAGAAAAAGTTCCAGAACCTAAAGTCTCATGATCGCCACGTGATTATGACGCAATCGCTTCCGGTTGCATTGAGGGGCTTCTACCGGAAAACGCCCTATTAGCCATTGTGAAGCTATGTGCATTCCTCAATGCAATATCTCGTAAGGTGATCGATCCGTAAATCGCACTAACGCTTAAGGAGTGATGTGGCGCAATGTCTTGTCGGCTTGAGCTGGTGTTCCCACCATCCTTCTTCAATATCATGACGCGACGTCCTAGTTCATCTAGTCGATGAGATTGTCATTACGGGGCCCGTATTTCTACACAATATGTACCCCTTTGAGAGGTTCATGGGAGTCCTAAAGAAATATGTTCAGAATCGCGCTAGGCCGTAAGGAAGCATCTCCATGGGCCATCAAACAGAGGATGTCATCGGGTTTTGTGTTGACTTCATTCCTGGCCTTAAGAAGATAGGTCTC
The DNA here is from genome assembly GCA_021605145.1 of Aegilops bicornis. NCBI lineage: Eukaryota > Viridiplantae > Streptophyta > Magnoliopsida > Poales > Poaceae > Aegilops > Aegilops bicornis. The sequence goes on along the minus strand of CM038673.1, from coordinate 792,493,297 downwards.
CCTAAATCGCGGTATGAGGGGAGATCGACCGAAAAGGCACGCTTGGAAGAGACTCAATAATATGCAGGGACGGATATTCTTGGTCTCAAGCACACTACAGTTCTACGTAACTCTACCTTGGTGACCCCGTATGTCGATGAACACAAGAATGCAAGCGCCCAAACACCGGAGCAAAGGCGACGATCGGATTACATGTGAACACATCAGACTTTCAGCAGTTGGTTGGAAACACGTCTCGTGAGGTGACAGCACTGTTTGTGATGAGCTGTACTTGTTGTCCAGGGACCATCTTCGATCAGAATGATTTGGAAAGGATACGAGATAAATGGGAATACATTTTACACGATTGACCAAGATGAAAAGAGCACCAACCAAAACAGCGGTGTCCGCTTTGATGCAGCAACCGACAAGGGAAATGACACATATTATGGTTACATAGTAGACATATGGGAACTTGACTACGGAGTAGATTTTAAGGTCCCTTTGTTTAAGTGCAAGTGGGTCAATCTGTCAGAGACGGGCATGTAGACCAACAAGACGGAATGACAACAAGGATCTGAAAAATCTTGGGTACACCGACGAACCGTTCGTCCTAGCCAATGATGTGGCACAGGTTATCTATGTGAAGGACATGTCTACCGGACCGAGGAAAAGAAAAGATAAGGAAGCGAATACATCATACAATGAGCCAAAGCGCCACATAGTTCTTTTCAGAAAAAGGGACATCCACGGGAGTGGAGGGCAAGATGTACATGTCTCAAGAGTATGAAAAGTTTCATGAAATTCCCCTTCAAAGTCAAGGCTGACCCAAGCATCCCGATAAACGATGAAGATTATCCATGGTTACGGTGCAATAAGCAAGCGACACAAGCGAAGAAAAAGTGAAGACTTTCTCCGCAACTATTATGATAATACCATGCCAACTTTGTAAATGCATTTAGTATGATACCATTGTCCGCTTTGTACATGCACCTGCTATGCCAACTTTTTCAGAGTTCATTTGAAAACTATGAATTTGAAAACCTCGCCAACCGAAGGCGCTCACACCGGTTTATAAGCCCGTCCCTCTACACACCGCTTTCTTGTAAGCGTAAACAAAATAAAATAAATAAAGAAACAAAGAAAACAAAAAAATGTTTTCAAATTTGAAAACTAATGGCACTAACAGAAAGTTTATAATTTTTCTAAAACTAAAAGCAAAAAGAATTAAAAAATAAAGCAAAAAAACAACAAAAACTAAATAATGCAGAAAACATAACAAAAAACTGAAAAAAATATAAATAGCAACAATAAGTATTTTGTTGTAAGTAGAAACAAAATAAAATAAATAAAGCAACAAAGAAAACAAAAAAAGGGTTTTCAAATTTGAAAACTAATGGCACTAACAGAAAGTTTATAATTTTTCTAAAACTAAAAGCAAAAAAGAATTAAAAATAAAGCAAAAAACAACAAAAACTAAATAATGCAGAAAACAGAACAAAAAACTGAAAAAAAATAAAAATAGCAACAATAAGTATTTTGTTGTAAGTAGAAACAAAATAAAATAAATAAAGCAACAAAGAAATCAAAAAAGAGTTTTCAAATTTGAAAACTAATGGCACAAACAGAAAGTTAATAATTTTTTTAAAACTAAAAGCAAAATGAATTAAAAATTAAAGCCAAAAACCAAAAGAAAAATAAACCAATAGCAAAATAAACTAAATAAAGCAACAAATAAAACAAAATACAAAAATAGTGCCACCTCCTGGGCCCCACGGCTGAATACGACTAGAAACCCTATGGGCCAGATTCAGCCCGTGGAAGGCCCAGAGGGCCCACAGCACAGATTGCGAGTTAGGCCCAAAGCCTGCTTTAGAGAGGAGCTCGAAGGAAGCCGCACCGCACCTTATAAACCGGTGCGGCTCCCTCTCAACTCGCGAGGTGGGACTAAACTTTGGGCGCGGGGCAGCAGAAGGCCTTTGGTCCCGGTTGGTGGCACCAACCGGGACTAAAGGGGGAATTGGTCCCGGTTCGTGGCACGACCCGGGACTGCCGAAAATTGGCCTTTGGTCCCGGTTGGTGGCTCCAACCGGGACTAAAGGGTGGCATTAGTCCCGGGTCGTGCCACGGCGGGACCAATGCTCTTTCTATATAAGGTGACTTGTGAAAATTTCACATCTCCTCGCCTCCCTAGCCAGCTTGCCCCCGCCGCCAGTTGCCCAAATCGCGCGCCTCGCCGCCGCTGCCGCCACCGGCCGCCATCCTCGCCTTCGTGCCCCGCTCCGAGCCCACGCCGCCGCCGCGTCCCCTCGCCTGCCCTCGAAAGCACGCACGGCCGCGCGCTTCATCGCCGACCCGTTCCCCTCGCTTCGTCCTCGAAAGCACGCACGGCCCAAGGCTTCACGCCACGCCGCCGCCTCAGGCTCCCCGCCTCTGCCCCCGAAAGCATGCACGGTCGCGCCTACTGCGCCCCACGCCGCCGCCTCACCCTCGCGCTGCCCGCCCCACCATTGTCGCTGCCGGTGCCCGCCCCCCGCCGCCCCTGCCTCGACGCCGCCCCTCCTCCCGTTCGTCCGGCTCCGCGACCCCTTTCCTCCCTGTCCCCACGTCCTCTTCATATAATTATCAGTCCATGATTTGATTTGCTATATTTGCTGCTTGATTTGATTTCATCACCATGATATTTGCTCCTGTGTTACAATATGGAATTGAAATTTCCTTTGCCATCAGCACAAAAAAATTATGGTGGTGGATTGAAATTGGCTGATTGATGCACTTTGTAGTTATCGGACTTTTTCAAATAAGTTATCAGGCATGCCGTTGAGATGTTACTCTGGCTCAGCTTAATTCGAGACATATTTTGCTGACATTATGTGCAGTATTTATCCACCGCCATTATCCCCATATTGGATGTTCCATAGTTATCAGTCCTATTGCATCTTAGTAATCAGGTTTGTAGCCTGACAACTGTAGATCATTTTGTCATTTCAGTTTTCCCGTTAAAGCTAATAGTGCTCAATGTCCTAATATTTTACCATGCTAGTTTTGTTTTATTTTACCGTGATTGCTGTTCTAATGCACCAAGGTCTGTAAGCTCTGGCATTTGTTTCTTCAGCTCGTCGGTTATATAGTAGTTATCAGGTTTCCTTCACAAATCTGCATGTCTGCTGTAGCAAAATTACTAGTCTATTAATTTCTGTTCATGTGCAAAATTGATTTGATTCTTGTTTGTTAGTGCGCATCACCGCAGTTCTTTTGTTGCTATGTGTTCAACATGCGTTTCTGCACTTTTGCTTCATGGCTATGGTCTGTACAAACAACAAACAACAACAAAGCCTTTAGCCGCAAACAAGTTGGGGTAGGCTATGGTCTGCATGCTTTTTAGGCAAATTTTAAGTTCATTATATGTTCATAATTTTTAGGCAGATTTTATGTTCATTATATGGATGGATGGATGATTATATGTTCATTATATGGATGGATGGATGATTATATGTTCATTATATGGATGGATGGATGATGTATGCATGCTTTTTAGGCAGATTTTATGTTCATTATATGTTCATAATTTTTAGGCAGATTTTATGTTCATCATATGTTCATAATTTTTAGGCAGATTTTTAGATTTTTTAGGCAGATTTTTAGAATTTTTTATGTATGTATGTTATGTTTATATGTATGTATGTTTATATGCAAAGCATATGCAAAGAAAATGTATGAATGGTCATATGCAAAGAAAACTGTATGTATGGTCATATGCAAAGAAAATGTATGTATGTATGTTCATATGAAAGAAAAATGTATGTATGTATGTTCATATGCATATGCAAAGAAAATGTATGTTCATATAAAAAGGAAAATAAGAAGAGGAAGAAAGGAGAAGAAGAGGAGAGGAAGAAGAGGAGAAATAAATAAGAAGAGGAAAAAGAAGAAAAGAAGAGGAGAAGAAGAAAGGAATAGAAGAAGAAGAAAAATAGTTTTTCTATTTTTCTTCTTCTCTTCTATTCCTTTCTTCTTCTCCTCTTTTTTTTCTCTTCTTTTATTAAGGCCGTTGTATATGTATCGAGGGTGTCGAGGATCGCCGAGGGTCGAGGGTCGGGAACTAGGGTAGAGGGTCGAGGGTCGTTAAGGGGTCAAGGGTCGAAGGTTTCAGGTCGAGGGTTCCTATAGTGTCAAAGTATTGAAGAAATCCATGGTTTCATCATTAGCCGAAGTAACCATGGCATGATGGTACAAGTCCTCCAAAGTTGTTCGAATGGAGTCCGGATAGGATAATTTGCCTTTTGTACCGAATCTCAGCAAAGGGCTTTCAAATAATGATATTCGGAAGGTTCTTGCTGAACTTTGTACCGTAAAGTGAATTATCCTATCTGGGACTCCGCTCCAAAACAACTTTGGAGAGCTTCGCACCATCATGCACCTGTTACTTTACTAATGATGAAGACATGGTTTTGTTGAATCCTTTGACACTAGGCAACCTCCCGACCCTCGGCGATCCTCCACCCTTGACCCTCGACCGCCGGGCGATCCACGACCCTCTACCCTACCAAGCGCCGATGTCCACGTCACTTGTGGGACATAGATGTAGTGTTCAACGCCGACCCCTCCCGATAGCTTCAACACGTGGGGCGATATTACCCTCCTAGCTTGAAGCGTTCTCGAGGCCACCCCTAACCCTTGAAGCGTTGTCGAGGCCACCCCAAACCCTAGAGAAGCAGCGTCGAGGCCACTAATATGATTCCTTATTGTGATTAGCTAGCTAGTTCTACGTTTGCCACTAATATATCCATATCTGTCATGTTTGAATAATAATTGCCATGTTCTAAAAAATTTGTAGAAACTATGGACACCACCCGAGACGAAGCACAAGAAGCGTTGTTGAGGGACATAATCGTACGAGGAAGTGATGCCGTCTCCTCGATGATGTTTCTCAACGTCAACAATGGTGCGGAAGAAGAGGGTGAAGAAGCGGTGGCTATGATTTACATGGCTCTGGCGACCCAATGCCGTGCAAGAAGGAGAGGGTGAAGAAGTAGACCGTGAAGACGGCTCGGTGATCACCAAACCGAGTCCGCCAGGTATATATATTAGTTAAGCCTGTACGACTAGCTCCGTCTTTGTTTTGGTATGTACACATATTAATTAACTCTCGTCTTTGTTCTTTTTCTAGCCCTCCGGATCAAGCACAACTTCGTAAAGAGACGAGGCCCAAGAAAAGTTGAGCTCGGATGAAAAGTTTGAGATCATAGAAATCGCGCGCTGACGGCCAACCGATTGAACCCTACCGGACAAAGAAGGCATTTGTTGCTCGGTCGGGGGTTCTCGTTAGGGACAAGATCCCGATCAGCATCCACCAATGGTATAAGCCTAAGAACGAAGACCCCGAGGTGTCTTGTGTCAATGATATGCGTAAAATGATCTTTGGGTGAGCTGAAGTCAAATTTTACCCTATCGCTAGAGGATGATCCGGAGAAGCCAGAATAGAGCCATTAATCAAGTCTTTTGCTCTTAAGAAGATGCCGAACTATTCAGGAATTGGAAGAAAGAACTCAATACGTATGTCGAAAAAATGAGACACCAGAATTCAAGGGCAAATTTGAGAAGATCGAGATGATCGCCCGCATTTGTGGCCTACAAGACATCGGAAAAGAGTAAAAAGATGTCGGCGACAAACAAGAGAAATGCTGCGAAGAAGAAGCTTCACCATCGCACCGGGTCGTGGCTACCTCGTAGTCCGACCTAAGTGGGCCAAGGCTGAGATTGATCTCGCTTCATAAAGGGAAAGAACCAGAGACAATGAATCGCTGCACTGCTGTCGGACTTGGTTCTTGGGGCGGCGGATCCTTGGACCCTATAACAGGAAGTGCATTTGGACGGACGAACAATTGGACATACCGGTCAAGAGGCTTAAGCATTATATCGAAGCAGCGCAGCAAGGGAAGTTCGTTCGAGACAGGAGAAGGACGAGCTCACAATGGCCCTCGAATCCGGAGCACCACAGACGGACACGAGGCACGCCAGCTCCCTTTCGTGGAAGGCTGGATTTCCGGACGCAGGGGTTACAAAACCCATGAGAGGAGGAAGAAACTGGAGCAGAGCCTAATGCAGCGCTGCACGAAAGGGTAATGGGGCTAGAGGAACGAGAAGAGGAACGAGAAGCAGCAGATCACAACAAAGCGACTGCGAAACTTCCCCGGTTACCCCGCCATCTCGGCGGAGAAGCAGCGTGGCTTCCACCGAAGCTGCTTCACCAGAAAGCAGCATGCCTTGATGGCTCTGCCGGCTATCCCGTGGATGCTATCACGGATGCTGAAAATTGCCACCTTATGGCGCGCAATGGAGCAATTTGAAGGTCAAGGCGGTTGTTGGCTCTGTTTATCCTACTAAACCCGACTCAACTTTTCACCGCCGCCGATTCCGTAGGATATGCTAAGGTGATGGTCGATGAAATAACGGAGGGATTTGAGGACCTCCCGGCTTGACCACCCTACCGATGAAGGGGAGTATCGGCTGGGTTCTCGCTCAAGACTCCATGCCTATGGCGGAAGGATCTCATCAACCTTCCGAACTGGACGCCTCCGCCTCCTCCTCCTCCTCCCGTGAGTCAGGCACTCCGCCTCCTCCACCGCCTCCTCCTCCGGTGAGTGACGATCAGGCACTCGGCCGGCTCCTTCTCCGGCGCGTGGCGGCACTCCGCCTCCTTCTCCGCCTTTGCTGCCCGGCGCCCGAGCAGCCAGCCTCCTCCTTCTCCGCCTCGTCGGCAAGGCGGAAGAGACCCGCCGCCCGCTCGGCTGCTCCGGGCGTCGTAGTCCTTCTCCTCCGCCTCGTAAGCAAGGAAAGAAGACATCCACTCCGTCTGCTCTGCCGACGTCTAGCAATCTGACCAAAGGCGGGAGGAGATACAGATTCGGTCCTTCTCAAGACTCCGGAGAAGTTACCGTCTGAGAGGAGCGAGGAGGAAAACGCGAAGATCGCGCAGATCAAGTGGATGACTGGTTTCAAGGGTTGAAAGCAAAGAGACATCCACCTCCGGAGGAGAAGGTAGATCCGGTCAAAGCGAAGCGCACTGCTGCCCTGACAAAACCACCCAAGTCTCCGCCGAAGGCAACTATGAGCGCATTATTGGAAAGGCATTTGCCAAAGCGGAGAGGTCGGGAAGTACCACAAGGATCAAAGGATGAAAGAACGACGAGCTGGGAAACAAATTGCCCATTTCGGCGAACAAGCCAAGCAATCGTGCCCCCGCTCAAGGTGCTCGCTAGCGACATCGCCGATCCGAGGATGGTGCCCGGTTATGGCAATCCTGCAGATTACCTGCCCGACGATGTACATTATGATTTCTTGGAGGTGCAGATACAAAGATACGAGTACGGGAAGCCTCTCGTCAAAGATGAAAGCTCTCTATCAACGATGATGCGAAGATTGCATGATTGGTACATGAAAACCTGCAAAGAGTCTGATGGGAGGAGTACTTTGTATGTGAGAGTTAAAAAGGAGCATGACTTCCTTGGAATTGAACTGTTGCCTATTCCATTTGAGGAGTTCTATCAGTTTTCAATCAATTGGCCCTCGATAAAGCAACGGTCACCGCTACTTTACGTAAGTAGTACTACTTCTATCATTAAGTATCTCTATATAACTCAGCTCTTTCATTGCATGTATTTATAAATATCCTCACTATATTATGCAGATTGAAGATCGCGAAATGAAGAAAAGACAAGTGGGTGATATTGGGTTCATTAACACATATCTCATAGATGCAAATGAGGTTAAATATCGTATTAACGAAACCGAGGCCAACTTGCTACGATCGTTGGAAATAAATGAATACAAAAATATAATACTCTTTCCTTACAACTACAAGTGAGTGTTACTGTCTTGTGGCATATTCGGTTTCCTTATTAGTCCAAGGTTATAGTAATGTAATATTGATGAGTTATGCATGCGCATGCGCGGTACCACTATATTCTCCTAGAGATTAAGCTTGAGCAGGAGTAGTAACTGTCTTAGACTCGAGACGAAAAAGATCCCAAGGAGTATGCGGACATGACCTGAAATGCTCGAGAAGTAAGTTAAATCGATCATTATCCACCATATCAAGAACTTTGTTCATTTCTCGATATCAAGTAATTGTTTTCTTTGTATGGCAGGGCTTGGGGAAAATTCACCAAAAAGCTTCGACTACCGAAGAAGCTGCAATTTAGACACCAAAGTAAGTACTATATAGTAGCATATTCCACGCGCATCTCCTAGTGATTCAAGCGCTAGTTTCATCAATACCATTTAGCATGCTTGCTAATTATCAGTTTGATTGACCTCTGTTTCTTGTAAAGTGGTTGTGGCAGGAAGAAGGGAATGATTTACTGTGGATACTATGTTTTGCGAGTCCATCCGCCACACGACCTGTGAGAGGGCTACTCCGACAAACAATATGAAGTGCGTAAATAAAAATATTCACAATTTTATTTTATTACCATCATTTGTCTTGAGTTTCATTCATTCATATATATATGTATTGACCCCCTTCTTAAAATTAGATGTTTCGGATGCGGATGAACTACTAGCACCAGATCGCTGCGAGCAATTCAAGAGGAATTGGCGGCATTCTTTCTTGACCACGTGATCGTGAAGACGGAGAATACTATGTGGACCACGCGTCCGTATTGTAAAAGATAATTATTGTATATATGTAGCCGGTAGTGTCGGATAGATATACGAGAACTTGTTGTTCGACCAATCTCTCGGAGAAGGAGAGGTGGTCGATATCACTTCTCTCTGTATGCATATATGTTCATGACGATCTTTTTGCTTAATTACTAGCTAGCTAGCGTGTCTAGCTAGTCCTCTCTATACATATGTACAATACGTAGCGTCGACCAAGCACGGACAAAAGAGAGGACACTTTTCTCTATTAATTAGCTAGCTATAGCACAATATATGGAACACCTAAATTAACCCCCCAAAATCCCCCAACCCCCCCCCCTTTTCAAAAAAAAACAAAAACCACAGTCATAGAAATGTTGACGCGTGGATGCCTATTGGTCTCGGTTGATGCCACCAACCGGGACCAAAGGCCCTCTGCCTGAGCTCGGCCGGACGGGCCACGTGGAGGGCCATCGGTCCTCGATTGAACCAACTAAAAAGGGCCAGGGTATTAGTACCGACCCTTTAGTCCCGGTTCATGAACCGGGACTAAAGGCCCTCACCAACCGGGTCAATAGGCCCCTTTTCTACTAGTGGGGGGAGCTCGAGGGGGCGCGGCTGTCGCCCTTATCCCCTTAGGACGGCACCGACGAGGTGGTGCGGCGGGGACGCGCGTGAGGAGCCCCGGTCGGTTGAACAGGGGAGGAAGAGAGCGACCGAGGGGAGGTGGGCCGGCTTGCTAGGGTGGGCTAAAGCCCAGTGGGGCAAGGGGCCTTCTCTCTTCTCCTTTTTCTCCTTCTTTGCTTTCTGTTTTTTATTTAATAAACAAAGATGAGTAAGAAAATATTGGGCATGCTATTTACTTAGGAAAAATATGGGAAGTGCCCCTTTTATTCCTTGGTGATCTTAGACAGTGCCACAAATATTTTGGAGACCAGAAGAATTCATTTGGTATTTTTCATAAATAGGATAACATTTAAAAATGTTGAATTGGTGCTGTTATAATTGCTAATGCTCATCTTTGCACAAAAGTGATGTTGTGTTCCTTAACAAAGAATTGTTATGGAATTTTTGGCAAATGATGAACATTTTTCCAGCAACTCTTGAACAACTTCAAACTTCACTTGAATTTGAATTGACTGGAATTTCAAATGGGATATTGAACAAAGGTGATTAAGCAGTGTTTGAAAAAATGATTAGCTTAATCACAGAGGTTACTGTAGCATGACACTAGGGGTGTTACACTCAAGGAGGATTGAAGCCTAAAAGACCAACTCGAAGATGAAGCGTCGTCGTCAACCTGAGCGCTGCCCCTTTGAGGGAAAAAATCCTAACCTAAACTACTGACCAGCGACGAGGCACCTGGATCCCTCTCCCAGCCCGAGTGGTAGGCAGAGGGAGTCAGATCTAGAGACTCGTCGGCAAAGCCAAGAGGGCATGAGTGCTCTGGTCGTCACATTCACAAGAGGGAAAGAATCACCAAGCAAGTAGGCTATATAAGAGGAGTTATATGCATACATCACTTAGAGATACTAAGTTCCCAGGGAATGAAGCCCTGGGAGAGCCATATGTTACTTGGAGTGGACCTGGTCTGTCATGAACAACACTTGCACACACCACAATAAATTACAAATAAATATCTTTTCCCTCTTCTTTTTCTCTACTCATTCGGTTGATTCCTCTCTTGCTTCATCCTACAGATATCCGGATCCTTCTAAAATAGAGCCTTTTGCAGCTTCTTGTTGTCATCAGCAGGCTTGTGAATCACAAGCCTTGCTTTTCCGTGCCACTCTTGATCGATCCACCTCAAGTACCCATAGGAGTGAAACCCCTATGAGTTTAAAATGGCAAAAGCACATTCAGTCAAAATTTCAGACAATGCAAAAGTTAGTGAAACCAAAATACCTAATTTAGTACCTCATATGAACAACTTTGAAATCGTTGGTTTGCGTCAAGTCCTTCATTGCACAATCTAAGAACCGACGTCATTTCGTACCCATACGATTCAGCCCTATCATCTTGGGCAATTTCACATGACCCAGGCTCACTCGCCTTTCATTTGGTTAATGGCATCAGCAAAAGCGAAAAGGTTCAAAATGAAGCGTTGAGGTCATTCTCCATTTTCTAGCCATGTCATCGTCGGTGCCGCTGGCTTGGTCGACGCCGTCGTTCTTGTCGTAGATCTTGCCTCTCAGAGGTGCACAACAAGAGCTTGCCATCGGCGATGACCCAGTAGAGCGCATCACCTTCTTCCCTCCCTCCATGGCGTGCACACGAGAAGTTGGTGTGCCATGGGTCGTTGAGCTAGGGATTTGGAGAAGTGGATTTGGGAACTGAGATAAAATAGAGAGTGACATGGGTTAATTAGCATATATCTTGAGGGGCTTTCTGCATAAAACACATGCACAATCGGCTTTTCCCGGCACATGTGGTGTGTGTGGCTACTTTGGATATGATTTGGGCCTGATTGAGTCCTTATCGAAAATAATATACCACTTTTATGGGTTTTTTTAGTTTATGTAAGATTTTATTACCGCCACACAAGTTTTTGTACCTCGGGAGTAATTAATAACTCTAAAAAATACATTGAGTACTGACGAGCCGTTGTCGCCGTACCTTTATAGAAGCTGACCCGGCCTTGTTTATGAAAACTGGGAAGTTTTTGCTTGCTATAAAATCTCCCTGTCGCACCCATACGACAAAAAGAAAATCCTACTCTCGCTTCCCCAAAGAGATGACATGAATCTACGCCGAAGCTCTGTCGATTCCGCCTCGATGAACAAACTCAAAGAAAATTGAAGCCTGAAAGACCAACTCAAAGACGAAGCGTCATCTCCAACCCAAGGGCGGCACCTTTGATGAAAAAAAAATCCTAACCTAAACTACTGGGCCGGAGATGAGGCGCCTAAATCCGTCTCCCGGCCCGAGTGGGAGGCGGAGGCGGAGGCAGTCGGATCCAGAGGCTCGTCGGTGAAGCATGAGTGCCCCGGGCGCTGCAATCGCAAGAGGGAAAGAATCACATACATACTATACATGAATAAAACCAGATGAAAAATCTAGAAGAGTTGGAGTAAATACAACAACAATTTGGGTAATTGGACTTGGAACCTGGAATTAAGCAACCCAAAAATAAAATTCATTGAGATTTGGGCCCAAATAACAATTATCCAATCTAGAAGAGTCTCTCTCTCTCTCTCTCTCTCTCTCTCTCTGTGTGTGGTGTATTTCTTCCTCTGGCTCTCGTGCCTGCCTCCCCCAGACATCTCACACCGCCGCCGCCGAGGGTTAGGGTTTGCGGCCGGAGATCCCTCGGATTCCCTTCCTTCGATTGAAGCGGCCGGCGCGGCGTGGTCGAATCGAATCGAAGAGAAGAGAAAAGGATGGACGCGCAGCGTGCTCTGCTTGACGCGCTGATGGGTTCGTCGCGGGACCTGACGGAGGAGGAGAAGAAGGAGCACCGGGAGGTGGCGTGGGACGACCCGGACGTGTGCGCCCCCTACATGGCCCGCTTCTGCCCCCACGACCTCTTCATCAACACCAAGAGCAACCTCGGAGTATGCCCAAAGATCCACGACCCGGCCCTAAAGCAAAGGTTCTTTCTTTCTTTCCCAGATTTCTTTCGATTTCGATTTCGATCCCCCTCCTAATCCTAATCCTAATCCTAATCCTAACCAAATCGATGTTTGTATGCAGCTTCGAGTCCTCCCCCCGCTACGCCGCCGCCCTCCCCAAATTCGAGGCCGACCTCGCCCACCGCTGCGAGAGGCTGGTCTGTGTTCCTCTTCCTTTTCGATTTTGCATCTATACTACATATGTGTCTGTTGTGGTTGAATTATCTATCCAGATTCCAACAATTTTCATTTTGCTGCCGCAGGTCCAGGACCTGGATAAGAAGATCAGGCGCGGCCGCGACAGGCTGGCGCAGGACGTCGTGGAGGTGCCGCCCCCCGCAGCCCATGCTGAAAAGGTCGAGCAGCTCGCCATTCTCGAAGAGAAGATCAAGAAGCTGCTCGAGCAGATTGAGCAGCTCGGCGACACAGGCAAGATTGACGAAGCCACCGCGCTCATGAGGAAGGTAAACCCCCCCTGGCCTTCTCTTTGTGTTTACTAATCTTACTTAGGGTCTGTTTGGATTGAATTCAAGCCTGGGGCTGCCCTACCAATTAATTAATTGGCGTTGGCGTGCTTTCGATAGTAGACACCAAAAAGTCGGATCCACGCCAATTTTTTGGCAGCCTTTGTACATCCACGGGTTGCCGAATCGCTGGCGGTGAAAACCTACGCCAAATTATTCGCGTGGCTAGCGTGGGCGTGAACCAAACAGCCTCTTACTGATTATTACTAGCCATTGGCGATAATTACATGATGCCTCAGCCAAAGCTTCTGTTCCTGGCTTGCAGGTGGATATTCTCAACCTCGAGAAGTCGGCTCTGACCCACCAGATTGAGACCAAGCTCTCCATGGTCCCGCAAGAGAAGAAGATGGAGCTCTGCGAGCAGTGCGGCTCCTTTCTCGTCACCAACGACGTCCTTGAGAGGACGCAGTCCCATGTCACTGGCAAGCAGCACATTGGTTATGGTCTGGTCAGGGAATTCCTCGCCGAATACAAGGTTAGTTGGTTGCGCCAAAAGAGAACAATGTTCTTCTGCTTTATGAGACCAAGTTCTGATGGTAGTTGCTTGATTTGCTTTTTCAGGCTGCAAAAGAAGCGGAGAAGCTTGCAAGGGAGAAGGAAGCAGAGGAGCGTCTGAACCGGGAGAGAGGCCACCATAACAGAGGCCACCGCGACGACTATAGGGAGAGATCCAGGGAGCACGACCGTGACCGCTACTATGAGCGGAGCCGTGACAGAGAGAGGCCCTATGAGCAGGGAGGTAGAGGGTCAGACTATAGAGGCGGTTCCTATAACAGCCGGAGGGATTCTGAAAGGACGAGGCCCAGAGACAGGAACGGTGGTGATTTTTCAAGAAGAGGAGACCCGGGGAGGGTGAGGAGCAGGTCCCGATCTCCGGGGAGGCATGGTTATTAATCATTTCAAGTTATATGAGACTCGTGAGGTAGACCATTATGCTCCTTTGTTTATTCATTCAGTCGCATTGTCTGGGTGTTGTCATGATTAAATTTAAACCTTACTCTGCTCTAGCAGCTCTTTGTTGAAACCATACCTATGGTCTTCCTTTTATTATAGAGAGGATAAAAAACAGAGGAAGGTACCATCTGTTCTTGGCAATATTTCTGTGTTTATTACATCTTACGTGCACTCTCAGATTGTGTTTTCCAGTCTAGGAACTGAAAAAATGTTGTTTGATATGATTGAGCTGAAAGCCGTATGATGATACTATCATCCTATCCTAGGCAGGTATTCCGTAACCTCTGTCTGTCTTACATGTTAAAATGATTGATTGATTGATGACATACAAGGTTTGGTTAGGACCTGGAAGAAACACTAGACAGGTAACCTCCGTCTTATACATGTTAAAATGATTGATGATACATACAAGGTTGGGTCGGACCGGACCTGACCTGACCTGGAAGAAACAGTAGACAGGTAACCCGTAATCTCCGTCTTATACTACATGTTAAAATGATTGATGATATATATACAAGGTTGGGTTGGACCGGACCTGGAAGAAACGGTAGGAAGGTAACCCGTAACCTCTGTCTTGCATGTTGAATAGATTGGGTAGGACATTGGAGATACAGCTAACATTACAGGATATTGGTTTCTGAATGCCCAGTCTTGTACCACATTTAATTTGCAGTGCCAGTACAGATTTTGTGTGTAGTGCGCCAGACATTTATTGATATAGATTTTAAGAAATGACGTTGACTAGTATCTGCATTAGTAGGCGTATCATTCAATCGTTAAACACGAGGATGGGATTTCTTTCAGTCTAGGAAGTGAAAAATTGTTGTATGATAGAGGTGAAAGTCTTGAGATGATGATAGCACTATCATATCATCCTAGGCAGTGCAGTGGAGTGCAGTGCAGGTAAACCGTAACCTCTGTCTGTCTTACATGTTTAATTGAAATTGACGACATACATGGCTGGGTAAGGAGGAAGAATTAGCCGCAGGTGATTTTTCTTTTTGGGCAGAAGAACAAGAGGTAACAACATTATAGGGCGTCCGTTTTTGGATACCCAGCCAATCTGCATGGCCAATACAATACAATACACATCTTGTGTGTTTCTTCTTCTTGTTTTAGTTTATCAAGAGACGAGCATGGGCTATCTTGTTTTGTGATATATGATGATGGTCATTAGTATTCAATCAATCAATCAATCAATCAATCTTTAAATACAGGACTGGATCGTCAACTTGGGAGTTGTTGGTACATCAACCAGAAGAATGAATTCGAGCGAGTGTTGTTGGCCACCACAGAGATGAGATGAATGCTAGATTTCAATTACAGAATCACCCGTTTGGGCATTGAGAATTCGGACGGCTCAGAGTTGAATTTGAGCATCGGTTGCTTGAGCTTTGAGCGGATTTGTAATTTTCTTGCAAACGCAGGCATATATATATGTACAAGCGATGTGCGATGTGATATAAAAACAAGCTTGAAACATTTTCTGGCGGTATTTGTTTGCTGGATGTATTGGTTCAAATATGAAATGCAAATCGGTACCTTTGCACTTGTTTCTTCAACCAACACTAGTAATGAACGAATACTTGCCCTAGGTGTGAAATATAATCAGGTCCTAAATATGACTGTCGAAACATGTAAAAATTATGTCTAGATTCATTATCAAATGAGCTCGAAACATAATTTTTATGGCACATGCTCAACTAGTTAAATCCATGACCTAAATTTTCATTTTCATGCCAGACGGACGGAGTAGGCAATTTATAATTATAATAACATTCAAAACATCTGTGCATGGAGTTGAAAAAAAAACATCTGGGAATGTATCTAAAAACACAAAACACAAGAGTGGTCAAATGTACAAACACAAGATGGATGCCATCCATGAGAAGAAAGAATCCTTCTTCAAATGTCTGCCTTCATCGCCCCAAGAATAAGAAAGCAGCCTCTAGATGAACATGCTTTTCTTTTCTTACCTGCCTCAGCAGACTCCTTCTTGTGCTCCAGTAATTTTTGCTTAAAGCTACTACGTTAGCAAATTACCAAGACAAGAAGGAAGAGCTACAAGTGTTAAGAAACCCACAGGACAGACAACTTATATAACATAAGGGAAACAGTGGTGGATCACGAAATCAGGGGCCAAAATCATTCACTCCTTCACATACCAGAAACACAAAAGCCTAAAGGTTCCATTGAATCGAATCGAATCTTATCTTCCGTAAACCCAAAATCCAACTCATAATTGACTAGGTATAAACCAGAACCAATCTCTTAACACCAAACAACTTCATCCCTGCTCAAATTCCGTCATCATATCCCCCAAAGAGCACCTCAACAAATTTGGACCAACTGCTAAAATAGCCAATGAACCTCGAGAAAGAGTCTACTTGACCAACTCCAACAATTCTGACACTATATAATCACAAGATTTACACCAAAACCAAATATCCCCAAGACAAGAATCAAATATCTTACCAAACAACAGTCTCATATCCCCATTGACCTCAAGACCAACATCAACAATCTCAGGCAAAGCCACATAATAAACTGTCTAAAATCCATAATCCACAGTGTTATCTAATCAAATACAGATAGGTCGGTCCATGTCACTCATGCCTCTAGTTCTATAACATCATCCACCAATATCCTCACAACACATTCATATCACCCCAAACATGTCCTTTAACAAGGACAATTAATTATTGCTCCCCAACAACGGTAATTATTATCTCAAGATAACTAACAACCAACTGACTTGCGAGTACTAGTAGCTAATAAGCGGCATAATGTTTCTCACTAGTCACTACCAAACCAAACACTACTGTCACGCGGCACCACCTGAATTCTGCATGTAAACCGATGTTAGTGCCCCACGATGCAAATATCAAACAAGACCAGTAAGAGAAACGTCACACCAGGTGACAAGAGACATACTGACCTAGTGGTGGTAATAACCGCCTCCAGAATGCCCGCCTCTATGGTGAGGTCGGAATGCACCCCTGCCATATTGCTGCATAACATGGGAGAGAAAAGTAGAAGCCAGAAAATTAGACCAATAGACAGAGGGATAACCAAAAGTCACTAAGGTATATTATACTTACAGCAGGGGCTGGTGCAGGGGCATGGGCATGGGCAGGCGGCGGGGCATGACCAGGACCAGGACCAGGGCCATAGTGATCACGTGAATAACCACCCCTCGTCCCAAAAGAGTCTGCAATGGCAATGGCAATGGCAATATACAATGAGAAACTAGCACAAAATAAGATCAAAGGGGCATAGCAAAATGGTTAGGTTACAACATAGGATTACAACCTCTGTGGCGGTCACCTCCGGGAAATGGTGGCTGGTCATAATGACCAAAACGGTTCCCTCCAGGAAATGGTGGCTGCTCGTAATGGTCAAAGCGAGGGCGCACACGAGGAGGACCATGCTCAAAGTATCCAGGAGGGCCGGGTTCCTATCATATAAAAAGGTAAGTTCAGTGCAGATGGCACAGAGAATTACTTAGCACTTAACATAGCAATACAAATATTGTAACAAACCATGTGAGAATACGGCCTCTTAGCACCATGCCGAACATCTTCATAGAGATATGGGTTTTCACCAAAGGGTCTACCAAAATCACCCTCGGGCTCAAATGTTGGCCCTCTAGGTGGATGATGATATCCTCTCCCCTGCCCTCTATCAAAGAAATCATGCTGCCTTCCTGAGGAAGGTTCCCATCTACCCCCTGCGAATATTAGTCAGCAGTGTAAAAAAGCGCTCAAAAGGTTGAAGGAGTAAATTTGTGTTTTTGAATCGCAATAGGCAGCCCACCTCGAAAGGCAGGAGGAGCCTGCCTGGCTCGGAAATCAGAGGACGAAGCTTCAAAACTGTTGTTACTGTATGCAGAATTAAATCTGCCACCACGACCAGGAGTGTTATTATTGAAACCCCTATCACCATGGAAACCTTCCCGGCGAGGGGCAGCTCTTCCCCTATTAAAACCTCTACCTGCACAGCCATAAAAGTCAACAAACAAATCCTCATATAACAACACAAGCATTCGTGGAAGTTGGGGAGGGGGCACAATTACTTACCAGGCCTGTTAAAACCAGATCCAGGATGTCCAATTCGAAACCCGCCACTCATTTCACCTTTCACAGCCTGACTTTTAGGTAGAGGGTTTGAAAGTCTAACCCTTACTTTTAGCTAAGTTAAAAACACCAAAAGCATCAACACAAGGACATGTGAAAACAAAGACGGTGCCATTCCAAACCAGAAAAATACCTTTGCTTTTCCATCATCACCCAGTTCGGTGTTGTTGGTGGCTTCAATACAAGCAAGAGCCTCCTCATGGGTTGAGAAGTTGACAAATCCAAAATCGTTTCTTTTAGCACTAGACATATTGCGAGCAAGCACAACTCGTTCTATCACACCATAACCTTTGAATCGGTTTTTAACGCGTTCTTCATCCCAGTATGGTGGAAGTCCATCAATAAAAACTGATTTGACCTGCAACATGAAAAAGTATTCAACGGCATGAAAAATCGTAGACTTGCGATGGTTGGATATGAAAAAGAAATAATTGAGAACATTCCAATTGTGAAAATAGGATTTGTTTTTTGTTTTGTTATTTTTCCACCACAATACCCATACATGTAACAAAGTGAGGACACCAAGAAAAGAGTATAATGCACAAATATATGTGGTAATCATATGGTCAACAGACATTAACTTCTCTTCTACAGAGTATATGCACTATAGAAGATGTCTCATCTCAGTCTCTGATCTAAAATTTAAGTTATCCAAATTGTAGTAACAAGCAGCCAAATATGAGCATCATTGCAAACCATAACTCCTGGATAAATCATAAACTACAAATAGCTAACCAATAGTTAGTATTAAAACTATTACTGCAAGTACAATGGCATCTTTCTACATATGTCATTTAATTCACTAACCCCATCAAAAAAAAAAATTAGATAAAAGTAGTTAGTTAAGCACCTGAGCCATAACTTCTGCATCTGCTTCTTTTATTGGCTCTGCAAAGGCAACTTTTGCAGTTCTCTCAGGGTGACCAAATAGAGCATCTGGCTGCTGCAGCCTTTTGAATGCAAGCATCGCATCCGCGTGGCAAGAGAACTCGAGAAATGCAAAACCACGGCTCTGGCCTTCGTTTTGAGTATCAGGAACAAGAGTTAAGCTTTGAACTCCTTCTACCCCATAGTCAAGCAGCCTCTTCTTAATCTGGAAAATGAAGGCACAGAATCAGCAAATTACTTATTAACATGCAGGCTCGTGGTTACGCATATCAAGGAAAACATACAGCTTCCTTTGTCCATGTGTTGCAAATATTGCCCAAGAAGAGTGTATCGTTGTCCTCGCTAGCAGCGACGCCACAACGCTTGCCATGTATCTGCAGCAAAAGAAATTAAATAAACAAACATGTATCACACATCCCACAAACAATCGGATATCGCATTACAGAACATTGTGGCTTAACATTTTTTTTTCAAAGTGAGAATGTCAGGGGAGCTGAGGTATTACCATAGGATTCTTCACCTCAGCAAGCGCCCGAGCCACCTGCTGTTTATTTGCAAACCTGACAAACGCAAACCCCTTATTCTTGTTGGTGGAGAGATCCTTGTGGAGACGGACCTCCACAACATCACCGACCTGCGCAAACACCTTCCTAATATCCTCCTCGACGGCTTCACGGTCCAGCCCTCCAACAAAGATCTCTAGCTCCTTTTTGCGCTGCCTGTTCTTGGCCATGTCTGACATAACCTTGCGCTCGTCCTCTTGCTGTTTGACCTCACCTGCAGCCTGCACGTGGTCCGCCGCCCTAGCACGGTGCTCTTCCTGTTTGCTCTCAGCTGCAGCCTGCCCGTCGTTGTCGTCCACCCTAGCACGGTCCTCTCCTTGTTTGTCCTCAGTTGCGGCCTGCCCTTCACCCACAGAGACAGAGTCCTCGAAAATGACCTCTTCGGGATCCTCCTCCTCCTCCTCTTCCTGGTCAGCATCCATTTGTTGTTGGTGGAGTGGGTGAGCTTGGGTGCCTTGCTGGTTTTCTGAATCATCATGAGTTGCAGCAAGCATTTGTCCCTGGTGGAGTGGGTTAATAGCTTGACTGTGTTGCTCATTTTGTGTGTCACCGCTTGAAGTATGTGCAGGAACATCACTCTGTACCGCTACATCATCATCGCCGGCTTTTTCACCCTCCTGCTCTATTATCACCCGTGGCTGTGCTGCCTCGTTCTGTAGCGTTTGCTTGTCCGCTGCCTCTTGTTCTTCTTGTGGAGGGGCTGCTTCTTCTTCATCTAGGGACAATAACATATGATGAGGGTCTCCAGCCTCCACCTCCATTTTCTGCTGCTGCAGCTGCTCATCATTATTGGTAGCAGATGCAGACGCAGAGGGCATGTCGGCCTCACTTGGCTCATGGGGTTTGTGGTGGACGAGTGTGATTGAGCTTGGCTCCTCCTCCTTGATCTGCTGGTCGACTGTGGTGGAGCCTGGCATCATATATGATATGACACACATTCCATTACAATAGAAATAGATAGGTAGTGGGAGTAAGACATGTCTCTATATAGAGTTGTTACTAGTAGAGTAGGTAGTGTAGTTACTGTATATGTGTGGCGAGGAGGAGGCGCAGTGTTGATGCTGAGGGGATGCGTCGTCTGGCGAGTCGGAGATCTCAATCGTCTCCCGCCCGGGAAAAGCAGAGGCATCTGGGAAGAAGAGGAGTAATAACAAGAAGGAAAGTCGAAAACTTTTTTATTTAGGTAGGGCGGAGGAAAGAGCAATTACCGTGGGTGTGGGTGTGGGTGTGGGTGAGCTGCTCCTGCTCTTGCTGTTGGTGGTTGGCGGCGTCGGGAGCCTCCTCCGGCGCGGGTGGTTCTGCGCAAGCAAGGAAGGGGATTGGCACCTGAAAGAGAGCGCGCAGGAGACGAAGAGAAAGAAAGGAAGCACCTGCGGCGGGAGGCGGCGGGGTCTTGGCCGCTCGTCCACGCCCACGGCCGCGGCCGCGTCCCCGGGCCCGTCCTCGTCCTCGCCCGCGACCGCCCGCCGGCGCCATGCCTTTGCTTGCTGATGCTTCTTTGAGTGGAGTTGGGGTTAGGGTTGGGACAGATTTGATTTGATTTGGGAGGGGATCTGTCCAAGCAGAAGAAGAAGCAGAAGGAGTTGGGGATTTGTTTCTCCTTTTCCACCTCACCTCACCTCACCTACACTACACCAAGGAGAAGGAGATGGAGATGGAGATGGAGATGATTTCTTTCCTTTTCCCCTTTCATCTTCCTCTTCCTCCTCAATTCAAAAGGGCTACATGTTGAATATTTCAAAACTCCACTCCTCTTTCACAATCATTTACACCTCCCCCTCACATGTGTGCTCACTACTTTTTATGTTTATGAAACCAATCGAGGAGTCTATTTCCTCACAAAACTAACCAAGTGGTGATACTGACACCGGCGCGTTAAGCCAAGGAAATAAAGAATGTAATAGCTTCTCCGAACACTATATGGTTTCCTGGACCTATTTTTAATCATAAAAACAACAATTATATGGCTTTTGCATCCAAACACTACAACACGGTTGTCAATATGAGGTGTTTTGGTAATAGTGTTTCTATAAATGCCTCCAAACTATATATAGGAAGGCACATATGAAAAATGCCTCCGATAGATGAAGCTTTTAATTAGGGCATCTTTCATGATTGCCATAAAATAGACATGCCGAGGGGTCTCTGCAAATGCCATCGATTAGATTGCGAGGCATTAATTGTTGAAAAGGCATCATGATGGATACACTTTCAAGGCGTTTTCTTCAAATTGCTCCACTCCTCCCCATCTCCTCCTTTCACAATTTTCTCCACCCTTTCAATGGCATATGTCGAGTACGAAGAGCAGTTCTCCAGCATAAAAGCTCGCTGCTCCACCTCCATCGCCTAGCCTGACGGAGCAAGTTGCTACTCCAAGTCAACGCGTGGTTCAGCAACTCGCCGCTCCAAGCTAGCTCATGGAGGAGTGGCGAGTTGCTCCAGGGAGGCACGTAGGGGAGCACGACAGAGCGGGCATCATGGCTGGCATGGACGAGGCCAGACACCATGCTATCCGATGTCGACGTTGGCGAAACCGCGCCCGGTCGATGGAGAAAGAAGCTATCTACGTGGATCTCGACGAGTCGGTGGCCAGCGCGTCCGCGTTCGCCGACGACGCTGGGGAAAAATGAAGAACATGAGAGGCCACCCACTGCTTCGGTCCCAATAAGGCCACCGCAGGCGAGTCGCTGCCATCCACAGTCGGTGTCTTGTCCTCTATAGCAGGTCATTGTCCTCCCCCCACCCCAGAAAACAAGCACGGATCCATTCTTCATGGAAGAGAATGCAACCCTTCCCCTCCGGCTGAAGCACCCACTTTGCCACTTTGGCAAGCGACGCAACCGGAGATAGGGAAAGGGGGAGGAATATGCCTCCGGGGCTCCTAAAAAACAGATAAGCAGGTTGTCAGACATGGGGAAGACAAAGGGATTCGCTGCGGCCCACCGCAGACTAGTGTAGTGTATTCGTGTAGTGGGAAATGGAGCTCCGCACGGCTGAACGTGCCCATAGTTTTACCTATTTTAGTTAAAATATGCCGAAAATGTAATGAATTTCATCCGGTTTATATGAAATCCGCTGGTTTGTATGAAATTCATCTGGTTTGTGAAAAAGTGTTTGAAATGTATGGGGCAGCGCTGGATGGCCGCCTCCCGCATCAGTGTCCGCAGATTGGCCCCCTGTCCGCGGACGGATACTAGAGGAAATTTGCGGGTTGCTGTTGGAGATGCCCTAAGGGTACATAAGGAAATCAACAAGCAGGAACATCAAAGATTTGGGGCAAGCTTTTTTAATGAAAAGTCAATTTATTTATTTTCTCTACTACTAAAAAGACGAGTAGCGTTCCTTTTCATATCGATTGGACCGCGTCCTGCCTAGCCTTCGTCCGACCTCCCTCCCTCCCGACCGTCTTCTCCACCAATTTTTTTGGATTCCTTTCATCCTCCCAAACCACTGAATATTTCCATACACCGAATATATCGCAGGTAGTTGTGATGGCAGAACCATCCATCTTCCGCGGCCAGGCAGGTTCGAGACGGGCATTCGGCGACGACGCGCATATATGCACCTGGAGTTAGCCGGGCGTTCACAGTTGTAGTTTGTTGCTGCTCCCTGGCACTGTCTCTTACACTACTAGGAAAAATCTTATACATGGAGGCTTATCAGTAGCGCAACTCTGTACAAAGCGCTACTGCTACTTTACAGTAGCGCGGGGAGCCCATAGGCGCTACTACTATTTCCTTAGCAGTAGCGCGGCCTTTCCCAAAGGCGCTACAGCTATGAGAACCACACCTTAGCCAACATGCTACGTACACTAGCAGCGCGGTCGCGAGGAGTCACGCTACCGATAAAAAGGTAGCAGTAGCGCGTTTCTCAGGAACACTGCTGCAACTAGGTTTGTACTATGCCACATGACGGGCCCACTTATCAGCAGGGTTGCTTGAAGGACCTTAGCAGTAGCGCTGTTTGCTGACCCGCGCTGCTGCTAAAGCGCAACTACCACCTTTCCCATCTCCCTCTCCCCCTTCCCCCCTCTCTCCCTTCACTTTTCCCTCCCTCTCCTCTATCCCTCACTACTTCTCCCCCCGTTACACTCTTTCTCTCTCTTTAATGCCCCTAGCTAACTACACCACCACCATTAATGCAACCCCTTTCTCTTTTTCCTCACTTTTTCTCCCCCTTCACTAGTTAGAACCATCTTCTTCCCCATTAATAAGAAGGAAAATCAAAAACTTTAGGTAGAGCGGAGGAAAGAGGAAGAAGGGCAAGTACCATGGGTGAGCTGCTCCTGCTCCTGCTCGGCGGCGTCGGGAGCCTCCTCCGGCGCGGGTTCTGCGGGTGGGAGCAAGCGAGGGGATTGGTTGGTTAGACACACACACACACACACACACACACAGAGAGAGAGAGAGAGAGAGAGAGAGAAGAGATGAATGAAGGTAGTGGGGGAAGAAAGGAACCTGCGGTGGGAGGCGGGGTCTTGGCCGCTCGGCCACGTCCACGACCGTGTCCCCTAGCCCGTCCTCATCCTCGGCCGCCGGAGCCATGCTTGAGTGAAGTCGAGTTGAGTTGGGGGTTTGGTTAGGGTTCAGATAGATTTGGGTGGGGAGGGGAGGGGAGCAAATCTGATCTGACCAAGGAGTTGAGTTTAGTTGGGGATTCTTTCTCTTTTTCCTTCCTACACCTACATCTATCTACATGGAGATGGATGGGTGAGGTGGCGCCACACCATTTCTTTCCTTTTCCCTATCTTCATCTTCATCTTCCTCTTCATTTCAAAAGGCTACATGTTGAATAATTGAAAAGTCTACTCCTCTTTCAAAATCATTAACACCTCTCACTTAGATGTGTGGTCACTAGTTTGCTGTTTATGAAATCAGTCAAGGAGTCACTTTCCTCAAAAACCAATCAAGTGATAATAGTGACACCAGCGCGTTAAGCGAAGAAAAGTAAGAATATAATAACTTCTCCTCATGCATCATTTTATTGCCCTGGACCTATTTTTAATCATAAAAACAACAATTATTATATTTCTTTTATGTGGTCTTTACTTCATTTATTATCATATTTGTTTTCTATGCCACATCACCTTTACAAATTGCACAAGCCTACTTATGATGGTATATACAAACATGGTTAGAAATATACGCATGAAACAACAACTATTTTTTCTCACATAACAAACCAGGGTGTCAACCTGGGAATGGGAATAAAACAGCACCAAACCCACGCCACACTGATGTACAACTATCTCATGCTCCATACCAATTCAATCCAATCGATCAACACTAGAATCAAACCTGCACAAACCCACTTGGCTGTTGTATCCAAACACTACAACACGGTTGTCAATATGAGGCGTTTGTAAGTGTTTCTATAAATGCCTCCAAACTGTATATAAGAAGGCGAATCTGAAAATGGCTCCCATGGATGAAGCTTTTAGGGCATCTTTTATGATTGCCACAAAATACACATACCGAGGGGTTTCTACAAATGCCATCGATTTAGATTGCTTTATATGCTTCCATAAGCTCCAACATACAACAATTAGGCATTCCTGGTAGAATTCGATGTCACTTCTCTTCTTTCCATCTATCAGCATCTCTATCAGATCAAAATCTGTATTCCATTGGAAACCTAGTGCAAGCCAAAAATTTTGGCTCAAATTACAACTGAAGAATAGGTGCATCAAGTGTTTATTAGGCTCATCATCACATAATTCACATATGCCATTCTCAATATGAAAACTTTTCCTGATTAAAAGATCCCCGGTGTTTAGCCTATCTTGTATGAGTAGCCAGAAGAAGAATTTCTGTTTAGGTAGGCTACAAGACTTCCAAATCCATTGATATGGTACTGGCGCATCAGGTGGGTTTCCCGTGTATTCGAGATTCTTCTATTGGAATATCTCCTAGTGCTCCAGTAGAATTGTCATGAATCTTTGTCACTGGTGTTGCTTCTGCCATTAATTAGCTCCATTATCTGCTGGCTCTGTTGAATAGCAATTGATGACATTGGTGTATGAAACTTATAAAAAAGTGTCATGCTCAATGTTGCTCATCATGGCAACAGTGGTGTCTTTATCTCTTGCATATGAGAAAAGGTGGAGCATTTGGTCTTTCGTAGGATCTCCATTCCATTTATCACACCACATCTTAATAGTATCTCCCATTTTAGGTGTGCAAACAGTTATGTTTTTGAAATCCTCCAAAATGGAGTGGCAGTCTCTCCCCCAAAATGAGCCCACATTGGTGGGGTAACTAGGGACTTTCCCATCCCTACAGGAAGTATTCAATATCAATTGAACCCATGCTAAATCCTGCTTATTGAAGAACTCAGATAGAAATTTAGTAAGTAATGCTCTGTGTTTGTATTCTGAGATCAAGCACACCTAGGCCACCTACACTTTTAGAAAGACATACTTTTTCCCATTTTACAAGGTACTTACCATGCTTTGTTGATGCCCTTGCCATACTAGAGGAAACATCTTCTAGATTTTTCAAAGTGATCCAGAATTGTAAATGGGACTCATGCAGAACATTGCTGTTTGGACACGATTATTCTTCATGTGAGGTTACTGTTTGCGCTTAATTAGCAAGTACATTTACGGTTTGGCCACGATTACTGTTCATGGACACAGTTCACTTGCCATGTGTCAACTTCACAAAGCACTTGATTTTTTTTAAAGGAGGGAGCCCCTAGCTTAGTGGGGTATAACGTAGTACTCCCTATGTTCACTTTTGTAAGGCGTTGTAGACATTTGAAATAGCATGCAAAACCGCTCAAATTTATTATAGAAGTGAACGGAGGGAGTAGTATATATGCCGAAAATGTAATAAATTTTGTCCGGTTTATATGAAATCCATTGGTTTGCATGAAATTCATCCGGTTTTTATTGAAAAAGTGTTTGAAATGTATGCGGACCCTCCCGCGCATCAGTGTGCGTGGACAGATATCGGAGGAAAATTGGTGTTGCTGTTGGAGATGCCCTAAGGGTACATAACGCGCGAGAACATTGAAGATTTGGGGCAAGTTTTTTATTTATGAAAAGTCGATTTATTTATTTATTATTTATAATAAGAAGAGGGTGTCAGGCAGGGTGACAAGGAAAATACAAACATTTTTCTTTTTGTCGCCAAGAAGAAGAAGAAGATAGGGAGGAGGAGGAGTGGCCATGGCGGCCGCCGTCCATGTCCACCTCCACCACCATTACCTCCTCCGTCCGTGTCCGCCGCCTCGCCGAGCCTGCTTCTTCTCCTCGCCGTGGCTCTCTCTCCCGCTCCCGCCCGCTCGCCTCCGCTCCTCCTTCTCCGCGCCCACCTCCCACTTGGCCGTCGCCGGCACAGATGCCAAGGAGGAGAAGGAGGAGTTCGTGGTGGTCACCTTCTACAAGTTGGTGCCCGTCGACGACCCCCGCGCGGAGGTCGCCGCGCACCTCCACTTCCTCCAGGTCTAGCTCTTCCCCCCCCTTCTCTATTCAGTTTCAGTTTCAGTTTCAGTTCAATCCACCAAATTTTGGATCTAGACTAGAAAAAGGCTGGATTTTCCCCAAAAATCTTACGCATATTATGTATCTATCTATCTATCTATCTATCTATGTGCTCTCTTCTCTTGTCCAGGGACGAGACATTGACATACATGGTCGCATCTACATGAACCAGCAGGGGATCAACGCTCAGGTACATACGTACGTACGTAGGAGTATTCTTCCCAAACCCAAAAACAACAACTCTACTCTTGGCACCAGAAATGAATTTAAGTTTGTTTGTCACCACAGTCCACAGTATTTGTTTGTCACATCTCCTCACAACTTTTGTATTTGTCGATGCATATTAATTAGCGCAAAACATCAAGAGTGATACACTGATATATCTGAATTAATGCCTCAGCTTCCAGCATGCCTACTTTTCTAACTTGTGCTCTTGTCACAGTACAGTACAGTGGTCCGCGCAAAGATGCCATGGCGTATGCGGACTGGCTCAGGAGAGACCCTCGCTTCTCTGATATACTCGTCCAAGTTTCGCCAGCGTTAACCGGGCATGCTTTTCCTCGCCTCAAACTGCGCTACAAACAATCACTTGTTCAGGTAACCAATGCCTGCTCTTTTTTGCTGCATACGGAAACAAAGTTCAGTACCTTCACACGTTTAGAGGCTGATATTCTCCACCTAATTAAGTGATAATCATCAAAGTAACTCACCACATGTTACAAGATAATAATCGAATCGAATATATGTTAGTCTCTTAGTTCTAGTCACAAGTCTAAATGCTGAAAAACATAGCAACATATATGTGACTGTTGTCATACCATGTACTCCCTCCGTCCCAAAATAAGTGTCTCAACTTTGTACTAGCTCTAGTACAAAGTTATACTAAGCTTAAGACAGTTATTTTGGGACGGAGGGACCACAAAATTTGAGCTCATAACCTCGTTTTCTTACAACTCTTATGACAATTTCACGCTTCACATTCTAAACTGTCCTGGAGCTTCTCCTGATAACTATGCATTGGTGCAAGCCTCGTAGGTCCTTTCCTGTTGTTTTTATTCAAAATGGTGGAATTAACTTGGTTACCTTACAGATTTCTATTTAAACTAGTGTGTTTTGCTTCGCTCCCCCCACCCCCCAAAGAAAAATGTACTCTTAATTTGTTTTCTGATAATGCTGGGCCAAGCCCTTTCACTAAATTAGTCGGCTAAAACTCTAAAAGTAGGTTTAACCAAGATCTGTGCTGTAACTTTCATGACGGTCTGTTGTTCAGAGGCGAAATTTTGAAGCTTCCAGGAGTTACATGCTAGATAACTATCGCTCTTTCTCTGTCAAAGATACTGAAAATGCAAGGCTGCACACCGAATACGTCAACCGGTTCCTGCTAGATAAAGATCGCTCTTGCTCTGTTTAAGATAAGATAAGAAAATCTACATGGTAGATAATGATCGGTCTTGCTCTGTTTAAGATTTCTAGATAAGATAAGAAAATGTACATGGTAGATAATGATTGCTCTTGCTTTGTTTAAGATAAGATAAGAAAGTGTCCAGTTAAAAAAACAAATGCTGAAAGTGCTAGGTTTACACACTGAAGACATGGGCTGCAGTAACAAAGTGTCATATTTAGTTCAAGTCCACAACAATGTTTTCAAGTGTATTTCGTGTGACAGTTATGTAGTCATTTCATTATTGGTAGATAAAAGTACCAAGATTTTACTACTTAGTTTACAGTATTTAGACTTGAGAGCATGTGACTAGGTTCAGGTAAGCAATGGTACATCTGCTTTTCATCTCATGTGGAAACAAAGTTTTGGTAGTTTCACATTGTCAGTCTGATGTTCTCCCTGTGCGACTGTTATGAAGCCATTTCTTCATTAATTCACTTCACTGAATTTGCATTGTTTCAGCTAATTTGGTATTTGGTTTACTATATTCAGACTCATGTGAAGAGATGAGTCCTATTTATTTACAGTAAAGTCACCAGACATCTTATCTAGAAACAAAACAAAACCTGCATGCAGTTGGAAGGAGGGAGTTGTCATCTTCCTTTGGTGGAACCTAGCATGCGCGCTTCACCACTGACCCCATCCGAGTGGAGGGAGAAACTTGAAGCTAGGAAACGCCTTGAAACCGAAGCAGCTGGAGATACCTCTGAAGGACGAAAGCTTTTGCTCCTTGATGTTAGGAATGGTAAACTATGTTCTCTCCCTTCCTGTACTTTGATGAATCCGTCTGTTATGTTTTGTGGGCCAATTTGATTTGAAGTGGTAATCACCTACTCCATATTTATGTCCTATATGTTGTTTCATGGCAGACTATGAATGGGACATTGGGCATTTTGAAGGAGCCAAGAGGCCTAACGTGGACTGCTTCAGAAGCACTTCATTTGGGCTGTCAGAGCAGGAGGTACGCTACTCCTTCAGCTAATTAATGCTGTCTTGCTTCAATGCAATGCATACATATGTACTCCCTCCGTCCCACTAGTGTCAAAAACGTTCTTATATTATGGGACGGAGGGAGTAGCTGAGAAGTAATCTCTCAAATGCATATGCAGATGGATTCGACGGACCCTCTGCATGGAGTAGACAAAGAGAAGACAGACATATTAATGTACTGCACAGGTGGCATAAGATGTGACGTATACTCAACGATTTTGAGGTAAATAGAAGTGTATATGTATATATATGCTATGGGATGGGCGGCTATGTATGTATACCTTAATCTTGTGTGCGTGCGTGTCCTTGACAGGGAGAAGGGTTTCGGGAACCTGTACACTCTGAAGGGAGGCGTGTCCAACTACCTGAAGAGCCAAGGGAGTGCGGAGTGGGTTGGTAACTTGTTTGTGTTCGACGACCGGCTGTCCCTGCCACCGGCCAAGTTTGCAGAGGCAGAAGGCGCAGGAGAAGGAGGTGGTGCCGACAACGGGGAGGTGTCGTCGTCACGGTGGCTGGGGCGGTGCTACGTGTGCGGGTCGGAGGTGGAGGAGCTGAGGCACCGCAACTGCGCCAGCATCGACTGCAACCGGCTCTACCTGTATGCATTTTGATCCTTCCTACAACAGTATGTTAGATAGATTGAGGTGCAGGTTGTGCTAAGTGAAGTGTGGAATGTAGTGAAGTGAACTGAAGTGGAGTGGAGTGGTGCAGGTGCTGTGGTGGGTGCTTGGAGGAGCTGAGGGGCTGCTGCTGTAGGGAGTGCAGGGGCGCGCCACGGCTGCGGCCGCTGCTGCCGGGGCACCAGAGATACGACAAGTGGCATCTGTACCGCGACGGACGACCATCTCAAGCTGAGCTGAGCCGAGCATCATCCAGTCCAAGTCCAGTCTAGTAGTTGCTCGATTGCAGAAGGTTTACAGGTAGCTCTTGTTTCTATCTCTCTTGTATGTATACTACTACTACTTAGTTGTGACAAACATAGGAAGTGGCTTCAAGAGGATTACTTGTGCATATTTTTCTGTGGGTGGTACCACCATTTTTCTTGCATTCTGATTTGTCGGTGCATCTTTTTTTCCTCTCGCTCTTTTAATTGATCACAGGAGATCTCCAACCGCTAGCAACCTAGAGCAGATTGATCTAGAGGCAAACACAGCCGCACAGTTTCAAGGATATACCGTTTGCTAGCTTAAGCGCCGTTGTTGGATTTCATCTCATGCATGACAGCAACTAATTAATCTTGGATGCTTAATCATGGAGTACCAAACTACAATTATTTAGATACCACATCAACCAATCAGCAAGCCCTGAATCTTTACTTTTTGTAAGACCCATACTTAATTTGCTAGATTATTATTAAGTGGCTGAAAACAGTGCGAGCTTGGTTGGGGTTGGACTAGTGGCCGGACCACATGTTTATGATATGCATGATTATATTGCGGTTGTTACGGTTAATCACCAATCAAGCAATTGATCGATCATCTACACCCGCTCCATCTTCTAGAATATTCATCATACCACGTATGATACTCCATCCGATTCATATTACTCGTTGCTTAAAATGGATGTATCTAGCTAGCACAAAAATACATCTAGATAAATCCATTTCAGCGACAAGCAATATGACTCGGAAGTAATTCATCCATGCAGGCATCGATCTCTACATACTATATTGAGTTTATTCAGTAGTAAGTATGGTTATGTTGCTAATCAATCTCTTGTGAACTTGTGGCTAGCTAGCTAGCTGCAGGTGTAAGTAACTAACAGTCAACAAAGGCATATCATATATAGAGTGCAAAAAGCTGATTGGTCATCCCATCCATCCACGCGTGGCAAAAAGATATAGCTAGCCGGTTCGAGGTATACATATTATACTCTTTTTGGACTCCTCCCGACTCCTCCAGTGTCGCCCTTGCGCGGCGACCGGGGGAACCCTAGCGCCGCCGCGTCCTCGTCCCTCCCCGACCTCTCATCCTCATCTCGCCGCCGTCGGAAGCATCACGGGCAAAGCCGCGTCGGGATCTCTTCTCCCACGACTTCATTTGGATCTGGCGCGCGGATCGTGGCGGTGGTTGGCGCTGGCCGAGGTGGGAAACCTGTTGGCCGAGCTTAGAAGCGACAGCGATTTCCCCAGTGTGCGTGGGAGTCCGCTCGAAGCGCGGCGGTGGCCCTCGGCAGCGGTGGCGGGCTCTCGGCGGCCTTCTGGCGTGTCTGCGGCGGCGGTGGTCCCTGGCAGCGGTCGGCGGCTCCGTCTCGACCGGACGGCAGAGGGATGGCGGCGGCTGGCGTGGGCGATCTGGATGCGGTGGTGCCGGTGGCTCGGCGATCTGGCGGTGCTCGTGGTTCGCCTGGTGGTCTTTGGTGGTGACGGTGACCCGTGCACGAGAGTTGGATCCCTTCGAACTGATCTGGGTGAAAACTTGCCTCCGGCGTCTGCTAAGGCCGGCGGTGGCGGCACTATCTGCGTCGTTCCCTTCTTGAAGGCATCGCCGTGGATAAGTTCAAGGTCACTCTCTGCTACCTCTGGGGAAACCCTAGATCGGATGATCGGATGACGGCGGCGCTCTGGTGTCGTTCCTCCCTTGGGGCGTCATTCTTGGAGGTACACACGTGATCAAGGGACGAGAGGACGGATTCTTTGGTGGAGCGGTGCTTCATCCTACACACTGATGGCGACGGATCTTGACGGCGTGGCGCGATCTGATTCGTGAGTTATTTGTGGGAGGATGGACTCGCACAGGAGGACAACGCTGTCGAGCGTCATGGTGGCATCGATGGCAGAGAGACCTGACACGGTACATGCAACAATACAACTCTGAAGATGGATTGGTGGCAGATGGCTGCGGCGGCCTCATACCCGGCAGGCGTCCTGGTTGAGGAGTGCGCCAGACTGGTAGGTGCTCCATACCCGGCAGGCGTCCTGGTTGGGACCTCAGGTTTTAGATGTTTAGGTTTGGCTGCGATGTCTGTTTGGTATTAGGCCTAGACTATCTGCGCCCCTTCATCAATTGGATAGGTGTAGCGATAATTGTTGCTTAGACGGTGGCTTTAGTCTTACTGTTGTATGGCTTTGTAAGGTGTTGTAAAAATAATTAATAAAGTGGCCATATGCATCGCCCGGATGCAGAGGCTGGGGTCATCCTCCTTTTCTAAAAAGAAAAGCTAGCTAGCTGAAGGTTGCGTACATGTGCATGCATTCTTTGTCCATGTAGGAGTGCATACTCAATCTTACGGCATCTCTAGGCCATTTTTTGAGGAATTAAACTTTTATACATCTAGGCATCTAGCCCATCCGCAAAACTCATTTTTTCAAATAATACTTTTGCGGAATCGACTACAAGGTGTGCATCTCCAGACCGATACTCATGCCTAACTCCACTAGTTGGAAGTGGACTGCCGATGGAACATATATACTCGATCGGCAAAATCTGCCTACTCTATATATGCTCTTCCAAGGACTGACGAGATCAAATGCCAAGCAGCTGATATGGGACTTTCCATACTTGGTTGGCCATCCAAGGAAGATGCAACACTGTTAGACATGCATATTATTGAACAAAGGATGGCCGCACACCCCAATCTGCAAGCTTTGCAACACCCAACCAAAAACATCACTGCACCTTTTCGCCCAATGCAGTCTCTGGAGGAAATCATCCACCGCTTTTAACATGGACATGGAGCCACCTTCTAGTAATGAATGAAGCCTTGAGGATTGGTGGATCCATCGGTCAACAATAGACCGCAAGCCATGATCACCAAGACATGCACTCTTTTCAAGTCTGGTGGAAAATCTGCAAGGAAAGAAACAATCACATCTTCAAAAACAAGGCATGCAACATCCCTCCTCTCCTGATGAAATTATACAACTCAACTCATGGATGACTGCTCAGGCGGCGCCGCGGAATGCTCATGAGGCAGGGGAGCTCGGAGTGACGGTTACCTAGAGCTTGAGGGAGGCAGCGATAACAACCCAAATCAGGGGCGGTCGAGGTCCGAATCAGCAGTGGTGGCGAGAATGGGTGGCGGTTAGGGTGGCTTAGGGATTAGGGATGACTGGGCAGCCGGAGCCGACCAATCAGGAAGCGCTCCGACTGCCACGACATGAATACAAGAGGCAAGGGGTCTTTCCCATTTTTATTGAGAGCTATCTATCCTAGAGTAAAAATGGGTAGTGTGTGGGTGGGGGGATCTGGGAGAAAAAGAAGGCCAAATATGAGTAAGTAACAAAAGTGGGTGATGGGTTAGATGGGCCTAAAAAAAAAGCCCTCATACTGACTTTTGGGGATGTACCAGAGATGCCCTTACAATGTGGTACTGCAGTAGCAGTGAACAGATTTGTACCAGAGATGCCCTTCTGTAGATAGAATTTTAGTTGTTGCCTGCCATGTTAAGATCCATCTATTAATTGTGATTGTGAAGGAAGGGTTGGAAATTAGTGGTTCTCTCTCTAGAATTTATGGATGTGATGGGATGATGAGTTGGTTTGGTATGAATATGATGGACACCGACTCGATCGACTGTATAAGTGCCGGCCATGTACAGTAGTAGGAGTACATATCATCTACTCTACTCTACTCTACTCGAATGGAATGCAAGGCAGTAATGTGGATGCATGTGACCTGACTTGACATATATCTATCTATCAGCTGCATCTGCATGCACGCTCGCTCATGGACCGACTTTTAGGGCATCTCCAGCCGCGCCCTCAACAGGCCCCAGCCACTTTTTTCGCCGGCGCCCAAAAAACCCGTCGCGCCTAAGGACGCCAAATCGCCGGTTCGACTTTTTTCCGCCCGGCGGTCACAGTCGAACCCGCTGGGGAGCCGTTGGGGGCTCCGGCGCTAGGGAAAAGCACGCCTGGCCCACACCGACAGGGGAAAAGTCAAGGTTTTCTTCCCCCGACTCGCCTCGCACCCCCCGCGCCCTCGGCCACCACTAACTATATCCCGGCGACGGCCGCCGGCCTACTCCGCTAGATAGCCATTCCCGCCGGAAAATAGCAACCCATGCAGGCCCTCCCGCAGCAGCTGGGCGTTTCCGGCCGCCGTTTTCGGCCGCGGAGGCGCGGTTTAACGGCGGGTACACGCCCACCGAGCGCAAGATGTTCGGCGTTTTGCCTGTGTCAGCGATGGACTCGGATGAGGAGGAAGAGCTCGCCGCGTTGCTGGAGGAGAAAGCCGCGCCGACGCCCGTGAAGAAGAGCATCCGATGGTGCTTTCGCCGCCCTCGCCAATTCTTTGGCGAGCAATGAAAAGCCGCGTCGAGGTGGCTCGGCGCCGGCGGTGAAAGCAAAGAACCGCATCGTCTGCAAGGCTCTTGCATGCTCTACTCCGACTACTTCGCCGATGCTCCACTTCATGGCGAGAGAACATTTCGGCGCCCGTTATCGGATGAGCCGAAAGCTCTTCCTCGTAATTGTGAATTCCATCCGGAGTTCGACAACTACTTCAAGTGCAAGATGGATTGCTGGCGCTCTTGGATTCACCTCCATCCGTAAGTGCACGACAATGATGAGGATGCTTGCATATGGAGCTCCCGGTGATTCACTCGGCGACTATGGGCGCATGGCCGAGTCCACCAGCTTAGAGTGTTTCTACAAGTTCTGTCGGGCGTTGGTGGCGGTGTTTGGGCCACAATACTTGAGAACACCCAATGCGGAAGACACTGCTCGATCCTAGCCCGTAATGCAGCAAGAGGATTTCACGGGATGCTTGGAAGCATCGATCTGCATGCATTGAAATGGAAGAACTGCCCATTTGGTTGGCGGGGGATGTACAAAAGGCGCCAAAGGCGGTTGCGATGTGGTGCTTGAGGCGGTAGCCACACAGGACCTCTGGATTTGGCACTCCTTCTTTGGTATGCCAGGAACTCACAATGACATCAACGTGCTGCAGTGCTCTCTTGTTTTTGCCAAGCTCGTTGAGGGCCATTCTCCTCCGGTGAACTTCAAGATCAATGGGCACCAATACAACAAAGGGTACTATCTAGCTGACGGCATCTATCCGAGATGGTCGACATTTGTGAAGACGATCTCAAACCTCATGGCAGGAGGCAAGAATGCCCGGTTTGCGAAGCTTCGTGGAGGCTTGCGGTGAAGGATGTCGAGCGGGCATTTGGTGTGCTCCAATCTCGATTAGCTGTTGTTCGGTACCCCGCTCAGACCTGGTTGAAAGATCAAATGTGGGAGATCATGACTTGCTGTGTCATGTTGCACAACATGATCATCGAGAGCGAGCAAGAAGACCCAGTGTTTGACACTGAACCATACTACAGGCAGGGTCCTCTAGCCGAAGTTGATCACCAGCTACCGGCAACTTGGACTGCCTATCTCAATATGCGTCAGGAGATCCGAGACCCACAGGTGCATCATCAACTGCAGAAAGATCTGATTGAGCACCTATGGAGGCTCAAGGGGACGCCAGCGTGATAAAATACGAAGTTTTTATTTGTTGAACTATATAATTTGTATTGAACTATTTGTTGTTGTAGTATTTTGTTGAAGTATTTGATTTTTCTGTGATGAAATATGTGATAAGGAATAATTGTGTTGATAATTGAACGCCGAGACACGGCGAAACCACGCCGAATATGGGCCTATTCTCGGCCATATGGGCCGTTTATTCGCCGAAATTAGGCTGCAAAGTGGGTCAATTTAGCGGCGACGATCAAGCGCAAAACCGCCTCAGCTGAAAGTGTATCGCCGGCTGGCCCCCAGGGGGCGATTTATATGCGTCCTGGGGGGGCCAACGGCTGGAGATGTCCTTAGATGCACACACATACACACACACACGGTGATGAGTCACGATGAAGTGGCTGGCCTTCCGGATTGCTTGCTGTTAACACTATTTTCTTGCTACTTAAGGAGGAAGAAATGAAACGAAAAGAAAAGAAAAGCAAAGCAGGATGGATGGACATGGGTGTGAAGCCTGATTTTGGGACTTGAGAATGCTAGCAAGCAGCCGAACTCAAATGTTTGCTAATAAGTGAAAGTGAAGCTAAGCAATCAGGCATGTCACATGGAGTTAGCTTAGCTTAATCAGGTCCAAGCAAGCTTAGCTAGGATCCGTGACATGATATGAAAAGGAAGCATTAAGTATTATTGCTGACACCCACAGTATTCCTTAATTTGTCCCTCGTCAGCTAGCTAGCTACTTGAGAATGCTTTCTCTCTTCCTACCTTTCCTTTTACAGACTAACCCCTTTATTTAGTTAATTAACCCTAGGTATATTCTCCTGGCTATCTAGCTAGCTAGCTTGTCCCCCGCCCTAATAAGAGGAGATCTCCAACTGCTAGACCAAATTAACATCTACATGTGTCAAGGATACATTGCTTGGTTAGCTGACGCCGTCTTTGGATTTCATGCATGACAACTGGAGTATAATTAATATTGGATGCTCAATTATGTACTAGTACCCAACTGCATTTATTCCAACTGAACCGAGCAACTACTCCCAAAACATTTTTGTAAGACCCAAACAATATATATATGTAGTTTACAAAAATGTTTAAAGGGAGTAGCTACATGCACTGCACCAACCAATCAGCAGGTTCAGAATCTCAAACATTTTTGTAAGACCCAAACAAACTTGTATACTAGTAGTAGTATTTCATTCAGCTTATTAAGTGTCTGAAACAGTAGCGTGATATGAGTTGGGGCTGGAGCCTGGAGTGCACCTCTTATTTGGGTGATCAATGTTACACCTCTTATTTTTGTAAGATACAAAGCTCACTCGACACTAGTGGTTGTGTGATCAATGTTACACCTCGTTATACCACAATTCATCCTTCAGATTAATTAAAAATTGGATACTAGTTTTTTTGTTGTTGCGATTGCAGTCATTTCTCAAACGAGATATAATAAACAAAATATGTTATTAGGGAGACAGTCAACTCATGACATCGATTAATGATCCAAGTAATAAAAAGAGAGAAAAAACAATTATCTCGAAACAAAATGGGAAGTAAGCTACGCACGAGGCTTGACCTGCAAGATATGCGTCAATGCTTAGGGACCTCCCTCTTAATAGATAATAACTAAAGTCAGACAATGCGTAGGGCGACTGGGGGGGGGGGGGGACCGCCGGGGTGACTGCGGGGCCGTCGCCTCCTCTCTCCGGCGACCATCGGCGGGTGGGGGGCCGGTTCTGGGCCCTCGCCGACGCCGACGAGGACGATGGGGATGAGGAGGTGGATGCGACGCCGCCATCTCCGCCATCGCCGACGCTTTCGGACCATATGTGCGAGTTCTTCAATGCCGGTTACGATGAAGATGAAGTGGCGACTACGGTCGACAAAGTCCTGCCCCTCGATGATCCGGCTAGGGTTGGGCTTCACGCGGGAAATAAGAAGGAGATGCTGCGCCGTGTGGTTCATCGGAGAACAGCGGTGACGACGATCCGCCATGGAAGGGCCCCCCTGCCTAAGGTAAGTTTACCGAACCTAACTCTCTTCGATTTGACTCGGCCGGACTCGTGGACTACGGTGACGCGTCGAAAGAAACCTCGCCGGGCAAGGCCTAGATCAGCGCCAGAGGTGACCGCGGCGGCGAGGCCGGTGATCACGGCGTCCCAGATCAGGGCGGCTCGGCAGGAGCGTTTGAAATCGCTCCTGGGACAAAGGGGGTTCGATTTGGATGTTGGGCCGCCTAGGCTCGCTGGGCCGGGGACTGTTGGGTATGTGGCCCAGACAAGTCCGGTCCAGGGTGATAGCGAGGAGGACGACGCATGCATCATGCGATCGACGTTGCCGTCTGCCTCCCAGCGCCCTAGGGTTTTCTGAGACGTGCGCCTCGGCTTCGATCCGCTGGAACTGGTCGAGCTCGACGCATCCCACCCCTTGGGGTCATGGCAGGTCGCGGTGCAGCACCACCGCCGGGGAAAAAGCAGGTCGCGGTGCAGCACCACCGCCGGGGAAAAAGCAGGCCGCGCCAGCCGGGACTGGCCGCGCTGGGGGAGCACCGCCGCCGGGCGTTGGCGGCGGCCGTGGTGATGCGCCCTTGCCGGTCCCTGGCTCAGGCCGCGGAGGAGTGTTGCCCTCGCCATCTGCAACGGGGCGGGGTGCGGTGGTGCCCGATGGGGTGGCAAATGCGGCGGCGGGTCGCGGCGGAGGCGTTCTGCCCGTTGCTCGGCCGCCGGCGCAGGACTCGGCGGTGCTTCCCTCGGCCGGGTGAGGCAGGCCAGTTCATGGTCCAAGACCTTT
This sequence comes from Aegilops bicornis, assembly GCA_021605145.1. Classification (NCBI taxonomy): domain Eukaryota; kingdom Viridiplantae; phylum Streptophyta; class Magnoliopsida; order Poales; family Poaceae; genus Aegilops; species Aegilops bicornis. The sequence goes on along the minus strand of CM038673.1, from coordinate 792,454,889 downwards.
GGCGCCCGGCCTTGTTGGGGCGGCCGCTGCAGGCCGGGGTGGCGCGCCGCCCAGGCCGCCTACGCCGGGGAGCCAGGGAGTGTCGCCTGGTCAGCAGCCTCGGGCGGCCCCGCCGCCTCACATCGTCGCCTGGCCGACGCAGAATTGGGCTGGAACGGTGCAGACGCAGGCACCGCCGTCGCTGACCACGGGTGTTGGAGGTGCTTCGGGTACGCCCCGGGGCCAATGAGGAGATGACGGTTACAATGCATACGGAGATGGTCAACATCGTGGTTCCTCGTCGACGAGTGGTGGCTATGGATATGCTCGGCAGAGCGATGGTTCGGCGGAGAGGCCGTTTCGTGGTCCTATGGATGGTTTTGTTGAGGGGGCGTCTGGCCCGGGCTACCGACAGCGGGGTGGTTTCCGCGGTCATCGTGGTGGTCGAGGCGGTTGAGGTGGCTGGTACCGTCCACGACAGCCTCCCACGCCTGTTATTGTAGAGCAGACGACCGTTGGCGGCGTTGCTGAGGAGCCGGTTTGTCCGGCCAGGTTATGGAGGTGGTGACAGCGCTCGCTACTGCTGAGGATCCCGGGAATGTGACCTTGGGGTCTGTGTCAGTGGAGGCGACAGACAGGGCTGATTCGGATAGGGCGTCCAAATGGGCGCGCAAGAAGGAGAAAAGTTATGCTATCTTTGTGGAGAGAGTGGTCATTTTATTGCTGAGTGCGTGGCTGAATTATGTGATACTTGTGGCAAGCCGACACATGACTCTGGGGCTGTCCGATTTTGCGAGATCAGGCACCGTCTCTTATGATGTATGGAGTGTATTGTGCTGAACTCACGTTCTTTGAGTCTCCTAATGAGAGGGAGGCTCCTGACGAGGCAACATAGCATGACCACTGGGTTTGTCAAGGTCATCAGAGGAGAGCTATCTGAGTCCCAGATTGTGCAGAGGCTCAAGGAGTTAGCTCCACGAAAAACAGAATCTGTCAAAAACAGAACAGTCTGTAGCAATCTGTAACTAACGCAAACTTCTGGAATTCTAAAAATCCTACCAAAATAGGAAGTCCTGGACAATTTGTTTATTGATCAGCAGCAAAAAGAATCAACGCAAAAGCACGTTTCTGTGAATTAACAAAATTATTTTCATGCGCGCAAAGTTTCTGTTTTTCAGCAGAATCAAATCAACCATCATCATAGGTTATCCTATAGGTTCTACTTGGCACAAACACTAATTAAAGATAAAAACACATCTAAACAGAAGGTAGATGCAAGATTTATCACTAAACAGGAACAAAAACAAAAAATATATAAAGAAAATTGGGTTGCCTCCCAACTAGCGCTATGGTTTAACGCCCCTAGCTAGGCATAAAAGCGAAAATAGATCTAAGTAGTGCCATCTTTGGCACTCAGGGAGGAGGATCTCCTTTCTATGGCATTAATTCTTCTATTTAAGGTAAGCACATGGCCATTGATGGAAGAAGTAAGATTAAGCACGTTACGGAAGTTTGCCTCTAAACTAGACTTCATCTCTTTAATAATTTCATTTTGATAAAAGCACAAGAGAGTAGTTGGTTCAACCTTATCATTCATAGGATGCCCAAATATGGTTTTCATTTTTTCATAAGTATCTATAGCATCCCCTTCAAGAAAACCTTCTTCAAAAATAGAATCTAAGACTTGTTTGAAAGAAGCGGGCAAGCCAACATAGAAACTTTTTAAGTAAACTTCAATTTGATATTGTGGCACATAGCTAGCCCGAACCCTTAATAATCTATCCCAAGCATCTTTTAAAGACTCATCAAGTAAATAGCAAAAAATTCCAGAGTCATCCTCATCAAAATTATTCAAGCTCTCATTGGTGACCCCGGTGGGTTTTTCTATAGCATCATTACTTATGAGCTTAGAGAGGATAGAGGGGTTATCCAAGGTACCAGAACCTAGGAAAGAGCCCTTAGTTCTTTTTGATTCGGCCATGGCAACGGGAAGGCGAACGGAAGAGAGGAGGGGATTGGGAAAGAGAGGGCGAATAAAACGGCAAAGGTGAAGTGGGAGAGAGGAAAACGAGAGGCAAATGGTAAATAATGTAAATGCGAGGGAGATGGGTTTGTGATGGGTACTTGGTATGTCTTGACTTGAGCGAAGACCTCCCGGCAACGGCGCCAGAAATCCTTCTTGCTACGTCTTGAGCTTGCGTTGGTTTTCCTTGAAGAGGAAAGGGTGATGCAACAATAGTAGCGTAAGTATTTCCCTCAGATTTTGAGAACCAATGTATCAATCCAGTAGGAGGCTCCTCAAAAGTTCCACGCACCTACACAAACAAACAAAGAACTCGCATCCAACGCAATAAAGGGGTTGTCAATCCCTTCACGGTCACTTGCAAAAGTGAGATCTGATAGAGATAGTATGATAAGATAAATATATTTTTGGTATTTTATAATATAGATGCAAAAAGTAAAGATGCAAATAAAAGTAGATTGGAAGCAAATATGATAAGAGATAGACCCGGGAGCCATAGGTTTCAATAGTGGCTTCTCTCAAGATAGCATAGGTATTACGATGGGTGAACAAATTACTGTCGAGCAATTGATAGAAAAACGAATAATTATGAGATTATCTAGGCATGATCATGTATATAGGCATCACGTTAAGTGACAAGTAGACCGACTCTGCTGCATCTACTACTATTACTCCACACATTGACCGACTCCTGCCTGCATCTAGAGTATTAAGTTCATAAGAACAGAGTAACACATTAAGCAAGATGACATGATGTAGAGGGATAAACTCAAGCAATATGATATAAATCCCATCTTGTTATCCTCGATGGCAACAATACAATACGTGCCTTGCAACCCTTTTACATCCTTTGGGTAAGGACACCGCAAGATTGAACCCAAAGCTAAGCACTTCTCCCATGGCAACAAAGATCAATCTAGTAGGCCAAACCAAACTGATAATTTGAAGAGACTTGCAAAGATAAGTCAATCATACATAAAAGAATTCATAGAAGATTCAAATATTATTCATAGATAAACTTGATCATAAACCCACAATTCATCGGATCTCGACAAACACACCGCAAAAAGAGTTTACATCGAATAGATCTCCACAAGAGAGGGGGAGAACATTGTATTGAGATCCAAAAAGAGAGAAGAAGCCATCTAGCTAATAACTATGGACCCGTAGGTCTGTGGTGATGAAGCTATGTACCTAGGGTAGGGTCATGGACCAGTCCAAGATACCCTCCCCAAGGACATCCCTAGAAGAATCACCTTTCAATCGACTCAGAAGTGTTCCACTCGACGGACTCGAAGACACTCGACCATGAAGCCAACCACTCGACAGCCAGGAGATCTAAAGCCACTCCATGCGCAAAGCGGTCGGTCATTAAGTAGCTTTTATGGTCATCATATCACTTTATTTGTGGCGTTACCAATAACGCCCGACCTTAATGTACCTTAAACCCTGCATAACTGAGGGCCGCAGGGGTCTGGCGAACTCTATATAAGCCACCCTCCTCCTCAGTGTCAAGGGTTCGCACCCTTGTAATTCATACACACATAATCCAGTCGACCGCCTTCGGGCTCCGAGACGTAGGGCTATTACTTCCTCCGAGAAGGGCCTGAACTCGTAAAACTCGTGCGTATACAACTACTCCATAGCTACAATCTTGCCTCTCCATTCCTACCCCCCTACATTACTGTCAGACTTAGAACCACGACAGTTGGCGCCCACCGTGGGGCAGGTGTCTTAGCGACTTATTGGAGAAGTTGCGATTTTTCCGATCTCCTTCATCATGGTTTCAGGCGGAGTTTTGGTTGAGGGCCGCGAGATCCGTCTCGGCGCGCTCACGTTCATCGCCGACGACTCCGCTTGGCTTCAGGAGGCTCCGCTCGACATCGACGCGCTCCCTGTCCGCGGGGCGACACACTTTCGCGCGTGCGTCCGCGGCATCCTCCTGCGGCAACCGTCGACCCAGTATCGGTCGGCCCCTGTGTCGTCCTCCCTCCCTGTTTCCCACCGGCGCAAGCGCTCTGGTCGGTCGAGACTTTAGCGGTGGGTGAGGCACGCGGTGGCTTGCCAGTCGGCCACCCCCCAAGTCGCGGCGATCGAGCCCGACGAATCTCTCTACGGCCTGTTCGACCTGTCGAATGGCTCCGCAGAGACTTCATGTGAGTGCGACAGCAGTGATCCAGCGACGGAGGTTCTGATGGTCGATGGACCACGCAGTCCTCCCGGCTTTCCCCGCACCGATGGAGGCGATCCGTCGCATGCCCATGAAGAGTATCTCCCTGAGCTCCTCACTTCACTGCATAGGGAAGAACTTTGCCGCCGGAACATGGATGCGCTGCACACTCCTATTGTTGGAGAAACCCCCGAGACTCGTGCTTTAGAGGATACGCGCTTGGCCAACTTGGCTGAGCGCACTCGACTGGAGAACCTCCAGCGAGTACTCGACAAGCGTGCGTGACAACGGGTTCCGGAATCCAGTCGACGTCAACTCTTTCCACCATCGACTCAGGTATATCGAACTCCGATTCAAAATTTAGCAGCTGCGGCCCGTATAGCAGAGTCGATTCAGCCTTCCCAAATTCCGAGGCTGGCAGAGGCTTGTTGCGAATCGAGCATTACTCCGAGCAGGAGACCGTAATTCAGCCAGATCATAGTCGCGGAATAGGATCCACAAATCCGTTGTTGCAGAATACATTCGATCGGCTCACACAAGATCGCCCAGGCGTGAGGAGCGTGAAGACCGGGCGAGATCAAGATAGGAACCGTGAGCGATATGATCACCGATTCGATCGCGATGATCGACATCGGTGCCCACCCTCCCCAAGGAATGGGTCATACGTGCCTCGGCAAATAGGATGACAGACGCCTCACGGTCTTGGGCGAAGGATTCCATTCGACCCCAGAGAATCAGGCTTTGATGCGAGATCCATTCTCGTTCAGGGTTTGGTCGACAGAAACAGGGCTCACCGAGGAGGTCATGACAAAGATGTACCCACCAGCAGTAGAGTGCACGTCTCAGACCGTGAGTGCTTCAAAGAGCCATCGTACGCAGTGATTCCTCCGAACTTCAGTTTGGTGACTGGAGTCAGTAAGTTCACTGGTGAGTCCAAACCTGATACTTGGCTAGAGGACTACCGAGTGGCTGTTCAGATTGGCGGCGGCAATGATGAAGTGGCCATGAAACACCTGCCTCTTATGTTGGAGGGCTCGGCCAGAGCGTGGCTGAACCAGTTAGCACCCAGCAGCATTTACACTTGGGAAGATCTTTCCCGAGTGTTTGTCAGAACATTTGAAGGGACTTGCAAACGACCAGCAGGGTTGACAGAATTGCAATCTTGTGTGCAGAAGACAAATGAAACCTTGAGGGATTACATCCAGAGATGGATCATGTTGCATCACACGGTAGAGAATGTATCTGATCACTAGGCAGTCTGTGCCTTCAAGGAAGGCGTTAAGTATAGAGAGCTAAACCTGAAATTCGGTCGAACCGGAGACATGTCTCTGAGTCGAATGATGGAGATTGCCACCAAGTATGCCAATGGTGAAGAAGAGGATCGGCTCCGAAGTGGCAAGCACAAGTCAGTCGCCCACGAAACCGGAGGAGGGAACTCCAGTCGGAAGCAGAAGCGGAAAGCCGAGCCAGATGCTCATGGAGAAGCCTTGGCCGTGACTCAAGGAAAGCTTAAGGGGAAGCCCAAAGGGCCTTGGAACCCCAAGAAAGTGAAGGATCAAGACGGAAATGATGTATTAGACCTGCCATGCCACATTCACACAAAGAAAGATGAAGAGGGTAAACTCATTTACCCAAAGCATACCACTCGACAGTGTCGACTCTTGATCCAGCAGTTCCAGGGGAAACAGCCCAAAGATAAGGAAAAGGAGTCGGACAAAGTTGAGAACAAGGAAGATAGTGATGATGGGTACCCCCAGGTCAATTCCACCCTGATGATTTTTGCTGACGTCCAAAGCAAAAGTCGATTGAAAGTTATCAACCGAGAGGTGAATATGGTCGCTCCGGCGACACCCAGTTTGTTGGAAATATACCCTAGAGGCAATAATAAATTAGTTATTATTATTATATTTCCTTGTTCATGATAATCGTTTATTATCCATGCTATAATTGTATTGATAAGAAACTCAGATACATGTGTGGATACATAGACAACACCATGTCCCTAGTAAGCCTCTACTTGACTAGCTCGTTGATCAATAGATGGTTACGGTTTCCTGACCATGGACATTGGATGTCGTTGATAACGGGATCACATCATTAGGAGAATGATGTGATGGACAAGACCCAATCCTAAGCCTAGCACAAAGATCGTAGTTCAGTATGCTAAAGCTTTTCTAATGTCAAGTATCATTTCCTTAGACCATGAGATTGTGCAAATCCCGAGATACCGTAGGAATGCTTTGGGTGTACCAAACGTCCACAACGTAATCGGGTGGCTATAAAGGTGCACTACGGGTATCTCCGAAAGTGTCTGCATTGGGTTGGCACGAATCGAGACTGGGATTTGTCACTCCGTGTGACGGAGAGGTATCTCTGGGCCCACTTGGTAGGACATCATCATAATGTGCACAATGTGACCAAGGGGTTGATCACGAGATGATGTGTTACGGAATGAGTAAAGAGACTTGCCGGTAACGAGATTGAACAAGGTATCGGGATACCGACGATCGAATCTCGGGCAAGTACAATATCGCTAGACAAAGGGAATTGTATACAGGATTGATTGAATCCTCGACATTGTGGTTCATCCGATGAGATCATCGTGGAACATGTGGGAGCCAACATGGGTATCCAGATCACGTTGTTGGTTATTGACCGGAGAACGTCTCGGTCATGTCTGCATGGTTCCCGAATCCGTAGGGTCTACACACTTAAGGTTCGGTGACGCTAGGGTTATAGGTAATAGATATGTTGGGGAACGTAGCAGAAATTCAAAATTTTCCTATGTGTCACCAAGATCTATCTAAGGAGAAACCAGCAACGAGGGGAAGGAGAGTGCATCTACATACCCTTGTAGATCGCTAAGCGGAAGCGTTCAAGAGAACGGGGTTGAAGGAGTCGTACTCGTCGTGATCCAAATCACCGGAGATCCTAGTGCCGACCGGACGACACCTCTGCGTTCAACACACGTACAGCCCGGTGACGTCTCCCATGCCTTGATCCAGCAAGGAGAGAGGGAGAGGTTGAGGAAGACTCCATCCAGCAGCAGCACAACAGCGTGGTGATGATGGAGGAGCGTGGTAGTCCAAACAGGGCTTCGCCAAGCACCGCTGGGAGAGGAGGAGTAAGAGAGGTAGGGCTGCGCCAAGAGGGAGAGGTTCTCGTGTTTTGGGCAGCCCCAGGACCTCATGTATTTATATGGGAAGGGGAGGGCTGCCCCTCTAGGGTTCCCTCCCAAGGGTGGCGGCAGCCCAGGATGCCATCTGGGTGGCGGCCAGAGGGGGAAAGAGGGGAGGCGCACCTGGGGTGGGCCTTAGGGCCCATCTGCCCTAGGGTTTGCCCCCCTCCCACTCTTCCCTGCGCCTTGGGCCTTATGGGTGGGCGCACCAGCCCACCGGGCTGGTCCCCTCCACACTTGGCCCACGCAGCCCTCCGGGGTTGGTGGCCCCACTTGGTGGACCCCCGGGACCCTCCCGGTGGTCCCGGTACGTTACCATAAAACCCGAAACTTTTCCGGTGACCAAAACAGGACTTCCCATATATAAATCTTTACCTCCGGACCATTTCAGAACTCCTCATGACGTCCGGGATCTCATTCGGGACTCCGAACAACATTCTGTAACCACATACAAACTTCCTTCATAACCCTAGCATCATCGAACCTTAAGTGTGTAGACCCTACGGGTTCGGGAACCATGCAGACATGACCGAGACGTTCTCCGGCCAATAACCAACAGCGGGATCTGGATACCCATGTTGGCTCCCACATGTTCCACGATGATCTCATCGGATGAACCACGATGTCAAGGACTCAATCGATCCCGTATACAATTCCCTTTGTCTAGCGGTATTGTACTTGCCCGAGATTAGATCGTCGGTATCCCGATACCTTGTTCAATCTCGTTACCGGCAAGTCTCTTTACTCGTTTTGTAACACATCATCCCGTGATCAACCCCTTGGTCACATTGTGCACATTATGATGATGTCCTACCGAGTGGGCCCAGAGATACCTCTCCATTTACACGGAGTGACAAATCCCGATCTCGATTCGTGCCAACCCAATGTACACTTTCGGAGATACGTAGTGCACCTTTATAGCCACCCGATTACGTTGTGACGTTTGGTACACCCAAAGCATTCCTACGGTATCCGGGAGTTGCACAATCTCATGGTCTAAGGAAAAGATACTTGACATTAGAAAAGCTTTAGCATATGAACTACGATCTTTGTGCTAGGCTTAGGATTGGGTCTTGTCCATCACATCATTCTCCTAATGATGTGATCCCGTTATCAACGACATCCAATGTCCATGGTCGAAACCGTAACCATCTATTGATCAACGAGCTAGTCAACTAGAGGCTTACTAGGGACATGGTGTTGTCTATGTATCCACACATGTATCCTGAGTTTCCTATCAATACAATTATAGCATGGATAATAAACGATTATCATGAACAAGGAAATATAATAATAACTAATTTATTATTGCCTCGAGGGCATATTTCCAACAGTCTCCCACTTGCACTAGAGTCAATAATCTAGTTCACATCACCATGTGATTAACACTCACAGGTCACATCGCCATGTGACCAACATCCAAAGAGTTTACTAGTGTCATTAAACTAGTTCACATCATCATGTGATTAAGACTCAATGAGTTATGGGGTTTGATCATGTTTTGCTTGTGAGAGAAGTTTTAGTCAACGGGTCTGCAACATTCAGATCCGTATGTACTTCGCAAATCTTTAAGTCATATTGTAAATGCTGCTTCTACGCTCCACTTGAAGCTATTCCAAATGGTTGCTCCACTATACGTATCCGGTTTGCTACTCAGAGTCATTCGGATAGGTGTTAAAGCTTGCATCGACGTAACCCTTTACGCCGAACTCTTTATCACCTCCATAATCGAGAAACATGTCCTTTATTTACTCCAAGGACAATTTTGATCATTGTCCAATGATCCATACCTGGATCATTCTTGTACCCCTTGACTGACTCATGGCAAGGCACACTTCTGGTGCGGTACACAGCACAGCATACTATAGAGCCTATGTCTGAAGCATAGGGGACGACCTTTGTCCTTTCTCTCTATTCTGCCGTGGTCGAGCTTTAAGTCTTAACTTCGTACCTTACATCTCAGGCAAGAACTCCTTCTTTGACTGATCCATCTTGAACACCTTCAAGATCATGTCAAGGTATGTGCTTATTTGAAAGTACCATTTAGCGTTTTGATCTATCCTCATAGATCTTGATGCTCAATGTTCAAGTAGCTCAATCCAGGTTTTTTTATTGAAAAACACCTTTCAAATAACCCTATATGCTTTCCAGAAATTCTACATCATTTCTGATCAACAATATGTCAACAACATATATTCATCAGAAATTCTATAGTGCTCCCACTCACTTCTTTGGAAATACAAGTTTCTCATAAACTTTGTATAAACCCAAAATCTTTGATCATCTCATCAAAGCGCACATTCCAACTCCGAGATACTTACTCCAGTCCTTAGAAAGGATTGCTGGAGCCAGCATACCTTTTAGCATCCTTAGGATCGACAAAACTTTCTCGATTGTATCACATACAACCTTTCCTTCAAAACCGGTAAGGAAACTCGTTTTGACATCCATCCGCCAGATTTCATAAATGCAGCTTATGCTAACATGATCTCGACGGACTTAAGCATCGCTACGGATGAGAAAATCTCATCGTAGTCAACTCCTTGAACTTGTGAAAACTCTTCGCCACAAGTCGAGCTTCATAGACGGTGACATTACCGTCCACGTCCGTCTTCTTCTTAAAGATCCATTCATCTCAATGGCTTGCCGATCATCGGGCAAGTCCACCAAAGTCCATGCTTTGTTCTGATACATGGATCCTATCTCGGATTTCATGGCTTCTAACCATTTGTCGGAATATGAGCCCACCATCGCTTCCCCATAGCTCGTAGGTTCATTGTTGTCTAGCAACATGACCTTCAAGACAGGATTATTGTACCACTCTGAAGTAGTACGCATCCTTGTCACCCTACGAGGTACGGTAGTGACTTGATCCAAAACTTCATGATCACTATCATAAGCTTCTACTTCAATTGGTGTAGGCGCCACAGGAACAACTTCCTGTGCCCTGCTACATACTTGTTGAAGTGACGGTTCAATAACCTTATCAAGTCTCCACCATCCTCCCACTCAATTCTTTCGAGAGAAACTTTTCCTCGGGAAAGGACCTAATTCTAGAAACAATCCTTTTGCTTCCTAATCGAGATCGGAGGTATACCCTACTGTTTTGGGTGTCCTATGAAGATGCATTTTATCCGCTTTGGGTTCGAGCTTATCAACCTGAAACTTTTCCACATAAGCGTCGCAGCCCCAAACTTTTAAGAAATGACTACTTAGGTTTCTCCAAACCATAGTTCTCATGGTGTCATCTCAGCGGAATTACGTGGTGCCCTATTAAAGTGAGTGCGGTTGTGTCTAATGCCTAACCCTTGAACGATAGTGGTAATTCGATGAGAGACATCATGGTACGCACCATATCTAATAGGGTGCAACTATGATGTTCGGACATACCATCACACTATGGTGTTCCAGGCGGTATTTATTGTGAAACAATTTCCACAATGTCTTAATTATGCGTACAAAGCTCGTAACTCAGATACTCATCTCTATGATCATACCATAGACATTTTATCCTCTTGTCACGATGATCTTTAACTTCACTCTGAAATTACTTGAACCATTCAATAATTCAGACTTGTGTTTCATCAAGTAAATACACTCGATCTACTTAAATCATCCGTGAAGTAAGAACATAACGATATTCACTGCATGCCTCAGCACTCATTGCACTGCACACATCAAAATGTGTTAATTCAACAAGTTGCTATCTTGTTCCATCTTACTGAAACCGAGGCTTTTAAGTCATCTTGCCCATGTGGTATGATTTGCATATCTCAAGTGATTCAAAATCAAGTGAGTCCAAACGATCCATCTGCATGGAGTTTCATCATGCATATACACCAATAGACATGGTTCGCATGTCTCAAACTTTTCAAAACGAGTGAGTCCAAAGATCCATCAACATGGAGCTTCTTCATGCTTTATACCAATATGACTTACATGGCAGTGCCACAAGTAAGTGGTACTATCATTACTATCTCATATCTTTTGGCATGAAAATGTGTATCACTACGATCGAGATTCAATAAACCATTCCTTTAGGTGCAAGACCATTGAAGGTATTATTCAAATAAATAGAGTAACCATTATTCTCCTTAAATGAATAATCGTATTGCGATAGACATAATCCAATCATGTCTATGCTCAACGCAAACACCAAATGACAATTATTCTGGTTTAATACTAATCTTGATGGTAGAGGGAGCGTGCGATGCTTGATCACATCAACCTTGGAAACACTTCCAACACGTATCGTTAGCTCACCTTTAGCTAGTCTCCATTTATTCCGTAGCTTTTATTTCGAGTTACTAACACTTAGCAACCGAACCGGTATCTAATACCCTGGTGCTACTAGGAGTACAAGCAAAGTACACATTAACATAATGTATATCCAATATACTTCTATCGACCTTGCCAGCCTTCTTATCTACCAAGTATCTAGGGTAATTCTGCTCCAGTGGCTGTTCCCCTTATTACAGAAGCACTTAGTCTCAGGTTTGGGTTCAACCTTGGGTTTCTTCACTGGAGCAGCAACTGATTTGCCGTTTCATGAAGTGTCCCTTCTTGTCTTTGCCCTTCTTGAAACTAGTGGTTTCACCAACCATCAACAATTGATGCTACTTCTTGATTTCTACTTTCGCGGTGTCAAACATCGTGAATCCCTCAAGGATCATCATATCTATCCCTGATATGTTATAGTTCATCACGAAGCTCTAGCAGCTTGGTGGCAATGACTTTGGAGAAACATCACTATATCATCCTAAGATCAACTCCCACTCGATTCAAGTGATTGTTGCACTCAGACAATCTGAGCACAAGCTCAACGATTGAGCTTTTTCTCCCTTAGTTTGCAGGCTAAGAGAATTGTCGGAGGTCTTATACCTCTTGACGTGGGCACGAGCCTGAAATCCCAATTTCAGCCCTCAAAACATCTCATATGTTCCGCGTCATTTTGAAAAACGTCTTTGGTGCCTCAACACTAAACCGTTTAACTGAACTATCACGTAGTTATCAAAACGTGTATGTCCGATGTTCGCAACATCCACGCATTTATTTATTGGGGTTCGGACACTAAGCGGTGCATTAAGGACATAAGCTTTCTCTGTCCGCATAATCGCTCTGTCAACTTTCAACTATATTTTCTCTAGGAACATATCTAAACAAGTGGAACTAAAGCGCGAGCTTCGACATAATGTGCAAAGATCTTTTGACTATGTTTAGGATAATTTTGTTCATCTCATGAACTCCCACTCATATAGACATCCCTCTAGTCATCTAAGTGATTACATGATCCGAGTCAACTAGGCCGTGTTAGATCATCACGTGAGACGGACTAGTCATCATCGTTGAACATCTTCATGTTGTTCAGATCCTCCATACGACTCATGCTCGACCTTTCGGTCTCTTGTGTTCGAGGCCATGTGCATACATGCTAGGCTCGTCAAGTTAACCTAAGTGTTTCGCGTGTGTAAATCCGGCTTACACCCGTTGTATGTGAACGTAAGAATCTATCACACCCGATCATCACGTGGTGCTTCGAAACGACGAACTTTCGCAACGGTGCACAATTAGGGGGAACACTTTCTTGAAATTTTAATAAGGGATCATCTTATTTACTACCGTCGTTCTAAGCAAATAAGATGCATAAACATGATAAACATCACATGCAATCAAATAGTGACATGATATGGCCAATATCATATTGCTCCATTTGATCTCCATCTTGAGGCTCCATGATCATCATCGTCACCGGCATGACACCATGATCTCCATCATCATGATCTCCATCATCGTGTCTCCATGAAGTTGTCTCGCAAACTTATTACTTCTACTACTATGGCTACCGTTAGCAATAAAGTAAAGTAATTACATGGCGTTGTTCAATGACACGCAAGTCATACAATAAATAAAGACAACTCCTATGGCTCCTGCCGGTTGTCATACTCATCGACATGCAAGTCGTGATTCCTATTACAAGAACATGATCAATCTCATACATCACATATCATTCATCACATTCTTCTTGGCCATATCACATCACATAGCATACCCTGCAAAAACAAGTTAGACGTCCTCTAATTGTTGTTTGCATGTTTTACGTGGCTGCTATGGGTTTCTAGCAAGAACGTTTCTTACCTACGCATAAAACCACAACGTGATATGTCAATTGCTATTTACCCTTCATAAGGACCCTTTTCATCGAATCCGTTCCGACTAAAGTGGGAGGCGGCACCCGCTAGCCACCTTATGCACCAAGTGCATGTCGATTCGGTGGAACTGTCTCACGTAAGTGTACGTGTAAGGTCGGTCCGGGCCGCTTCATCCCACAATACCGTCGAAACAAGATTGGACTAGTAACGGTAAGCATATTGAACAAAATCAACGCCCACAACTACTTTGTGTTCTACTCATGCAAAGAATCTACGCAATAGACCTAGCTCATGATGCCCTTTGTTGGGGAACGTAGTAGAAATTCAAAATTTTCCTACGTGTCACCAAGATCTATCTAAGGAGAAACCAGCAACGAGGGGAAGGAGAGTGCATCTACATACCCTTGTAGATCGCTAAGCGGAAGCGTTCAAGAGAACGGGGTTGAAGGAGTCATACTGCCGTGATCCAAATCACGGAGATCCTAGTGCCGACCGGACGACACCTCTGCGTTCAACACACGTACAGCCCGGTGACGTCTCCCATGCCTTGATCCAGCAAGGAGAGAGGGAGAGGTTGAGGAAGATTCCATCCAGCAGCAGCACAACGGCATGGTGGTGATGGAGGAGCGTGGTAGTCCAGCAGGGCTTCGCCAAGCACCGCGGGAGAGGAGGAGTAAGAGAGGTAGGGCTGCGCCAAGAGGGAGAGGTTCTCGTGTTTTGGGCAGCCCCCAGACCTCATGTATTTATAGGGGAAGGGGAGGGGGCTGCGCCCCCTCTAGGGTTCCCTCCCCAAGGGTGGCGGCAGCCCCCAGATGCCATCTGGGTGGCGGCCAGAGGGGGAGAGAGGGGAGGCGCACCTCGGGTGGGCCTTAGGGCCCATCTGCCCTAGGGTTTGCCCCCTCCCACTCTTCCCTGCGCCTTGGGCCCCTTGTGGGGGGCGCACCAGCCCACATGGGGCTGGTCCCCTCCCACACTTGGCCCACGCAGCCCTCCGGGGTTGGTGGCCCCACTTGGTGGACCCCCGGGACCCTCCCGGTGGTCTCGGTACGTTACCGATAAAACCCGAAACTTTTCTGGTGACCAAAACATGACTTCCCATATATAAATCTTTACCTCCGGACCATTCCGGAACTCCTCATGACGTCCGGGATCTCATCCGGGACTCCTAACAACATTCGGTAACCACATACAAACTTCCTTTATAACCCTAGCGTCATCGAACCTTAAGTGTGTAGACCCTACGGGTTCGGGAACCATGCAGACATGACCGAGACGTTCTCCGGCCAATAACCAACAGCGGGATCTGGATACCCATGTTGGCTCCCACATGTTCCACGATGATTTCATCGGATGAACCACGATGTCAAAGACTCAATCGATCCCGTATACAATTCCCTTTGTTTAGCGGTATTGTACTTGCCCGAGATTCGATCGTCGGTATCCTGATACCTTGTTCAATCTCGTTACCGGCAAGTCTCTTTACTTGTTCTGTAACACATCATCCCGTGATCAACCCCTTGGTCACATTGTGCACATTATGATGATGTCCTACCGAGTGGGCCCAGAGATACCTCTCCGTTTACACGGAGTGACAAATCCAGATCTCGATTCGTGCCAACCCAACAGACACTTTCGGAGATACCTGAGTGCACCTTTATAGCCACCCGATTACGTTGTGACGTTTGGTACACCCAAAGCATTGCTACGGTATCCGGAGTTGCACAATCTCATGGTCTAAGGAAAAGATACTTGACATTAGAAAAGCTTTAGCATACGAACTACGATCTTTGTGCTAGGCTTAGGATTGGGTCTTGTCCATCACATCATTCTCCTAATGATGTGATCCCGTTATCAACGACATCCAATGTCCATGGTCAGGAAACCGTAACCATCTTTTGATCAACGAGCTAGTCAACTAGAGGCTTACTAGGGACATGGTGTTGTCTATGTATCCACACATGTATCTGAGTTTCCTATCAATACAATTATAGCATGGATAATAAACGATTATCATGAACAAGGAAATATGATAATAACTAATTTATTATTGCCTCTAGGGCATATTTCCAACAAGATATACGTGGTTACTGAATGCTTTTCAGAGTCCCGGATGAGATCCCGGACGTCACGAGGAGTTTGGGAATGGTCCGTAGGTAAAGAATAATATATAGGAAGTGAGGTTTTGGCCACTGGAAGTGTTTCGGGGGTCACCGGTAATGTACCGGGACCACCGAAAGGGTTCCGGGGGTCCACCGGGAGGGGCCACCAGCCCCGGAGGCTTGCATGGGCCTAGTGTGGAAAGGGACCAGCCCCAGATTGGGCTGGTGCGCCTCCCACCAAGGCCCAAGGCGCAGCTAGGAGGGGAGAGGGGAAACCCTAGGCGCAGATGGGCCTAAAGGCCCACCCTAGGGCGCGCCCCCGCTCTCCCCTCTTGGCCGCCCCCTCCAAGTCCCATCTAGGGCTGCCGCACCCCTGGGGTGGGAACCCTAGATGGGGGCGCAACCACCTCCCCTCCTCCTATAAATAGTGGGGGTTTTGGGGCTGCCATACACATGAGAACCTCTCCCGCTTGGCGCAGCCCTACCCCTTTCCCTCCTCCTCTCCCGCGGTGCTTGGCGAAGCCCTGCAGGATTGCCACGCTCCTCCATCACCACCACGTCGTTGTGCTGCTGCTGGACGGAGTCTTTCCCAACCTCTCCCTCTCTCCTTGCTGGATCAAGGCATGGGAGACGTCACCGGCTGCACGTGTGTTGAACGCGGAGGTGCCGTCCGTTCGGCACTAGGATCTCCGGTGATTTGGATCACGGCAATCTGACTCCTTCAACCCCGTTCTCTTGAACGCTTCCGCTTAGCGATCTACAAGGGTATGTAGATGCACTCTCCTTCCCCTCGTTGCTAGATTACTCCGTAGATTGATCTTGGTGATGCGTAGAAAATTTTGAATTTCTGCTACGTTCCCCAACAGTGGCATCATGAGCCAGGTCTATTGCGTAGATTCTATGCACGAGTAGAACACAAAGTAGTTGTGGGCGTTGATTTTGTTCAATATGCTTACCATTACTAGTCCAATCTTGTTTTGACGGTATTATGGGATGAAGCGGCCCGGACCGACCTTACACGTACACTTACGTGAGACAGGTTCCACCGACTGACATGCACTTGTTGCATAAGGTGGCTAGCGGGTGACAGTCTCTCCCACTTTAGTCGGACCGGATTCGATGAAAAGGGTCCTTATGAAGGGTAAACAACAATTGACATATCACGTTGTGGTTTTTGCGTAGGTAAGAAACGTTCTTGCTAGAAACCCATAGCAGCCACGTAAAACATGCAAACAACAATTGACATATCACGTTGTGGTTTTTGCGTAGGTAAGAAACGTTCTTGCTAGAAACCCATAGCAGCCACGTAAAACATGCAAACAACAATTAGAGGACGTCTAACTTGTTTTTGCAAGGTATGCTATGTGATGTGATATGGCCAAAAAGAATGTGATGAATGATATGTGATGTATGAGATTTGATCATGTTCTTGTAATAGGAATCAAGACTTGCATGTCGATGAGTATGACAACCGGCAGGAGCCATAGGAGTTGTCTTAATTTATTGTATGACCTGCGTGCCAATGAACAACGCCATGTAATTACTTTACTTTATTGCTAAACCGTTAGCCATAGTAGTAGAAGTAATAGTTGGCAAGACAACTTCATGGAGACACGATGATGGAGATCATGGTGTCATGCCGGTGACAATGATGATCATGGAGCCCCGAAGATGGAGATCAAAAGGAGCAAAATGATATTGGCCATATCATGTCACTTTTCGATTGCATGTGATGTTTATCATGTTTATGCATCTTATTTGCTTAGAACGACGGTAGTAAATAAGGTGACCCCTCATTAAAATTTCAAGAAAGTGTTCCCCCTAACTGTGCACCGCTATGTAAAGTTCGTTGTTTCGAAGCACCACGTGATGATCGGGTGTGATAGATTCTAACATTCACATACAACGGGTGTAAGCCGGATTTACACACGCGAAACACTTAGGTTAACTTGACGAGCCTAGCATGTACAGACATGGCCTCGGAACACAAGAGACCGAAAGGTCGAGCATGAGTCGTATGGAGGATACGAACAACATGAAGATGTTCACCGATGATGACTAGTCCGTCTCACGTGATGATCGAACACGGCCTAGTTGACTCGGATCATGTAATCACTTAGATGACTAGAGGGATGTCTATCTGAGTGGGAGTTCATAAGATGAACTTAATTATCCTGAACATAGTCAAAAGGTCTTTGCAAATTATGTCGCAAGCTCGCGCTTTAGTTCTACTGTTTAGGTATGTTCCTAGAGAAAATTTAGTTGAAAGTTGATAGTAGTGATTAAGCGGACTAGGTCCGTAAACTGAGGATTGTCCTCGTTGCTTCGTAGAAGGCTTATGTCCTTAATGCATCGCTCGGTGTGCTGAACCTCGAACGTCGTCTTTGGATGTTGCGAACATCTGACATACACGTTTTTGATGACTACATGATAGTTCGGTAATGTTAAATGGTTTAGAATTGAGGCACCGAAGACATTTTTGAAATGTTGAAGAACATATGAGATGTTCCAAGAGCTGAAATTGGGATTTCAGGCTCGTGCCCACGTCAAGAGGTATAAGACTTCCAACGATTTTCTTAGCCTGCAAACTAAGGGAGAAAAGCTCAATCGTTGAGCTTGTGCTCAGATTGTCTGAGTACAAGAATCACTTGAATCGAGTGGGAGTTAATCTTCCAGATGAGATAGTGATGTTTCTCCAAAGACATTGCCACCAAGCTACTAGAGCTTCGCGATGAACTATAACATAATAGGGATAGATATGATGATCCTTGAGCTATTCGCAATGTTCGACACCGCGAAAGTAGAAATCAAGAAGGAGCATCAATTGTTGATGGTTATGAAACCACTAGTTTCAAGAAGGGCAAGGGCAAGAAGGGGCACTTCATGAAACAACAAATCAGTTGCTGCTCCAGTGAAGAAACCCTGGGTTAAACCCAAACCCGAGACTAAGTGCTTCTGTAATGAGGGAACGAACACTGAAGCAGAATTACCCTAGATACTTGGTTGATGAGAAGGCTGGCAAGGTCGATAGAAGTATATTGGATATACAATATGTTAATGTGTACTTTACTAGTACTCCTAGTAGCACCAGGGTATTAATTAAGATACCGGTTCGGTTGCTAAGTGTTAGTAACTTGAAATAAAAGAGCTACGGAATAAACGGAGACTAGCTAAAGGTGAGATGACGATGTGTGTTGGAAGTGTTTCCAAGGTTGATGTGATCAAGCATCGCCCCGCTCCGCTCTACCATCAAGATTGGTGTTAAACCTAAATAATTGTTATTTGGTGTTTATGCGTTGAGCATAGACATGATTGGATTATGTCTATCACAATATGGTTATTCATTTAAGGAGAATAATGGTTACTCTGTTTATTTGAATAATACCTTCAATGGTCTTGCACCTAAAATGAATGGTTTATTAAATCTCGATCGTAGTGATACACATGTTCATGCCAAAAGATATAAGATAGTAATGATAGTACCACCTACTTGTGGTAATCGCCATGTAAGTCATATTGGTATAAAACGTATGAAGAAGCTCCATGTTGATGGATCTTTGGACTCACTCGTTTTTGAAAAGTTTGAGACATGTGAACCATGTCTATTGGTGTATATGCATGAAGAAACTCAATGCAGATGGACCGTTTGGACTCACTTGATTTTGAATCACTTGAGACATGCAAATCATACCATATGGGCAAGATGACCGAAAGCCTCGTTTTCAGTGAAATGGAACAAGAAAGCAACTTGTTGGAAGTAATACATTTTGATGTGTGCAGTCCAATGAGTGCTGAGGCACGCAATGGATATCGTTATGTTCTTACTTCATAGATGATTTGAGTAGATACTGAGTATATTTACTTGATGAAACACAAGTCTGAATTATTGAATGGTTCAAGTAATTTCAGAGTGAAGTTGAAGATCTTCGTGACAAGAGGATAAAATGTCTATGATATGATCATAGAGATGAATATCTGAGTTACGAAGTTTTGGCACGCAATTAAGACATTGTGGAAATTGTTTCACAATTAATACCGCTGGAACACCATAGTGTGATGGTGTGTCCGAACATCATAGTTGCACCCTATTGGATATGGCGCGTACTATGATGTCTCTTATCGAATTACCACTATCGTTCATGGGTTAGGCATTAGAGACAACTGCACTCACTTTAATAGGTCACCACGTAATTCCGTTGAGACGACACCGTTTGAACTATGGTTTGGAGAAACCTAAGCTGTCGTTTCTTAAAAAGTTTGGGGCTGCGACACTTATGTGAAAAAGTTTCAGGTTGATAAGCTCGAACCCAAAGCGGATAAAATGCATCTTCATAGGACACCCAAAATAGTTGGGTACACCTCCTAATTCAGATCCGAAAGCAATAGGGATTGTTTCTTGAATCGGGTCCTTTCTCGAGGAAAAGTTTCTCTTGAAAGAATTGAGTTGGAGGATGGTGGAGACTTGATGAGGTTGTTGAACCATCACTTCAACTAGTGTGTAGCAGGGCACATGAAGTTGTTCCTGTGGCACCTACACCAATTGAAGTGGAAGTTGATGATAGTGATCATGAAACTTCGGATCACGTCACTACCAAACCTCGTAGGACGACAAGGACAGGCACTGCTTCAGAGTGGTACGGTAATCCTGTCTTGGAGGTCATGTTGCTATAAAACAATGAACCTACGAGCTATGGAGAAGCGATGGTGGGCCCGGATTCCGACAAATGGCTTGAGGCCATAAAATCCGAGAGAGGATCCATGTATGAAAACAAAGTGTAGACTTTGGAAGAACTACTTGATGGTCGTAAAGGCTGTTGGGTACAGATGGATTTTAGAAGAAGACGAACAATGATGGTAAGTGTCACCATTAAGAAAGCTCGACTTGTCGTTAAGATGTTTTTCGACAAGTTCAAGGAGTTGACTGCGATGAGACTTTCTCATTCGTGGCGATGCTAAGAGTCTGTTGGAATTATATTAGCAATTGCTGCATGATTTATGAAATCTTGCAGATAGGATGTCAAAACATTGTTTCTTCGATGATATTCTTGAGGAAAGGTTGTGTGTGATACAACCAGAAGGTTTTGTCAATCCTTAAAGATGCTAACAAGTGTGCAAAGCTCCAGCAGTCCTTCTAAGGACTGGAGTAAGCATCTTGGAGTTGGAATATACGCTTTGATGAGATGATCAAAGATTTTGCGTTTATACAAAGTTTATGAGAAACTTGTATTTCCAAAGAAGTGAGTGGGAGCACTATAGAATTTCTGATGAGTATATGTTGTTGACATATTGTTGATAAGAAATGATGTAGAATTACTGGAAAGCATATAGGGTTATTTGAAAAGTGTTTTCAATAGAAAACCTGGATTAAGTTGCTTGAACATTGAGCATCAAGATCTATGAGGATAGATCAAAACGCTAAATGGTACTTTCAAATGAGCACATACCTTGACACGATCTTGAAGGTGTTCAAGATGGATCGATCAAAGAAGGAGTTCTTGCCCGAGTTGTAAGGTATGAAGTTAAGAGTTAAAGCTCGACCACGGCAGAAGAGAGAGAAAGGACGAAGGTCGCCCCTATGCTTCGCATTTAGGCTCCATAGTATGCTATGCTGTGTACCGCACCAGAAGTGTGCCTTGCCATGAGTCAGTCAAGGGGTACAAGAATGATCCAGGAATGGATCATTGGACATCGGTCAAAATTATCCTTAGAGGAATAAGGAAATGTTTCTCGATTATGGAGGTGATAAAGAGTTCGGCGTAAAGGGTTACATACGGATCTGTGAGTGTGGAGCGTGGAGCGTGGAAGCAGCATTTACAATATGACCTAGAGATTTGCGAAGTACATACGGATCTGAATGTTGCAGACCCGTTGACTAAAACCTATCTCACAAGCAAAACATGATCAAACCCCAGAACTCATTGAGTCTTAATCACATGATGATGTGAACTAGTTTAGTGACACTAGTAAACTCTTTGGATGTTAGTCACATGGCGATGTGACCTGTGAGTGTCAAACACATGGCGATGTGAACTAGATTATTGACTCTAGTGCAAGTGGGAGACTGTTGGAAATATGCCCTAGAGGCAATAATAAATTAGTTATTATTATTATATTTCCTTGTTCATGATAATCGTTTATTATCCATGCTATAATTGTATTGATAGGAAACTCAGATACATGTGTGGATACATAGACAACACCATGTCCCTAGTAAGCCTCTATTTGACTAGCTCGTTGATCAATAGATGGTTACGGTTTCCTGACCATGGACATTGGATGTCGTTGATAACGGGATCACATCATTAGGAGAATGATGTGATGGACAAGACCCAATCCTAAGCCTAGCACAAAGATCGTAGTTCAGTATGCTAAAGCTTTTCTAATGTCAAGTATCATTTCCTTAGACCATGAGATTGTGCAACTCCGGATACCGTAGGAATGCTTTGGGTGTACCAAACGTCACAACGTGAATCGGGTGGCTATAAAGGTGCACTACGGGTATCTCCGAAAGTGTCTGTTGGGTTGGCACGAATCGAGACTGGGATTTGTCACTCCGTGTGACAGAGAGGTATCTCTGGGCCCACTTGGTAGGACATCATCATAATGTGCATAATGTGACCAAGGGGTTGATCACGGGATGATATGTTACGGAACGAGTAAAGATACTTGCCGGTAACGAGATTGAACAAGGTATCGGGATACCGACGATCGAATCTCGGGCAAGTACAATATCGCTAGACAAAGGGAATTGTATATGGGATTGATTGAATCCTCGACATCGTGGTTCATCCGATGAGATCATCATGGAACATGTGGGAGCCAATGTTGGGGAACGTAGTAATTTCAAAAAATTTCCTACGATCACGCAAGACCATGGTGATGGCATAGCAACGAGAGGGGAGAGTGTCCGTCCACGCACTGTGAGACCGAAAGCGAAGCGTTATATTAACGCTGTTGATGTAGTCGCACGTCTTCACGATCCGACCGATCCAAGCACCGTTACTCCGGCACCTCCGAGTTCTTAGCACACGCTCAGCTCGATGACAATCCCGAGCTCCGATCCAAAGAAAGCGTCGGGGAGGAGTTCCACAAGACGACGGCGTGGTGACGATCTTGATGTTCTACCGTCGCAGGCTTCGCCTAAGCACCGCTACAATATGACCGAGGTGGAATATGGTGGAGGGGGGCACCGCACACGGCTAAGGAACGATCACGTAGATCAACTTGTGTGTCCTAGGGTGCCCCCCTGCCCCCGTATATAAAGGAGCAAGGGGGAGGGCCGGCCAGCCTTGGGGGCGCACCAAGGGAGGGGGGAGTCCTCCTCCTAGTAGGAGTAGGACTCCCTTTCCTAGTCCTACTAGGAAGAGGGAAGGGGAAGGAAAGAGAGGGAGAGGAGAGGGAAGGGGCTGCGCCCCCTCCTAGTCCAATTCGGACTCCCCATGGAGGGGGCGCACCACCTCCTGGTGCAGCCCTCTCTCCCTCTTGGCCCAATAAGGCCCATAACTTCCCCGGGGTTCCGTAACCCTCCGGCACTCCGGTTTTCTCCGGAAACTTCCTAACCTTTCCGTGTCCGAATATAACCATCCAATATATCAATCTTTATGTCTCGACCATTTCGAGACTCCTCGTCATGTCCGTGATCACATCCGGGACTCGAACTCCTTCGTACATCAAAATACATAAACTCATAATAACCGCTATTGAAACCTTAAGCGTGCGGACCCTACGGTTCGAGAACTATGTAGACATGACCTAGAACTATTCTTGGTCAATAACCAATAGCGGAACCTGGATGCTCATATTGGTTCCTACATATTCTACGAAGATCTTTATCGGTCAAACCGCATAACAACATACGTTGTTCCCTTTGTCATCGGTATGTTACTTACCCGAGATTCGATCGTCGGTATCCAATACCTAGTTTAATCTCGTTACGGAAAGTCTCTTTACTCGCTCCGTAATACATCATCTCACAACTAACTCATTAGTTGCAATGCTTGCAAGGCTTATGTGATGGGTATTACCGAGAAGGCCTAGAGATACCTCTCCGACCATCGGAGTGACAAATCCTACTCTTGAGTCATGCCACCTCGACATATACTTTCGGAGACACGTGTAGAGTCCCTGGATAATCACCCAGATTCGTTGTGACGTTTGGCAGCACACAAAGTGTTCCTCCGTAAACGGAGTTGCATAATCTCATAGTTGCAGGAACTTTGTATAAGTCATGAAGATAGCATAAGCAACATACTAAAACGATCAAGTGCTAAGCTAATGAAATGGGTCATGTCAATCACATCATTCTCCTAATGATGTGATCCCATTAATCAAATGACAACACATGTCTATGGTTAGGAAACATAACCATCTTCGATTAATGAGCTAGTCTAGTAGAGGCATACTAGTGACTATCTGTTTGTCTATGTATTCACACATGTATTATGTTTCCGGTTAATACAATTCTAGCATGAATAATAATCATTTATCATGATATAAGGAAATAAATAATAACTTTATTATTGCCTCTAGGGCATATTTCCTTCAGTCTCCCACTTGCACTAGAGTCAATAATCTGGATTACATAGTAATAGTTCACATCACCATGTGATTAACACCCATAGTTCACATCGATATGTGATCAACACCCAAAGGGTTTACTAGAGTCAGTAATCTAGTTCACATCGCTATGTGATTAACACCCAAAGAGTACTAAGGTGTGATCATGTTTTGCTTGTGAGATATTTTTAGTCAACGGGTCTCACATTCAGATCCGTAAGTATTTTGCAATTTCTATGTCAACAATGTTCGCAAGGAGCTATTCTAGCTAATTGCTCCCACTTTCAATATGTATCTAGATCGAGACTTAGAGTGATCCAGATCGTTGTCAAAACTTGCATCGACGTAACCCTTTACGACGAACCTTTTGTCACTTCCATAATCGAGAAATATATCCTTATTCCACTAAGGATAATTTTGACCGCTGTCCAGTGATCTACTCCTAGATCACTATTGTACTCCCTTGCCAAACTCAGTGTAGGGTATACAATAGATCTGGTACACAACATGGCATACTTTATAGAACCTATGGCCAAGGCACGAGGAATGACTTTCATTCTCTTTCTATCTTCTGCCGTGGTCGGGTTTTGAGTCTTACTCAATTTGACACCTTGTAACACAGGCAAGAACTCTTTCTTTGACTGTTCCATTTTGAACTACTTCAAAATCTTGTCAAGGTATGTACTCATTGAAAAACTTATCAAGCGTCTTGATCTATCTCTATAGATCTTGATGCTCAATATGTAAGCAGCTTCACGAGGTCTTTGTTTGAAAAAACTCCTTTCAAACATTCCTTTATGCTTTGCAGAATAATTCTACATTATTTCCGATCTACAATATGTCATTTACATATACTTATCGTAAATGCTGTAGTGCTCCCACTCACTTTCTAGTAAATACAAAGCTTCAATCGTAAGTCAGTATAAACTATATGCTTTGATCAACTTATCAAAGCGTATATTCCAACTCCGAGATGCTTGCACCAGTCCATAGATGGATCATTGGAGCTTGCACACTTTGTTAGCTTCCTTTGGATCGATAAAACCTTCTCGTTGCATCATATACAACTCTTCCTCCGTAAACCCATTCGAATGCAGTTTTTACATCCATTTGCCAAATTTCATAATTTGTGGCAATTGCTAACATGATTCGGACAGACTTAAGCATCGCTACAGCTTGAGAAAATCTCATTGTAGTTAACACTTTGAACTTGTCAAAAACCTTTTATGCGACAAGTCGAGCTTTGTAGATAGTAACACTACTATCAACGTCCGTCTTCCTCTTGAAGATCCATTTATTTTCTATTGCTTGCCGACCCTCGGGCAAGTCAACCAAAGTCCACACTTTGTTTTCATACATGGATCCCATCTCAGATTTCATGGCCTCAAGCCATTTTATGAATCTGGGCTCATCATCGCTTCCTCATAGTTCGTAGGTTCATCATGGTCTAGTAACATGACTTCCGTAACATGATTACCGTACTACTCAGTGCGGATCTTACTCTGGAAGACCTACGAGGTTTGGTAGCAACTTGATCTGAAGTTTCATGATCATCATCATTAACTTCCTCACTAATTGGTGTAGGAATCACCGAACTGATTTACGTGATGAACTACTTTCCAATAAGGGAGAAGGTATAATTACCTCATCAAGTTCTACTTTCCTCCCACTCACTTCTTTCGAGAGAAACTTCTTCTCTAGAAAGGATCCATCTTAGCAACGAAAAACTTGCCTTCGGATCTGTGATAGAAGGTGTACCCAATAGTTACCTTTGGGTATTCTATGAAGACGCACTTCTCCGATTTGGGTTTGAGCTTATCAGGTGAAAACTTTTTCACATAAGCATCATAACTCCAAACTTTTAAGAAACGACAGCTTAGGTTTACTGTTAAACCATAATTCATATGGTGTCGTCTCAACGGATTTAGATGGTTCCCTATTAAACGTGAATGCAGCTGTCTCTAATGCATAACCCCAAAACGGTAATGGTAAATTAATAAGAGACATCATAGATCACACCATATCAAATAAAGTGCGGTTACGACGTTCGGACACACTATAACATTGTGGTGTTCCAGGTGGCGTGAGCTGTGAAACTATTCCACATTATTTTAATTGAAGACCAAACTCGTAACTCAATTATTCGTCTTTGCGATTAGATCGCAGAAACTTTATTTTCTTGTTACGATGATTTTTCCACTTCACTCTGAAATTCTTTGAACCTTTCAACTATTTCTGCACTTATGTTTCATCAAGTAGATATACCCATATCTGCTCAAATCATCTTGTGAAAGTCGAAAATAACGATACTTGCCACGAGCATCAACACTCATTGGATCGCATACATCGGTATGTATTATTTCCAATAAGTCAAGAGCTTGTTCCATTGTTCCGAGAACGGAGTTTTAGTCATCTTGCCCAAACGGCACGGTTCGCAAGCATCAAATGATTCATAATCAAGTGATTCCAAAAGTCCATCAGCATGGAGTTTTCTTCATGCGCTTTACACCAATATGACCTAAACGGCAGTGCCACAAATAAGTTGCACTATCATTATTAACTTTACATCTTTTGATTTCAATATTATGAATATGTGTATCACTATGATCGAGATCCAATGAACCATTTTCATTGGGTGTGTAACCATATAAGGTTTTATTCATGTAACCGTAACAACAATTTATTCTCTTACTTAAATGAATAACCGTATTGCAATAAACATGATCAAATCATATTTATGCTCAACACCAAATAACACTTATTTAGGTTCCACACTAATCCCGAAAGTATAGGGAGTGTGCGATGATGATCATATCAATCTTGGAACTACTTCCAACACTCATCGTCACTTCCCCTTTAACTAGTTTCTGTTCATTCTGCAACTCCCGTTTCAAGTTACTACTCTTAGTAACTGAACCAGTATCAAATACCGAGGGGTTGCTACGAACACTAGTAAAATACACATCAATAATCTGTATATCAAATATACCTGAGTTCACTTTGCCATCCTTCTTCTCCGCCAAATACTCGGGGTAGTTCCGCTCAAAGGACCAGTTCCATTGTAGAAAAGCACTTAGTCTCGTGCTTAGATCCAGACTTGGGCTTCTTCACTCGAGCAGCAACTTGCTTGCCGTTCTTCTTGAAGTTCCCCTTCTTCCCTTTGCCCTTTTCCTTGAGACTAGTGGTCTTTGTCAATCATCAACACTTGATGCTCTTTCTTGATTTCTACCTTCGTCGATTTCAACATCACGAAGAGCTCGGGAATCGTTTTCGTCATCCCTTGCATACTATAGTTCATCACGAAGTTCTAGTAACTTAGTGATGGTGACTAGAGAATTCTGTCAATCACTATCTTATCTGGAAGATTAACTCCCACTTGATTCAAGCGATTGAAGTACCTGCACAATCTGAGAACATGCTCACTAGTTGAGCGATTCTCTTCCATCTTTTAGCTATAGAACTTGTTGGAGACTTCATATCTCTCAACTCGGTATTTGCTTGAAATATTAACTTCAATTCCTGGAACATCTCATATGGTCCATGACGTTCAAAACGTCTTTGAAGTCCCGATTCTAAGCCGTTAAGTATGGTGCACTAAACTATCAAGTAGTCATCATATTGAGCCAGCCAAACGTTCATAACGTCTACATTTGCTCCTGCAATAGGTCTGTCACCTAGCGGTGCATTAAAGACATAATTCTTCTGTGCAGCAATGAGGATAAACCTCAGATCACGGATCCAATCCGCATCATTGCTACTAACATTTTTCAATACAATTTTCTCTAGGAACACATATAAAAACATAGGGAAGCAACAACGCGAGCTATTGATCTACAACATAATTTGCAAAATACTACCAGGACTAAGTTCATGATAAATTAAAGTTCAATTAATCATATTACTTAAGAACTCCCACTTAGATAGACATCTCTCTAGTCATCTAAGTGATTACGTGATCCAAATCAACTAAACCATGTCCGATCATCACGTGAGATGGAGTAGTTTCAATGGTGAACATCACTATGTTGATCATATCTACTATATGATTCACGTTCGACCTTTCGGTCTCCGTGTTCCGAGGCCATATCTGTTATATGCTAGGCTCGTCAAGTTTAACTCGAGTATTCTGCGTGCGCAACTGTTTTGCACCCGTTGTATTTGAACGTAGAGCCTATCACACCCGATCATCACGTGGTGTCTCAGACGAAGAACTTTCAGAACGGCGCATACTCGTGGAGAACACTTCTTGATAATTTTAGTGAGAGATCATCTTATAATGCTACCGTCAATCAAAGCAAGATAAGATGCATAAAGGATAAACATCACATGCAATCAATATAAGTGATATGATATGGTCATCATCATCTTGTGCTTGTGATCTCCATCTCCGAGCACCGCCATGATCACCATCGTCACCGCGCGACACCTTGATCTCCATCGTAGCATCGTTGTCGCCTCGCCAACTATTGCTTCCACGACTATCGCTACCGCTTAGTGATAAAGTAAAGCAATTACATGGCGCTTGCATTTCATACAATAAAGCGACAACCATATGGCTCCTGCCATTGCCGATAACTCGGTTACAAAACATGATCATCTCATACAATAAAATATAGCATCACGTCTTGACCATATCACATCACAACATGCCCTGCAAAAACAAGTTAGACGTCCTCTACTTTGTTGTTGCAAGTTTTACGTGGCTGCTACGGGCTGAGCAAGAACCGTTCTTACCTACGCATCAAAACCACAACGATAGTTTGTCAAATAGACTCCGTTTAACCTTCTCAAGGACCGGGCGTAGCCACACTCGGTTCAACTAAAGTTGGAGAGACAGTCTTCCGCAAGCCATCTATGTGCAAAGCACGTCGAGGAACCGGTCTCGCGTAAGAGTACGCGTAAGGTTGGTCCGGATCGTCTCGTCCAACAATACCGCTGAACCAAAGTATGACATGCGGTAGGCGCATGACTTGTATCGTCCACAACTCACTTGTGTTCTACTCGTGCAAATAACATCAAACCATAAAAACCTAGGCTCGGATGCCACTGTTGGGGAATGTAGTAATTTCAAAAAATTTCCTACGATCACGCAAGACCATGGTGATGGCATAGCAACGAGAGGGGAGAGTGTCCGTCCACGCACTCGTGAGACCGAAAGCGAAGCGTTATATTAACGCTGTTGATGTAGTCGCACGTCTTCACGATCCGACCGATCCAAGCACCGTTACTCCGGCACCTCCGAGTTCTTAGCACACGCTCAGCTCGATGACAATCCCCGAGCTCCGATCCAGCAAAGCGTCGGGGAGGAGTTCCACAAGACGACGGCGTGGCAGGACGATCTTGATGTTCTACCGTCGCAGGGCTTCGCCTAAGCACCGCTACAATATGACCGAGGTGGAATATGGTGGAGGGGGCACCGACACGGCTAAGGAACGATCACGTAGATCAACTTGTGTGTCCTAGGGTGCCCCCGCCTCAGATATAAAGGAGCAAGGGGAGGGCCGGCCAGCCTTGGGGCGCACCAAGGGAGGGGGAGTCCTCCTCCTAGTAGGAGTAGGACTCCCTTCCTAGTCCTACTAGGAAGAGGGAAGGGGAAGGAAAGAGAGGAGAGGGAGAGGGAAGGGGCTGCGCCTCCTAGTCCAATTCGGACTCCCCATGGAGGGGGGGCGCACCACCTCCTGGTGCAGCCCTCTCTCTCCCCTCTTGGCCCAATAAGGCCCATAACTTCCCCGGGGGGTTCCGGTAACCCCTCCGGC
This sequence comes from Aegilops bicornis, assembly GCA_021605145.1. Lineage (NCBI taxonomy): Eukaryota > Viridiplantae > Streptophyta > Magnoliopsida > Poales > Poaceae > Aegilops > Aegilops bicornis. Next base: position 792,424,979 of record CM038673.1, on the reverse strand, counting down.
ACTCCGGTTTTCTCCGGAAACTTCCGGAACCTTTCCGGTGTCCGAATATAACCATCCAATATATCAATCTTTATGTCTCGACCATTTCGAGACTCCTCGTCATGTCCGTGATCACATCCGGGACTCGAACTCCTTCGGTACATCAAAATACATAAACTCATAATAACCGCTATTGAAACCTTAAGCGTGCGGACCCTACGGTTCGAGAACTATGTAGACATGACCTAGAACTATTCTTGGTCAATAACCAATAGCGGAACCTGGATGCTCATATTGGTTCCTACATATTCTACGAAGATCTTTATCGGTCAAACCGCATAACAACATACGTTGTTCCCTTTGTCATCGGTATGTTACTTACCCGAGATTCGATCGTCGGTATCCAATACCTAGTTTAATCTCGTTACCGGAAAGTCTCTTTACTCGATCCGTAATACATCATATCACAACTAAATCATTAGTTGCAATGCTTGCAAGGCTTATGTGATGTGTATTACCGAGAAGGCCTAGAGATACCTCTCCAGCAATCGGAGTGACAAATCCTAATCTTGATTCATGCCAACTCAACATATACTTTCGGAGACACTTGTAGAGTACCTTTATAATCACCCGATTACGTTGTGACGCTTGGCAGCACACAAAGTGTTCCTCCGTAAACGGAGTTGCATAATCTCATAGTTGCAGGAACTTTGTATAAGTCATGAAGATAGCATAAGCAACATACTAAAACGATCAAGTGCTAAGCTAATGAAATGGGTCATGTCAATCACATCATTCTCCTAATGATGTGATCCCATTAATCAAATGACAACACATGTCTATGGTTAGGAAACATAACCATCTTCGATTAATGAGCTAGTCTAGTAGAGGCATACTAGTGACTATCTGCTTGTCTATGTATTCACACATGTATTATGTTTCCGGTTAATACAATTCTAGCATGAATAATAATCATTTATCATGATATAAGGAAATAAATAATAACTTTATTATTGCCTCTAGGGCATATTTCCTTCAGCCAACATGGGTATCCAGATCCCGCTGTTGGTTATTGACCGGAGAACGTCTCGGTCATGTCTGCATGGTTCCCGAACCCGTAGGGTCTACACACTTAAGGTTCGGTGACGCTAGGGTTATAGGGAATAGCTATACGTGGTTACTGAATGTTGGTCGGAGTCCCGGATGAGATCTCGGACGTCACGAGGAGTCCCGGAATGGTCCGGAGGTAAAGAATAATATTTAGGAAGTGAGGTTTTGGCCACCGGAAGTGTTTTGGGGGTCATAGGTAATGTACCGGGACCACCGGAAGGGTTCCGGGGGTCCACCGGGAGGGGCCACCAGCCCCGGAGGCTTGCATGGGCCTAGTGTGGAAAGGGACCAGCCCCAGAGTGGGCTGGTGCACCTCCCACCAAGGCCCAAGGCGCAGCTAGGAGGGGAGAGGGGAAACCCTAGGCGCAGATGGGCCTAAAGGCCCACCCTAGGGCGCGCCCCCTCTCTCCCCCTCTTGGCCGCCCCCTCCAAGTTCCATCTAGGGCTGCCGCATCCCTGGGGTGGGAACCCTAGATGGGGGCGCAGCCACCTCCCCTCCTCCTATAAATAGTGGGGGCTTTGGGGCTGCCATACACATGAGAACCTCTCCTGCTTGGCGCAGCCCTACCCCTTTCCCTCCTCCTCTCCCGCAGTGCTTGGCGAAGCCCTACAGGATTGCCACACTCCTCCATCACCACCACGCCGTTGTGCTGCTGCTGGACGGAGTCTTCCCCGACCTTTCCCTCTCTCCTTGCTGGATCAAGGCATGGGAGACGTCACCGGGCTGCACGTGTGTTGAACGCGGAGGTGCCGTCCGTTCAGCACTAGGATCTCCGGTGATTTGGATCACGACGAGTACGACTCCTTCAAACCCGTTCTCTTGAACGCTTCCGCTTAGCAATCTACAAGGGTATGTAGATGCACTCTCCTTCCCCTCGTTGCTAGATTACTCCGTAGATTGATCTTGGTGATGCGTAGAAAATTTTGAATTTCTTCTACGTTCCCCAACACAGTTATCTGAAATGGTCTCAGACCGCCATCACATTCGACCAGTCTGACCACCCGACGCACATAGCCACCCCTGGGAGGCAAGCTTTGGTGGACTAAAGTTTTGATGGATGGTGGTAGTGGTCTGAATATACTATATGCAGAGACATTGAAATGGATGGGCATTCCGATGTCCAGGCTCAGTACCAGCAAAATAAGTTTCCATGGAGTCATTCCTGGAAAGAAGGCCGAGTCACTCGGTCAGATTGCTCTTGATGTGGTTTTCGGGGACTCCAAGAATTTCCGCAAAGAAAAGTTGACGTTTGAAGTCGTGGATTTCCAGAGTGCTTATCACGCTATTCTGGGAAGGCCAGCGTATGCACGTTTCATGGCTCGACCATGTTATGTATACCTTAAGCTGAAGATGCCAGCCCTAAAGGTGTGATCACCGCCACCGCAATCGGAAGAAAGCGGAAGAGTGTTTTCAGAAAGGCTCAAAATCGCCGATGCTCGGATGGCGATGGTAGAGCTGCAGGAATACCAGAAAACTGCAGACCCGAGTGATTTGTTGCGAGCCAAGAAGCCCGCTACGGAATCAGCGTTTCAGTCGTCCGGTGAGACAAAGCCGATTCACATTCACCCGACCGACCCCAATGCTGCTCCGACTCATATCTCTACAACACTCGACTCCAAATAGGAAGAAGCACTCATCCAGTTCCTCCGTGAGAACTGGGACATCTTCGCATGGAAGCCTTCTGACATGCCGGGTGTTCCCAGGGGGCTGGCTGAGCACCGTCTACGAGTCGACCCAAAAGTGAAACCTGTCAAAGAACATCTTCGGCGGTCAGCCGTCCAGAAGAGAAAGGCCATTGGCGAGGAGGTGGCTCGGCTCTTAGCAGCGGAATTTATCCGAGAGATTTACCACTCCGAGTGGCTCGCCAATGTCATCATGGTCCCCAAGAAGGACAAGTCACTTCGCATGTGCATTGACTTCAAACATATCAATCGGGCCTGCCCGAAAGATCATTTTCCTCTCCCCCGCATCGACCAAATAATCGACTCGACTGCGGGATGTGAGCGCTTGTCTTTTCTAGACGCCTATTCCGGTTACCATCAGATCCGTCTGTATGGACCCGACGAGATCAAAACAACTTTCATCACTCCATTCGGATGCTTCTGTTATGTCACCATGCCATTCGGCCTCAAGAATGCCGAAGCCACGTTCATGAGGATGATTCAGAAGTGTTTGCTCACTCAAATCAGTCGGAATGTGGAAGCATACATGGATGATATTGTGGTCAAGTCATGGAAGGGTTCCGACCTGCCGACTGACCTTGCTGAAACATTTGCCAACCTCAGGAGGTATGATATCAAGCTTAATCCATCAAAGTGCACATTCGGAGTTCCTGGCGGAAAGTTACTCGGTTTTCTCATTTCTAAACGAGGAATCGACGCCAACCCAGAGAAAGTTGGTACTATACTCCGAATGAAACGTCCTGTGCGTGTGCACGATGTCCAGAAGCTTACTGGTTGCTTGGCCGCTTTAAGTCGATTCATTTCTCGTCTCGGTGAAAAGGCATTGCCTCTTTACCGACTGATGAAGAACTCAGACAAGTTCGAGTGGAATCCTGAAGCTGATAAAGCATTTGCAGAGCTGAAAACCCTGCTCTCCACCCAGCCGGTGCTTGCTGCCCCAATCAGGGAAGATCCTTTGCTGCTTTACATTGCAGCCACGGGACAAGTTGTCAGTACAGTACTTACGGTCGAGCGGGAAGAAGAAGGAAAAGCCTTTAAAGTTCAAAGGCTCAAAGATATTATGTTTCTGAAGTTTTAACCCCACAAAGCAAAGATATCCTCATTATCGAAGCTTGTATATGGGATTTATATGACCACGAAGAAGGTTGCACATTACTTCTCGACCATTCCATTACAGCTGCCGACGCCTCCATTGTCGAGATTCTGCACAATAGAGATGCAACTGGTCGAGTGGCAAAATGGGCGATTGAACTCCTTCCCCTACATATCAAGTTTGAGGCAAAGAAAGCCATCAAGTCCCAAGCAATAGCAGATTTCGTCGCCGAGTGGATTGAACAACAACTGCCGACTCAAGTTCACTCGGAGCATTGGACCATGTTCTTTGATGGTTCCAAGATGCTGAATGGTTCCGGTGCTGGGGTTGTGTTAGTTTCCCCCCCGAGGACATAAGCTCAGATATGTTCTTCAAATTCACTTTGATTCCTCCAACAACGAAGCAGAATATGAAGCACTTTTGTATGGGTTGCGCATGGCCATTTCACTCGACGTCCGTCGCCTCATGGTCTATGGCAACTCAGATTTGGTGGTTAATCAAGTGATGAAGGAGTGGGACGTCAGAAGTCCGGCCATGATCAAGTTATTGCAATGCAGTGAGAAAGTTAGAGAAGAAATTCGAGGGGTTAGAGCTTCATCATATACCCCGACTGAAAAATCAAGCAGCTGATGATTTGGCAAAAATAGGTTCCAAGAGAGAAGCCATTCCCAGCAATGTGTTTTTGGAACACATCCACACACCATCAGTTCAAGAGGATCCTTTCACTGAAGAAGCTTCGCAACCAAAAAGTGCCACGGATCCGACTGACGTTGAGGTTCCAGTGGTGGTCGACTTGATCATGGAGGTCTTGGTCATATCTCCCGACTGGACGGTGCCGTACATCGCGTACATCCTAAGGAAAGAACTCCCAGAGAATGAAGAAGAGGCTCGACAGATCGTCCATCGATCCAAGGCCTTTACTGTGATAAAGGGACAATTATACAGAGAAAGCGCGACTGGAGTCGGTCAGAAATGTATAACGCCAGAAGAAGGTCAAATAATTCTTGACGATATTCACTCGGGGACCTGTGGCCATCATGCGTCCTCTCGGACCATTGTGGCTAAAGCATACCGAGCGGGATTTTACTGGCCAAGAGCAAATGAAATGGCGAAAGAGATAGTCGACAAATGTGAAGGATGTCAGTTCTACTCCAATATGTCACACAAACCCGCGTCAGCCTTGAAGACCATTCCACTCGTCTGGCCCTTCGCTGTTTGGGGATTGGATATGATTGGACCACTAAGAACTGGCAGGAGCGGCTTCACTCACGTGCTAGTGGCAGTCGACAAGTTTACTAAATGGATCGAAGCTAAGCCTATCAAGAATCTCGATGCTTGCACTGCTATCAGTTTCATCAGAGAGTTGATATTCAGATATGGAGTTCCGCATAGCATCATCACTGATAATGGGTCAAACTTCGATTCTGACAAGTTCAGAGCCTTTGCGCCTCTCAAGGCACACGAAGTCGACTACGCTTCAGCTTGCTCACCCCTACCAAATGGACAAGCGGAAAGAGCAAACGGTCTAATTCTCAAAGGATCGAAACCACGATCGATGCGCGATCTCAAGCACGCAGCAGGCGCATGGGTCGACGAACTTCCATCAGTTCTTTGGGGATTGAGGACCACACCTAATCGGTCAACTAGACAAACTCCATTCTTTCTGGTCTATGGAGCTGAAGCAGTTCTGCCGAGTGACTTGCTTCGCAATGCACCCCGAGTCGAGCTCTACTCTGAAGATGAAGCAGAACAAGCCCGGCAGGACGCAGTCGACCTCCTAGAAGAGGAAAGAGAGATGGCCCTGATCCGATCGACTATCTATCAGCAAGACTTGCGTCGATTCCATGCCAGAAGTGTGAAGAGTCGAGCCTTCCAAGAAGGAGACTTGGTCCTCCGAGTAGATCAACAGAAACCACACAAGCTCGCTCCCACTTGGGAAGGCCCCTTCATTGTCACCAGAGTTCTCCACAATGGAGCGTACCATCTTTACAGGAATCAGCTACTTTGCCATCTGCCACGGCGGACGGCAAAGGCATGGATGGCGGACGGCAAAGGTCTTTGCCGTCCGCCGCGGACGGCAAAAGGGGACGGCAAAGTACGGGACGGCTAAGAGCTACGTTGCCGTCTGCTTCGGGCGGCTGATGGCAAAGGGCTCTTTGCCATCAGCAGCAGACGGCAAAGGGCTCTTTGCCATCAGCAGCGGACGGCAAAAAAGACGGCAGTAAATGCGCTGTTACTCCATTAGGTGGTTAACGGCAGGCCTTTGCCGTCCGCCGAATGATGTCAGCCGACGTCACTACACGGCAGGCCTTTGCCGTCCGCCGCTGTAGGCAAAGTTTTTTTTTCTCTTTGCCGTCACCAGAAACAAACCCGACCAAATTGGTCAGCCTCCAGAAGCACAGATTGTTTCACACGTGGTCTCTTTGTCATTCACGCCGATGGCAAAGAGCCCTTTGCCGTCGGTGGCAGATGGCAAAGAGCCTGCATATTGGCTCTTTTTTCTGTTTTTTTAATCCAACAATTTTCACAGCAAATATATATGACATATATAGATATATTTCACAGGGCTATTTAACAGCACATAAGTTTCATCGTACATACATATATAGTTCCATCCATTCATACATAGCAAGTTGCACATACACATAAGTTTCAACCGTTAGGAAGTTGCACATACATATTACAATGCAAAGTTTCATCAAGATAGCAAGTTCCATCGTAGCAAGCTAGAAGAATACTAGAAGAGAATGAAATAAAAAACAAGCACTCCATCATAGCAAGCTAGCTTCCGAGAAGTGAATGAAATCTGCAAAATGGCAAATAAGAAAGTTAGGAAAAGGTGACTAGAAGAAGAAGACTAGAAGAAGAAGCATGCCATCGCTTGTGAGGTAACTTAGGTGAAATGGATCGTTTATGAGCTAACTTAGGTAAAATGCATCATTTTAGAGCTAACGAGGTAAAATGGATCGCTTATGAGCTAACTAAGCTAATTATGCCGCTTTTTACATAAGTAAGCTAAGTACATGTCATTATTGAGCAAACCTAGTTAACTAAGCATATTATAACTAACTTAGGTCATTTTGGAGGAAACAAAGCTAAGTATAGATCGCTTTAGAGCTAACTTAGGTAAAATGGCTGGTTTTGGAGGTCAAGAAGCTTATTAAGTCATTTTGGAGGAAAAGAAGCTAACTCTAGGTCATTAAGGTAAGCATATTGGAGGAAATAAAGCTAACTCTAGGTCTTTATGCATTTGTTAAGCAAAAAACTAGAGAAACTTACCTTGATCATGGAGGTGTGGGAGCGGGCTGGCTCGGGCCAGTAGCTGGAGAAGGATCGTGTGATGCTTGTGTGGAGTTACGCTGCACCAAAGATCATTTCCAATGTTTCGTTAGCATGATGACACTCAAATGTTAAGACTAGCAAGTAATGTCCATTCAAATTAAACTCACCGTGGTCTTAGGAGCAATCTCTGGATCAATGGCTTTGGAGCCACGGGACCTCCCGCCACTAGATATCATCACATGCTCTGGATTGTAGGGAATCTGGCTTGGGTTAAACTCCTCCCCTTTCCTCGCCTTCCCCTTGACTTGCTTGTAAGAGGCAGTGTGGGCCATGGCATACAGGTCGTACCCCTCCGCACCTTATCCGCCTTATTGTAGGATGCCCGAAAGAGAGAAACAAAGTAAATTAGTAATTAAAGGGCTCAAGCTAGCATGATGAATGAATTGCATTAATCATGAAGCAAACCACATACACAATTCCGCCCGAACTGATATAAGCTGGAGCTACCTTGATGGTGTGGCACACCTTCAATTTGGGCACGTTTGTCCTTGGCCTCAGTTGGCTCCCCTTCCATCTTTCAACACCTGCCATGACAAAGAGTAAACGAAATTAGTACAACATAAAAAATATACCGACATGAATAATAATACGTATATCACTTAAGTGTATCATCATCAAGTACAACATAACAAAATTGAATACCTGACACTACTAATAATCTCGATCAGTATCATCAATAAATGCATAATCATCATCATCACTATAATCAATGACGGGCTCATAGGGTTCAGTGGCATCAACATGTGGAAGGCCACCTTTACGTAATCGGTCAAGCATTGAGAGGTCATCCGCAGCAGTAACCTCTTCTTGTTCCTCCTCTGGGGTGATGTGGGATTCACTGTCGCTGTCTACTTCAATGTTTTGGGGTGAAGTATACCGGTTCTTGAAACGCTTTTTGGAAAGACGTGTCTCTTGGAAGAATTCTCCTTCATATGTGTCTCGTTAATGTGAGGTTCATAATCCTCTTCCTTTGGGGAGATAGTATAGCACGTATGGCACTTCATAAACGACATCCCAACCTTTCAGATTTGGATTAGTTTTGCAGGACCACGGTAGATAGAATACTTGGGTCGCCTGTTGAGCCGTAATATAGACATCATGAACATCTAAATGGGTGCTTTGGTTGATTTCAACTAGCCCTATATGTTCATGAGTCCTTCTAGTCTCCTTCGGCTGAAACCAATAACATTTGAAGACTATGACATTCGGTGGGTTTTCACCATAGAATAGAAGTTCATAAAAATTGCTTCAACTCTCCCATAATACTTGGTACCTCCTTCACGATAGCGTATACACAACAATTTGTAGACTTTCGATCGGCCATAGGTAGCTCTTTGCCATAGGTACTAAAGCGATACCCGTTGATGTCGTATTTGTCAAATGAACGGACCTTATAGTCAAAACCATTAGCGACTTGTCTCAATTCGCGTCCATAGACTCTGAATTAGCCTACAAGTTTAATATGAAAGGATTCTTGCATTACGCACAAATTAGCGAATGAAATGAAATTGTCTAATAGAATTTACCGCTTGTTTGAACCAAGAGATGAAACTCGATAGCCGCGTCCTTGCTTTTGCGAGAAGCTCATACTCTTCGACGGAATCCTTTTGGATCACCGCTCCATACGAGAATAGGGCTAATGTATCGACCGTATGAAATATCCAGGAATAAGAGCAGTTCAAAGGAAATAGAAGTTGCGAAACAATGTACCGAGAACTTACTCGATGTACGGCCGCATTTCTATCAAAGTTGTTGGAGATATACAACGAAATGGTCCGCCATTCTTCGTTATCCAAAGATACCGGATTTGAAACACTGGCTGGTGCGAGATTCCCTTTGAATAGGCTGAGGTTGGATCCACCCTTTTAGGCTCACAAGATTGTACCGAGGCTTCGGATTATGCAAATGATGATTTTTGGTTTCAGAGTGTGCTGTCACGAAGTTTGCCGCCTCGCTGATGAATGGCTCAGCCATCGACGCTTCAATTCTACGCTTATTTTTACATTTTTCTCAAAGCGCCTTCGCATCCTCTCGGTTAGGTAGCACCAACGATTTTGCACGCCCCAATCTTGCCTCGGTCGGGAGATGCAAAATCAAATGCTGCATTGGATTAAAGAAGCCCGGTGGAAATATCTTCTCTAACTTGCAGATCAACTCCAAATACCAACTCTTCCATTTATTCTAGCACGCCAGGCGATAGTTCTTTTGCACAAAGAACACGGAAGAAATAGCTGAGTTCTGCCAGTACTAGCCATTCATCCTCCGGGATGAAGCCACGCAACATCACCGGCATTACCCGCTCAAGCCATATGTGCCAATCATGACTCTTGAGACCAAATATCTTCAATTTATCAAGAATCGCTCCCCTCTTTAGATTCGTTGCATACCCATCGAGGAACATCAACTGCATTTTCACCCACAAGATAATTTCCCTCATAGCTGGCCTTCCAAGATTGAACCATGCCTTTGGATTTGTCCAGTTCTGCTTTCATTTCGGTTCTTTCATGTTTTGTAACGGCCTATCACATAGCGCCTCCAGATCGACTCTAGCCTTAATATTATCCTTTGACTTCCCATCTATGCCGAACAATGTACCAAAAAGTGCCTCGGCGATATTCTTCTCGCAGTGCATCACGTCGATGTTGTGTGGGCAAAGGAGGTCTTTGAAGTAAGGCAGATCTCATAAGCATGTTTTGTGAGTCCAGCGTGCTTTTAATTATACCCCTTGAAGTACCCTCGGACGCCTGGATCTGGCTCGAGAGTGTTTAATCGATCCGTGGTCTGTTGGCTTGTCAACGCAGGTGGTGCAGAGTTTTTACAACTCTACCTCACGATGAAGTTCTTCTTGTCTTTCCTGAACTTATGGCGAGGATCCGTGAACTGCCTATGCACGTCGAAGCAAGAAAACTTGCGACCGCCCGAAGCCAACGAAACTCAAGAGCTCCCTTGCATGTGGGGCACGGAACCTTCCATGCACACACCAGCCAACTAATAAGCGCATACGCCGACAAGTCATGCGTCGAGTACATGTACCGCATAACGCATTATGAAGTTTCGCTTGCTATAGGCGCCGTATGTCTTGAACCCATTATCCTGTGCTTCTTGCAATTCGTCCTTAAGCGGCTGCATGTACACATTCATATTTTTCCCCGGATAGTTGGGCCCTGGAATTATCAACGTCAGGAAAATGTTCTTTCTTTGCATAATCTGACTGTGGGGGAGATTGAGTGGAAAGACAAATACGGGCCAACAACTGTATTGGGCTGCCGTCATACCAAACACACTGAACCCATCGATGCTGATGCCGACTCGAGGATGCCTCAGATCTGCCTCTTTGTCAGCATGTAATTCATCAAACTTTTTCTTTGCAACACCATCCAATGTGTGTACCATCATCAGATTCCCATCTGCATCTAGTTCGGTTCTTTTGCCTGTTTTGTGCCATGTCATCTGTCTGGCCGTCTCTTCGACCATGAAAAGACATTGAAGTCTTGGTACGATTGGCATATACGGAAGAACACTAACGGGGATTTTGGCTGTGTCTTCTCACCCATACCGTTGTCTACCACAATATACCTGGAAGACTTGCAAATGGGACAATAGTTCAAGTCCGCATAGTCAAGCCTAAATAAGGCACATCCTTTCTCACAGTCATGTATCTTCTCATAGGGCATCTTCAGTGCACGGAGGATTTTGTCCGACTGGTACATGTTTGCAGGCATTACATGGCCTTTGGGTAGAAAGCGTCCAAATACTGTCATAATTGCGTCGTAGCATTCTCTGCCCAAGTTGAACTGAGCCTTTAGAGCCATTACTTGTGAGATGGCATCCAACTGACAAAGCTCAGTGTGCTCGTGGAGCGGACGTTTTGAAGACTCCAACATTTCATTGAAGGCCTTTGCAGATTCCTCCATCTCCTCGTCCAAATCCGAGCATCATCATAGTCTTGCACCATGTTTTCCATCCCGGTACCATGCTCGTCGGTGCGACGACGATCCACCTCAGCTTGGTCACGTTCGGCAGACTCACCATGAAATGTCCACACCATATAATCGGGCGTAAAACCATTCTTCTGCAGGTGTTTATCCATTTCAGCCTCTGTCCTCTTTTCCCAATTGCCGCATCGGAAACAGGGGCACCAAGTTTTCCTCTGGCCATTTGCTAATGCGGCTTGCACAAACCCCTTGGTTTTTGTGAACCATTCAACGCTCCATTTGTTCTGACCAGTGTGACCGGTATACATCCACGCATTTATCACTCATCTTGACTTTTAGAGCTACTGGACACACAACAATTATATATATAATTCACCATGTATATATTCATCGCTTGATCTACTTTGTCAATTTTATTACGCCCATGCAACCTACACTCTAATAGGTAATGATAGGTTCTAATCTCACTCGAGTATGTAGATTGGGTTCATTTTCCCAGCTATGCTCGGATCTCGACGTTAGGTTTCGGCAGCATTTTCTCGCTGTTCTCCTCGATACACGCCTCGCAATAAGCCGAGAGGATGTGTACCCGGAGAACAACAAGGGAGGCACTGACGAAATTTATGCGTCGGATCCGGAGCAAAGCATATGGGAATATGAACCCAATCTACACATACTCGGGCTGTCCATGGATAGCGTTGGACAATTCGGAAGAATCAAGGTTATAAATATGCAAATGCATGCATATTTATAACTATGACGCTTTCGAACGGGAGACACATATTGGTTACGACATCGATGATTCAAGACACATATATAGCTAGCTATCAAATTTCATCAAGACGAACACCGAACAAAGCAAATAATTAATGGGGAGGAGGACATGTCATTTGTGCTCACCCACGAACGAAGGGCAGAGCTCATTAAACGCATCAAGCAGGTCGTCGAACATCAAACCTCGCATCAGTGAAACAACTGCACATTTAAATCAACCCGATCAACACAATTATATATGATGTTTTTCATAACAAAATCAAAAAATATATGACCTAACTAATAATTCAAAAATATAAGAACCCGTCGGCCTTGGGGGGTCGGGTGTCGGGGTGTCTGGGTGTCGGTCGGGTCGGGGTGTGGTGTCGGGTCGGGGTGTGGGTCGTGGGTCAAGTCGGGGGTCTGGGGGTGGGGGTGTGGTGTCGGGTCTGGGGGTCGGGGTGTTTCCTTCTATCCTTCTTCTTCTTTCTTTCTCTTCTTCTTCTTCTTTCCTTTCTTCTTCTTCTTCTTTCATATTTTTCTACTTTTTACTTCTTTTCGCTTTCTTCTTTTCTTCTTCTTCTACTTCTTCTACTTCTTTTCTTCTTCTTCTTTTTTCATCTTTCTACTACTTCTACTTCTTCTACTACTTCTAATTCTTTTCTAACACTAACACTAACACAATCTAGCACTAACAATTAAACAGCAAAAAAATTTGAAAAAACAGAAGAAAAAAAAGTAGTAGCCCCCCCCCGGAGCAAGGGGACGGTCGGCGGCCGGGGGCACCAGGCGGCGGTGGCGGGCGACAGGCGTCGGTGGGGTGGGGCGGAGGGTGGTGGGGCGACGGGCCAAGGGTGCGAGGCGGGGCGGTGCAGGCGGAAGAGGCGACACAAGGGCGGGGCGGCGGGAGGCGGAGGGTGGTGGGGCGACGGGCATAGGTGGGTGTGGTGGGGGCGGAGGGTGGTGGGGCGACGGGCCAAGGGTTCGGGGCGGGGCGGTGGATCTAGCTAGGGCGGGACGTCGGGGAGGAGAGAGGAAGAGAGGAAGAGAAGAGAGATAACGGGCGGGGGTGGGGGGGGGTGGCGTCCGTTAGTTACTCGGCTCTTTGCCGTCCGCCGCTCTTTGGCGTCCGCCGTTTTCTCTCTTTGTCGTCTGCTAGCGGACGGCAAAGAGGTGGGGCGTTAAGTTTTTTTAAACGGGCGGGTGGGTGGGGGCCACCTCCCTCTTTGCTGTCAGCTGGCGGACGACAAAGAAATGGCGCATGGCAAAGAGCTTCTTTGTCGTCTGCCATTTCTTTGCCGTCGGCTTTTCGGTGGCTAATGGCAAAGAGCTTCTTTGCTGTCCGCTAGCGGACGGCAAAGATCTGGCAGATGGCAAAGTAGCTGATTCCAGTAGTGACATAGCCACCCCTGGGAGGCAAGCTTTGGTGGACTAAAGTTTTGATGGATGGTGGCAGTGGTCTGAATATACTATATGCAGAGACATTGAAAGGGATGGACATTCCGATGTCCAGGCTCAGTACCAGCAACATGAGTTTCCATGGAGTCATTCCTGGAAAGAAGGCCGAGTCACTCGGTAAGATTTCTCTTGATGTGGTTTTCGGGGACTCCAAGAATTTCCGCAAAGAAAAGTTGACGTTTGAAGTCATGGATTTCCAGAGTGCTTATCACGCTATTCTAGGAAGGCCAGCGTATGCACGTTTCATGGCTCGACCATGTTATGTATACCTGAAGCTGAAGATGCCAGGCCCTAAAGGTGTGATCACTGTCACCGGCAATCGGAAGAAAGCGGAAGAGTGTTTTCAAAAAGGCTCAAAAATCACCGATGCTCAGATGGCAGTGGTAGAGCTGCAGGAATACCAGAAAACTGCAGACCCGAGTTATTTGTTGTGAGCCAAGAAGCCCACTACAGAATCAGCGTTTCAGTCGTCCGGTGAGACAAAGCCGATTCACATTCACCCGACCGACCCCAATGCTGCTCCGACTCATATCTCTACAACACTCGACTCCAAATAGGAAGAAGCGCTCATCCAGTTCCTCCGTGAGAACTGGGACATCTTCGCATGGAAGCCTTCTGACATGCCGGTGTTCCTGTATACCGGGCTGAGCACCGTCTACGAGTCGACCCAAAAGTGAAACCTGTCAAAGAACATCTTCGACGGTCAGCCGTCCAGAAGAGAAAGGCCATTGGCGAGGAGGTGGCTCGGCTCTTAGCAGCGGAATTCATCCGAGAGATTTACCACTCCGAGTGGCTCACCAATGTCGTCATGGTCCCCAAGAAGGACAAGTCACTTCGCATGTGCATTGACTTCAAACATATCAATCGGGCCTCCCCGAAAGATCATTTTCCTCTCCCCCACATCGACCAAATAATCGACTCGACTGCGGGATGTGAGCGCTTGTCTTTTCTAGACGCCTATTCTGGTTACCATCAGATCCGTCTGTATGGACCCGACGAGATCAAAACAACTTTCATCACTCCATTCGGATGCTTCTGTTATGTCACCATGCCATTCGGCCTCAAGAATGCTGGAGCCACGTTCATGAGGATGATTCAGAAGTGTTTGCTCACTCAAATCAGTCGGAATGTGAAAGCATACATGGATGATATTGTGGTCAAGTCACGAAACGGTTTCGACCTGCTAACTAACCTTGCTGAGACATTTGCCAACCTCAGGAGGTATGATATCAAGCTTAATCCATCAAAGTGCACATTGGGAGTTCCTGACGGAAAGTTACTCAGTTTTCTCATTTCTGAACGAGGAATCGACGCCAATCCAGAGAAAGTTGGTACTATACTCCAAATGAAACGTCATGTGCGTGTGCACGACGTCCAGAAGCTTACTGGTTGCTTGGCCGCTTTAAGTCGATTCATTTCTCGTCTCGGTGAAAAGGCATTGCCTCTTTACCGACTGATGAAGAACTCAGACAAGTTCGAGTGGACTCCTGAAGCTGATAAAGCATTTGCAGAGCTGAAAACCCTGCTGAGGGAGTCCTGGACTAGGGGGTGTCCGGATAGCCGAACTATCATCACGGCCGGACTCCAAGACTATGAAGATACAAGATTGAAGACTTCGTCCCGTGTCCGGATGGGACTTTCCTTGGCGTGGAAGGCAAGCTTGGCAATACGGACATGTAGATCTCCTACCATTTTAACCGACTCTGTGTAACCCTAACCTATCCGGTGTCTATATAAACCGGAGGGTTTTAGTCCGTAGGACAAACAACAATCATACCATAGGCTAGCTTCTAGGGTTTAACCTCCTTGATCTCGTGGTAGACCTACTCTTGTACTACCCATATCATCAATATTAATCAAGCAGGAGTAGGGTATTACCTCCATCGAGAGGGCCCGAACCTAGGTAAAAACATCGTGTCCCTTGTCTCCTGTTACCATCTGCCTAGACGCACAGTTCGGGACCTCCTACCCGAGATCCGCCGGTTTTGACAACGACATTGGTGCTTTCATTGAGAGTTCCTCTGTGTCGTCACCGATAGGCCCGATGGCTGCTTCGATCATCAATAACGACGCGGTCCAGGATGAGACTTTTCTCCCCGGACAGATCTTCGTATTCGGCGGCTTTGCACTGCGGGCCAATTAAGCAGCCATCTGGAGCAGATCGAAAGCTACGCCCCTGGCCATCAGGATAGATTTGGAAGTTTGAACTATACAGACGATGTCCGCGGAGACTTGATCTTCGATGGATTCGAGCCGCAGCCGAGCGTGCCGCACTGTCTCGATGGGCATGATCTAGCTCTGCGGCGAGCAAAGGCCCTGGAGGCCACACCAGCATCCGCTCCGACCCTTAATCCGGAGCCGGATTCCCCGATTGAGGACGAGTGGTTGGACACCGCCTCGGGGGCTACGATCTCTACGGCGATTGAGCCAAACTCCGTCCTTGTCCTTTGCGAAGACCTTGACTCCAGGGTGCCGGACTCCTCTCCGGACTCCGTAACCCTCCGCGCCCCTGCCAATCGAATCGGATTGGGCGCCGGTCATGGAGTTCACTGCCGCGGACATCTTTCAGCACTCGCTCTTTGGCGACATCGTGAATTCACTAAGTCTCTCTCTTTATCCGGAGAGCCCTGGCCGGACTACGGACAGGAAGGTTGGTATACGGACGACGTTGAAATTCAACGCCCACCCACCACCCACTTTTGTAGCCACTGTCGATGATTTAACCGACATGCTCGACTTCGACTCCGAAGACATCGACGGTATGGACGATGATGCCGGAGACGACCAAGACCCAGCGCCTACAGGGCACCGGAAGGCCACCTCGTCATACGACATATACATGGTGGACATCCCAAAAGATGGGAACGACGATGGAACAACGGAGGATGACCTCCAAGAAGCAACCGAAGCGCCCGACGTCGGGCGCCGCTCTAAATCCCGCCACAAAGCAAAACGGTGATTCCGCACGGAGATAATAACACCTGGGCGGTTGAAGACAACCCCTCCAGCAGGACTCGGCGCAGGAGGAGGGAGCGGCAAGTCCGCACGACAGTGCGGCAGAAAGAGAGGTCGAGGACGATAATTATGCGCCTCCCTCCGAAGATGAGGCAAGCCTCGACGACGACGAATTTGTCGTGCCTGAGGATCCCGCCGAACAGGAGCGTTTCAAACGCGGGCTTATAGCCACGGCAAGCAGCCTCAAGAAAAAGCAGCAACAGCTTAGAGCTGATCAAGACCTGCTAGCTGACAGATGGACTGAAGTTCTTGCAGCCGAAGAGTATGAACTCGAACGCCCCTCCAAAAGCTACCCCAAACGCAGGCCGTTGCCTCGATTAGAGGAGGAAGCACCCAAGTCACCAGCGCACGACATGGCAGACCGGACACCCCGTGGCCGCGACAGAGAAGCCTCTTGGCCCTACGCTCAAGCCACACCCCGACGCCATTAAAAAGTACCAAGGCACGGGAAAACGCGCCAGACTTGCGAGATATATTGGAGGATAAGGCAAAACATACAAGATCGATCTACGGATCGCGTGGGCGCCCAACGACTCGGGATGACTACCCTCGCGCCGGATACAGTAAACCCGGCCGGGCCGAACATAGTAGACAAAGCTCATATGAGCTACATCGGGATATAGCCCAACACAGAAGCGCCGCACACCCGCTATGCTTCACAGATGAAGTAATGGATCATCAAATCCCCGAGGGCTTCAAACCCGTAAACATCGAATCATACGATGGTACCACAGACCCTGCGGTCTGGATCGAGAATTATCTCCTCCATATCCACATGGCCCGCGGTGATGATCTACATGCCATCAAATACCTCCCACTCAAGCTTAAAGGACCAGCTCGGCATTGGCTAAACAGCTTGCCAGCAGAATCAATTGGTTGTTGGGAGGACCTGGAAGCCGCATTCCTTGATAACTTCCAGGGCACATATGTGCGACCACCAGACGCCGATGACCTTAGCCATATAATTCAGCAGCTGTAAGAATCGCCCGCATAATTCTGGACACGGTTCCTAACAAAGAAAAATCAAATCGTTGATTGTCCGGATGCAGAGGCCCTTGCAGCCTTCAAACATAACATCCGCGATGAATGGCTTGCCCGGCACCTAGGACAGGAAAAGCCAAAATCCATGGCAGCCCTCACAACACTCATGACCCACTTTTGTGCGGGAGAGGACAGCTGGCTAGCTCGAAGCAACAACTTGGCCAAACACCCTGATAGTTCGGATACCAAGGACAGCAATGGCGTGTCGCGTCGCAATAAGAACAAGCGCCGCATTAACCGCGATAATACTTAAGATACGGTTGGCCAATGCCGGATTCAGAGGCTCTAAACCCGTCAGCGGAAGAAGACATTCAAAAGAAATACCCAGGGCCCGGCCCAACTTGGACCGAATACTCGATCGCTTGTGCGGATACACGGCACCCCCGAAAAACCAGCCAATCACACCAACAGGGATTGTTGGGTGTTCAAGCAAGCAGGCAAGTTAAGTGCCGAACTCAATGACAAGGGGCTGCATAGCGATGACGAGGAAGAGCCCCGGCCGCCGAACAATAGAGGACAGAAGGGTTTTCCACACAAGTGCGGACGGTGAACATGATATACGCAACCCATATACCCAAAAGGGAGCGGAAGCGTGCACTAAGGGACGTATATGCGATGGAGCCAGTCGCCCCGAAGTTCAACCCATGGTCTTCCTGCCCGATCACCTTCGATCGAAGGGACCACCCCACTAGCATCCATCACGGCGGTTTCGCCGCATTGGTTCTTGACCCAATTATTGACAGATTTCACCTCACCAGAGTCCTGATGGACGGCGGTAGCAACTGAACCTGCTTTATCGTGATACGGTCGCAAAATGGGCATAGACCCCTCAAGGATTAAACCTACAAAGACAACCTTTAAAGGCGTCATACCGGGTGTAGAGGCCAATTGTACAGGCTCAGTTACACTCGAAGTGGTCTTCGGATCCCCGGATAACTTCCGAAGCGAAGAGTTAATCTTCGACATCGTCCCGTTCCACAGCGGCTATCATGCACTGCTCGGACGAACCGCATTTGCAAAGTTCAATGCGGTGCCGCACTACGCATACCTCAAGCCCAAGATGCCAGGCCCTCAAGGAGTAATCACGGTCAATGGAAACACCGAACGCTCTCTCCGAACGGAGGAGCACACGGCGTCTCGCGACGGAGGCGCCAGCAGCTTCTCACAACAATTCTCGAGTCCGGCCACTAAGCGTCCGGACACCGCTGCCGCTACCGAGTAACCTACAACAAGACCGCTGCACGATTCAAGCATCGCGTAGTAATCCGCCCCAACCCCAGCCCTCGCGAAATTGCGAAGCCGATTACTACGCGTACATAACTACGCTCTGGAGATACCATGGGCATGAGGGAGGGCACGACCACGGCACGCCCGGAATGCGGCTCAACCGCACTGTGGGCTCCCGATTGTGTCATTCTTTTTCTTTTTTTTCTTTTTTCTTCCTTTTTCTTACTTTCAGGACTCCGTTCTCCAGAAGTCATGTCCGGCACTAGAATCGCCGAACTGACGATGCAACAGCCAGGGAAGCAGAAAGCCACGTCGAGTGTTCAGGTGGTCTCTATTACGAGCATTATACCTGTTTTACATAACATGCCACAGCTTACCCCTGGAGGGGGACATGTTAGATAGTCCCACCACTTGCTTACCGCACTATTTGTATCGTTCTACCTTCATTGCAGTACCTTTTTGAATAAACAATACATAGCTTTTGCCTATTATTGCACTCCTTTCTTTATATATATATATATGTCCATTTCATGACATGCTGCACCCGTACACTTTGGTACGGCCAATACACCAGGGGCTTAAGTACCCCAAAATTATGGTGTGACAAGTCCGAACACTTTCACAAGTGCGGCACCCCGAACTTATAGCATTATATGCATCGGCTCTGAATCATGTCTTGGGTCAATAGTTGGGTTTGCCCGGCTCCGTGTTTTGGTACCTTACGCCCGTTATATCGGCTAAGGTAGCACTGGAGAACCATCGCGATTGTGCCCCAGCTTGAGCTGGGTCGAGCACCTCAGTGGAGAAAGCTAAAACTGACCGTCATGATAGGGCGAGAGCCGGTCGCTGTTCGAGAGGTTTTTTCGGGTCCCTAAAGACTTATGCCGCTTAGAGCGAGGAACCGGAATTGTCTAGCCAAGGCGTGGATAGCGCCCTGAACTCGGTCTTCCGAATACTAGGGGCTTCGCCGAAATTTAAAATTATAGAATTCTATGGCTAAGTGAGAGTGTTCAAGCATATAAGTCCGGTTGCCTTGTTCATTGCGTTGAGCGCCTCCCTAGATTGACCCAAGAATGGGAACAAGAGTGCTCAAGTTTATCCCGAACACCCCAGCACTCGTGGCATGGGGGCTGAAGCCAACGACTTTCCATCTCTCAAATTTGATAAACGGCCGCATGTAAGGTAATATTTTAAATTAACAAGCATTGCTTAGCGCATATGAACAAGTTTTCAGCGTCTGAGGATAACAAGTGCGAGTCTATTCAAAATTACATCTTTGGAGCACTCATCCGCTATTCAAGGGCACCCTTCAGGAGGCCCTCATAGTACATTTCGGGCGAGCGATGCTCCTTGCCCTTCGGTGGCCCGTCCGTCACAAGCTTCTCCGCATCCAGCTTGCCCCAGTGCACTTTAGCACGGGCAAGGGCCCGACGGACACCTTCAATGCAGACGGAGCACTTGATGACTTCAATTCGTGGACGCGTCCACCAGCCGCTGCACTAAGACGAAGTAGCTCCCAGGCATGGCTTCCAATGGCCAAAGCCGAACTACAAGGCCCTTCATGGCCTGTTCGGCGACCTTGTGGAGCTCGACTAGCTGCTTTAGCTGGTCGCTTAGGGGCACCGGATGTCCGGCCTCAGCATATTGAGACCAGAACACCTTCTCCATTGAGCTCCCCTCCTTGGCGCGGTAGAATGCGGCAGCATCAGACACACTACGGGGCAGATCTGTGAATGCTCCTGGAGAGCTCCGAATCCGGGTAAGTAATAGGTAATTCACTTTCACATGCTTGCTTTGCATAAAGAATGCCTTACCCGCCGCTATCTTCTTTAGCGATTCAATTTCTTGGAGGGCTTTTTGGGCCTCGGCCTTAGCAGCTTTGGCACTCTCAAGAGCCGAAGCAAGCTCGGACTCTCGGGTCTTCGAGTCACGCTCCAAACGCTCGTGTTTTTTCATGAGAGCCTGGAGGTCTTGCCGCACCTCCGCCAGCTGCGCCTCCCCCTTCTGTCACTCGGTGCGCTCCGCGGCCGCTTTGCTTTCGGCCGCGGACACCGCGTCCTTCAGGGTCGCAACCTCGTTTGTGGCCCCTGTAGTACCCAAGTTATTCCTGTTATTTTTTGCAACCAAAACCTTTTCTATAAGGTATTTCTTTAATAAGGTATTTCTTTAATAAGGTATTACTTACCTTCCTTGTCCTCGAGCTTCTTCTTGGCAAGGACGAGCTCGTTCTCGGACTACTCGAGGCTCTGCTTCAATGCAATGACCTCCGCAAGGTCTTGGCAGAGGTCAAGCGGCCTGCATTCCCGTATTGACATACTTATGTTAGACTCCTGCGTATATCTTTTTAGATCCTTAGTCCGGCTTTTCTTTCCGAACACGAACTAAGCATCGAGGCTACCGTCTATGCGGTAATATTTTTACATATTCTAAACTTACCTCAAAGCCTGTTAGAAGGCTGGTACTCAGCCCGCTCTTGGCGGACTGAACTGTCCGGATCACCGCACTCATAACAGTGCGGTGCTCCTCCTTGATGGAGGCGCTGTTAAGCGCCTCCAGTAAGTCATCCGATGCCTCCGGTTGGACGGAGGACACCGGCGTCTTACCCTTCTTACGAAGGGGCCGCTTGCCGGACCTCGGGGCCGCTGAAGGCTCCGTCATGGAGTCCGAACAAGGGTTGGGCTTAGAGCCCCTGGGGGTCTCGCCCCCCACGCGCCTGGAGTCCGGGAGGTTGCCTGGTGGCGCCTACTGCGCCACCTCCTCTTGACCAAGCCCCCCTTGGGGCGCCACCTCGGCGTCGTCCGCAGCGTGAGGCGAGGAGGCGGCCGGAAGCGAATGACTCTCCATTTCCGATTTAACCCGAGGACCCGCCGACGAAAGCGGCAAACTCGCCTCATGGGCGGGCTGCATAATTGTTCGGCATTAGAGAACACTATGCGATGATAAAAAAGCCAGGGGTATCCGGACACTTACGATCTCGCCAGGGGCTTGGCCCTCGTTGGCCACTCCTCCTCGTCGTCGTCGACGTTGGTGGAGAAGTCCGGAGGAAGGGTCCTTCCCTTCTTAGACCCTCCGGCCTCCCGGTTGGGGCGGCCTTCCTTTTCCTCTCCTTCACTGGGGAGAAGCTTTTTTCCTCCTCCTCGTCCTCGTGAGAAGATTCTGCCAGAATTTGACGGACTGGCGTCGGGAGCTCCTTCGAGTTCCCGTGGCCTCCTTCTTGGCCTTCTTCTCCGGCACCACATGGGGTACCGGAGCCAGCAGCCCCGTCAATCGGGCGTCTGCTGGGTCTTCTGGCAAAGGAGCCGGACAGTTAACCTGTCCGGACGTCTTCAGCCAGTCCTGTTAAAGGTTAGGGAGTTTTAGATCCCGCATAGAGTCAAACTATGAAAAAAGAGTCCCATAAAGGGTAAAATAACTCACCTCGCTGGCTTGACGCTGCGAGCTGAATCCGCGATCTTCGGTAGCGGATGTGGGAGCCTCGGCGCCCTTGAACAACACCTTCCAGGCATCTTCGTACGTAGTGTCGAAGAGCCTTGTCAGAGTTGGGTGCTGTGCCGGATCGAACTCCCACAATTTGAAGGCCCGTTTTTGGCATGGGAGAATCCGGCGGATGAGCATCACCTGGATTACGTTGACAAGCCTGAGATTCTTGTCCACCAGGTTTCAGACGCATGTTTGGAGTCCGGATAGCTCCTCCGAATTCCCCCATGTCAGGCCCGTCTGTTTCCATGACGAGAGCCGTGTGGGGAAGCCAGATCTGAATTCGGGGGCCGCCACCCATTTGGGGTCGTCTTGGCTCAAGGATATAGAACCACCCCGATTGCCACCCCTTTATTGTCTCCACGAAGGAGCCCTCGAGCCATAGGACTTTGGCCATCTTGCCAACCATGGCGCCCGCACTCCGCTGGACGGCCGCCCACTACCTTCGGCCTGACATTGAAGATCTTCAACCATAAGCTGAAGTGGGGCTGGATGCAGATGAAGGCCTCGCACACGACGATGAACGCCGAGATGTTGAGGATGAAATTCGGGACCAGGTCATGGAAGTCCAGGCCGTAGTAGAACATGAGCCCCCGGACAAATGGATGAAGTGGAAAACCTAGTCCGCGGAGGAAGTGGGGGAGAAACACCACCCTTTCATGGGGCACTGGGTTGGAATGAGCTGCCCAGCGTCCGGGCAGCCCGTGCGCGATGTCGCCGGACAAGTATCCGGCCTCCCGCAGTCTTGTGATGTGCCCCTCCGTGACGGAGGAGGCCATCCATCTGCCTCCCGCTCCGGACATAGTTGGAGAAGGTTGAGGTGGGGTGTGCGGACTTGGGCGCTGGAGCTCGAGTGCGCGGAAATGGATGATCAAAGGAGGAAGAAGGCGTAGGTGAAAAAGGTGGATCCTTATCCCCTTATATGGACGGACGAATCTATGCGTCCCCCACCAGCCTGGTAAAACAAGCTTATCTCCCAAGCGCCATAATCAATGGCGCGGATGGGTTACCCACGTCCGTATTGATGGGAATCCCGGAATAAGGGGGCACGATCTATGCTTTGATAAGACGTGCCAGGAAAACCGCCTCGCTAAACGTGCTGAGGTGGAACAGTAAAAAACGATTCATATAAAGGCCTGGCCGTGGTGTAATGTCACGCCGTGGAATACGTCAGCAAATCTGTGCAAAAAGTTATTCTCTCTACGGTGGTATGTGGAACTTGTTTTGCAGAACCGGACACTATCCTTGTGTTCAAAACCTTCTATAAAGTATTCGGAGGAGGAACCCGCCTTGCAATGCCGGAGACAATATGCGCACCGGACTCGTCGTCATTGAAGCCTGGTTCAGGGGCTACTGAGGGAGTCCTGGACTAGGGGGTGTCCGGATAGCCGAACTATCATCACGGCCGGACTCCAAGACTATGAAGATACAACATTTTAAGACTTCGTCCCGTGTCCGGATGGGACTTTCCTTGGCATGGAAGGCAAGCTTGGCGATACGGATATGTAGATCTCCTACCATTGTAACCAACTCTGTGTAACCCTAACCTATCCGGTGTCTATATAAACCGGAGGGTTTTAGTCCGTAGGATGAACAACAATCATACCATAGGCTAGCTTCTAGGGTTTAGCCTCCTTGATCTCATGGTAGATCTACTCTTGTACTACCCATATCATCAATATTAATCAAGTAGGAGTAGGGTATTACCTCCATCGAGAGGACCCGAACCTGGGTAAAAACATCGTGTCCCTTGTCTCCTGTTACCATCCGCCTAGACGCACAGTTTGGGACCCCCTACCCGAGATCCGCCGGTTCTGACACCGACACCTGCTCTCCACCCAGCCGGTGCTTGCTGCCCCAATCAGCGAAGAGCCTTTGCTGCTTTACATTGCAGCCACGGGACAAGTTGTCAGTACAGTACTTACGGTCGAGCGGGAAGAAGAAGGAAAAGCCTTTAAAGTTCAGCGCCCAGTATATTATGTTTCTGAAGTTTTAACCCCGTCAAAGCAAAGATATTCTCATTATCAGGACCTTGTATATGGGATTTATATGACCACGAAGAAGGTTGCACATTACTTCTCTGACCATTCCATTACAGCCGTCAGCGACGCTCCTTTGTCAGAGATTCTGCACAATAGAGATGCAACTGGCTGAGTGGCAAAATGGGCGATTGAACTCCTTCCCCTAGATATCAAGTTTGAGGCAAAGAAAGCCATCAAGTCCCAAGCAATAGCAGATTTCGTCGCCGAGTGGATTGAACAACAACTTTCAACTCAAGTTCACTCGGAGCATTGGACCATGTTCTTTGATGGTTCGAAGATGCTGAATGGTTCCGGTCCTGGAGTTGTGTTAGTTTCCCCCCGAGGAGATAAGCTCAGATATGTTCTTCAAATTCACTTTGATTCCTCCAACAACGAAGCAGAATATGAAGCACTTTTGTATGGGTTGCGTATGGCCATTTCACTCGGCGTCCGTCGCCTCATGGTCTATGGCGACTCAGATTTGGTGGTTAATCAAGTGATGAAGGAATGGGACGTCAGAAGTCCGGCCATGACTGGTTACTGCAATGCAGTGAGAAAGCTAGAGAAGAAATTCGAGGGGTTAGAGCTTCATCATATACCCCGACTGAAAAATCAAGCAGCTGATGATTTGGAAAAAATAGGTTCCAAGAGAGAAGCCATTCCCAGCAATGTGTTTTTGGAACACATCCACACACCATCAGTTCAAGAGGATCCTTTCACCGAAGAAGCTTTGCAACCAAAAAGTGCCATAGATCCGACTGAGGTTGAGGTTCCAGCGGTGGTCGACTTGATCATGGAGGTCTTGGTCATCACTCCCGACTGGACGGTGCCGTACATCACGTACATCCTAAGGAAAGAACTCCCAGAGAATGAAGAAGAGGCTCGACAGATCGTCCGTCGATCCAAGGCCTTTACTGTGATAAAGGGACAATTATACAGAGAAAGCGCGACTGGAGTAGGTCAAAAATGTATAACGCCAGAAGAAGGTCAAATAATTCTTGATGATATTCACTCGGAGACCTGTGGCCATCATGCGTCCTCTCGGACCATTGTGGCTAAAGCATACCGAGCGGGATTTTACTGGCCAAGAGCAAATGAAATTGCGAAAGAGATAGTCGACAAATGTGAAGGATGTCAGTTCTACTCCAATATGTCACACAAACTCGCGTCAGCCTTGAAGACCATTCCACTCGTCTGACCCTTCGCTGTTTGGGAATTGGATATGATTGGACCACTGAGAACTGGCAGGAGCGGCTTCACTCACGTGCTAGTGGCAGTCGACAAGTTTACTAAATGGATCGAAGCTAAGCCTATCAAGAATCTCGATGCTTGCACTGCTATCAGTTTCATCAGAGAGTTGATATTCAGATATGGAGTTCCGCATAGCATCATCACTGATAATGGGTCAAACTTCGATTCTGACAAGTTCAGAGCCTTTTGCGCCTCTCAAGGCACACGAAGTCGACTACGCTTGATCGCTCACCCCGGTCGAATGGACAAGCGGAAAGAGCAAACCGTCTAATTCTCAAAGGACTGAAACCCCGACTGATGCGCGATCTCAAGCACGCAGCAGGCGCATGGGTCGATGAACTTCCATCAGTTCTTTGGGGATTGAGGACCACACCTAATCGGTCAATTGGACGAACCCCATTCTTTCTGGTCTATGGAGCTGAAGCAGTTCTGCCGAGTGTCTTGCTTCAAAATGCACCCCGAGTCGAGCTCTACTACTCAAGATGAAGCGAGAACAAGCCCGGCGGGGCTTGATCGACCTCCTAGAAGAGGAAAGAGAGATGGACCTGATCCGATCGACTATCTATCAGCAAGACTTGCGTCGATTCCATGCCAGAAGTGTGAAGAGTCGAGCCTTGCAAGAAGGAGACTTGGTCCTCCGAGTAGATCAACAGAAACCACACAAGCTCGCTCCCACCTGGGAAGGCCCCTTCATCGTCACCAGAGTTATCCACAATGGAGCGTACCATCTTTGCAATGTCGATCGCCAGATTGATGAGCCTCGAACTTGGAATGCGGAGCTGCTCCGCCCCTTTTATACTTAAGTACTCACTCAGATGAGATGTAATAAGAAATACCTCTGTAGTTTATTTATCAAAGACAAGCGTGTTATAATTTTCCCAGTGATTGTTGTTGCTTTTGTTTTCGTAAGAACCCCCCCCCCCGGTGGGTAGCTTAGCTGCGAATCCGTTTTGCCTAAGTTTGTAAAAAAAATCCTACCGAGTGACGAGCAAGCCTCTCACTCGGAGGCTTAGCTGCGAATACGTTTCGCCTAAGTACTTGAAAATCCTACCGAGTGGTGAGCCAGCCCCCCACTCGGGGGCTTAGCTGCAGTCCAAGTACTCGCCTAAGTTTAAAAAATCCTACCGAGTGGTGAGCCAGCCTCTCACTCGGAGGCTTAGCTGCAGTCCAGTACTCGCCTAAGTTTGAGAAATCCTACCGAGTGAAGAGCAATCCTCTCACTCGGGGCTTAGCTGCAGTCCAAGTACTCGCCTAAGTTTGAGAAATCCTACCGAGTGAAGAGCAATCCTCTCACTCGGAGGCTTAGCTGCAGCCCAGTACTCGCCTAAGTTTGAGAAATCCTACCGAGTAAAGAGCAGTCCTCTCACTCGGGGCTTAGCTGCAGTCCAAGTACTCGCCTAAGTTTGAGAAATCCTACCGAGTGAAGAGAAATCCTCTCACTCGGAGGCTTAGCTGCAGTCCAGTACTCGCCTAAGTTTGAGAAATCCTACCGAGTGACGAGCAATCCTCTCACTCGGGGGCTTCGCTGCAGTCCAAGTACTCGCCTAAGTTTGAGAAATACTACCGAGTGACAAGCAATACTTTCACTCGGAGGCTTATATGCAGTCCAGTACTCGCCTAAGTTCGAAAACATACCGATCCACAAGGACGACGAGGTGCAGGTCGACTGCTACCTTCTCCTTCAGGAGCTGCGCCACAAGTACAACGTGTGCTCCATCCCGATCCGCAAGGACGACGAGGTGGATGTCGACTACTACCTTCTCCTTCGGAGCTGCGCCACAAGTACAACATGCGCTCCATCCCGATGCGCAAGGATGACGAGGTGCAGGTCGACTGCTACCTTCTCCTTCGGAGCTGCGCCACAAGTACAACGTGTGCTCCATCCCGATCCGCAAGGACGACGAGGTGCAGGTCGACTGCTACCTTCTCCTTCGGAGCTGCACCACAAGTACAACGTGTGCTCCGTCCCTTCCTGCAAGGGCCATGATGCGCAGGTCGACTGAATCTTCCACCTCAGAGATGTATCTCAAACACAAAGACTATTCTGAGTGAAAAGCAAAGTCCACTCGAAGGCAAATGCAAGCATATTCAGAAGTAAAACAAGTTTACATAAATCTTAAAGGTTCCAAACCGCAGATGAAAGTACTCGGGCTCTCAGCCCGAAGGAGTTTAATGGTTACAAAATCCACTCGGCATTCCGAGGAAAATTTAAGGTGAAGCATAAAATTTTGTTCACTCCGCGGGAGGAGGACTAGCAGGCTCGACGAACTCGTCCAGGTCGACACCATCGGTGATTCGAGTGGAAGCAGCAATGAAAGTCTCCATAAAGGATCGGAAATCGTGCTTCTTGGTGTTGGCGACCTTGATTGCTGCCAGCTTATCTTCTCGCGACTCTTTACAGTGGACACGAACCAAAGACAAAGCCACATCAGCACCGCACCGAGCAGAAGACTTCTTCCACTCCTGCACTCGACGAGGGATCTCATTGAGTCGAGTCATCAGGGACTCGAGGTCGTTCTGGAGTGTCCCCCCTGGCCAAAGTGCTGTGTCGATCCGCGACGTGGCGACTTTCAGTCGAGCCAAGTAGTCAACAACACCGTCGATGCGGGATTCTAGTCCGAGCAGGTTCATAGCAGTTTCGTCCTTCATGGGAGAATTGATAGGGTCCAAATTTGGTTCAATTCGCCCAGTCTCCTCCTCGAATTCTCGGCAAAGCTCTGCATGCGCAGTCCAAGGATGAGTCAATATTCGTATGCCGAGTCGACAAAGATGAACCAGTCGGAACGAGATATGTACCTTCAAGCTTGATGAATAACTTCTTGGCGAGGCTCGTCAGATAGCTTTCCAGGTCATCCCTCCTACGAGCAATGCCTTCCATCTTCTCGTTCAGGCTAACCTTGTCCTTCGTCAAGCAGGTTACCTCCTTGTTGGCTTCGTCCAGGGAAGATTTCATCCTCGCGTTCTCCTCCTCCAGTTTGCCGACTGAAGCCAGCTTCTGTTCAGCCAGAGCAGTTTGGTCGTCGGCCTTCTTTTGTGCAGCAGCCAGATCGTGATCCTTCTTTAACAGAGCCTGGTTCAGTTTTTCTGAAAAGAAATAACGCTCAGTTCAGAAAGAGCAGAATGAAGTCCAGGTCTAAGACAAAACAGTCGACAAAGCTTCCTTACCATTGGCGTCATCTTTGGCCTTCTGCAGCTCTGACTTGGCCAACTCCAGGTCAAGGTTGAGTTGAATTTGCTGCTTTTCCAAGTCGGCAAAGCGAGCTCCAAGGTCACAAGATTTCTGCAATCGAGAGGATGAGTTATTTCTGAGAGAAAAAGACAAAGACAATAAATACTAAGACTACGGTCGATCGCCGTGATCCACCATAGTCTTGGGACTACACCAGTGGGTGCACTTAGCGATGCCCCCATCGGTTCGGGCTTAACACTCAACGAGACCTTTTCGGTAGCAGTGTATATCCAAAAAAAAGAAGAAAGACAGCAACAAACAAGTTCTTCAGACCATAGTTGACTGCCAGCAGTCGACCACGGTCTCGGGGACTACACCCAGTGGGTGCACTTAGCGTGCCCCCACTGGTTCAGTTTACACTCGACATGGCCAGATCAGACCGAGTGAAGGAATTAAATGTCGAGACTATAGTCGACTGCTTGCAGTCCACCGTAGTCTCGGGGACTACACCCAGTGGGTGCACTCAGCGTGCCCCCACTAGTCCAAAACTTCAATAACAAAAATTCAGCTAAAAGTATGGATTTGCTCAGCTAAAAGATCCTTGGGAAGAGAGTTTTCAGGTACCATATACTAACAGAGCAAGCCAAGAAAACCAGTCGACGTGCTGCTAACCTGAACATTGCTTTGGAGAGCCGAGCTGGCATCATAGGCAGCTTGATTGACATCCCGCACCATCTTCATCTTCTCCATCATAATACCTACTTGGCATATGGCTTCCTTGGCAGCATTCACTTCGTCCTCTGGGACGTGATGGGTAGCAAAAACTGAAGGTGGATCGGCAGGAGCTTGAGCAGTCGACGAAGAAGGCAGGGCACTCGACAGTGGTACGGCGAAGGTAACAGAAGCACGATTGGCATCACCAGCGTCCTGAACGACTGGTTCAGCTATCGGCGTCGATTGTGGCACCTTGTCTGCAGGAGTTTTCCTATTTTTCCTCGTCAAAGGCCTCTCGGGCTCTTCATCGTCATCGTCGGGGAGGTCAATAATGTTGGGAGCTGTTCAAAGATCGGTCACCAAAATTGCATCACCCAATGGTATATATTACATTTGAGTCGACCAAATAAAGACAAAACGATAGAAATCGTACCCAGATTGGAGGTGACTGCATCCTCCATTGCCTCATCCTCATCCCTGTAAGCTGAAGTCCTAGAAGTAGCAGCGCTGCTAGTTCCAAAGTTCATCTAGTCAAATCAAGAAAAAATAAACAGCACAGAGCGTCGAGTGAATACAAAGGGAGACACTCACGCAGAAGCGACGGGGATGTCAATCTTAATCTTCGGCAACGCCTTCCGAGGCCTTGACACTACAACTTTGGGCTACTTTGATGCTTTTTCAGTCGGATCCGGTGAGGACGTCCGAGGGCGCTTTGAAGGCGGGCCAGTCTAAGCAATCGCTTTTTCACAAGCGCTCGGCCGGTCTTGGTCGAGCTTGGATCGCCTCTCCCTGCGAGGAGGTGACTCGGCTTCTTCTTCGTCACTTGAGTCGTCACTTTCCTCGGTCTCCTCTCCGTCGAATACCAGTCACCATCGTCGCCGCCGCCTCCCTTTCGGTCTTGCTCTTGCTCCCGTTGGGCATTGAGTACATTTCGATGAGAGCCCGCAGAAAAACAAGGTAACAAAAGTCAATCGACGGAGCATAAATATCTGCATGGTTAAATTACGATCGAGGAAATTCAGAGTTGAACCTTGTCCGCATGCGTGGACTGGTCGAGTGGAGGAATTCTCTTGGCTCCCCTAGGGTTGTCTCTGTTCCCAGTGATGCTCGTCAACCACCCCTCCAGCGTGGCATCCTCGACCTCCTCCGGGTGGATCCGAGTGGTGTCCTCAGTGCCCGAATACATCCACATCGGATGGTCTCGAGCTTGAAGTGGCTGGATGCGTCATCGAAGGAAGACCTCCAAGAGGTCCATACCAGTCACTCCGTCGCGGATAAGCTGAACGACACGTTTGACCAACACCTTAACCTGTGCCTTCTCTTCTGGGATCACCTTCAAAGAGGAAGGCTTCCTCACTCGGTCCATGGAAAAAGGAGGGAGTCCGGTCAACTGCCCTGGCATCGGCTGGTCCTTGCAGTAAAACCAGGTCGACTACCATCCACGGACCGAGTCGGGTAGGATCATGGCCGGAAAAGAACTTTTCCCTCTCATCTGAACCCCAAGACCCCCACACATCTGAATCACTTGTGTTCTCTCGTCACTTGGATTGGCCTTTTTCACCGTCTGGGAGCGACAGGTGAAAATGTGCTTGAAAAGGCCCCAATGAGGTCGACAACCCAAGAAATTCTCGCACAAAGACATGAAAGCGGCGAGATACCCGATTGTGTGGGTGTGAAGTGGTGGAGTTATGCCCCAAAGAAATTCAGAAATCCCTGAAAGAAAGGGTGAGGAGGCAAGGAAAACCCGCGGTCGACATGGGTGGCCAAGAGAACGCACTCACCCTCCCGAGGCTGCGGCTCGGACTCCTTCCCCGGAAGCCGCGCAGATCCGTGGGGGATCAGTCGTCCAGCGGCCAGGTCGTCAAGGTCTTCTTGACGAATCT
This sequence comes from Aegilops bicornis, assembly GCA_021605145.1. Classification (NCBI taxonomy): domain Eukaryota; kingdom Viridiplantae; phylum Streptophyta; class Magnoliopsida; order Poales; family Poaceae; genus Aegilops; species Aegilops bicornis. The sequence continues at coordinate 792,393,828 of CM038673.1, read as the reverse complement.
TCGAGCGGAACCATTCGCCCTGTATCCAGCCCTGCGGCAGGCCGACCCTCGATGAAGATCCGCCCCGACTGGTCGTCTTTCCCTTCGCCTTCGCCGTTGCTTGCTTCGCCCGCTCCAGGGCCGCCGTCTTCTCTTTCACCATCGTCGCCGGCGAGACGCGCGCGGGGCAGCGGCACTGGGATGGAAGTGAGCGCGGCGGACAAGTCTGAGGAAGAGAGGGGGAAATGAGAACGCACTGTTCAAAAACCCCGGTCCGGCGCCTTATATGAGGTTACTTCCGAGTGAGTGACTTGTAGGCCCGGGCGATCCTGTCAAATCCCGCAACAGTCGCGCGCGCGATACGTGGCGAAAAAGGAGGCACGGAGATCGAGGCGTCCCTGCCTTATCCCATCCAATTACTGCGGCCTCCTCCGCCCCGCGTGCTTCCCGAAATTCAAATCCCGCGAAATCCGCGAGCTGCAAAACAACTTGCCAGACGGAAGATCTCCTCCGCTCTGTCACTCGGAGCTCTCCAAGTAAAGAAACTCACTCGACGGATACAAAGAATGGATCAAGGCGACTCCTAAGTTCATTGATCCAGAGCAAGATATACTCATAGCACGAAAAATGGGTCGGAAGTGTGTTCAACTCCTTTCCCACTCAAACCTCGATCCATTCGGGGGCTAACGATGAAGCTATGTACCTAGGGTAGGGTCATGGACCAGTCCAAGATACCCTCCCCAAGGACATCCCTAGAAGAATCACCTTTCAATCGACTCAGAAGTGTTCCACTCAACGGACTCAAAGACACTCGACCATGAAGCCAACCACTCGACAGCCAGGAGATCTAAAGTCACTCCGCACGCAAACGGTCGGTCATTAAGTAGCTTTTATGGTCATCATATCACTTTATTTGTGGCGTTGCCAATAACGCCCGACCTTAATGTACCTTAAACCCTGCAGAACTGAGGGCCGGAGGGGTCTGGCGAACTCTATATAAGCCACCCTCCTCCTCGGTGTCAAGGGTTCACACCCCTGTAATTCATACACACATAATCCAGTCGACTGCCTTCGGGCTCCGAGACGTAGGGCTATTACTTCCTCTGAGAAGGGCCTGAACTCGTAAAACTCGTGCGTATACAACTACTCCATAGCTACGATCTTGCCTCTCCATTCCTACCCCCCTACATTACTGTCAGACTTAGAACCACGACATGTGGTAAACTACTCACAACTCATCGGAGGGGCAAGGATGTTGATGTAGAAGCCCTCCGTGGTCGATTCCCCCTCGGGCGGAGCACCGACGAAGGCTCCAAGATGGGATCTCGCGGATACAGAAGGTTACGGCGGTGGAAATTGTGTTTCGGGTGCTCCCTGGATGTTTTTGGGGTACGTAGGCTTATATAGGAGGAAGAAGTACGTCGGTGGACGCCTGAGGGGCCCACAAGACAAGGTGCGCGCCCTATAGGGGGGGGGGGCGCCCTCCTATCTCGTGGAAGCTTCGGCTGCTTCTTGACTTGCACTCCAAGTCCTCTGGATCACGTTTGTTCCAAAAATCACACTCCCGATGGTTTCATTCCGTTTGGACTCCGTTTGATATTCCTTTTCTTCGAAATACTGAGATAGGCAAAAAAACAACAATACGGGCTGGGCCTCCGGTTAGTAGGTTAGTCCCAAAAATGATATAAATGTGTAAAATAAAGCCCATAAACATCAAAAAGGGGTAATATAATAGCATGGAACAATAAAAAATATAGATACGTTGGAGACGTATTAGACGGTACCACCCTCCACGGTGCTTATGACTTCTCTGAGATTTGGGTCTTTCGAGCCTACTTCTACGCCTCCGAGACTTTGGAGTGATCGTGTGGAGTCTGACGAGGTCTTTGAGCATGTGCTACCTTCTTTGGTTTTTGAGGATGCTATGAGTCCCGTCTCTGGGGCCTCGCCGATCTCGGTTAGGGAAGAGGAGGAGGAGTCTAGGCAGGCGGCCACTCCCTCACATGCTCAGCACGTTGACTCTCCCCAGAACGAGGTTCCGGTGGTGGAGGTCTTACCTTTGGGAGGGGGTCCGGGGCAGGTGGCCTCGGCTCTCTCTTATTCTCCCGCGGTGCAGGAGCTATAGGGGGTGGTGCCGCCTTCTAAAGGGGGCTCGGGGTAGGCGGCCCTGGTGCCCTCTTCGTCTCTCGCGGTGGACGAGGTCTCGGTGGTGGAGGTCCTACCTTCGGGAGGGGGTTCGAGGCAGGTGGCCTCGGAGCCCTTTGCACCGGGGGCGCCTAGGGTGGCCGCTACTCCTGTGGTGGGTGGGGAGTTCGGGTAGGTGGCCCATGCATCCCCCTCCCCCGGTGCGTTGCTGTCTTCGTGCTGTGCGGCGCGACCGACGTCGGCGGCTGGTGTTCCCGCTGGTTCGGCCATGGAGGCTGACCGGCTGCGTGTTTGGGGTGAGGCAGGAGGCCCCACCCCGAGCAGGGTCACTCGGGAGGAGGTTATTGCTTTTGGAGGGATTTCGGATCCGGTCTCTGAGGGGCGAAGGTTGAGCTGCCGCCTCCAGGATTGCCCGGAGGTTGACAAGATACAGCTTCAGTGCGCCATGAGGGCAGCTAAGCTTCGTGACGTTGAGGTCACTACTCGTATGTCGGTTAATACCTCTAATTCCATTTTGCATTTTTCTAATGATGAGATTATTAATAATACAAACCAATTAGGAGTTTCACTAGGTAGTAATGATAGTGAAATTTCAAATTCCGTTAATGATATCTTGGATTTAGAGGTGGAGCGGGCTTTAGAGATAATTTGTAACTTAGCAGCGGTTAAACCCATGAATGATTCCGATATTGATGCTTTGGGGGTCAAGGTGCTCGATAATTTCTGTGCGGATCTTGTACCACCCATCCCTACGCCTGAGGAGGAGGATGACACCTCTGAGGCTGTCATGGTTACGTCCACTGAGCCTGGTTGTGAGGACCAGCTGGGGAGTGAGAACAAACCTAAACGCAAGTGGAAGCGGAAGATTTACCCGGCTTCAGCAGTGCGTAGGAGTGCTAGGATCCATACTGCCAAAAAATTTCATGACGAAATATGAAATGAATCTTTTGGAATAGCAGAGGTCTGAAAGACTTGGCTAAAAGAAGGTTTCTTGTAGAGGCGTCTATCGAGCATAGGTTGGATTTCATCGCATTGTCAGAAACCGGTAGAGATAATTTTTCACCACAATTTCTAAATACTTTATCAGGAGGTATTGATTTTGACTGGCACTGTCTACCAACGAGAGGGTGATCGGGTGGGATCTTACTCGGAGTTAGATGCGATTCGCTCGAAGTTTGAGGTGTGGTGATGGGAGACTTTGCAGTGAAGTTTCGGGTGCGGTCGAAGGCCGATGGGTTTAATTGGGCTCTGGTGGCGGTATATGGTGCCGCACAGCCCGAGCTCAAACCTGAGTTCTTGGCTGATCTGGTTAGGATTTGCAGCTCTGAGCAGCTTCCAATCCTGGTGGGGGGTGATTTCAACATCATTAGAAGGTGTGAGGAGAAGAACAACGATAACTTTGACGGGAGATGGTTGTTCATGTTCAATACTATCATTGAAAGCTTAGATCTCAGAGAAATAGAGCTGTCGGGGAGAAAGTTCACCTGGGCTAACGCGTTGCCAAATTTGACGTTTGAAAAGTTGGATCGAGTGCTGGCTAGCGTCGAACGGGAACAGAAGTTTCCCTTTGTTACAGTTCAGGCTCTTTCCCGTGGTATTCTGATACACACGCCTTTATTTCTTGACTCTGGTGAGGCCACACACTTGGGAAACAAAAACGCATTTTCATTCGAGCTTGCTTGGTTTGAACGAGACGACTTCCTTGATCTCGTAGCCAGAGAGTGGGCTAAGGATGCAGGAGGTAGGATGGCGCTTGAGCGTTGGCAGAATAAGATCAGGCACTTGAGAAGTTTCCTACGTGGGTGGGCTAAGCATCTTAGTGGGATTTATAAGGTTGAAAAGGAACGGCTCCTTACCCTTATTCAGTCCCTGGATGTAAAGCAGAAACCACGGTTCTGCCGGACTCGGAGCTTCATGCCAAGCTTCACGCGGAGATGAGATTGAAAGAGCTTCTTCGTGAAGAGGAATTAAAGTGGGCATTGCGGGCCAAGGTCCGACGGGTAGTCCAGGGGGACGCGAACACTCAATTCTTTCACATGATCGCTAATGGCAAACACATAAAGAAGAGGATCTTTCAGCTTGAGCAAGAGGAAGGAACGATTTTAGGACAGGAGAACCTAAAATTATACATTACCGAGTATTACAAGAAGTTGTTTGGGCATCCAGAGGATAACTGTGTGTCTCTGGATGAGTCCAGGATTGAGGATGTTCCTCAACTTACTGCTGTTGAGAATGATATTTTAGCTGCTCGTTTTTCTGAGAAAGAGATGTTTGAGGCCATATCGCAGATGAAGAATAATAAGGCTCCCGGCCCGGATGGATTCCCGGCTAAGTTCTATAAGAAGTGCTCGCATATTATTAAGGGGGATTTGTTGCCGTTGTTCCATGATCTATTCTCTGGACAGCTTCAGCTTTTTCATCTGAATTTTGGAACGATAACCCTGCTTCCTAAGAAAACAGAGGCTGTGAGAATTGAGCAATTCAGGCCCATCTGTCTTCTTAATGTTAGTTTCAAAAATTTTATCAAGGTCGGGACTAATAGGCTCACGCAGATTGCGCATTCTGTCGTGCAGCATACCCAAACTGCTTTCATGCCGGACAGGAACATCCTCGAAGGGGCTGTGGTCCTTCATGAAACGCTCCATGAGATTCACGCGAAAAAACTAGATGGAGTTGTTTTCAAGGTGGATTTCGAGAAAGCGTACGATAAGGTCAAATGGCCTTTCCTCCAATAGGCTTTACGCATGAAGGGTTTTGATGAAGCTTGGAGACGCCAGGTAGAATCTTTTACGCAAAAAGGGAGTATTGGAATTAAAGTGAATGATGACATAGGTCATTATTTCCAGACACACAAGGGCCTGAGACAAGGTGATCCAATGTCTCCTATTCTATTCAACATTGTGATTGATATGTTGGCAATTCTGATAGGTAGGGCAAAGGAGGCTGGTCAAGTGGGTGGCCTGGTGCCTCATCTAGTTGAAGGAGGTGTGTCCATCTTGCAGTACGCTGATGATACAATCATCTTTATGGAGCATGACTTGGCAAAAGCGAGAAATATGAAGCTGGTGTTATGCTTATTTGAACAATTGACCGGATTGAAGATTAACTTTCATAAAAGCGAGTTGTTCTGTTTTGGTAGAGCCAATGAGGAACAAGAGGCTTATAGGCAATTGTTTGGATGCGAATTGGGGTCATTACCTTTCACGTACTTAAGTATACCCATTCACCATCATAAGCTGACAAACAGGGAGTGGAAGTGCATCGAGGATCGGTTTGAGAAGAAGCTGAGTTGCTGGAAGGGCAAACTCATGTCTTATGGAGGCCGATTGATTCTTATTAATTCGGTGCTCATGAGTATGCCTATGTTTCTCTTATCTTTCTTCGAAATCCCAGTTGGTGTTAGGAAAAGGCTGGACTTCTACCGATCCCGATTCTTCTGGCAGAGTGATGAACTTAAGAGAAAATACCGACTCGCCAAATGGGATATCATCTGTCGACCAAAGGACCGGGGGGGCCTTGGTATTGAGAATCTAGAAGTCAAGAACATATGTCTTCTCAGTAAGTGGCTGTGTAAGTTATCAGTAGAGACTGACGCCACGTGGGTGCAGATTCTCCGTAGTAAGTATCTGCAGTCCAAGACTTTGTCCCAGGTGACAGTGAGACCGACTGACTCGCCTTTTTAGAAGGGGCTTATGAGAGTCAAAGCATCCTTCTTTAATAGAACAAAGTTTATAGTCGGTAATGGCACCACCACTCGCTTCTGGGAGGATACTTGGCTTGGTGAAATGCCGCTGGCGCTTCAGTATCCGTCTCTGTATCGTATTGTTCAACGACGTGATGCTCTTGTTTCAACGATTTTGCAGTCCATCCCCCTTAATATTCAGTTTAGGAGGGCGCTTGTGGGAGACCGGTGGGAAGCATGGCTTCATTTGGTGAGTAGACTGATGGAGGTTCAACTATCTCATCTGCCCGATCAGTTGTGCTAGAAGCTTACTAGGTCTAGAGAGTTCACAGTTAAGTCGATGTATATTGATGTCATCAACTCTAGTACTATTCCTAGTTCCAAAAATGTTTGGAAAGTTAAAGTTCCTTTGAAGATTACAGTGTTTATGTGGCTTGTACATAAACAAGTCATATTAACAAAGGACAATTTGGTTAAGCGCAACTGGACAGGATCTACTAGGTGTAGTTTTTGTGATCGGGACAAAACTATCAAGCAACTATTCTTTGATTGCCCGTTGGCGAGAGTTTTTTTTGCACACGGTGCATATTGCTTTCAACATTACTCCTCCGAATTCAGTCAGTACGTTATTTGGAACGTGGCTTGTTGGGATAGAGTCCAAAACAGCTAGACACATTCGCGTAGGAGTATGTGCTTTGTTGTGGACAATTTGGAATTGCAGAAATGATTTGGCTTTTAACAGAACATCAAATATTCATTTTTTGCAGGTTATATTCCGAGCCACTGCGCTCATCCGTATGTGGTCGTTACTCACTCCGACGGAGGCCAGGGAGCGTTTGGTTACTGGATCTATCTGATGGGAGATGGTAGCGCGGGATATTTTCAACCGGTTTGGATGGCGGTCATGTAATAGGACATGCAATTAGTTTACCTATCTTTGTTATGCCAGCCGGTTGTGGCTTCTTGGCCTTTTGTTTTTAGCGTTGTGTGGCTCTTTGTGAGCTTGCCGGTATTTTATTCTCAGACTATAAGACATTGTTGAACCTCTTTATTCTGCTATAAAGGTGGCTGTATGCATCGTTCTGATGCAAAGGCAGGGGAGTCCCCCTTTTCGAAAAAAAATGCTTAGGGACCTCGAAGGTATATACGATGACTCATTTTCTCCGGTAATCGCAGCATTATTGTATATATAGATCGTACGGCTGCTAGTGGTACATAGTACTAATTAATTTAAGAAAGATATACTTATTAGTGAAGAGTTGAGAGACAATCAAGTCGCTTCTCGATGGACATTGGGATGTTAATTACTTAATCTTTCCCAAGATGGACGGATGCAGCTTTGAGTTGATCGGACGCGGCTAGCTAATGGATATTGTCGGTCGGTCCGGTCCGTTCATGTGAGTAGTACTCCTTCCGTTTCATAATGTAATTCCGTTTCATAATGTAAGATGTTTTTTAAGAGTAGTAATTAGTAATTCATGCCATGCATCTATCTCCACATACACAGTATATTATTAAGTATAAGTCTAGTGGTAGTATAGTAATCTGTGGTGGACTTGTCGATCAGCGGGCAAAAGGTTAGCTGCAGCTTATGGTTAAGATGAGATAGATTAAGGTATGTCATTATGTGTATAACATGTATAGTTAGGCTAGCTTGACGATATATATAGTTCTGTGATCAACTAACCCAAAATGATTAGTAGTCCACACGTACGGATGGAGCATTATGCAAGACACACTTTTTGGGCTTGAGAATGCTGGCCAGCAGCTGAACTCAACTCAATTGATATGATTGGCTAATAAGTGAGGGAAGCTAACCAATCCTTGAGCATGTCACATGGGTTTGGTCTCAGGGTCTCACATCCATCTGGTTCTGACTCATCCGTCCATCACCACCTCCAGATTTGGTCTTCCTTTTAGATTGCGGAATTGCACATGCATGCATGGACATATGTCATTGCATCTTTGTTAGTCTTGTCTGGATGGATGACAAATTCGTCACACCTGAATATTAACAAATTCCTTGACTGACTGACTAAATATCGATCCATGCACCACTTCAGCTAAGCACAACGTAAGTACCCACTCCAGCTAATTAACTGCAAGCATGAAGAATTAACGACTGATCAATCAAAATATATGACCCAATCGTTCGTCCAATATAAACAAGACATAAAAGAGCGGGGGCAGGTAGGTACCTTAGCTAGGATCCATAACATGAAAAGCAAGGAACTTCAATAAATTGTTGACTCAATATTCCCTTGTCCCTCGTCACCTACAAACACATGATTGCTTTCTCTTACTAACTTTACAGACTAAGCTGAGAACTTTAATTAATTAATTAACTGTATATTCTCCTAGCATAGCTAGCTAGCTTGTCCCCGTTATCAGAGGAGATCCCCAACCACTAGCTAGCAAGGCTAGAGCAAATTAATCTGGAGGCAAACACAGCCACACATGTGTCAAGGATATATCGTTTGCTAGCTTAGGTTGTTGTTGGATTTCATGCATGACAACAACTCACTAATCATTCTTAATTATGGAGTACCAAACAACAATTATTCAGGCTGACTGGGCAGCTAGCTAACTCTAGATACCGCATCAACCAATCAGCAAGCGCTGAATCTTTACTTTTTGTAAGATCTATACTCCCTCCGTCTAGGTGTGTAAGTCATCTTATGAAAACCAAATAATCCTAAAATACTTAGGCGCGGTGCATTAACTTCTACCTCGTTTCTTGTTTTTTCACATATCAACCAATAAGAGACGAGGGGTGTGCATGCTTTTAATGACTTGAGACTACCAAACACGACATGCAGTGGTTAATTGCAATGCTATTAATTAGCAAATAAACATTAAGGTCTCTCGTTTTCCCCTCCTCCTTGGTCACAGTGCACAACCTAAGATGACTTACTCACCTAGACGGAGGGATATTTAAAATCAAATCTCTTTCTTGGTAGATTATTATTAAGTGGCTGAAACGGTAGTGTGAGTTTGGTTGGGGTTGGGCTACTTAGCAGTTGTTACGGTTAAGCGCACCAATCAAGCAAGCAATTGATCGATCCTCTAATTAACTAGCCCGTCTTCTAGAATGTTCATCAGACAGAGAGTCCGGTAGTGACTAGAGCTCAATCGACAGTAGTCGTCTTTTGTTCAAAACCGTGTCATGCCAACAAATTCATTCATCTTTAGATTGGAGTTTTATTAGAGTGATTGGATGATTCTTTATTAGCAGTAACTTAAACATAGTTATTTCTCAAACGAGAAATATAATTAATCTTTTGTTGGCGGGTTGTGATAGCTAGGTCTTTTTGTCAAACTGTCGATCGCCTGTGTAACTTCGCGGACATTTTTATGCTGTTTGCAGGGGGTAAACATTCATTTTCGAAAACAAAGAGGTAGAAACAAAAATGTGAGTTAAGCCACACGTGATTTGTAAGCTAGAGCACACACACAGTGCACGCATAATTAGAGATCTCGAGTTAAGGTACAAGAATTATATTTATACACCAATAATCTACTAAGAAAGATGCAACAGGATTAATGTAGGATGAATGGAAAGAAAATGTGCTTCCCAGTCACTATCGACATTGGGACGCCTGTTAAGTAGCGTGAGAGTAGAGCTAAAGTAATCTTTCCACCATGCCTTTTCCCCAAGATCCAACTTTGAGCTTAGCTAATACGAGTGTCAGTAAGTCCAGGCTAGCACATAAGTAGTCCTGGATGAGATCACGGACATGACGAGGAGTCTCGAAATGGCCGAGAGGTAAAGATTAATATATAGGACGATGGTATTCAGACACCGGAAGTGTTCCGGAGGGTAACGGGTACATATAGGATCACCGGAAGGGGTTCCGGGCACCCATGGCAAAGGTATGGGCTTGATGGGCCAAGGGAGGGACAGACCAGCACACAAGGGGTTGGTGCGTCCTAGGGAAAGGAAAAGGGGGAGGGAAAGTCCCTCCTTCCTTCCCCTCCTCAAGGGAGAAAGGAAAGTGGGGGGGGGGGGGGGAGGGGGGCGCCCCCTCCCCCTTCCTTCCCCTCGCGCCTATACAAGGATGTGTGTGTGTGTGTGTGGGGGGGGGGGGGGGGTACCAGGGCAGGAGCCCAAGTGGGATTCAGCCCCGCTTGGGGCGCCCCTTGGCCTCTTCCCTCTCCCTCCCACCTATATATATGAGGAGTGGGGGGCGCCTATCACATAAGAACATCAATTGTTATCCATGTGCGGCGCCCCCCTCCATCGTTTACTCCCACAGTCATATCTTCGTAGTGCTTAGGCGAAGCCCTGCGCGAATCACTTCACCATTACCGTCACCACACCGTCATGCTGACGGAACTCATCTACTACCTCGACAACTTGCTGGATCAAGAAGGCGAGGGACGTCACCGAGCTGAACGGGTGTAGAACTCGGAGGTGCCGTAAGTTCGGTACTCGATCGGTGGATCGTGAAGAAAGTTTGACTACATCAACCGTGTTATGAAACGCTTCCGCTTACGGTCTATGAGGATACATAGACACACTCTCCCCCTCATTGCTATGCATCTCCTAGATAGATCTTGCGTGAGCGTAGGAATTTTTTTGAAATTGCGTGCTACGTTTCCTAAGAATATCGACTCCTGCTCCAGCTTCTACTACACCTGCCATAGCTTTGGCAAATGTTGTAAGTACAACAAACTCAATATTTTTTAGATTCAGTTAGATTTTAGCGGTTAGGATTTTCTAAGCCGGTTGCTGCTCCGCGGCAATGCTAGGATCATAATACCAGATCAATTTTTTCAGATTGTGCAACTATTTGATTAGATCTTAGCATTGATCATAACACCTGGTCGATTGGATTAGATTTTAGCATTGATTTTGCATTGGTAGGACACAAGCAATGTGAATGCATGTGTAGATTTTGCACTCACTGTGCATTGCTAGCATCATAGCAATGTGCATGCATGTCTACATTGTGCATTGCATTCTGTGATTTTGTTCACTGAAAATAGCAATGTGCATTGCTTGGTATATGTGCATTGCTAGACATGCTTCATTGTGCTTGTGTTCAATAGACACATACTGATCATTGCAATATCGATATGCACTGATCATGCATATGCTTCATAGATATATGCAATGATCACAGAAATGTAGGATCATATATATGCTTCATTGTTCTTGTGCACTTCCTTGCTCAGGTGCTACAATGTGCTTGAATGTACGATCATGGCAATGTACGATCATAGATATGCTTTGTTGTACTTGTGCATTGCTTTGTTCATGTACTACAATGTGCTTGAATGTAAGATTATAGATTTACTCCCTTGTTCTTGATACTCACTTATGTCTTCTTATCTGACAAGGTGATAAAGAACGAATGTAACATCGCGGGGGGAGGCTGCCATCCACCGACTGCCAACACGGACAGCACCCCGTGCATCCCGTGGGCATTGAAGCCCTTCATGGCAGGGAGGAAGGAGGCGGCAATGTTGCCTCTATCGAAGTGGGGTCGTCGACCCAAGCTGTGGCACAAGCCCATAAAAATGGTACCAAGATGAGGCACAAGCCATAGAAATGGTGCCACGCTGGTTCTAGGTGTAGATCAATGACAACTTAGTCTTCTTTGTTGTCCCAAAGGCTTTCCAATAGCATGTGTGGACCTGGTTCCATATTTCCGTTCCCCAACCCATGTCAGTGGTCGCATGTCGCTGGTATGAGACATGGGTACAATTGAGGGAATTTGGCGGTGAGGTGGTGCTTGGGTGGGGCTGGAGAGCGTTCTGCCTGAAGCAACAAGTGCGAGCCAACGTCCTCGCCATCCTCAAGCTCAACACTTGGGGCTTCAGGGTCAAGATCTTTGACGCCAACAATTCCACCGCCAAATGCTACCGCTGCATCCATCATGTATAGGTGGAAAATTATCAAGGGCCTTCTGAACTAAGTAGTACTCCCTCCGTTCGGAATTACTTGTCTCAGAAAAGGATGTATCTAGAACTAAAATACGTCTAGATACATCCATTTCTGCGACAAGTAATCCCGAACGGAGGGAGTATTAGTTAGTACTGTGTTTGCTTGAAACTATCCATATTGATCATCCAACATCACTTGATGTTGTGCAAGGGCATCCGCTGCTGTATTAAAATGGTGTTAGTGTTACTATGGTATGATCATGGTTTTACCCCCCTAATGTTAATAGTGTGCCCGTGGGTTTGTTCTCTCTCACATCCATCTCGTTCTGACTCATCCATCCATCGCCACCTCCAGATTTGACCTTCCTTTTAGATTGCGGAATTGCACATGGATGGACTTATGTCATTGCATCACCCATCTTTGTTAAGGCCCCACCCGTCTTTGTTAGTCTCATCTTGATGAATGAAAAATTCGTCACACCTGAATTTGAAAAAATTCCTTGACTGACTGACTAAATATCGATCCATGCATCACCTGAGCTAAGCTAAGTACTAGCAAACACAGTGTAAGTAGCTACTTCAGCTAATTAACTGCAAGCACGAAGAATTAACGACCGATCAATCAATATACAAGACCCAACCGTTAGTCCAATACTATAAACAAGACATAAAAGAGTCGGGGCAGCTCAACTAGGTACCTTAGCTAGGATCCATGGCATGAAAAGTTATAAGGAGCTTCAATAAATTGTTGACTCAATATTCCCTTAAGCTTGTCCCTCGTCACTTACAAACAAAGGCACGCACGATTGCTTTCTCTTACTAGCTTTACAGACTAAGCTGGGAACTTATAATAATTAATTAATGTATATTCTCCTAGCATATTGCTAGCTTGTCCCCCTTAATCAGAGGAGATCTCCAAACACTAGCAAGCGGAAGAGCAGATTAATCATCAGAGGCAAACACAGCCACACAGGTGTCAAGGAGATTAACTATTGCTAGCTAGCTAGTACTGTAGGTCGTTGTTGGATTTCATGCATGACAACAACAACTAATTAATCATGGATGCTTAATTATTCAGACTGAACTGGGCAGCCGCATCAACCAATCAGCAAGCTCTGAATCTTTACTTTTTTCTAAGACCCATACTTATATCTTTTTCTTGTTAGATTATTATTAAGTCGCGCTGAAACAGTGTGAGTTTGGTTGTATATATAGCAGTTGGCACGGTTAAGCGCACCAATCAAGCAAGCAAGCAATTGATCGACCCTCTAACTACCCCGTCTTCGTCACCCAGAGAGTCTGGGAGTGACTAGAGCTCAGTTGACACGTACTATTCGTCTTCTGATCGACACCGTGTCACACTAACAAACTAGTTCATCTTTAGATTGAAATTTTCTTGCAGTGATTAGATGATTCTTAGCAGTAACTTTCTCAACCCAGAAATACAATTAATCTCTTTTTGGCGGGTTTTGCTAGGTACGTAGGCCTTTTTGTCAAACCGCCGATCGCTACCGGCTGGGGGTATACATTCATTTTTCATAAACAAAGAGGTAGAAACAAAAATGGGAATTAAGTCACTCGTGATTGGCTAGCTAGGGCACACACACTGCACGCTTAATTAGAGATCTCGAGTTAAGGTACAAGAATTATATTTGTACACCGATAATCTACAAATTGTACTGGCAGTAGTACTAGTACTAAGAGAGATGCAGCAGGATTAATGCAGGATGAATGGACAGAAAATGTGCTTCTCGGCGGTCACTATATATGGACATTGGGATGCATGTTAAGTAGCGTGAGAGTAGAGCTAAGGTAGTCTCTCTTTCCACGCATGTCTCTCTTTTCCCCGATCGAGTATCCAACTTTGAGCCTAGCTAATATTAATCGTCGTTGTCGGTTGTCATCTGTACTCCGTGTTAATTTAGCAATTCTTCCATGCAGGCATCAACCTCTACATACTATGTTGAGTTCATTGAGTAAGTAGGTTGTTAATCAATCTATTGTGGACTTGTGGATGAGCTAACTAGCTGCAGGTGTGAGTAACTAACAGTCAACAAAGGCATATCATATATAGAGTGCAAAAAGCTGACTGGTCATCCTTTACATCCACGCGCGGCAAACAGATACAACTAGGTGGTTGCGTACATGTGCATGCATGCTTTAAGTTGCCCATCTAGGAGTACATACTCAATCCTACGGCATCTCTAGCCCATTTTTTGAGGAAAACAATTTTTTATCCGTCTAGGCATCTAGCCCATCCTTAACAACTTAATATTTCAAACAAAACTTTTGCACACAAATTCATTTCGAACACAAGTTTAAATCAGTTCGTTGCATAACTAGATTAGAACAGTGTGATGGGTTAAATGGGCCTCCAAGACAAAAAATTCGCCATCACATTGACTTTTGGGGATGGACCAGAGATGCCCTTACTAGTATGTGGTACTGTAGTACTCCCTCCGTCCAATAATGTAAGATGCTTTTTCAAACTACACTAGAGTTAAAAAAAAGTCATACATTATGAAACGGAGGAGGGAGTACCAGTGAATAGATTTGTCCGTTTCTGAAGATAGAATTGTAGTTGGTGCTGCCATGCATGCCATGTTATTAAGATCCTCGATGAGAGGGTTTATTTGTTGAATTGCCATGGTGAAGGAAGGGTTGGAAATGGAGGGTTAATTTTAGTGCTTCTAGCTTTCTCTAGAATGTATGGATGTGATGTGATGGCAGGGATGATGAGTTGGTTTGGTATGACCGGCCGACTAGACACAGCACTATACGTGCATGAACAGTGCATATCATCTACTCCTACTCTACTACAAGGCAAGGCAAGCTGATGTGGATGCATGTGGCCTGACTTGACCATCAGCTGCATGCATGCACGCTCGTGGACCAACTTTTAGTGATGAGTCACGATGAAGTGGCTTATTGGTTGTTAACACTACTATTTGCTTGCTTACAACTTAAGGAGGAAGAAAAGAAAAGAAAGGCAAAGGAGGATGAATGGACATGTATGCATGTATGACAAAGAAAGTCCCACCCAACACCAACACCACCCCATGTGCATCTCCATCTCCATCTTTTGGGCCTAGAGCAGATCCATCAATCACTAATCAACTTTTCCAAGTAGTATCTTCTTTCTCCAAACAAAGTTGCATGCATGGATCCGATGGAGCTACCATTGAATTTGAATACTCATACGCCGGCCGGTTGGCCCCACACCAGTCGCTAAGCAAGCAACAATTAGAGGGAGGAAATATATTTCTACCCGGCTGTCCGTCCGGTTCTCCCTTGCTTGCTTTTAACTGCATGCATGCACCGACCAATGTATTTCTACCATAGAAGAGAAGAGAAGAGAAGAGAAGAGAAGAGAACGGGGCCATGCATCTCTCTGTTTTCAGCATATATAATATACCTGCTAGTCCCGAGTTTAGCACCTCTATGCATCTCGATCGATTGATACCTCAAGACGCGCGATTGACGATGTTGGATGCATTGGACTCGTCTCCTCTATGCATGCATCGCATGGATGGGATGCATGGACTAGCTAGCTAGCTAGTCTGTTGTAGATGAGACGATCGAGTTGAAGGGTCGGTCTGCCTATACAAGCGTGCCAATCCGGGCCGGGTGGAATCTCTTAGTTATCTCTCCATACATAGATAGATCATATATGTACAAGCTAGTATGTAGTATGTATGTATTTGTACACCAATGTATATACACTTGCTCTTGCTTCCACCGTACCACTTGCATAACTATCTGGTATCTACTCTAAGTGGAGTATGTAGGTGAGAGAGAGATATGATGGAGATGTAGACATGTATAGGTCGCCCGCACAACAATGCAATGCAATGCAAAAGCAGCTGCTACGAATATACTACAAAACAAAACATATTCTTTGATGGATGATGGTAGAAAGACGACTAGTAGTTGCGTGCATGTGGGTGGATGCATGGGAATCCTCCCTCACGTATTTCTATTATTATTTTATGCGCGCGGTTGGTACATGCATGCACATTCCTCTAATTATTCTCATCACCAAGTAGTAGTCCAGTCCAGTCCTTTTGTTTGTTTGCTAGCTACTCCATCTCCATCTCCTGATTTCCATCTACACCTCAGCACCATCTTCCCAGTCCGTCGGAATAGTAGTAGTAAGTAGTACATGGATCGGTGGATCATCGTCACCGCCAGGCCCCGTCATTCATTCATTTGGAATTTCTTTTCTTTGAATTTCTTTTCTTTGGGGCGGGGGATCCCTTCCATATGCTTCTTCTGCTTCTCACTCAGTCTGAGTCTGAAGGACGAGTAGGAGCACTATCTATAAGTTGGACCTCCACACCCCAAGCCTTGCTCCTCATCTCATTCCCTCCCATTCTTCCATCTGCTACCTCTGCTCTCCTCTGCTATCCAGTAGTATCTAGCAACTCAATTCCATTTGCATTTGCATGCCTCCACCCATCTTACATTCGATCAGTACCTCAACACTTACCACTCCAACCTAGCTAAGCTTCACCTCCAACACAAATCATCATCAATTGCGCGCATCACCATGGGCGAGCAAGTAGCCACCAAGGTAACAAACTAAACAACCCATTAATCTCTCATGCATGCATCTAGTGCTTCCTTCATATAACTAACTAGCTAGTCTATTACTTGCTCCCTGCTGCTGTGATCCATTTACTTAATCTCCAAATTAACCCTATCCTGCAGGAGGAGGTCAACAAGCATGAAGAATCACCCGCACCCGCCGCCGCACCCGAAGCTGCACCGGCACCGGCAGAGGAGAACAAGGACCAAGCAGCACCACCAGCCGACCAAGACCCAAACAAGGAGGAACCACCAGCAGCCGACCCTCCGCCGCCGGTACCGGTGATCCTCGGCGTGGAGGTGCACTGCACGGGCTGCGCCAAGCGGATCAGGCGCTCCCTCCTCCGCTGCAAGGGCGTCGAGTCCGTGCACGTCGACATGCCCGCCAACCAGGTCACCATCAAGGGCGCCGTCGACCCGCAGGCCCTCTGCGACCGCCTCCGCGCCAAGACCAAGCGCGACGCCACCCTCATCTCCCCCCTGCCACCACCCTCTCCTCCCGAGGGCGAGGAGCCTCCGCCGCCCCCTCCTCCGGCGCCGCCGCTCGTCAGCGAGGCCCGCACCGTGGAGCTGCTCGTCAACATGCACTGCGAGGCCTGCGCTCAGCAGCTGCAGACCAAGATGATGCGGATGAAGGGGGTGGTCAGCGCCCAGACAGACCTCGCCGCCGGCAGGCTCACGCTCAGTACCACCGTGGACGATGAGAAGATTGTGGAGTACATCCACCGACGGACTGGGAAGATCGCCTCCGTCGTGCCACCACCGCCTCCGGAGCCGCCCAAGGAGGAGGAGCCACCTGCTGCTACAGAGCCGCCCAAGGAGGAAGCACCGGCAGAGGCCGGCGAGAAGAAAGAAGAGGGCGGGGACAAGCCGGCTGAAGACGGTAAAGGAGCTGCAGATGCCGGGGAGGAGAAGAAGGAAGGTGCCGGCGAGGAGGACCAGAAGCCGGGGAAGCAAGAAGGTGTGGCGGTGGACGGCTTCCCGCCGGAGGAGATGATGAAGCGGATGGTGTACTGGCCCTACGGCGGCGCACCCGGCGGCGGCATCCACTACAAGCTGCACCCGGCCGACGCCGAGGAGGCCATGATGGCCAGGAGGATGGCCATGCACGCCATGCCGCCACCTACTCTGATGCCGCCGCCGCCGCCGCACCACCACCACCACAACCCCTACGCCATGATGCAGCAGCAGTGGGCGCCTCCACCGCCGCCGCCACCTCCGGGGATGCCGATGTACAACAGCTACAACTACGGCAGCAGCTACATGATGGAGCGGCCGCCGCAGATGTTCAGCGACGAGAACCCCAACGCCTGCGTCATCTCCTAGTCCTAGCTATCTCGGATCGATGGATGGATCACCACATCCACATGGGCCATGGCATGGATATGAGCTGAGCATGTGAGCTTGGCCGGATTAATTATTGGACCATCGTCCATATACATTTCTATACTCCCATTATGTACTGCTGCGTAATTATAAGCAGTAGTTATTGTACTACGTATTAGCTACGAAACTAAAGGACATTGGTCACGCTTGTAAGATCGATCGATGAGAGGATGTTAAGTATAGTATATACACCAATCTAAAAATCAATGGATCGCCCTACTTTTAGTTGGCGAGCAATTCTATGTATATTTTCTTGGTTATATCTCAGTCCATGCTATATTCGTCTGATATTTTATAAAGATTCGTGCAAAATATTCTTTTAGTTTTTCCTTTTCTTTTCTATACATACTATCAAAGAGAAGTGATATTTTTGGTTTGGTCCGGCTTCAATTAATTGAACGTTCGTTAATTGGTTTCGTTACTTGCCATCTGTTTTGATCCAACGGAGGAAGCCCATCTGACGGCGCACTGTGGTCCAGGTCCGGAGAAAAATAAAATTGCCAATGAAAGGGTTCGATCTCATAACCTACAAATCGGTCACACACAGTTTGTCCAACTAACCCAGCTAGAGATATGAGTGGATTTTTTTTCTCCCGTTACAACACACTGGCCTTTTTGCTAGTTAGATACTATGTCATTTGACTAAGACTTAATTAAGTCACTGAGACATAGCCACACCGAAAGAGTATATGCACGTGCACCGGTTGCAACATGATCCGACGGTGGATGTGCGGCAAATCTTTATGCTTCTAGCCGTTCGACCTCATTCCTCTTATAAGTCCTACCCCTCCCCCTAATACCTCTCCTCTGCTCAACCCTGAGCTGTAGCTCAGACTACCCACCAACGCCATGGGGTCACTGTAGCTTGCGGAGAGCACGTACGCACACCGCCTTCCAGAAAAGGTGTGGTGCCTTCTTCTGAGAAAATGACCATGGTAATTAACTGGTGCACAGTGCAAGATTGCGTGGACAGAGGTGAGGACCGCGGTGGCCCGGGCATGTGTGATTTGTGCCTGCAGAACGCATGCCTCTGACCTCATGGACACCGTGGTCTCCATGACATGGCAATGTTTGATTCATGGAGTGCTACAGGTGGGCGTACTTAGGTGATCTTTGTGACACCGCGACCTGTAAGGCACTTTGGGCGTTTTGGCGTGATCTGTGGTGGGGCGACAAGACAACAAACAGTTGGACGCATGCATGGTTTGGTTCCTGACTCTATTCTCACACTGGACTTGATCCGCCGCAATGCATGTACAGAAAACTGTCAAGAGTCCCGATAGCACCAGAAGGAATCACACATGACCCGTTTTTCTAGGTTCAGTCCCTCATCGTGGAGGTAGTACGTACCCTACTCTTTGCTTGGACTTTGTTGATGTATAGGGTTCCGACCCTAGAAAAAAATTCAGACGCATCACATAGTCGGCCCGTTAATTAGTTAGGTTGGGTTCAAAGCGGCGCTTCCGAAAAACTAAAAGTTGAATCCTGGCAAAGTGTTCTTGCTTAATTCAGCTCCAAGAAATGTAACATGGCAATGTCCACAGAGAAGCAAACTTTTCTGCCAACTCCCCCTTAACCCAGCTGCATCGATCCTTGTGTTGTCGATCCTGCCTTTTCGTTTCTTCCTCCTTAAGAGTTATTAAGACTAGTGTTGACAATCTGGCCACTTCATCATGACTCATCAACATCTAAAAGTTGATCAGCGTGGAGGGTGGAGCATGCTGATGGATGAATCATGAATGTCAAGTCACTTGCATGCATCCACATCAGATTAATTGCATTGCATTGCATTGTTGTAGACGATATGCACTCGAGTATGGTATATATAGTGGGTCAAACCAAACCAACTCAGCCCATCCATTCTAGAGGAGCGAGAGAGAACAATGAACCCTTTGTAAAACCCTTCACCATAACAGTTAGAGCATCTCCAGCCGTGCCCCCAACAAGGCCCCCCATGTGATTTTTCGGCCGCCGGGCGCCGAAAAATCGGCCCAGTCACGCCCCCAAAGGCCCTTTTTACGTCGGCTCGGGCCGAAATTGGCGCCGACGGACCCAGACCAAACCCGACACGCTGGGGGGGGGGGGGCGCTTGGGCGCGCCGGCCGAATCGTTTTTTGCATGAAAATCGACAGCGACTCGACTCTTCTCGTCGCTTCGTCGTCCTCATCGCCTCGGTTCCCATGGCGGAATCAATGCCAAAGCTGCCGCGCCGGTCAGCCTCCTCCATTAATGCCTCACGGGCGGCGCAGTGAAGACGGGACGATGCACGTCCCTCGCCCGCCACGCGTACACACGGCGGCCACACGTACGCGCGGCGGCTCCACCTATATAAGCCGCCCCCAATGCGCCGGTGACGCACAGACTCTTCATCGCCGACGCCCCTGTTCCTCCCTCTCTTCTCGCCGTTTCCAGTTCAACCATGGCCGAGCGCTTTTCAGGCGATGGCGCGGCGGCGAACGGCTTCGGCCGCCGCCACCTTCACGAGGACAAAGCTCGGCTTCTCTATGAAGCCGAGTACCCGGTCCCGCCGGACATACGGGTTGCCGGGGCATGGAGGATCAGCGACGGCGGGTCCCGGTGCCACAACCGACCATCGGGGCGGCAGGGCGTGCGGAGATCGCCCGTATCCGCGCCTCTCTGCCGCAGGCGGCGAGGGAAGGTCTAAGGTACACCCCTGATAGCCCACTGAGGGAGCCCTACTTCCGTCGCCGCCACGCCGAGCAGCTCGAGGCCACCAACGGCGCCGTGCCCTCCGGAAGGCTCAACTCCGGCGGCCGCCGTCGATGGTGGGGCGTGCCCGGCCGCACGCTGGAGGCCGTCCTCCAGTACATCGAGGGCGGCAACACGCCCAGGCTGGAGTACCCCGCTCCCCCTCCTTCTCCCGCCGGCGTGGGAGCTCGTGGACGCCGAGACGCATGGACCCGGGGGCGTCTTCCTCCTCGTCCGGCCTCTCATCTGGCTCTCCCTCCCTCCTCCCCGTCAAGAAAGAGCCCCAGGACACGCCGATCATCCAACAGACTGCAGCTCCGGCGTCCAGACGCTGAAGTCCTCCCCACCTCTGCCCGGCTCGTCAGGCCGAAGGTGGTGCCCGGCCTCCCCGCGGAGTACGAGGCCATAGTCTGGCGCGGCTTCTCCGACGAGGATGCCCTAAAGTGGGCGCGGGACGACTACCTCCGCGACGAGATGGTCCGCCAGCATCGAGCCCTGCAGGAGATCGCCGCCCGCCAGCGTGGGCGCGAGGACGAGAACAGCGTGGTGGTCCTCGACAGCGATGAGGAGGAGGACGCCCCTGGACCGTCCAACCCGCCACGCGTCGGCGACCCTGGGCAGGGGATTTTTAGCGCCTCTCATCTTAACATGGCAGGCACCAACTGAAACTCTATCTACGGAGTACATGCAGACAAATTAAAGCATGCAGGCACATGTATGCAATTGCAACCAGCTTTTTGCCACGCGTGGATCGACATTCATTTAATTAGCACTGCACTGCACCGCCTAGCTTGCAGGTCACGTCTGGTGCCTAGCTAGATCATTGGGAGTTTCCACTAGCTTACTTCCCATTTTGTTTATAGATCATTGGGTCATCAACCGATGTCATGAGTTGACTGCCTCCGCATTTAGTTACATCTCCCGATACACATTGATTTTTTTGATTTCTCCTTTGAGAAATGACAAGCTTCCAGACACCGCTAAGAAGCATCCAATCACTATAAAAAAATAAGCATCAGTGCCAATTTTAATCTAGGCGATGCATGAGTTGTGGTGTATGAGAATAAAGGTGTATGTTAGTTAATTGATCACACAACACAACAACTAGTGTCAGAGTCGACTGAGCTCTGAGCACTAGTCACGCGCTCGCATATACTGATATACAGTGTTGGAAATATGAACAAATTATTACGAGATTTAATCCGAATAAACAGAAGATAAATAATGACTACAGTACCTGAGATTGAACTAATCATGCGAACTAGCATAGCAGATGAACATATCACATCTAGGGCACATACTAGAAACATGAATTCTACCACGATCTCGAACAGGAAAGATGGAATCACGTACGGTGCAGCGGGAGCAGCACCGCCGGCGTTGACGTTGTCGCCCATGTCGTCGAGGATGAGGTTGCCGAGGTCGGGGAAGAAGTCGTCGTCATGAAGTCGTTGCCGCCAAAGAAGTCGCTGAAAAGTCGCTGCCAAAACCTGATCGCCTCTCCGCAGACAGGATCACGAGAGGCGGGGTTCCGGAGGCCTGCTGTCCCTTCTCCCGGTGCACGCCGAAAGGAGGGATGGAGAAGACTTGCTTGGCGGCGCAATGATCTGGAACGGTGGTGAGAAACCATACGAAGCAGCGGCGGCTAGGGTAGACGTCTGCCTGACTATATAGTGCGGGCCGGGTAGGTCGTGAGAGTAAACCCCATGTCTGAGTCGTCACGATCCAAAAGAATCGGAAACGGTTCAGTAATTAACGCGTCCGTTAATTATTAATTAATGACTCATTAATTTTTTCCGAGCAGCAAAAATATAGACAACGTGCATAGCTCTGTCCTCGGCTCAATCTCAAGAATCCGCGCCCAGCGCCCTTGTGCCAGCGTCGAGGCGACGCGAGGCAAGGAGGAGGAGCGCGCGTGTAGGTCTCCTCTTCTCATGCTCATACAAGTGGTAGGAGAGCTCACCTTATAAAGAAGTGCAACTCTCTCTCAACTTATGAGGTGGGACTAAACTTTACCCTCACTCACTCCACTCACATGTGTGCATGAATGGGCCAAGAGAATTTCAGAATTTTAGTTGGGCTTTGAGCCAAAAGCCCACTAGCAAATTCCAACAAACAGTATATGATGAATATTCTACAAGTCGTTCAGTTGATTGATTGATGCTTAACCGTAACAACCACCACATGTACATCACATGCATATCATCATACATAGTATGTGGTCCAGCAGTCCAGTCCAAACCAAACTTAGAGTACTGTCTCAGGCACTTGATAATAATCTGACAAGAAGAATGAAATACTACAAGTATATATGTATGTGTCTTACAAAAAGGAAGAGATTCTGAACCTGCTGCTCATCGGTTGGTGCACTGTATCTGTATGGTGCACTGTATCGGTTGGTTCAGTTGGAATAATTGCAGTTTGGTACCACATAATTAAGCATCCAAGATTAACTAGTCCAGTTGCTGTCATCATGCATGAAATCCAAAAACGGCGCCTCCAGAATAATTTGCTCTGGCAGTTGGAGATCTCCCCTGATTAGGGCAAGCTAGCTAGGAGAATATACAGTTAATAACTAACTAAATTGGGGTAGCCGTAAAGGTAGCAAGAGAGAAAGCATGCGTGCGTGCGTGGCTTTGTTGGCAGGCGACGATGGACAAAGGAATACTATGGGTGTCAGCAATAATACTTCCTTTTCATGGAGCCAAAGGCAATTACCGCTTTTCATGTCATATATATAATGGATCCTAGCTAAGCTAGCTAGCTGCCCCTACTCTTGCTTGCATGGACCTGATTAAGCTAAGCTAACTCCAATTATGCATGTAGCTAGTTTCTGTCTTGTTTAATTGGTTAACACTATTGTTCATGCTTGCAGTTAATTAGCTAGGTGGAGTAGTTACACACTGGTTGGTGCATGCTAGCTCAAGTGATACATGCATGGATGTATATATGTTCAGTCAGTCAATCAGTCAAGGAATTTGTTTCAGATTCAGGTGTGATGGATTTGTCATCCACCTTAATTCCTTGACACCTGCCTGTGTATCCTTGAGACCGGCCTGTAGGTGTTTGCCTTGAGAATTACACTAGTAGAAAAGGGGGCAATGACCCAGGCCTGCTCAGCCCATTAGTCCCGGTTCTGCCACGAACCGGGGCCAATGAAGGTATTTGCCCCGGTTCGTGATCCCAGGAGGCCGGCCGGAGCCTCGTGGGCATTGGTCCCGGTTCGTCTGGCCCTTTTGGTCCCGGTTGGTGGGACGAACCGGGACCAATGGGCCTCGCTTCACTACCATTGGTCCCGGTTGATGGCTTGAACGGGACCAAAGGCTTCCCTTTAGTCCCGGTTCATGCCATCAACCGACCAACGAGGTGCCTATATATACCCCTTCGCCTGAGAGCAGAGCACACTGCTCTGTTTTTTCTGGCCGCCGAGGGGGAGAGGGCTTGGTGGTGCTCTAGCTCACCTCCTATGCACATAAGGTGTTCGATGGAAATATGCCATTCATACCGAGGCTTGGTATCATTATGTCGTTGGATCAGTTGTTACCTTGGTTGCGATTATTATCACATTTGTTTTCGCATTGAAATGTTTTACATAGTTTCAATGTATGGTTTAATTAATTTAGATGCTCTGTAGAGCTTTATGTTGTTAGATGAGAACTATGTATGTACTTTGGTTTTTATGTGATGATGAACTTCTATTAATTTGGTCACTTAATTATCTATTCATGATGTTCTGTAATGATTTTTGACACACTTAATTATATATAATGCACGCAGATGAACCGGCAATGGATGTACGGTGATGCATACACCTCCGAGTACATTAAGGGCGTGCATGATTTTCTCGAAGTGGCTGAGGCAAACAAGCAAAATGGTTTTATGTGTTGTCCATGCCCTATATGTGGGAATACTGAAGTCTTACTCGACCGGAGAATCCTTTACACCCACCTACTTTACAAGGGTTTCATGCCACACTATAATGTTTGGACGAGGCACGGAGAAATAGGGGTTATGATGGAAGACGGCGAAGAAGAAGAGTACGATGACAACTATGTGCCCCCTGAATACGGTGATGCTACTGAACATCAAGAGGAACCAGACGATGTGCACGATGATGCTGCAACGGGTGAAGCTGCTGAAGATCAAGAGGAACCAAACGATGTGCACGATGATGCTGCAATGGGTGAAGCTGCTGAAGATCAAGAGGAACCAGACGATGTGCCCGATGATGATGATCTCCGCCGGGTCATTGTCGATGCAAGGACGCAATGCGGAAGTCAAAAGGAGAAGCTGAAGTTCGATCGCATGTTAGAGGATCACAAAAAGGGTTGTACCCCAATTGCGAAGATGGAAACACAAAGCTCGGTACCGTACTGGAATTGCTGCAGTGGAAGGAAGAGAATGTTGTGCGTGATAAAGGATTTAAGAAGCTACTGAAAATATTGAAGAAGAAGCTTCCAAAGGATAACGAATTGCCGGACAATACATACGCAGCAAAGAAGGCCGTATGCCCTCTAGGATTGGAGGTGCAGAAGATACATGCATGCCATAATGACTGCATCCTCTACCGCGGTGCATACAAGGATCTGAACGCATGCCCGGTATGCGGTGCATTGCGGTATAAGATCGCACGAGATGAACTGGTGATGTTGATTTGGCGAGCCTCCCGTGAAGAGGGTTCTGCGAAGGTGATGTGGTATGCTCCTATAATACCACGGTTGAAACGTCTGTTTAGAAAGCGGAGAGCATGCCAAGTTGATGCGATGGCACAAAGTGAGGACCGTAAGAAAGACGGAAGTTGAGAGCACCACGACGGGTCGCAGTGGAGAAAAATTGAGAGAAAGTACTGGGATGAGTTTGCAAAGGACCCAAGAAAGCGTATGGTTTGCTTTAAGCGCCGATGGCATTAATCCTTTTGGGGAAGCGAGCAGCAATCACAGCACCTGGCCCGTGACTCTATGTATGTATAACCTTCCTCCTTGGATGTGCATGAAGCGGAAGTTCATTATGATGTCAGTTCTCATCCAAGGCCCTAAGCAACCCGGCAACGACATTGATGTGTACCTAAGGCCATTAGTTGAAGAACTTTTACAACTGTGGAATGGAAACGGTGTACGTACGTGGGATGAGCACGAAAAGGAGGAATTTGATCTAAAAGGCGTTGCTGTTCGTGACCATCAACGATTGGCTCGCTCTCAGTAACCTTTCAGGACAGACAAACAAGGGATACCACGCATGCACGCACTGTTTACTTGACACCGATAGTATATACCTGGGAAGCTGCAGGAAAATGTGTACCTGGGCCATCGTCGATTTCTTCCGACCAACCATCAATGTAGAAAGAAAGGCAAGCATTTCGAAGGCGAGGCAGATCACCGGAAGAAGCCCGCCATGCGTACCGGTGATCACGTACTTGCTATGGTCAATGATTTACATGTAATCTTTGGAAAGGGTCCCGGCGGACTAGCTGTTTCGAATGACGCTGAGAATCATGCACCCATGTGGAAGAAGAAATCTATATTTTGGGACCTACCCTACTGGAAAGACCTAGAGGTCCGCTGTTTGATCGACGTGATGCACGTGACGAAGAACCTTTGTGTGAACCTGCTAGGCTTCTTGGGCGTGTATGGGAAGACAAAAGATACACACGAGGCACGGAGGACCTGCAACGCTTGCGAAAAGAGGGCATGCCTCCAAAGCAAGTATGAAGGTCCCGCCATTTCGGATGAAGGTCCCGACTGGCTTCTCGTCAATATAAAGGGAATAATAAATATGCCGGAGAAAAAGTTCCAGAACCTAAAGTCTCATGATCGCCATGTGATTATGACGCCACCGCTTACGGTTGCATTGAGGGGCTTCTACCGGAAAACGTCCGATTAGCCATTGTGAAGCTATGTGCATTCCTCAATGTAATATCTCAGAAGGTGATCGATCCAGAAATCGTACCAATGCTAAGGAGTGATGTGGCGCAATTTCTTGTCAGTTTTGAGCTTGTGTTCCCACCATCCTTCTTCAATATCATGATGCACGTCCTAGTTCATCTAGTCGACGAGATTGTCATTCTGGGGCCCGTATTTCTACACAATATGTTCCCCTTTGAGAGGTTCATGGGAGTCCTAAAGAAATATGTCCGTAACCGCTCTAGGCCAGAAGGAAGCATCTCCATGGGCCATCAAACAGAGGATGTCATCGGGTTTTGTGTTGACTTCATTCCTGGCCTTAAAAGATAGGTCTCCCTAAATCACGATATTGGGGAGACCCTGGAAAAACGCGCTTGGAAGGGACTCAATAATATCCAGGACGGATATTCTTGGTCTCAAGCACACTACACAGTTCTCTGAGAACTCTACCTTGGTGACCCCGTATGTCGATGAATACAAGAACGATCTGCGCTCCAAACACCAAGCAAAGGTCGACGACTGGATTACATGTGAACACATCGGGACTTTCAGCAGTTGGTTGGAAACACGTCTCGGAGGTGACAACACTGTTTGTGATGAGCTGTACTTGTTGTCCGAGGACCATCTTCGATCTGTAATGATTTTGAAATGATACGAGATAAATGGGAATACATTTTACACGATTGACCAAGATCAAAAGAGCACCAACCAAAACAACGGTGTCCACTTTGATGCAGCAACCGAGAGGGGAAAGGACTCATATTATGGTTACATAGTGGACATATGGGAACTTGACTACGGAGTAGATTTTAAGGTCCCTTTGTTTAAGTGCAAATGGGTCAATCTGTCAGGAGGCGAAGTGCAGGTAGACCCACAATGCGGAATGACAACAGTGGATCTGAAAAATCTTGGATACAATCGACGAACCGTTCGTCCTAGCCAATGATGTGGCACAGGTTATCTATGTGAAGGACATGTCTACCAGACCAAGAAAAAGAAAAGATAAGAAAGCGAATACATCATACGATGAGCCAAAGCGCCACATAGTTCTTTCAGGAAAAAGGGACATCCTGAGAGTGGAGGGCAAGACAGACATGTCTGAAGAGTATGAAAAGTTTCATGAAATTCCTCCCTTCAAAGTCAAGGCTGACCCAAGCATCCTGATAAACGATGAAGATTATCCATGGTTACGACGCAATAAGCAAATGACACAAGCGAAGAAAAAGTGAAGACTTTCTTCCGCAACTATTATGATGATACCATGCCCACTTTGTAACAGACGAGTATGATACCATTGTCCGTTTTGTACATGCATATGCTATGCCAACTTTTTCAGAGTTCATTTGAAAACTATGAATTTAGGTCGAATTTTCTCTATAGGTGCATCTATGTTCATATATTAGTCCCTGGCCCATGCGGCTCGCCCCTGGCCCATGACCATTAGTCCCGGTTTGTGTCACAAACCGGGACTAAAGGGTTGATCCTCGTTGCGCTCAGAGTATAGTCCCACCTCGCCAACCGAAGGGCGCTTACACCGGTTTATAAGCCCGTCCCTCTCTTCCTTGTTGAGCTCCTCTCAAAGTGAAAATATATGCCCCTATATAGGGAATTTGACCTAAATTCATAATGAATTTCTCTGAAATTCATAGAAATTGATTATGAATTTAGGTCGAATTTTCTCTATAGGTGCATCTATGTTCATTTTTTTAGTAAAGTTAATCACAAACTTGTGATTCACACAAATTTCAAAGAATTCAAATTTTAGTTATACAAATTTGAAAATTAATGGCACAAACAGAAAGTTTATAATTTTTCTAAAACTAATGGCACTAACAGAAAGTTTATAATTTTGCTGACCTAAAAGCAAAAAGAATTAAAAAATAAAGCAAAAACCAAAAGAAAATAAATAATGCAGAAAACAAAACAAAAAATGGAAAAAAATAAAAATAGCAACAATAAGTCTTTTGTTGTAAGTAGAAACAAAATAAAATAAATAAAGCACCAAAGAAAACAAAAAAAGTGTTTTCAAATTTGAAAACTAATGGCACTAACAGAAAGTTTATAATTTTTCTAAAACTAAAAGCAAGAAGAATTAAAAAATAAAGCAAAAAACAACAAAAAATAAATAATGTAGAAAGCAAAACCAAAAAGCTGGAAAAAAAATAAAAATAGCAACAATAAGTATTTTGTTGTAAGTAGAAACAAAATAAAATAAATAAAGCAACAAAGAAAACAAAAAAGTGTTTTCATATTTGAAAACTAATGGCACTAACAGAAAGTTTATAATTTTTCTAAAACTAAAAGCAAAACGAATTAAAAAATAAAGCAAAAAACAACAAAAAATAAATAATGCAGAAAACAAAACAAAAAAGCTGGAAAAAATAAATAAAAATAGCAACAATAAGTATTTTGTTGTAAGTAGAAACAAAATAAAATAAATAAAGCAACGAAGAAAACAAAAAATGTGTTTTCAAATTTGAAAAGTAATGGCACTAACAGAAAGTTTATAATTTTTCTAAAACTAAAAGCAAAAAGAATTAAAAAATAAAGCACAAAACAACAAAAAATAAATAATGTAGAAAACAAAACAAAAAAACTGGAAAAAAATAAAAATAGTGCCGCCTACTGGGCCCCCACGGCCCGAATACGACTAGAAACCCTACATGGGCCAGGATTCAGGCCCGCAGGAGGCCAAGTAGGCCCACAGGCACATAGCTAGTGACAGATTGGGCCCGAAAGCCTGTAGTTGAGAGGAGCTCGAGAGGGTGGGCGCAGCAGCGTTTATAAACCACTCTCGAGCCCTCTCAACTAGCGAGGTGGGACTAAACTTTTTGGGCGTGAGGCAGCACAAGGCCTTTGGTTCGGTTGGTGCCACCAACCGACTAAAGGGGCATTGGTCGGTTCGTGGCACAAATCGGGACCAATGCCCCTTTAGTCCCGGTTGGTGCACCAACCGACCAAAGGCCACCGCTTCCGCCTTTGGGCCTTTGAAAAGAGGCCTTTGGTCTGATTCTTTGGCACCGGGACTAAAGTGCAGGTATTAGTCCCGGTTGGTTTCACGAACCGACCAATGCTCTTGCTATATATACAACACTTAGCAGTTTTCGCCAAAATCCATATGTTTCTTCTCCGCCCCGACGCCTTCTGCTCCTCGTCGCCGTCGACGCCGAGCCCTGCCCCGACGCCGTTAGGCTGGTCCACCTCGCCGTCGCCGTCGCCGCCGAGCCATCGCTTGCCCGACACCGTCGCCGCCCGCTTACCGCCCGCGACACCATCGCCGTCGCCACGCTGCCTTGCCCCTGCCCGACCCGTCGCCGTCACATGTGGCCACCTGTTCCCGACCCGTCGCCGTCGCCACACCGCCGCCTTCCCGACCCGTCGCCGCGCGCGCCGCCCCTTCCCCGACCCCGTCGCCGTCGCCCCGACCACACGCCGCCGCCTTCGGTCCGGCCGCCGGCGCCCTTTCCTCTCATTTTTTTCAGTATTATAAAAATGTATATATATGTATATGTTCTCTGTGTATATATGTTCATATATGCAAAAGTTAGAATTTAGAAAAACTTTATATATGCAAAAGTTTATATATGCAAAAAATTATACATATATGCAAGTATATATGTATTTTATATATGCAAAAATTTATATATCTAGCTAGGAAGAAGGAAGAAAGGAAGAAGAAGAAAAACTTATATATGAGGAATGTATGTATGTATATATGAGAAATGTATGTGTTTATAGATGTATATATGTGGATACATGAGGGGGGTCGATATACCCCCTCTCCGATAGCATTTCCTTCTTCATATGTTGAGTTAGTTGATTTAGGTTAGTGCATTTTAGGTTAGTTGATTTATAGTGCATTTTAGGTTAGTTGTTGTTAGTGCATTTTAGGTTAGTAATTTTAGGTTAGTCTATTTCTTCTTCTTGAGCATTTTTGTGTATTTTAGGTTAGTAAATTTTTCTGTTGTAAATTAGTTCGATGAATGTTTTCTGTTAAAACTTCGTATTAAGTTTGTTCGATGAATGTTTCATGGAAGGAGGGAGTAAAACTCATCGGACATGAGGGGAGGAGTCCTCCGGTTCCTAACTCTCTCGGGAATTCAACATGAGGGGGGGGGGGTCGATACCCCCTCCCGATAACTTCGACATGAGGGGGGGGTCGATATACCCCCTCCCCGATAACATTTTTTCCCATGTATGTATATCGTCGTTGTCAATATACCCACGTCACTTGTGGGACATAGATGTAGTGTCGTTGTTGTTGTTGTCGATATACCCCCTCCCGATAGCTTCATTTAAGAAGGAAAAAACAAGCATATTATTTTCCCATGTACGTCAGATGTAAATGCGTTGTCGATATACCCTCCCGATAGCTTCAACACGTGGGGGGGGGGGGTCGATATTACCCCCTCCTTGAAGCGTTCTCGAGGCCACCCCTAACCCTTGAAGCGTTATCGAGGCCACCCGAAACCCTAGAGAAGCAGCATCGAGGCCACTAATTAATATGATTCCTTATTGTGATTACCAAGCTAGTTCTACGTTTGCCACTAATATATCCATATCTGTCATGTTTGAATAATAATTGCCATGTTGTAAATATTTGTAGAAACTATGGACACCCCGCCCCGAGACGAAGCACAAGAAGCGTTGTTGAGGGGCATAATCGCAGAAGGAAGTGATGCCGTCTGCTCGTTGATGTTTCTCAACGACACCGATGGTCTGGAAGGAGAGGGTGAAGAAGCAGCTGGCTATGATTATGATGGCTCCGATAACCCAATGCCGGTGCAAGAAGAAGTAGACCATGAGGACGGCTCCGGTGACCGAACCGAGTCCGGCCAGGTATATATATTAGTTAAGCCTGTGTTGACTAGCTAATTGATGCATTCATTGTTTTGGTATGTACACATATTAATTAACTCTCGTCTTTGTTCTTTTTCTAGCCCTCCGGATCGAGCACAACCCGGTAAAGAGACGAGGCCCGAAGAAAAAGTTGAGCTCGGATGAAAAGTTTGAGATCATAGAAATCGCGCGCGACGGCCAACCGATTGAACCCATCTGGACAAAGAAGGCATTTGTTGCTCAATGCGGGGTTCTGGTTAGGGACAAGATCCCGATTAGCATCCAGCAATGGTATAAGCCTAAGAACGAAGACCATGAGGTGTCTTATGTCAATGATATGCAGAAAAATGATCTTTGGACTGAGCTGAAGTCAAATTTCACCCTACCGCCAGAGGATGATCCGGAGAAGCCAGTTGAGCAATTAATCAAGTCTTTTGCTCTTAAGAAGATGGCAGACCTATTCAGGAATTGGAAGAAAGACCTGAATAAGTTTGTCGATAAAAAAGAGACGTCAGAATTCAAGGGCAAATATGAGAAGATCAGAGATGACTGGCCCGCATTTGTGGCCCACAAGACATCGGAAAAGAGTAAAAAGATGTCGGCGACAAACAAGAAAAATTCTGCGAAGAAGAAGCTTCACCATCTCACGGGGTCAGGTGGCTACCTCATAGCCCTGCCTAAGTGGGCCAAGGCTGAGAATGATCTTCTTGATAAAGGGATCGAACCAGAGACAATGAACTGGCCAGACCGTTGCCTGACTTGGTTCTTGAGGCTGGCGGAACCTTGGACCTCAGATCGTGGAAATGCATTTGGACGGACGATCAATTGGACATACCGGTCAAGAGGCTTGACAATATATCGCCGCAGCGCAGCAAGGGACGTTCGTTCCCGACAGAGAGAACGACGAGCTCACAATGGCCCTCGGAAATCCTGAGCACCCTGGACGGACATAAGGCACGCCAGGCTCCGTTTCGTGGAAGGCAGGGTTTCCCGACGCAGGCGGTTACAAATTCGAGAGAGGAGGAAGAAAGTGCAGCAAACGAGCTGCAGGCGCTGCATGCAAGGGTACAAGCGATAGAGGAACGAGAAGCGGATCGCAGCAAAGCGACCTGCCGAAGCTTCCCCGGCTACCCGCCATCTCGGTGGAGAAGCAGCGTGGCTTCCACCGAGCT
Organism: Aegilops bicornis; assembly: GCA_021605145.1. NCBI lineage: Eukaryota > Viridiplantae > Streptophyta > Magnoliopsida > Poales > Poaceae > Aegilops > Aegilops bicornis. The sequence continues at coordinate 792,361,540 of CM038673.1, read as the reverse complement.
GCTTCAGCCAGATCATGCCTTGACGGCTCCTGCCAGCTATCCCGTGGATGCTATCACGGAGGCTGAAAATTGCCACCTTATGGCGCAATGGATGAATTTGAAGGTCAAGGTGGCTGTTGGCTCTGTTTATCCTACTAAATCCGATGCAACTTTTTACTGCCGGCCGATTCCAGAAGGATATGCTAGGGTGATGGTGGATGAAATCACAGAGGGATTTGATGACCTCCAGCTTGACCACCCTACCGGTGAAGGGGAGACTCGGCTGGGTTACGCTCTGAAGACTCCATGCCTATGGCGGAAGGATCTCATCAACCTTCCGAACTGGGCGCCTCCGCCTCCTCCTCCTCCTCCCGTGAGTCGGGCACTCCGCCTCCTCCACCGCCTCCTCCTCCAGCCGAGTGACGATCGGGGCACTCGGCGGCTCCTTCTCCGGCGTGGCGGCACTCCGCCTCCTTCTCCGCCTGCGCTTGGCCGGCGCCGAGCAGCCAACCTCCTCCTTCTCTGCCTCGTCAGCAAGGGCGGAAGAGACCCGCCGCCGCTCTGGCGCGTCGTAGTCCTTCTCCTCCGCCTCGTAAGCAAGGAAAGAAGACATCTGCTCCGTCTACTCTGCCGGCGTCTAGCAGTACAACCAAAGGCGGGAGGACATACAGATTCGGTCCTTCTCTGAAGACTCCAGAGAAGTTACCATACGAGATGACCCCGGAGGAGAACGCGAAGATCGCGCGAACCGAAGTGAAGGACTGGTTTCAAGGGTTGAAAGCACAGAGACATCCACCTCCGGAGGAGAAGGTAGATCCGGTGAAAGCGAAGCGCACTCGCTGCCCTGACAAAACCACCCAAGTCTTCGCCGAAAGGCAACTATGAGCGCATTATTGGAAAGGCATTTGCCGAAGCGGAGAGGTCGGGAAGTACTGTCAGTGATCAAAGGATGAAAGAACGATGAGCTAGGAAACAAATTACCCAGCTCGGCGAACAAGCGAAGCAATCGTGCCCCCCGCTCAAGGTGCCAGCTAGCGACATCGTCGATCCGAGGATGGTGCCCGGTTATAGCAATCCTGGAGATTACCTGCCCGACGATGTACATTATGATTTCTTGGAGGTGCAGATACAAAGATCTGATCTGGAAGCCTCTCGTCAAAGATGAAAGATCTCTATCAACGATGATGCGAAGATTGCATGATTGGTACATGAAAACCTCTGAGAGAGTCCGAGGGGAGGAGTACTTTGTATGTGAGAGTTAAAAGGAGCATGACCTCGTTGGAATTGAACTATTGCCTATTCCATTTGAGGAGTTCTATCAGTTTTCAATCAATTGGCCCTCGATAAAGCAACGGTCACACCTCATCGTCTGTAAGTAGTACTACTTCTGTCATTAAGTCTCTCTATATAACTCATCTCTTTCATTGCATGTATTTATAATTATCCTCACTATATTATGCAGATTGAAGATCGCCGAATTGAAGAAAAGACAAGTGGGTGATATTGGGTTCATTAACACATATCTCATAGATGCAACTCAGGTTAAATTTCATGCCGAAAATACCGAGGCCAACTTGCTACAATCGTTGGTAATAAATGAACACAAAGATATAATACTCTTTTCTTACAACTTCAGGTGAGTGTTACTGTCTTGTGGCATATTCGGTTTCCCTTATTAGTCCAGGTTATAGTAATGTAATATTGATGAGTTATGCATGCGTGCGCAACTACCACTATATTCTCCTAGAGATTAAGCTTGAGCAGGGAGTAGTAACTGTCTTAGACTCCAAACGAAAAAATCCGGAGGAGTATGCGGACATGACTGAAATGCTCGAGAAGTAAGTTAAATCGATCATTATCCACCATATCAGCAACTTTGTTCATTTCTGATATCAAGTAATTGTTTTCTTTGTATGACAGGGTTTGAAGAAAATTCACCAAAAATGCTCCGGGACTACCGAAGAAGCTGCAATTTAGACACCCGAAAGTAAGTACTATAGTAACATATTCCACACATCTCCTAGTGATTCAAGTACTATAGTAGCATATTCCACGCATCTCTTAGTGATTCAAGCGCTAGTTTCATCAATACCATTTAGCATGCTTGCTAATTATCAGTTTGATTGACCTCTATTTCCTGTAAAGTGGTTGTGGCAGGAACAAGGGAATGATTTCCGTGGATACTACATTTTCGAGTCCATCCGCCACACGACCTGTGAGCGGGCTACTCGACAAACAATATGAAGTGCGTAAATAACAATATTCACAATTTTATTTTATTACCATCATTTGTGTTGAGTTTCATTCATTCATATATATATATGTATTGACCCCCTTCTTAAAATTAGATGTTTCGGATGCGGGATGAACTCCTAGCACCAGATCGCATGCGAGCAATTCAAGAGGAATTGGCGGCATTCTTTCTTGACCACGTGATCGCTGAAGACGAAGAATACTATGTGGACCACGAGTCCGTATGTTAGGAGATTATATTTGTAAAAGAGAATTATTGTATATATGTAGCCGGTAGTGTCGGATAGATATACGAGAACTTGTTGTTCGACCAATCTCTCGGAGAAGGAGAGGTGGTCGATATCACTTCTCTCTGTATGCATATATGTTCATGACGATCTTTTGTTTCCTTTGTAGCGTGTCTAGCTAGTCCTCTCTATACGTATGTATAGTACGTAGCGTCAACCAAGCACAGACGAAAGAGAGGACACTTCTCTCTATTAATTAGCTAGCTAACACAATATATGAAACACCTAAATTAAACCCCCAAAACCCCCAACCCCCCCCCCCCTTAAAAAAAAGAAACCAAGCGCCTGAAATGCTGACACGTGGATGCCTATTGGTCCCGGGTGGTGCCACCAACCCGGCCCAAAGGCCCTCCCTGCCTGGGCTCAGCGCATGAGACCACGTGGAGGCCCATCTGTCCCGGTTACGACTGAATCGACTAAAGGGCTGGGCATTAGTACCGACCCATTAGTCCCGGTTCAGGAACCGGGACTAAAGACCCTTACCAACCGGGACAATAGGCCCTTATTCTACCAGTGTTATTTGGTCTAGCAGTTGGAGATCTCCTCTGATTAGGGCAAGGGGGGACAAGCTAGCTAGATAGCTAGCTAGGAGAATCTACAGTTAATAATTAAGTAAATGTTAGTCTGTAAAGGTGTTTGTTTGCAGCTAGCTGACGAGGGACAAAGGAATACTATGGGTGTCAGCAATTAATTCAAGTTCCTTTTCATGTCATGGATGGATGCTAGCTTGCTTAGACGTGATTAAGCTAAGCTAACTCCAATTATGTAGCTAATTTCTGTTTTGTTTAATTTGGACGAATGTTGGGTATATATATTGATTAATTGGTTAAGTGTTCATGCTTGCAGTTAATTAGCTGGAGTAGTTTGTTACACTGTGTTTGCTGATACTGTGGTTGGTGCATACTACTAGCTAGCTACCACAAGTGATTCATGCATGGATCTATGTTGAGACCATCAAGGAATATGATTCAAATCCAGGTGTGATTATTTGTCACATCCCACAATTGGGTGGGCCCTTAATTCCTGATGCAATGACATAGATGCATGCATGTGCAATTCTGCAATCTCTAAAAGGAATATCAAATCTGGAGCGGTGAGGGATGGATGAGTCAAGAGTCAGATGGATGTGAGAGAGAGAGACCAATGACGCGTATGTTTGCCCGCATCTACCTCAACCAGTCCGCATGGGAAAAATTTGGCCCGTTTGGTTGGCTGGGTCGCATACAAATGTTGGCCCGCACGGAACTTAAAGCACTCCCCAACCTTGAGATGTGCCCCGTTGCACGAGTGAATACAGGAGGGATGCAAGCTCGATCTGTACGTGGTTTCTTCTCCTACCTCCACTAAAGTCCTCCCGAATCTCCTTTTTTTCATCCTTTATAATCTACACAATGGTACTTCGATTCGCGATATTTTAGAAACGGTACTTCGATTCGAGATAAGCTAGATACATGAGTGAAAATGAAACGAATTATGTGCTCTGCCAAATTTAGGAGATCGGCTAGAAACGAGCTGAACTTGCCCTAAGCTAGCAACCAACATATCCTTGACATTTGTAGGTGTTTGGCTTCATAATTATTTGGTCTAGCAGTTGGAGATCTCCTCTGATTAGAGCAAGGGGGAACAAGCTAGTTAAGTAATTAACTAAAGGTCCCAGCTTAGTCTGTAAAGAGAGGAAGAGAAAGTATGCCGACGAGGGACAAATTAAAGGAATATTATCGTGTCAGCAATTAATTCAAGTTGCGTACTTTTCATGCGTGCATACATGGATCCTAGCTAGCTAATAAGGTACTCTTGCGTGCAGCGACCTAATAAGGCTAACCTAACTCTCATTTATGCTAGTATTTTAATTTGGCCAAACGGTTGAATTTTACTGATTAATTTGTCATTAGTTGTTCATGCTTGCAGCCGTTAACTCAAGTAGTTAGTTACACTGTGCTAGCTTAGCGTCAGCGATGCAGCATGGATCTAAATTCAATCAGTCAGTCGGTTAGTCAAGGAATTTGTTGAGATTCTTTGAGGACAGGTGAGGTTTGTCATCCATCGATTCCATTCCACAAGATGGACTGCTAAAAATGGGTGGGGCCTTGGATCCTGGAGCAATCACATGCATATGCTAGGAGGAGGGGAGGAGGATCAAATCTGGAGTCAGATGGATGTGAGACCAAACAACCCATGTGACTGACATGACTGATTTCTTAGCTTCTCTCACCTCACTTCACTTATTAGCCAATCACATCACTTGAGTTGAGTTGAGTTGAGCCAGCATTCCCAAGGGCTCTGTCCATACATGAACTCCTAATCATTTGCTCACTTATTAGGTTAGTTGATCAGAGAGAGAATTACATATGCATCCATCCATCATTGTTGGTTGAAACAATTCAATTCAATTCAATTCAATTAAAGAGGAGGAGAATGTCCATTTCATTAATCCATCCATCATTTTCTGAAGATATCATCATACATGATTTTCTATGCTCTGGTGTACTTGAGCTCCAAAAAAAGTTTGTGGAGGACGTTTGGTTTTGGTTCAAATCAATTAAGCTCGACTCGATTAGCTTTACAGGCAGCAGGTACAGTAACAGGATCATTGTTGAGTGAAGAAGGCTGAATTTAAGCTAGCTAATATGCATGCATGCTGATTAGTGAGATGAGCTGATGCAGCTTTCCTTCATGCATGTCTCTCTATGTGTCAGTTCATCTTCTTCGTCTACTGTTTTAGCTTGCAAAAGGATCTTATATTATGGGACAAAAGGAGTAGGTAGCAGGGCAGACAGACTCTGCACTTGACTGCAACTTACAGCTATTGATTAGAAGTGCAAAAAAGAAAAAGATGCACCGAAAGTGCTCACCAAGCAGAATGCAAGAAAATGGTACCATGGACAGAAATGACACACACATACATGATGTATATATGCTGCATAAGTAAACCTCTTGAAGACACAAAGAATTTCACTCCTCCAGTTTGTCTAACTTCTGGCATAAGCAAGTACTCTAGTCTTGTATACAAGAGAGAAATACTAGTTAATTATAAATCCTTTGTAATTAATGAACTACGTACAGTACTGATAAGAAAATAGGCAGTTTTTTGATTAAATTAATCCATGAATAAATCATGAGCATGACATGGACAGCATTGATAACACACTGATTACGATCTAACAGAGCATGTACTACGCATATAGTAGAAACATCTACGCATATCGCTAGTACTGCTACAACAGAAAGAAACATGAGAGGGATAAACGATGTATACCCTCCAATCGGCCACGCGGCGGTGGTGGCGGTGGCAGCAGCCGCGGCATCCTCGGCGGCCTTCTTGTCGGCCTCGGCCTTGTCAGCGGCGGCACGGTCAGCGTCGGTCGACATGGTGATTACGAAGGTTATGCGGACGTAGATGAACAGAAGCGAGCAGTCGCGTAGTCACTACCCAAAAACCTAATCGCCCCTCTCCCGTACAGGATCCGGAGAGGCGAGGTTTCGGAGGCCTGCTCTCCCGTCAACCGTGTACGCGGTGAACGGGACGGAGTCACCGGCGGCAGCAGCAGCAGAGGAACGATGAGGGCGTGGATGCAGAGATGCTTCTGTTTCGTGGCGGCTAGGGTTGGCAGCGCCCCACATATATATGTGCGGCCGCGCGTGGAGAGACGTGGGCTGAACCCACGTCCAAGTCGGTAGCCCATGATCCGACGTCTCAGATCGTGGCCCTACCTGTCAAAGACTCTCCGTTCCTGACCGGTAAAAAGAAGCGCATTGGAGTGAGCTCGGCTCGGCTCAATCCCGCAACCCGCGGCGCGGTGAGCGGAGGAGGAGGAGTGCGCGAGGGCCTCATCTCTTCTCAAGCTCCAATAGCATGAGGGAGTTAATCCCTTATAAACCACTCCAACTCTCCTTCCACTTCCGGGGTGGGACTAAACTTCCCACCACCTTGTCATGCCACCTACATGGGCCCTTGGAGATTAAATCTGAAATTTTCATATGCGCTCTAGGCCCATCTCATATTTCAACAATCCCCCACCAGATCTCAGGGGCCCAGTTTGTCCTTTGTTCCAAACGCTGTTTTGATATACCAAAGATCTCGGTGGAGACCGATTAAGGTTGAGCTTCACCTAGACCAAGTAGTTACACTCCTTCACAACTGAACAATGGACTATGCCTTGAATTGTCAGTTTGGCGTCAAGAAGTTTCACCACAAGTCTCACTGATACGAGGTTGCCGAAGGCCGACCCCTCAGGTGGAGCATATTAGTCATACTCCTGGCATGTTCATGAGCTTGCTAGAGATCACCCCAATCTCATAGACTGTGACCAGCGGTCGGGCTCATATAGGTGGGTTCCTCCAAAGATCGCTCTGTAGGATAGCATCTTGCTTATGCATATAAGCCTTGGAACACATTAAGATAGTAGTCATCCTTCCATACAGTTTCCGAGAGTATTGCATCTCCGACGGAGTGGGTTAGTAAAGTTACTCTCCTCAGTTCACCACTGGCTTGTTTTCCCAGGTCCTACTTCACGGGATCACCGATCACATAGGTTGGGTTACTACCATGGCAACTCATGTGGGCCTCATACCCATCTCCCTTGATGCGCTATCTATCACAACACGTGATAGCCCTTTAGTAAAGGGATCTGCCAGATTCTTAGCCGTTTGAATATAATCCAATGCTATCACTCCGGAGTTCCTCAATTTTCTGACAGCTTTCAATCTCATTCTTATGTGTTTGTTGGACTTCATGTTGTCCTTTGAACTCTTCACCTTGACAATAACTGTTTGATTGTCACAGTTCATAAGGATGGCCGGAACAGGCTTCTCAACCACTGGCAAGTCCATCAACAGATCTCGAAGCCATTCTGCTTCGCCACCCAATGTGTCTAATGCTATTAATTCTACTTCCATTGTCGATCTTGTTAAGATAGTTTGATTGCAAGAATTACAGGAAACAGCACCACCTCCAAGAGTAAACATATACCCAGTTGTGGCCTTCATCTCATCAGCATCAGAGATCCAATTCGCATCACTATACCCTTCAAGTACCGATGGGTATCTAGTATAGTGAAGTCCATAGTTCATAGTACCTTTCAGATAGCGCATAACTCTCTCAAGAGCACGCCAATGTACATCACCCGGTTTAGAAACAAATCGGCTCAGTTTGCTAATAGCAAATGCGATGTCAGACCTCATTGCGCTCGCTAGATACTGGAGTGAACCAACAATCTGAGAGTACCTCAATTGATCTATAGTTGTGCCTTTAGACTTTCGAATCAGCACACTAGAATCATATGGTGTTTGAGATGGTTTGCAGTCCGAATATCCAAAACGACTCAACACCTTCTCAACATAATGGGATTGCGTATGTAATCCCACCCTCATCATCTCTCAATAGCTTGATGTTCAAGATAACATCAGCCACTCCAAGGTCCTTCATCTCAAAGTTCTGAGATAGGAAAGACTTAACCTCCTCGATCAACTTGAGATTAGTCCCAAATATCAGTATGTCATCAACATACAAACACAGTATAACTCCTTCGCCCCCACCATAGCGATAGTATACACATTTGTCGGCCTCATTAACAACAAAGCCAACAGATGTCAACGTTTCATTAAACTTGTCATGCCATTGCTTAGGCGCTTGTCTCAGGCCATACAAAGATTTCACCAACTTACACACCTTTCCTTCCTGCCCATCCATCACAAAACCATCAGGCTGTTGCATATAGATTTCCTCCTTTAGCTCTCCGTTCAGGAAAGCCGTCTTAACATCCATCTGATGAATGAGAAGACCATGCGAGGCCGCCAACGAGAGTAATACTCGAATGGTGGTCAGTCTGGCCACAGGTGAATAAGTGTCGAAGAAATCTTCTTCTTCTTTATGGGCGTAGCCCTTGGCCTAAGCCTAGCCTTGTACTTTTCTATCGCATCGTCGGGCCTAAGCTTCTTCTTGAACACCCACTTGCATCCCAATGGTTTGCAACCATAAGGACATTCAAGAAGCTCCCAAGTCTCGTTAGCCATGATGGAATCCATCTCGCTTCGGACCGCATCCTTCCAAAGAGTCGCTTCGGAGATGCATACGCTTCTGAAATAGAAGTGGGATTATCCTCCACGAGGTATATGAAGAAATCATCACCAAAGGTCTTTACAGTCCTTTGTTTCTTGCCCCTACCAAGGGATTCCTCATTATCCTCCTCAGGATTTTCATCATGCGTTTGATTATAATATTCCATCGGAATGACAGGTTCAGGAGTCTCCTCAGATTCCTGTCTAGAAGTGCTTTGTACATCTCTCATGGGGAAAATGTCCTCAAAGAATGTAGCATCTTTAGACTCCATAATTGTACCGACCTTCATGCCAGTTACCTCAGATTTCACTACTAGAAATCTATAGCCAACACTATTCATAGCGTAGCCCAAATTAACACAGTCCACAATCTTTTGTCCAAGCTTACGCTTTTTTGGGATTGACACATTAACTTTCGCCAAGCAGCCCCAGGTACATAAGTACGAGAGTGTTGTCCTTCTCTTGGTCCACTTCTCGTAAGGAGTGATCTCGTTATCCTTTGTCGGAACTTTATTCAGGACATGACATAATGTCATTATAGCCTCCCCCACCATGCCTTGGATAAACCCGACGTATCTAACATGGCGTTAACCAAATCAGTTAGAGTACGGTTTTCCGCTCGGCAACCCCATTTGACTGGGGTGAGTTGGGAGGCATCCTCTCGTGAATAATACCGTGTTCTGCACAAAAGGCATCAAACTCTTTCGAGAAGTACTCTCCACCACGATCTGACCGGACTCGTTTAATTTTCTTTTCAAGTTGATTCTCAACTTCTGCCTTATAGATTTTGAAGTAGTGTAAAGCCTCATCTTTAGTATTTAACAGATACACATAGCAATATCTAGTGGAATCATCTATCAAAGTCATGAAATATTTCTTTCCACCTTTAGTCAACACACCATTCATCTCACAAAGATCAGAATGTATGAGTTCCCGTGGCGCCAAGTGTCTCTCCTCTGCTGCCTTGTGAGGCTTGCGAGGTTGCTTAGATTGCACACACGAATGGAACTTAGAACCTTTAGCTAAAATGAAACTCGGGATTAAATTCGATTTTGCTAGCCGCGTCATAACACCGAAACTAATGTGACAAAGACGTGAATGCCAGACTTCAGATTCATTAACACTCAAATGAATATTGTTCACGACTTTATTACATAGATCTGCAAGAGAAAGGCGGAACATGCCTCCGCATTCATAACCCTTTCCAACAAATAGTCCATATTTCGTAACAACTAATTTATTAGACTCGAATACCAACTTAAACCCTTCTCTACATAGAAGGGAGCCACTAACGAGGTTCTTCTTGATGGCGGAGACATGCTGCACGTTCTTCAGCTGCACGATCCTTCCCGAAGTAAACTTGGATCGATCGTGCCAACACCAAGAACGAAGCACTCGCGCCATTCCCCATCAATACGGACCCGTGACACATGGCCTGGTAAGAAGAAAACAATGAAATATCAGCACACACATGAACACTGCACCTGTGTCGACCCACCAATCGATGGACGGCCAAACTGAAAATACAGCAAATAAATTACCGTACCCAGATGCACCACTCTCATTGTTGCTCACAATCATATTGACAGACTTGGAGTCCTGCCCTTGCTTCTTATACTTGTTTGGGCACTTGTTGACCCAATGTTCAAGCGAACCACAAGTAAAGCAGCCCTCATCCTTCTTGTTCTTCTTGAAGGTCTTCTTACCATTCTTCTTAAAGTCGGCACTCTGTTGGACACTGTTCTTTCCCTTGGGCTTGTGGGAATTGGAGTTCTTCTGATGCACCATATTGGCCACAGAAGTTCCTTCGACCCCTTTTCCGTGCGAGTCCTTTGCCCTTGAATTCTGCTCAACACTCATATGGCCAATGACATCCTTTACAGAGAATTCACGCCTCTGATGTTTCAGAGTGGTGGCAAAGTTCCTCCAGGAATTGGGAAGCTTAGAGATTATGCAGCCCGCGACAAACTTGCCCGGTAACTCGCACTTAAGAAGCTCAAGCTCCTTAACAATGCATATTATCTCATGAGCCTGCTCCAATACAGGACGGTTTTCAACCATCTTTTAATCGTGGAACTGCTCTATAATATACATCTCGCTCCCTGCATCGGCAGCCCCAAACTTAGATTCGAGCGCCTCCCACAATTCCTTGGCAGACCGCATATGCAAATATGCGTCAACCAGCTTATCTCCAATCACGCTCAGAACTGCCCCGAGGAACACGACAGTGGCCTCCTTGAACGCCTTCTCCTGTTCAGGAGCGATCGTTCCTGTGAGAGTCACAACGGCGACCTGTAACACGTTCATGGCCGTGAGCCATAAGGTGGTTTTAGTCTGCCAACGCTTAAAATGCGTCCACCTGTAAACGGTGGCGGTTTGATGCAGCAAGCAAAACCAGAATTCGAAAAACTCCTACACACATTAGGTTTTTGGATTGATGAATAAATAGGTAGTTTTTTGATTAAATTAATCCATGAATAAATCATGAGCATGACATGAACAGCATTGATAACACACTGATTACGATCTAACAGAGCATGTACTACGCATATAGTAGAAACATCTACGCATATCACTAGTACTGCTACAACAGAAAGAAACATGAGAGGGATAAACGATGTATACCCTCCAATCGGCCACGCGGCGGTGGTGGCGGTGGCAGCAGCCGCGGCATCCTCGGCGGCCTTCTTGTCGGCCTTGGCCTTCTCAGCGGCGGCACGGTCGGCGTCGGTCGACATGGTGATGACGAAGGTGATGCAGACGTAGATGAACAGAAGCGAGCAGACGCGTAGATCGCTACCCAAAAACCTAATCTACCCTCTCCCGTACAGGATTCGGAGAGGCGGGGTTTCGGAGGCCTGCTCTCCCGTCAACCGTGTACGCGGTGAACGGGACGGAGTCACCGGCGGCAGCAGCAGCAGAGGAACGATGAGGGCGTGGAGGCGGAGATGCGTTCTGTTTCGTGGCGGCTAGGGTTGGCAACGCCCCACATATATATGTGCGGCTGAACCCACGTCCAAGTCGGTAGCCCATGATCCGACGTCTCAGATCGTGGCCCTACCTGTCAAAGACTCTCCGTTCCTGACCGGCAAAAAGAAGCGCATAGGAATGAGCTCGGCTCAATCCTGAAGGAAATATGCCCTAGAGGCAATAATAAAGTTATTATTTATTTCCTTATATCATGATAAATGTTTATTATTCATGCTAGAATTGTATTAACCGGAAACATAATACATGTGTGAATACATAGACAAACAGAGTGTCACTAGTATGCCTCTACTTGACTAGCTCGTTAATCGAAGATGGTTATGTTTCCTAACCATAGACATGAGTTGTCATTTGATTAAACGGGATCACATCATTAGGAGAATGATGTGATTGACTTGACCCATTCCGTTAGCTTAGCACTTGATCATTTAGTATGTTGCTATTGCTTTCTTCATGACTTATACATGTTCCTGTAACTATGAGATTATGCAACTCCCGTTTACCGGAGGAACACTTTGGGTGCTACCAAACGTCACAACGTAACTGGGTGATTATAAAGGAGTACTACAGGTGTCTCCAAAGGTACATGTTGGGTTGTTGTATTTCGAGATTACGTTTTGTCACTCCGATTGTGGAGAGGTATCTGGGCCCTCTCGGTAATGCACATCACTAAGCCTTGCAAGCATTACAACTAATGAGTTAGCTGTGAGATGATGTATTACGGAACGAGTAAAGAGACTTGTCAAGATGTGAGATTGAACTAGGTATTGGATACCGACGATCGAATCTCGGGCAAGTAACATACCGATGACAAAGGGAACAACGTATGTTGTTATGCGGTCGACCGATAAAGATCTTCGTAGAATATGTAGGAACCAATATGGGCATCCAGGTTCCGCTTATTGGTTATTGACCAAGAATAGTTCTCGGTCATGTCTACATAGTTCTCGAACCCGTAGGGTCCGCACGCTTAAGGTTTCGATGACTTATATTATGAGTTTACATGTTTTGATGTACCGAAGGAGTTCGAGTCCCGGATGAGATCGGGGACATGACGAGGAGTCTCGAAATGGTCGAGACGTAAAGATTCATATATTGGATGATATGTTTAGGCCAAGGGGTCAAGCCCATGAGGCTTTAGGTCGGTGCAAAAAGAGTTTTGTGGAGGCCAGGGGGCCAAACGCCGGAGACCCTGGCGTCTGGCCCTGGGCCAGATGCGGAGGCCCATGGCGTCTGGGCGACGCCAAGGATTGTGGCGTTTGGTCCTGGAGTCCGAGTGGGACTCTTACCTTTCGGGCAAAACCGACATTGAGGAGGCTTTTGCTCCAAGTTTCGACCCGGGCTCAACATATAAATAGAGGCAGGGCTAGCACCAAAGATACAACAATTGATCCCTTGGATCTCTTAGCCGTGTCGGTGCCCCCTCCACCATATTCCACCTCGGTCATATCGTCAGCGGAGTTTAGGCGAAGCCCTGCGCCGATGAAGCATCATCATTGTCACCACGCCGTCGTCTTGTGGAACTCATCCCGACACTTTCTTTGGATCGGAGTCCGGGATCGCCATCGAGCTGAGCGTGTGCTGAACTTCGGAGGTGCCGTCGTTCGGTACTTGGATCGGTCGGATCGTGAAGACGTGCGACTACATCAACAGCGTTGTTATAACGCTTCGCTTCACGGTCTCGAGGGTATGTGGACATACACTCTCCCTCTCGTTGCTATGCATCACCATGATCTTGCGTGTGCGTAGGAAATTTTTGAAATTACTACGTTCCCCAACAGTGGTATCAGAGCCTAGGTTTTTATGGTTTGATGTTTTGCACGAGTAGAACACAAGTGAGTTGTGGGCGATACAAGTCATACTGCCTACCAGCATGTCATACTTTGGTTCAGCGGTATTGTGAGATGAAGCGGCCCGGACCGACATTACGCCAGACGCTTACGCGAGACTGGTTTCACCGTTACGAGCACTCGTGCTTAAAGGTGGCTGGCGGGTGTCTGTCTCTCTCACTTTAGTTGAACTGAGTGTAGCTACGCCCGGTCCTTGAGAAGGTTAAAGCGGAGTCTAATTGACGAAGTATCGTTGTGGTCTTGATGCGTCGGTGAGATTGGTTCTTACTTAAGCCCATAGCAGCCACGTAAAATTTGCAACAACAAAGTAGAGGACGTCTAACTTGTTTTTGCAGGGCATGTTGTGATGTGATATGGTCAAGACGTGATGAGATATAAGTTGTTGTATGAGATGATCATGTTTTGTTGAAGTTATCGGCAATCGCGTAAGCCCTATGGTTGTCTCTTTGTTGCATAAAGATGCAAGTGCCAAATAATTGCTTTACTTTATCGCTATGCGATAGCAATAGTTGCAAGAGCAATAGTTGGCGAGACGACCATGTGACGACACATTGATATAGATCAAGATGATGAAGATCATGGTGTCGTGCAGGTAACGATAGAGATCATGACAGTACTTTGGAGATGGAGATCAAAGGCGCAAGATGATCATGGCCATATCATGTCACATATTTTGATTGCATGTGATGTTTATCTGTTATACATCTTATTCTGCTTTGATTGACGGTAGCATTTTAAGATGATCTCTCACTTTGAAAATTATCAAGGCGTGTTCTCCACGAGTATGCACCGTTGCCAAAGTTCGTCGTGCCCGGACACCACGTGATGATCGGGTGTGATAAGCTCTCGTCCATCTACAACGGGTGCAAGCCAGTTTTGCACACGCAGAATACTCGAGTTAAACTTGACGAGCCTAGCATATGCAGATATGGCCTCGGAACACGGAGACCGAAAGGTCGGCGTGAATCATATAGTAGATATGATCAACATAGTGATGTTCACCATTGAAAACTACTCCATCTCACGTGATGATCGGTTATGGTTTAGTTGATTTGGATCACGTGATCACTTAGATGACTAGAGAGATGTCTGCCTAAGTGGGAGTTCTTAAGTAATATGATTAATTGAACTTTAATTTATCATGAACTTAGTCCTGGTAGTATTTTGCAAATTATGTTGTAGATCAATAGCTCGCGTTGTTGCTTCCCTATGTTTTTATATGTGTTCCTAGAGAAAATTGTATTGAAAAATGTTAGTAGCAATGATGCGGATTGGATCCGTGATCTGAGGTTTATCCTCATTGCTGCACAGAAGAATTATGTCCTTAATGCACCGCTAGGTGACAGACCTATTGTAGGAGCAAATGTAGACGTTATGAACGTTTGGCTAGCTCAATATGATGACTACTTGATAGTTTAGTGCACCATACTTAACAGCTTAGAATCGGGACTTCAAAGACGTTTTGAACGTCATGGACCATATGAGATGTTCCAGGAATTGAAGTTAATATTTCAAGCAAATACCCGAGTTGAGAGATATGAAATCTCCAACAAGTTCTATAGCTAAAAGATGGAAGAGAATCGCTCAACTAGTGAGCATGTTCTCAGATTGTCCGGGTACTTCAATCGCTTGAATCAAGTGGGAGTTAATCTTCCGGATAAGATAGTGATTGACAGAATTCTCTAGTCACCAACACTAAGTTACTAGAACTTCGTGATGAACTATAGTATGCAAGGGATGACGAAAACGATTCCCGAGCTCTTCGTGATGTTGAAATCGACGAAGGTAGAAATCAAGAAAGAGCATCAAGTGTTGATGATTGACAAGACCACTAGTCTCAAGGAAAAGGGCAAAGGGAAGAAGGGGAACTTCAAGAAGAACGGCAAGCAAGTTGCTGCTCGAGTGAAGAAACCCAAGTCTGGACCTAAGCACGAGACTAAGTGCTTTTGCTGCAATGGAACTGGTCACTAGAAGCGGAACTACCCCAAGTATTTGGCGGATAAGAAGGATGGCAAAGTGAACAAAGGTATATTTGAGATACAGATTATTGATGTGTATTTTTCTAGTGTTCGTAGCAACCCCTCGGTATTTGATACTGGTTCAGTTGCTAAGAGTAGTAACTTGTATCGGGAGTTGCAGAATGAACAGAAACTAGTTGAAGTGGCTGTGAAGATGAGTGTTGGAAGTAGTTCCAAGATTGATATGATCATCATCGCACACTCCCTATACTTTCGGGATTAGTATGGAACCTAAATAAGTGTTATTTGGTGTTGAGCATAAGTATGATTTGATCATGTTTATTGCAATACGGTTATTCATTTAAGTAAGAGAATAAATTGTTGTTCTGTTTACATGAATAAAACCTTATATGGTTACACACCCAATGAAAATGATTCATTGGATCTCGATCATAGTGATACATATATTCATAATATTGAAACCAAAAGATGCAAAGTTAATAATGATAGTGCAACTTATTTGTGGCACCGCCGTTTAGGTCATATTGGTGTAAAGCGCATGAAGAAAACTCCATGCCGATGGACTTTTGGAATCACTTGATTATGAATCATTTGATGCTTGCGAACCGTGCCGTTTGGGCAAGATGACTAAAACTCCGTTCTCGGAACAATGGAACAAGCTACCGACTTATTGGAAGTAATACATACCGATGTATGCGATCCAATGAGTGTTGATGCTCGTGGCAAGTATCGTTATTTTCTGACTTTCACAAGATGATTTGAGCAGATATGGGTATATCTACTTGATGAAACATAAGTCTGAAATAGTTGAAAGGTTCAAAGAATTTCAGATTAAAGTGGAAAAATCATCGTAACAAGAAAATAAAGTTTCTGCGATCTAATCGCAAAGACGAATAATTGAGTTCTGAGTTTGGTCTTCAATTAAAATAATGTGGAATAGTTTCACAGCTCACGCCACAGAACACCACAATGTTATGGTGTGTCCGAACGTCGTAACCGCACTTTATTTGATATGGTGCGATCTATGATGTCTCTTATCGGTTTACCACTATCATTTTGGGGTTATGCATTAGAGACAGCTGCATTCACGTTTAATAGGGCACCATCTAAATCCGTTGAGACGACACCATATGAACTATGGTTTAACAGTAAACCTAAGCTGACGTTTCTTAAAAGTTTGGAGTTGTGATGCTAATGTGAAAAAGTTTTCACCTGATAAGCTCAAACCCAAATCGGAGAAGTGCGTCTTCATAGAATACCCAAAGGTAACTATTGGGTACACCTTCTATCACAGATCCGAAGGCAAGTTTTTCGTTGCTAAGATGGATCCTTTCTAGAGAAGAAGTTTCTCTCGAAAGAAGTGAGTGGGAGGAAAGTAGAACTTGATGAGGTAATTATACCTTCTCCCTTATTGGAAAGTAGTTCATCACGTAAATCAGTTCCAGTGATTCCTACACCAATTAGTGAGGAAGTTAATGATGATGATCATGAAACTTCAGATCAAGTTGCTACCAAACCTCGTGGGTCTTCCAGAGTAAGATCCGCACTGAGTAGTACGGTAATCATGTTCGGAAGTCATGTTACTAGACCATGATGAACCTACGAACTATGAGGAAGCGATGATGAGCCCAGATTCGCCGAAATGGCTTGAGGCCATAAAATCTGAGATATGATCCATGTATGAGAACAAAAGTATGGACTTGATTGACTTGCTCGATGATCAGCAAGCCATGTTAAATAAATGGATCTTCAAGAGGAAGACGGACACCGATAGTAGTGTTACTATCTACAAAGCTCGACTTGTCACAAAAGGTTTTCGACAAGTTCAAGGTGTTGACTACAATGAGATTTTCTCAAGCGTAGCGATGCTTAAGTCTGTCCGAATCATGTTAGCAATTGCCACATTTTATGAAATCTGGCAAATGGATGTCAAAACTGCATTCTTTAATGGATTTATTAAAGAAAAGTTGTATATGATGCAACCAGAAGGTTTTGTCAATCCTAAAGGAGCTAACAAAATGTGCAAGCTCCAATGATCCATCTATGGACTGGTGCAAGCATCTCGGAGTTGGAATATACGCTTTGACAAAGTTGATCAAAGCATATAGTTTTATCTGAGACTTGCGGTGAAGCCTGTATTTACAAGAAAGTGAGTGGGAGCACTACAGCCTTTCCGATAAGTATATGTGAATGACATATTGTTGATCGGAAATAATGTAGAATTATTCTGCAAAGCATAAAGGAGTGTTTGAAAGGAGTTTTTCAAAGAAAGACCTCGGTGAAGCTGCTTACATATTGAGCATCAAGATCTATAGAGATAGATCAAGACGCTTGATAAGTTTTTCAATGAATACATACCTTGACAAGATTTTGAAGTAGTTCAAAATGGAATAGTCAAAGAAAGAGTTCTTGCCTGTGTTACAAGGTGTGAGATTGAGTAAGACTCAAAACCCGACCACGGCAGAAGATAGAAAGAGAATGAAAGTCATTCCCTATGCATCAGCCATAGGTTCTATAAAGTATGTCATGCTGTGTACCAGATCTATTGTATACCCTACATTGATTTTGGCAAGGGAGTACAATAGTGATCTAGGAGTAGATCATCGACAGCGGTCAAAATTATCCTTAGTGGAATAAGGATATGTTTCTCGATTATGGAAGTGAAAAAGGTTCATCGTAAAGGGTTACGTCGATGCAAGTTTTGACACTGATCTAGATTACTCTAAGTCTCAATCTGGATACATATTGAAAGTGGGAGCAATTAGCTAGAGTAGCTCCGTGCAGAGCATTGTTGACATAGAAATTTGCGAAATACATACGGATCTGAATGTGGCAGACCCGTTGACTAAACTTCTCTCACAAACAAAACATGATCACACCTTAGTACTCTTTGGGTGTTAATCACATAGCGATGTGAAATAGATTATTGACTCTAGTAAACCCTTTGGGTGTTGGTCACATGATGATGTGAACTATGGGTGTTAATCACATGGTGATGTGAACTATTGGTGTTAAATCACATGGCGATGTGAACTAGATTATTGACTCTAGTACAAGTGGGAGACTGAAGGAAATATGCCCTAGAGGCAATAATAAAGTTATTATTTATTTCCTTATATCATGATAAATGTTTATTATTCATGCTAGAATTGTATTAACCGGAAACATAATACATGTGTGAATACATAGACAAACAGAGTGTCACTAGTATGCCTCTACTTGACTAGCTCGTTAATCGAAGATGGTTATGTTTCCTAACCATAGACATGAGTTGTCATTTGATTAAGCGGGATCACATCATTAGGAGAATGATGTGATTGACTTGACCCATTCCGTTAGCTTAGCACTTGATCGTTTAGTATGTTGCTATTGCTTTCTTCATGACTTATACATGTTCCTGTAACTATGAGATTATGCAACTCCGTTTACCGGAGGAACACTTTGGTGCTACCAAAAGTCACAACGTAACTGGGTGATTATAAAGGTGTACTACAGGTGTCTCCAAAGGTACATGTTGGGTTGGCGTATTTCGAGATTAGGTTTTGTCACTCCGATTGTCGGAGAGGTATCTCTGGGCCCTCTCGGTAATGCACATCACTAAGCCTTGCAAGCATTACAACTAATGAGTTAGCTGTGAGATGATGTATTACGGAACGAGTAAAGAGACTTGTCGATGTGAGATTGAACTAGGTATTGGATACCGACGATCGAATCTCGGGCAAGTAACATACCGATGACAAAGGGAACAACGTATGTTGTTATCTTGTCTGACCGATAAAGATCTTAAAGAATATGTAGGAACCAATATGGGCATCCAGGTTCCGCTATTGGTTATTGACCAAGAATAGTTCTCGGTCATGTCTACATAGTTCTCGAACCCGTAGGGTCCGCACGCTTAAGGTTTCGATGATGCTTATATTATGAGTTTACATGTTTTGATGTACCGAAGGAGTTCGGAGTCCCGGATGAGATCGGGGACATGACGAGGAGTCTCGAAATGGTCGAGACGTAAAGATTCATATATTGGATGATATGTTTAGGCCAAGGGGTCAAGCCCATGAGGCTTTAGGTCGGTGCAAAAGAGTTTTATGCGGAGGCGGGGCCAAACGCCGGAGACCTGGCGTCGGCCTGGGCCGACGCCGAGGCCCATGGCGTCTGGGCCCACGCCAAGGATTGTGGCGTTTGGTCCTGGAGTCCGAGTGGGACTCTTACCTTTCGGGCAAAACCGACTTTGAGGAGGCTTTTGCTCCAAGTTTCGACCGGGGCTCAACATATAAATAGAGGGCAGGGCTAGCACCAAAGATACAACAATTGATCCCTTGGATCTCTTAGCCGTGTCTTGGTGCCCCCTCCACCATATTCCACCTCGGTCATATCGTCGCGGAGTTTAGGCGAAGCCCTGCGCCCGATAGAGCATCATCATTGTCACCACGCCGTCGTCGTCGATTTTAACTCATCCCGACACTTTCTTTGGATCGGAGTCCGGGGATCGCCATCGAGCTGAACGTGTGCTGAACTCCGGAGGTGCCGTCGTTCGGTACTTGGATCGGTCGGATCGTGAAGACGTCTGACTACATCAACAGCGTTGTTATAACGCTTCCGCTTCACGGTCTCACGAGGGTATGTGGACATACACTCTCCCTCTCGTTGCTATGCATCACCATGATCTTGCGTGTGCGTAGTAAATTTTTGAAATTACTACGTTTCCCCAACAGTGGTATCGAGCCTAGGTTTTTATGGTTTGATGTTTTGCACGAGTAGAACACAAGTGAGTTGTGGGCGATACAAGTCATACTGCCTACCAGCATGTCATACTTTGGTTCAGCGGTATTGTGAGATGAAGCGGCCCGGACCGACATTACGCGTACGCTTACGCGAGACTGGTTTCACCGTTATGAGCACTCGTGCTTAAAGGTGGCTGGCGGGTGTCTGTCTCTCTCACTTTAGTTGAACCGAGTGTGGCTACGCCCGGTCCTTGAGAAGGTTAAAAGCGGAGTCTAATTGACGAAGTATCGTTGTGGTCTTGATGCGTAGGTGAGATTGGTTCTTACTTAAGCCCATAGCAGCCACGTAAAATTTGCAACAACAAAGTAGAGGACGTCTAACTTGTTTTTGCAGGGCATGTTGTGATGTGATATGGTCAAGACGTGATGAGATATAAGTTGTTGTATGAGATGATCATGTTTTGTTGAAGTTATCGGCAACTGGCAGAAGCCCTATGGTTGTCTCTTTGTTGCATAAAGATGCAAGTGCCAAATAATTGCTTTACTTTATCGCTATGCGATAGCAATAGTTGCAAGAGCAATAGTTGGCGAGACGACCATGTGACGACACATTGATATAGATCAAGATGATGAAGATCATGGTGTCGATGCAGGTAACGATAGAGATCATGACCGTACTTTGGAGATGGAGATCAAAGGCGCAAGATGATCATGGCCATATCATGTCACATATTTTGATTGCATGTGATGTTTATCTGTTATACATCTTATTCTGCTTTGATTGACGGTAGCATTTTAAGATGATCTCTCACTGAAAATTATCAAGACGTGTTCTCCCTGAGTATGCACCGTTGCCAAAGTTCGTCGTGCCCAGACACCACGTGATGATCGGGTGTGATAAGCTCTCGTCCATCTACAACGGGTGCAAGCCAGTTTTGCACACGCAGAATACTCGAGTTAAACTTGACGAGCCTAGCATATGCAGATATGGCCTCGGAACACGGAGACCGAAAGGTCGGCGTGAATCATATAGTAGATATGATCAACATAGTGATGTTCACCATTGAAAACTACTCCATCTCACGTGATGATCGGTTATGGTTTAGTTGATTTGGATCACGTGATCACTTAGATGACTAGAGAGATGTCTGTCTAAGTGGGAGTTCTTAAGTAATATGATTAATTGAACTTTAATTTATCATGAACTTAGTCCTGGTAGTATTTTGCAAATTATGTTGTAGATCAATAGCTCGCGTTGTTGCTTCCCTATGTTTTTATATGTGTTCCTAGAGAAAATTGTATTGAAAAATGTTAGTAGCAATGATGCGGATTGGATTAAATGATCTGAGGTTTATCCTCATTGCTGCACAGAAGAATTATGTCCTTAATGCACCGCTAGGTGACAGACCTATTGTAGGAGCAAATGTAGACGTTATGAACGTTTGGCTAGCTCAATATGATGACTACTTGATAGTTTAGTGCACCATACTTAACAGCTTAGAATCGGGACTTCAAAGACGTTTTGAACGTCATGGACCATATGAGATGTTCCAGGAATTGAAGTTAATATTTCAAGCAAATACCCGAGTTGAGAGATATGAAATCTCCAACAAGTTCTATAGCTAAAAGATGGAAGAGAATCGCTCAACTAGTGAGCATGTTCTTAGATTGTCTGGGTACTTCAATCGCTTGAATCAAGTGGGAGTTAATCTTCCAGATAAGATAGTGATTGACAAAATTCTCTAGTCACCAACACTAAGTTACTAGAACTTCGTGATGAACTATAGTATGCAAGGGATGACGAAAACGATTCCCGAGCTCTTCGTGATGTTGAAATCGTGAAGGTAGAAATCAAGAAAGAGCATCAAGTGTTGATGATTGACAAGACCACTAGTCTCAAGGAAAAGGGCAAAGGGAAGAAGGGAACTTCAAGAAGAACGGCAAGCAAGTTGCTGCTCGAGTGAAGAAACCCAAGTCTGGACCTAAGCACGAGACTAAGTGCTTTTGCTGCAATGGAACTGGTCACTAGAAGCGGAACTACCCCAAGTATTTGGCGGATAAGAAGGATGGCAAAGTGAACAAAGGTATATTTGAGATACAGATTATTGATGTGTATTTTGCTAGTGTTCGTAGCAACCCCTCGGTATTTGATAATGGTTCAGTTGCTAAGAGTAGTAACTTGAAAGCAGGAGTTGCAGAATGAACAGAAACTAGTTGAAGGGGAAGTGAAGATGAGTGTTGGAAGTAGTTCCAAGATTGATATGATCATCATCGCACACTCCCTATACTTTCGGATTAGTATGGAACCTAAATAAGTGTTATTTGGTGTTGAGCATAAGTATGATTTGATCATGTTTATTGCAATACGGTTATTCATTTAAGTAAGAGAATAAATTGTTGTTCTGTTTACATGAATAAAACCTTATATGGTTACACACCCAATGAAAATGATTCATTGGATCTCGATCATAGTGATACATATATTCATAATATTGAAACCAAAAGATGCAAAGTTAATAATGATAGTGCAACTTATTTGTGGAACAGCCGTATAGGTCATATAGGTGTAAAGCGCATGAAGAAAACTCCATGCTGATGGAGGTTAGGAATCACTTTATTATGAATAATTTGATGCTTTCGAACCGTGCCGCTTTGGGCAAGATGACTAAAACTCCGTTCTCGGAACAATGGAACAAGCTACTGACTTATTGGAAATAATACATACCGATGTATGCGATCCAATGAGTGTTGATGCTCGTGGCAAGTATCGTTATTTTCTGACTTTCACAAGATGATTTGAGCAGATATGGGTATATCTACTTGATGAAACATAAGTCTGAAATAGTTGAAAGGTTCAAAGAATTTCAGATTAAAGTGGAAAAATCATCGTAACAAGAAAATAAAGTTTCTGCGATCTAATCGCAAAGACGAATAATTGAGTTACGAGTTTGGTCTTCAATTAAAATAATGTGGAATAGTTTCACAGCTCACGCCACCGAACACCACAATGTTATGGTGTGTCCGAACGTCAGAATCAACCGCACTTTATTTGATATGGTGCGATCTATGATGTCTCTTATCGGTTTACCACTATCATTTTGGGGTTATGCATTAGAGACAGCTGCATTCACGTTTAATAGGGCACCATCTAAATCCGTTGAGACGACACCATATGAACTATGGTTTAAAAGTAAACCTAAGCTGTCGTTTCTTAAAAGTTTGGAGTTGTGATGCTTATGTGAAAAAGTTTTCACCTGATAAGCTCAAACCCAAATCGGAGAAGTGCGTCTTCATAGAATACCCAAAGGTAACTATTGGGTACACCTTCTATCACAGATCCGAAGGCAAGTTTTTCGTTGCTAAGATGGATCCTTTCTAGAGAAGAAGTTTCTCTCGAAAGAAGTGAGTGGGAGGAAAGTAGAACTTGATGAGGTAATTATACCTTCTCCCTTATTGGAAAGTAGTTCATCACAGAAATCAGTTCGATGATTCCTACACCAATTAGTGAGGAAGTTAATGATGGTGATCATGAAACTTCAGATCAAGTTGCTACCAAACCTCGTAGGTCTTCCAGAGTAAGATCCGCACCAGAGTAGTACGGTAATCATGTTCTGGAAGTCATGTTACTAGACCATGATGAACCTACGAACTATGAGGAAGCGATGATGAGCCCAGATTCCGCGAAATGGCTTGAGGCCATAAAATCTGAGATATGATCCATGTATGAGAACAAAAGTATGGACTTTGATTGACTTGCTCGATGATCAGCAAGCCATGTTAAATAAATGGATCTTCAAGAGGAAGACGGAACAACGATAGTAGTGTTACTATCTACAAAGCTCGACTTGTCACAAAAAGGTTTTCGACAAGTTCAAGGTGTTGACTACAATGAGATTTTCTCAACTGTAGCGATGCTTAAGTCTGTCCGAATCATGTTAGCAATTGCCACATTTTATGAAATCTGGCAAATGGATGTCAAAACTGCATTCTTTAATGGATTTATTAAAGAAAAGTTGTATATGATGCAACCAGAAGGTTTTGTCAATCCTAAAGGAGCTAACAAAATGTGCAAGCTCCAGCGATCCATCTATGGACTGGTGCAAGCATCTCGGAGTTGGAATATACGCTTTGACAAAGTTGATCAAAGCATATAGTTTTATACAGACTTGCGGTGAAGCCTGTATTTACAAGAAAGTGAGTGGGAGCACTACAGCCTTTCTGATAAGTATATGTGAATGACATATTGTTGATCGGAAATAATGTAGAATTATTCTGCAAAGCATAAAGGAGTGTTTGAAAGGAGTTTTTCAAAGAAAGACCTCGGTGAAGCTGCTTACATATTGAGCATCAAGATCTATAGAGATAGATCAAGACGCTTGATAAGTTTTTCAATGAATACATACCTTGACAAGATTTTGAAGTAGTTCAAAATGGAATAGTCAAAGAAAGAGTTCTTGCCTGTGTTACAAGGTGTGAGATTGAGTAAGACTCAAAACCCGACCACGGCAGAAGATAGAAAGAGAATGAAAGTCATTCCCTATGCATCAGCCATAGGTTCTATAAAGTATGTCATGCTGTGTTTATTATTCCTTATATCATGATAAATGTTTATTATTCATGCTAGAATTGTATTAACCGGAAACATAATACATGTGTGAATACATAGACAAACAGAGTGTCACTAGTATGCCTCTACTTGACTAGCTCGTTAATCGAAGATGGTTATGTTTCCTAACCATAGACATGAGTTGTCATTTGATTAAATGGGATCACATCATTAGGAGAATGATGTGATTGACTTGACCCATTCCGTTAGCTTAGCACTTGATCGTTTAGTATGTTGCTATTGCTTTCTTCATGACTTATACATGTTCCTGTAACTATGAGATTATGCAACTCCCGTTTACGGAGGAACACTTTGGTGCTACCAAACGTCACAACGTAACTGGGTGATTATAAAGGAGTACTACAGGTGTCTCCAAAGGTACATGTTGGGTTGGCGTATTTCGAGATTAGGTTTTGTCACTCCGATTGTCGGAGAGGTATCTCTGGGCCCTCTCGGTAATGCACATCACTAAGCCTTGCAAGCATTACAACTAATGAGTTAGCTGTGAGATGATGTATTACGGAACGAGTAAAGAGACTTGTCAGTAATGAGATTGAACTAGGTATTGGATACCGACGATCGAATCTCGGGCAAGTAACATACCGATGACAAAGGGAACAACGTATGTTGTTATGCGGTCCGACCGATAAAGATCTTCGTAGAATATGTAGGAACCAATATGGGCATCCAGGTTCCGCTTATTGGTTATTGACCAAGAATAGTTCTCGGTCATGTCTACATAGTTCTCGAACCCGTAGGGTCCGCACGCTTAAGGTTTCGGCGATGCTTATATTATGAGTTTACATGTTTTGATGTACCGAAGGAGTTCGGAGTCCCGGATGAGATCGGGAAATGACGAGAGTCTCGAAATGGTGGAGACGTAAAGATTCATATATTGGATGATATGTTTAGGCCAAGGGGTCAAGCCCATGAGGCTTTAGGTCGGTGCAAAAAGAGTTTTATGGAGGCCGGGGCCAAACGCCGGAGACCTGGCGTCTGCCCTGGGCTAGACGCCGAGGCCCATGGCGTCTGGGCGGGCCAGACGCCAAGGATTGTGGCGTTTGGTCCTTGAGTCCGAGTGTGACTCTTAACTTTCGGGCAAAACAGATTTTGAGGAGGATTTTGCTCCAAGTTTCGACCACGGGGCTCAACATATAAATAGAGGGGCAGGGCTAGCACCAAAGATACAACAATTGATCCCTTGGATCTCTTAGCCGTGTCGGTGCCCCTCCACCATAGTCCACCTCGGACATATCGTCGCGGAGTTTAGGCGAAGCCCTGCGCCGGTAGAGCATCATCATTGTCACCACGCCGTCGTGCTGACGGAACTCATCCCCGACACTTTGCTGGATCGGAGTCCGGGGATCGTCATCGAGCGGTCGGATCGTGAAGACGTACGACTACATCAACCGCGTTGTTATAACGCTTCCGCTTACGGTCTACGAGGGTACGTGGACATACACTCTCCCCTCTCGTTGCTATGCATCACCATGATCTTGCGTGTGCGTAGGAAATTTTTTGAAATTACTACGTTCCCCAACAAATCCGTCGCGTCGAAGCGAGCGGAGGAGGAGTGCGCGAGGGCCTCATATTTTCTCAAGCTCCAATAGCATGAGGGAGACAATCCCTTATAAACCACTCCAACTCTCCTTCCACTTCCGGGGTGGGACTAAACTTCCCACCACCTTGTCATGCCACCTACTTGGGCCCTTAGAGATTAAATCTGAAATTGTCATATGAGCTCTAGGCTCATCTCATATTTCAACAAGTACTACACTGGACTGTATGATCTAGGCGTCGTCGATTCACCTCAAAAAAAAAATCTAGGCATCGTCGCGGTACAAGCGACACTTGTCGTACCTCTGGTGCCC
This sequence comes from Aegilops bicornis, assembly GCA_021605145.1. Classification (NCBI taxonomy): domain Eukaryota; kingdom Viridiplantae; phylum Streptophyta; class Magnoliopsida; order Poales; family Poaceae; genus Aegilops; species Aegilops bicornis. Next base: position 792,334,946 of record CM038673.1, on the reverse strand, counting down.
CGGCAGGAGCGTCCCCGAGGTTATAAGGTTTCAAATAAGATGTTTCGCATGAGCCTGAATATAGTAAACCAAATAGTCCCTTTTAACAAATTAGCTCAAACAATGCAAATTCAGTGAAGCAAAGCAAACTAACAAAGAAAAGGCTACATAACTGTCGCACAAGAGAACATATACTTGAAAAACAATATAATGCTCTTTCAGCGTGTTAAGCAGAGCAAGAGAGATGGTTTTTTATCCAGCTTGCAAGTAAGATGATCCCAGCTAGAAGCTTCAAAATTTCCTATCTCAACTACAGACCGCATGCAGGTCTTGGTTAAACTTAATTTCCTTAGCCCAGCATTTATTTATAAGAAAACAAATTAAGAATACATGCAGCAAAAAAAGATACCTACTGGGTTTCAATACATATCAGTAATAGTATAATCACTTAAAATCAGGTTCGTTCAACAAAAATAAAATGGAAGCAACAGGAAAAAGAGCTACTAGCAGGAAGGTTGCTACCATGCACAGTAGTATCAGGAGAAGCACCAGGACAGATTAGAATGTGAAATAATCGCATGAGTATAGAAAGACAGTGTTTTGAGCTGAAATTTTATACAGACCATGACAATTACTCCCTCCGTCCGGAAATACTTGTCATCAAAATGAATAAAAAAGGATGTTTCTAGACGTATTTTAGTTCTAGATACATCCCTTTTTATCAATTTTGATGACAAGTATTTTCGGACGGAGGAAGTATTATCTTATCAACTATTTCACCAAAAAGGCTTTCGCCCCGCTTTATATATAAAGCAATGACCGACCACAACTCAGATACAAACGTATGCCACCTCAACACACACACACCCAAGGCTGGATACATAGGCGCTGAGCGCAGCAACACTACCCCTAGTACTACAAGAGCAACCGGAGTCCTCAACCGTGGACACGCCAACGCAAAGAGAAGAAGCCGCATATGACGAACCGTGTGCTCCAAGGCGGCGCCTTCAGGAAGGTTACGACACCAGAGCGCCGTCACCGCCCGACCCGAGGATCAGAGTTTCCCCTGGAGCAACACGACGGGCAATGAGAGCCGCGACGACGCCTTCAAGAAGGGAGCGAGCTTCGCCGCCGCCAGTCCGTCCGAAGGTAGATCAGATTTTCACCCCGGCCAACACTCACCACCATCGGACGCCACATCCCATTGACCACGCCGCCCACACGGCCATGGCCACCGGGCAGCATGTAACCACGGGCTCTGCCCAAGAGCACCGCGGAGCCACCACCAGGGTCGCCGCCTTGGCATCCAAGACCCGGACACCACCTCACTCGAGACCCACCACTACCCCAACCAAAGATACGAGCGGAAAGGAACCGCCTTTCGCACTCCTGGGCTGCCCCCAACACCAAAACCCAAAGGCCGGCCAAAATTGGCCTCCATTGATCCGTCCTGCTGCCGGACACGAGACGAGCACGGTCCTGCTGCCGGGCGTGAGACGGGCATGATCCTGCTGCCGGGTGCGAGACAAGGTCGGTCCTGCTGCCGGGCGCGAGACGGGCATGATCCTGCTGCCGGGCGCGAGACGAGGTCGGTCCTGCTGCCGGGAGCGAGACGAGCTCGGTCCTGCTGCCAAGCGCGAGATGAGCGATGGACCGTAGTCGAGGGAGAGCCGAATCTTCGACGAAGGTAGCAACCAGACGACGAGGAGAGGGCCGAAGGTCGAAACGGGCCGCCTACAGACAAGCTGACGCCGGAAAGCTAGCCGCCGAGCTGCTGTGAAGCCGGCACGGCGAAGCCACCGGGACCGCAGCCACGCCGGGCCAGGGCCCCAAACCCGCGCCGCCGAGCGGAAAAAAGGCGAGATCCGGCCAGCACACAACACCACCACCGCCACCATGCCGCCGCCGACGAGCGCATTAGCCCCCGTGCGCCGCCGGCAGGCCCTTGCCGCCTCAGCCCGCGCCGCCCGCGGGAAGGAAGCACAGCAACACCTCAGGCCGCCGGACGCCGGATCCCATGCCAGTTTTTAGTATCACCGCAGGCGCATGGATAATCATATTTTTTTAGAGGAAAAAGCGGCCCAACGGATTTGAGTTCTCGACCTCAGAGTATGGTAGCGCAAGAGCTAACCACTACAACACGTACATGTTTGTATCTAAAAGAGAAACATCGAATTTTATATTTGGGCGACGACAACTTTTGTTAGGCCATGACAACTACTCGTATTCAGGTTTTTATCTCCCGGACTGAATTTTTGATAAACAGTTGTTTATTGGAAATTTCACTAGTTACCGTAAATTTTGGTGGTACCAAGAAAAATTTGTTATTGCCCTAAAATATTGAATGTAGACAACAGAAACTATGTCAAATATAAGTACGCGTACATTATCAGAACCACGCAGTTAGCTTAGTGGTACGGTCTATGGTTCTTTTCCCTGTATTGTGAAATATATGTTTTAGGTTATTCGTGATTATTTAATAAAAATGGTCTGGGTGCTGCAACAATGAATTGAACTTGTGACCTTCTTAAGAGAGGAGTCGAGCTGACCACTGCAATAGGAAGCACTTATTTAAATAATTTTTAAAACTAAATATATTTAGACGTTAAAAATATTTGAATTCAAAATTTATTTTGAAATTTCAGGCAAAAAAATTGCTTAGACATTTTGAAACCTGGATTTTCTGGCCTCTTCCAGAAAAAAGTGAATAGATAAAATCTCGCTTGTGGAAAAGTTTGTATGTTATGGGTTAAACATTATACATTTTGACGCGGTCCTTTATATTTTTAATTTTGTTCGGCAAAAAAGCCGACATTTTTTGCAAACCGGTTTTCGGACCAAACCCGGGAAAAATGGGAATCTAGAAAAAAATACCTGCGTCAATATAAAACAATGTGTAACTCTTCATAGGCGTGAGTATGTAGGTGGTGCAGTGGTTGTCTAGTCCTTGCGTGTGTACGAGGTAGGGAGTTTGAATACAGAAAACTGAGATGCTTCTGCAAAAACAAAAATACGCACATATCACTCGAGCCACGATGGCCTGCCATATAGGCGTGAGATACGTCTGAATACGAGCGAAGTGACCGTATTTGCATGTGAACGCAAGTTGAATGTTCACAAATCTGTATTTTTCAAATTTTAGTACCAAACTAAATATCGAGCGCAAATTGTGTGACTCACGGTGATATTACCTTTATGGAGTATACGTTTTGCATCTATATAAGGCCACCGACAGTAATCGAGAAAAAATTAATGATATTTTCTCATACTAACAACTTATTTAATACTTGCATGCATGCAGTCATAATGACACTAGCTACTTCCTCCACTCAATTTCCTTGCATGCATGTTGCATATTAATGACCCCAGTAAACGAAAAAAAAAGATAATATCACCGGTAGTCACACAACTTGCATTGGATGTGCAGTTTAGTGCTATAACTTTCAAAATACGTCTTTTTGGTCAGCTAACTTGCGTTTCGGTACAGATACGGTCACTCCATGCGTATTCGGCACTTGCATGGCATGCCACGTCTGCATGGGGCCTCTGTCAGTGACTGAAGACGCCCTGGAGCAACCAGCGCGTGGTAAACTTGCACGGACCCCCCTGAATCTGTCTGTCAGGCGTACGGGCACCGGAGCTGAGGAGAGAGATAACAGAGATTGCTATAGAAAAGAGGTGGGTGGAGAGATTTGATGTGAATCTTCTCATTACCCAACTGGCTATACGGTGTCAAGTAATATTGGCAGGTCGTGGGTTCGAATCTCAGGCCACTTTTTTTTTATGTTCTGTATTACATGTTGTGAATTTTGCCAGAACGTTTAGTGAATTTTTGGACAGTTTTGGCACAGGTTTCAACTGAATTTTGCCACAGTTTTCAACTGAATTTTGGCACAGTATTTTGGCACAACCGGCGACGAGGCGACGGCATCCTGTTGGAGTCGGGCGACGACCGGCGACGAGGCAGAGGCGGCCAACTGCGATCTACAGGGGGGAGGCACGACCTGTTGCGAGGTCTGCAGCCGGCGGGGACAAGCAGTGGACTGAACTGAACTGAAACTGAATGGAGGACCTGGAGGAAGTGGCGACCTCGGGCACCAGCTTGTAGAAGGTGACCACCACCAACTCCGACTCATCTGTGCAGGTGGGGGCCGGGAGGGAGGAACGGAGGCGGACAGGCGGTACGGAGCTCCAGGGCGAGGAGAAGAGGCAGGCTCGGCGAGGCGGCGGATGGAGGAGGTAATGGTGGTGGAGGAAGTGGAGATGGACGGCTCAGGTCCAATATGCATGCTTGCAGAAATCAGAACAAGATGGCCCATGTGCTAGAAACATGCAGATGGTGGCGGGCGTACCGGATGTGTTGGCTTAAGAGTACTTTTTTACTCAAAAAAAAAAGAAAGAGAGAGAGTAACCACTCGATCAATCAATACATAAAGTATTGCACAAATCTCCCTCACACACACATACTCGCTCAGGTTCTAACAGGTTTCACAAATCCGTTTTGAACCAGCAGTCGCATTGTTAGCCTTTGAAGCAGAAAAGACGAGTGAGCCACAAAATATGATGAGTAAAATTTGTGCCAGAAGAAACATTGTGATTATTATTTCAAATAACAGTAAAACCGATGTCACATCGACCTACATCCTTTCAAGCAGATAAAAACAAACATTAGACATCATACGGTGCAACCAAGGCTCTGTTTAGGTTGGCCAGAATGCGCAACCCCTCGTTTTCACTAAGCAGCGCCTCCGCCCCTCGCACATCTCCAAGCTCATTTTCGCACTCTTTGATAGTCTCACCGGTCATATCCACACAATGGGGTAGACCCAATGACTTCAGGTCGCCCTTGTCACCTTGGTGATCCTTAATCATAGCTTGGCAGATGTTGAGCGTGCTCACCACCTTCTCATATTGCAACTCACAAATGCTGAGAGCATACATTGTCAGCGTGCCTTTCTTGGAGTTTTGCAGCATTTTCTTTACCTTGACGCCAGCATCACTGACACGGCCCTTCAGGATGTCAATCGAGACGACCACCAAGTCACGGAGGTCTTTAGCCTTGGCGCTCCGACTGTCCGACTGGAGGGTCGACAAACAAAATTCCTTTGTGACACCGGTGTCTTGGCTCTCGCCCGAGGCGTTCTTGCACGCTTCCACTATGAGGCTTGTTGCCTTAGGTTTGCCACTGCCAGAGGTGCCGGCTTGAGTGGTGATGGCATTGGAAAGGAGCAGGAAGACGATCACGGAGAAGACGATGGAGGTCGGCGCCATTGTTGCCATTGCTAGAAGGCTAGCTAAGATAGAAACCTTGAACTATACTGAAGCAGAGGGAGATGGAGTGAAATGGATAGAGAAGGATGTGTATTGTAGAGATGGATGGATGGAGGTGTTCATGAAGTTTAGTTTTATTTATAGTGTGTGCACTGAGAATTCATAAATGCAGTATGCCGGTCGATCATGGATATGCATATTAATTAGTGTCCAACCTGTGCACATTTTGCACCTCCTGGTAATAATGCCCTTTATATTGACAAATACGATTGATGCTCATTTCAGATTTTCATGGATATGCATATTAATTAGTGTCCATTCTCTGCACATTTTGCACCTCCAAGTAATAATGACCTTTATATTCACAAATCCAATTGATGCTCTTTCATATTTTCATTTATTAATGCACATGAAGCTTCCATAGATTGATCCTTCAATGTAACATAACTTGAACATGGATATCCAAATGATGAGTATCCGTACAATGCACAAGGATATATTCGTGTTCATTTTGCATCTCATTGTATTAATGCTCTCTATGTTCCACAAATACACATAAACTCATTTTAGATCTTCTTATAGTAACACATATACCATCCATAGACTCATTAATGCAAAACAACTTGATCATGGATATCCAAGATGGATCTCAACCATAGATTCATTATTGCAAAGAAACATCTAACATGGATATCATCCATAGAATCATTATTGCAACATAGCTTGATCATGGATATCCAAGTGATGAGTCTCTGTAGAATGCACAAAGATATATTGGTGCTCATTTTTGTATCTCAGAGTATTAATGCACCCTATATTCCATCAATAACCATATGCTCATTTTCGATCTTCTCACAATAATACACATCTAACTTCCAAATACTAAGTTCCCTAGATTTGGAGCGTCCTAGTGCATCGGTGGCTATGGGGTTGCCATGGACCCGCCTGTAAGGGTGTGTGTCGATGGTTGAGAGTAGCACATGTACACCTAGCCGTAATGGGCTGCCGATTTTCCGGTTTTGGGAAGCTATTGTCTGACTTACACTTTTTTCTTCACTTTATGCTTTTAAAGTAATTTTTATATTGTTTTTATTTCTTTGTTTGATTATTATTATTATTTTAAATTTCAATTTTTCACATTGAATAACCTTTCAAGATTAGGGGCCGCTTGGTGCGTCGAGGGCTATGAAGGTGGCTATGGGCCCCGCTTGGAAGGGAAGTTTTTGTGTTGCTTGTTGAAAGTAACACACATACCTAGCCGAAATGGACAGACGATTTTCCTGTTTTGAGAGGGTGTTGCTTGGTGTTTTGTTTTCTTTATTTTTTTGTGTTTTGCTACTATTTTTAATAGTTTCTCATTTCTATATTCTCCATTATATTTTTATTTTTCTGCTTTCTTTCATTTTATTCCCTTTTATTTTTTGTGTTTTAATTCATGAGTGTTTATTAAAATTCTTGGAAATTTTAAATTATTTTTAAAATCCATGAACAGTTTTTAAATGAATGAACACTTTTGAATTCATGAATATCTCTAAAGTTAATTAACATTTTTACAGTCTATGAAATCTTTGAAATTTTTGATCCTTTTTCAAATTTGTGAACATTTTTTAAAATTAATGTTTTTAATTCACAATGTTTTTAAAACCCAAGAATTTTTTAAATCCATGACCACCTTATTTAGCAAACTTTTTCAAATAAAAAAATGATAGCTGGCTTTTCTAAGCTAGCAGTAAGCAGTGGAGCAAAAAAGAAACTAAGCAAGCGACCGGGGAAGGAAGCAGAGTTCAGCGAGTGAGAGTTTCGTTGACCGGCCCATGTGAGCATTATAACAAATATTTCGTACTTTCAGCATGTAATAAGAGATCCCTGGGCTTACATAACAACTAATAACTGATATCCATGTCGAAACATGTAAGGACACCACAAACATGCACCGAACAACTCCGCTCTCCCTTCAGAACAAATATAGGGCATGTTCGGATCTCCTCTGGCTTCTCAAAACTTCACATATCCAGCTTCTCCTCCTCGCTTCTAACTACACGTAGCGATAGCAGGACCGTTCGGCTGCACTGGGCAGCTTCTCGCAGAGCTGTAGCCCAACTTGGAGGGCTCTGGCCTGTTTGGCACTGATTGGGCCGGCTGGGGGCAGCCTTGTTCGGCCCAGTGCACCGATACGAGGGAGGGAGAGGGGTATTGGTTGATAGGGGATCGCTGGTTTCTTTCTATCGAGCGGGGGGCAGTGAACCGTTTTCTTTGGTGGTGGTAGCTTCTTGTAAATTGAGCGAACTTCTGATTCTTCGATCGGTGGAGCTGGGCCGCTCGAGCTTCACATTTTTGCACTGCGAGTTGGATAAGCTTCGAGAAGTTAGCTTCTTGGAGCCCAAACGTTCGGGACAAAATTATTTGAGAAGTTGGTGAAGTTAGAAGCTGGAGGAGATCAGAACAGGCCCATAGTCTTCAACAACATCGCAACATGATATGAACAAAAAAACAATGACAAAACATAACTAAAACCCAAGCCAACTGAGCTCACACTACGAAATACTTTCCTTACACCACGTACCTTGGTACCCAGGGGTTAAGAACCACCTACAAGTGAAAAATTCGGCTAAAGTGCCAAAAAATGTTAGAAATAGAATTAGCACATGGGGTTTACTGATTAACATGTGGTAGTTAGTGTTAGTGAACCTTTCATTAGTCTAGCTGATGTGTTCAACACCGAACCGAGTCTTCTTCTTCTCTGACAAAACTGTAACTGACGCCTTTTTTAGGTGTCTCTTCATCTTGTATATATAGTTCAAAGATCAATGAAATCAGTGACTGTTGGATCATTCGTTTCTCACATTTTTCATTTAATAGTTTAATATTTTTTCTCTAAACTCACCAATGAGTTTTCTCCTTCTTCAAAGGTTTTTCTCATATGAGTTATCAAGGAGACAGTAATCACAATATATTGCATCGTTTTCTACTTATTATTTTTTATTTCTCACGGCGTTTAAAGGAGTTTTAGCAACATATTAACACTATTCTCATCATATTTTTCCCATGGGGTTTTTGGGGGAGACCCTCAAGATCATACACAATATTTCTCGAGATGAACAACATATATACAAGAAGTCTTCAATGATGGATTATTCAAGAAGCGGTGTCGTACAAGGGGGAGTGTTAGAAATATAATTAGCACATGGGGTTTAATAATTAGCACGTCGGGATTTTGATTTTCATGGTGAAGGTAGTGGACAGAGAACGTCATGGCGGCTGAGGTCTGAGGCCTTATAATGACGGATCGAGTCTTCGTGACGATGAGGACTTTCCTTGGTGATTCATGACTTGTGGCAGTGGCATCGGCCAATGGGGGCAGCAGCATAGGCGGAGTACAGAGTCTTAGCTTATGAGGCGCGACATCTACAACACGGCCTTTGTTGCAATGGTAGAGGGTGACGTTCAGCCGCTCAATCCGCCAGAGCTGACACCTTATGAGGCGGCGGATCTTTAAAAAAAGACTCGCCGACCGATGCGTAGCAGCACCCTTTCATTAATCAGTGAGAGAATGAAACATTAATCTATCATTGTTTGAAGAAAAATAAATCTAAACTTAAAACAAAGACCAGAAATGCTTAGCTCTGGCAACGACGCTAGAAAAAGTTTGATGTTGTGCCAATGCATAAAGTTTGGTTGTATATTTTTTGAAGTAAGAGTATCGATCTCACAGAGTTCAAAAGAAGTGGTCTTGACCTGTTGTGCAAGTTTATTGAAATGTGGATGCAAGTTGCTGATGGTCCAGAGCAAAATGGAAGTGGAAGTTGAAAATATTGCAAGCGATTGATGACTAAAAGTAATAATGCAAAATCAAAGTACAAGAACAAGACAAAGTAATGGACGTTATGAAATCGACAGTAAGGCTAAGGCATGGTCAATAAACTAAATTTGACATGGTCCAAAAAGGACTTAAATTTTCCATGGTCAATAAACTAAATTTGCCATGGTCCAAAAAGGACTTAAAATTGCCATGGTCAAATAATAAAACTTGCCATGGTCAATAAACTAAAATTTCCATGGCCAAGTACTAAACTTTCCATGGCCAATTCCTAATTTGCCATGGTCGGACTTAAAATTTGCAATGGTCAATAAACTAAATTTGACATGGTCGAAAAAGGACTTCAAATTTGTCATGGTCAATTACTAAAATTTTCCATGGTCGAAAAATAGTACTTAAAATTTGACAAGGGCAATAAACTACATTTGCCATGGTATGAAGAAACTAGAAAAATTGCCATGAACACTTTTTCCTTGGAAAAAATATGCTTTTATGGGACCATATGAAGTTGCCATGGAAAATTTACTATGTGAACACAAGTTAACTTGCATTTGTGTTGAACCAAACCTCAATCCAGAAAATCATTTAACAAAATACAGAAACAAAAACAGGTTGTCATGGAAAAATCATTCTGAAAAATTAGGTACTAATAGCAATCTTACCATCTCACCAGACCAAAAACAGGCTATGGCAAAAATATTCTGGAAAATTGCCAACACTGGAAAATACGAGAAACCTCATCTACTGAATCGGATGATAGCAACAAAAATGGCCCTCCACGCACATCCATGGCTCTCCACAGCTTCACATCTGCCGGATCAGGTGATTTGTAGGAAAAGAATGTGTACTAAAAGTTGCTGATACGTCTCCAACGTATCTATAATTTTTGATTGCTCCATGCTATATTATCTACTGTTTTGGACAATATTGGGCTTTATTTTCCATTTTTATATTATTTTTGGGACTAACCTATTAACCGGAGGCCCAACCCAGAATTGATGTTTTTTGCCTATTTCAGATTTTCGAAAAAACGGAATATCAAACGGAGTCCAAACGGAATGAAACCTTTGGGAACGTGATTTTCTCACCGAACGTGATCTAGGAGACTTGGACCCTAAGTCAAGGAAGCTTCGAGGAGGGCACGAGGTAGGGGGGCGCGCCTACCATCCCATGCGCGCCCTCCACCCTTGTGGGCCCCACGTTGCTCCACCGACGTACTTCTTCCTCCTATATATACCTACGTACCCCCAAACGATCAGATACGGAGCCAAAAACCTAATTCCACCGCCGTAACCTTCTGTACCCACGAGATCCCATCTTGGGGCCTGTTCCGGAGCTCCGCCGGAGGGGGCATCCACCACGGAGGGCTTCTACATCAACACCATAGCCCCTCCGATGAAGTGTGAGTAGTTTACCTCAGACCTTCGGGTCCATAGTTAGTAGCTAGATGACTTCTTCTCTCTTTTTGGATCTCAATACAATGTTTTCCCCCTCTCTCGTGGAGATCTATTTGATGTAATCTTCTTTTTTTGCGGTGTGTTTGTTGAGACCGATGAATTGTGGGTTTATGATCAAGATTATCTATGAACAATATTTGAATCTTCTCTGAATTCTTGTATGTATGATTGGTTATCTTTGCAAGTCTCTTCGAATTATCAGTTTGGTTTGGCCTACTAGATTGGTTTTTCTAGCAATGGGAGAAGTGCTTAGCTTTGGGTTCAATCTTGCGGTGTCCTTTCCCAGTGGCAGTAGGGGCAGCAAGGCACGTATTGTATTGTTACCATCGAGGATAACAAGATGTTTTTTTATCATATTGCATGAATTTATCCCTCTACATCATGTCATCTTGCTTAAGGCGTTACTCTGTTTTCATGAACTTAATACTCTAGATGCATGCCGGATAGCGGTCGATGAGTGGAGTAATAGTAGTAGATGCAGGCAGGAGTCGGTCTACTTGTCTCGGACGTGATGCCTATATACATGATCATACCTAGATATTCTCATAACTATGGTCAATTCTGTCAATTGCTCAACAGTAATTCATTCACCCAAGCAACTTGATCATGAACATGTTGCACAAACTTGATAATGATACGTAATTGCCCCACTCATGGTTTGAATTTGTGGATGATTATACAAATTTTTTATGCCGGATTGAATTTTGCTTCTAGAAATCTTTTAGATTCGGCCGCGGGAGGCACTTTTATGGAAATCACTTTGGGAGAAGCTACTAAACTCCTAGATAATATTATGGTTAATTATTCTCAATGGCAGACTGAAAGATCTACTAATAAAAAAGTGCATGCGATAGAAGAAATTAATGTTTTGAGTGGAAAGATGGATGAACTTATGAAATTATTTGCTACTAAGAGTGTTTCTTCTGATCCTAATGATATGCCTTTGTCAACTTTGATTGAGAATAATAATGAATCTATGGATGTGAATTTTGTTGGTAGGAATAATTTTGGTAACAACGCGTATAGAGGAGTCTTAAATCCTAAGCCTTATCCTAGTAATCCCTCTAATAATTATGGAAATTCCAACAACAAATCTTATGGAAATTTTAATAAGATGCCCTCTGAATTTAAGACTAGTGTTAAATAGTATATGAATTCACAAAAGAATTTCAATGCTTTGCTTCAAGAGAAATTGCTTAAAGTTGATGAATTGGCTAGGAACGTTGATAGAATTTCTCTTGATGTTGATTCTTTAAAGCTTAGATCTATTCCTCCTAAGCATGATATCAATGAGTCTCTCAAAGCCATGAGAATTTCCATTGACGAGTGCAAAGAAAGAACCGCTAGGATGCGTGCTAACGTAAAATAGATTTTCGACAGAATCAAAAAGACATATCTGGTAGAATCGTAACCATAGAATACGACCCTAATCGAAATGCATACATTTGTCTCATACACTATGGGGATGGTGAGAAGATATATATTTTACATCCTAGAGGGTCTATAATTGGAGATACTATTGTTTCTGGTACAAAAGTTCCGAAAGATGCCTTTATTAAAGCGTGTTCTTCTAGTTCCTATGAAAATAAAGATGAAGATCTAAAAGTTATTGATGTGTCTCCTATTAAATCTTTGTTTTGCAATATGAATCTTGATAATGATGGGACTGAATATGATCCACCTTTACCTAGAAGGCGTTCCAAGAATTCAGAAATTTTAGATCTTGATGCTAAAATTGATAAAAGTGGGATTGAAGAAATCAAATCCCTAGATGTTGCTAAACCCACTATTTTGGATTTCAAGGAATTTAATTATGAAAGTCGCTCTTTGATTGATTGTATTTCCTTGTTACAATCCGTGCTAAATTCTCCTCATGCTTATAGTCAAAATAAAGCGTTTACTAAACATATCATTGATGCCTTGATGCAATCTTATGAAGAAAAACTTGAGTTGGAAGTTTCTATCCCTAGAAAACTTTATGATGAGTGGGAACCAACTATTAAAATTAAGATTAAGGATCATGAATTTTATGCTTTATGTGATTTGGGTGCGAGTGTTTCCACTATTCCCAAAACTTTGTGCGATTTGCTAGATTTCCGCGATTTTGATGATTGCTCTCTAAACTTGCACCTTGCGGATTCCACGATTAAGAAACCTATGGGAATAATTAATGATGTTCTTATTGTAGCAAATAGGAATTATGTGCCCGTAGATTTTATCATTCTTGATATAGATTGCAATCCTTCATGTCCTATTATTCTTGGTAGACCTTTTCTTAGAACGATTGGTGCAATTATTGATATGAAGGAAGGGAATATTAGATTCCAATTCCCACTAAAGAAAGGCATGGAACACTTCCCTAGAAAGAAATAAAATTACCATATGAATCTATCATGAGAGACACTTATGGATTGCCTACCAAAGATGGCAATACCTAGATCCATCCTTGCTTTTATGCCTAGCTAGGGGCATTAAACGATAGCGCTTGTTGGGAGGCAACCCAATTTTATTTTAGTTTTTTTGCTTTTGCTTCTATTTAGGAATAAATATTTGATCTAGCTTCTGGTTAGATGTTTTCTATGTTTTAATTAGTGTTTGTGCTAAGTTAAACCTATAGGATCTTCTTGGATGATAGTTATTTGATCTTGCTGTAATTTCCAGAAACTTTCGGTTCACGAAAACAATTGTTAAAAATAACCAGAAAGGGATAAAATAGTGATTCCAATTGCTGCTGATCAATAAAAAAATTGCCTAGGTCTTCCTAGTTTGGCTGATTTTTTGGAGTTCCAGAAGTTTGCGTTAGTTACAGATTACTACAGACTGTTCTGTTTTTGACAGATTCTGTTTTTCGTGTGTTGTTTGCTTATTTTGATGAATCTATGGTTAGTAAAATAGTTTATAAACCATAGAGAAGTTGGAATACAGTAGGTTTAACACCAATATAAATAAAGAATGAGTTCATTACTGTACCTTGAAGTGGTCTTTTGTTTTGTTTCGCTAAGGAGCTCACGAGATTTCTGTTGAGTTTTGTGTTGTGAAGTTTTCAAGTTTTGGGTGAAACCTTTTGATGGATTATGGAACAAGGAGTGGCAAGAGGCCAAGCTTGGGGATTCCCATGGCACCCCCAAGATAATATAAGGACACCAAAAAGTCAAAGCTTGGGGATGCCCCGGAAGGCATCCCCTCTTTAAATCTACTTCCATCGGTAACTTTACTTGGAGCTATATTTTTATTCACCACATGATATGTGTTTTGCTTGGAGCATCTTGTATGATTTGAGTCTTTGCTTTTTAGTTTTCCACAATCATACTTGCTGTACACACCTTTTGAGAGAGACATACGTGATTTTAAAATTATTAGAATACTCTTTGTGCTTCACTTATATCCTTTGAGTTATATAGTCTTGCTCTAGTACTTCACTTATGTCTTTTAGAGCATGGTGGTGGATTTGTTTTAAAGAAACTATTGATCTCTCATGCTTCAATTAGATTATTTTGAGAGTCTTAAATAGCATGGTAATTTGCTTAAATAATCCTAATATGCTAGGTATTAAAAATAGTAAAAACTTTCTTATGAGTGTGTAGAATGCTAAGAGAAGTTTGATGCTTGATGATTGTTTTGAGATATGGAGGTAATAATATTAAAGTCGTGCTAGTTGAGTAGTTGTGAATTTGAGAAATACTTGTGTTGAAGTTTGCAAGTCACGTAGCATGCACGTTATGTAACAAATTTGAAACATGAGGTGTGATGACCCACAAGTATAGGGGATCTATCGTAGTCCTTTTGATATGTAAGAGTGTCGAACCCAACAAGGAGCAGAAGGAAATGATAAGCGGTTTTCAGCAAGGTATTCTCTTCAAGTACTAAAATAAGTGGTAATAGATAGTTTTGTGATAAGATAATTTGTAACAAGCAAAAAGTAATAAAAGTAAATAAAGTGCAACAAGGTGGCCCAATCCTTTTTGTAGCAAAGGACAAGCCTGGACAAACTCTTATATAAGGAAAAGCGCTCCCGAGGACACATGGGAATATCGTCAAGCTAGATTTCATCACGTTCATATGATTCGCGTTCGGTACTTTGATAATTTGATATGTGGGTGGACCGGTGCCTGGGTGCTGTTCTTACTTGAACAAGCATCCCACTTATGATTAACCTCCATTAAAAGCATTCGCAACTACAACAAAAGTATTAAGGTAAACCTAACCATAGCATGAAACATATGGATCCAAATCAGCCCCTTACGAAGTAACACATAAACTAGGGTTTAAGCTTCTGTCACTCTAGCAACCCATCATCTACTTATTACTTCCCAATGCCATCCTCTAGGCCCAAATAATGGTGAAGTGTTATGTAGTCGACGTTCACATAACACCACTAGAGGCTAGACAACATACATCTCATCAAAATATCGAACGAATACCAAATTCACATGACTACTAATAGCAAGACTTCTCCCATGTCCTCGTGAACAAACGTAACTACTCACAAAGCATATTCATGTTCATAATCAGAGGGGTATTAATATGCATAAAGGATCTGAACATATGATCTTCCACCAAATAAACCAACTAGCATCAACTACAAGGAGTAATCAACACTACTAACAACTTACTAGTACCAATCCCGGACTTGGAGACAAGAATTGGATACAAGAGATAAACTAGGGTTTTGAGAGGAGATGGTGCCGGTGAAGATGTTGATGGAGATTGCCCTCTCCCTATGAGAGGAGCGTTGGTGATGAAGATGGTGATGATTTCCCCCTCCCGGAGGGAAGTGTCCTCGACAGAACAGCTCTACCGGAGGCCTAGATTGGTTCCGCCTCGTGGCGGTGGAGTTTCGTCCCGAAAGGTTGCTTATGATTTTTTTCCTCGACGAAAGACCTCATATAGCAGAAGATGGCCATCAGAGAGCCAACAAGGGGCCCACAAGGTAGGGGGGCGCGCCCCCACCCTCGTGGACAGGTGGCTCCCCCTCTGGTGAACTTCTTCCACTCGATATTTTTTATTATTTCCAAAAATGACTTTCGTGGAGTTTCAGGACTTTTGGAGTTGTGCAGAATAGGTCTCTAATATTTGCTCCTTTTCCAGCCCAGAATTCCAGCTGGCGGCATTCTCCCTCCTTATGTAAACCTTGTAAAAGAAGAGAGAATAGGCATAAGTATTGTAACATAACGTGTAATAATAGCCCATAATGCAATAAATATCGATATAAAAGCATGCTGCAAAATGGACGTATGAACTCCCCAAGCTTAGACCTCGCTTGTCCTCAAGCGAAAGCCGATAACGATAAATATGTCCCCATGTTTAGAGGTAGAGGTGTCGATAAAAAAATACGGACATGAAGGCATCATGATTATTCTCATAACAACAACATATATAGGTACTGTCATATGATTTCTTATGCTCAAGTAATAATCCATTCACAATGCAGAGTATGAATCATAAACTTTATTGAGAACCAACAAACTATAATCTCAGTCATTGAAGCAATTGCAATTTATCATAACATCAGAAAGAGTCTATGTTAGAGATTAATAGCAAGTCCACATACTCAACTATCATTTAGTCTTTCATAATTGCTAACACTCACGCAATACTTGTGGTTACGGAGTTTTAATCGGACACAGAGAAAGATAGGGGCTTATAGTTTTGCCTCCCAACCTTTTACCTCAAGGGTAATGTCAACAATAATAACGCATGCCCCCTACATCCAATTAGATATATCAATCAGGATCTTTCCAACACACTGTGCTTGCCAAAGGATAAAACTTAAAAAGGAAAGGTGAAGATCACCATGACTCTTGCATAAGGTAGAAGATAATAATAAAAGATAGGCCCTTCGCAGAGGGAAGCAGAGGTTGCCATGCGCTTTTATGGTTGGATGCCCAAAATCTTAATGCGGAAGAACGTCACTTTATATTGCCCCTTGTGATATGAACCTTTATTATGTAGTCCGTCGCTTTTATTTCTTCCACATCACAATATCGTATAAAGCTTATTTCCCCCACACCAATCAATCATACATATTTAGAGAGCAATTTTTATTGCTTTGCACCGATGACAACTTACTTGAAGGATCTTACTCAATCCATAGGTAGATATGGTGGACTCTCATGGAAAAACTGGTTTAAGGGTTTTGGAAGCACAAGTAGTATCTCTACTTGGTGCTGAGAATTTGGATAGCATGAGGGGGAAAGGCAAGCTCAACATGTTGGATGATCCATGACAATATACTTTATCTCAGATATAAGAAAACATAACCCATTACGTTGTCTTCCTTGTCCAACGTCAACTCTTTAGCATGTCATATTTTAATGAGTGCTCCCAATCATAAAAGATGTCAATAATAGTATATTTATATGTGAACCTCTCTTTCTTTATTACTTCCTATTAATTGCAACGATGACCAAAGCTATGTTTGCCAACTCCCAACAAGTTTTAATCATCATGCTCTTTCTGTGTGAAGTCATTACTCTCAACAAGATCAATATGAACTCTTTGTTTCTTTTTATTCTTTTTCTTATTTTCTTTTATTCACTCAAGATCATGGCAAAATAATCAAGCCCTTGACTCAACACTAATCTTTATAATATATATAGCTCACGGACTCGATTACATAGAGAGATCATAAAGCAAAACTCAAAACTAGATCATGCCATAAACTTTATTCTACTAGATCAAGATACTACTAATAGGATCGAACTAAGAAAAACGGTAAAGATAGGAGATATGATGGTGATACGATACCGGGACACTAACCCCCAAGCTTGGCAGTTGCCAAGGGGAGTGCCCATACCCATGTGATTATGTCTCCTTCTTTGTCGGTGAAGAAGGTGGAGGTGATGGATAGTCGCACATCGAGTGTAAGAGGTCCTCCAACTTGCGAATGATGCGCTTGAGTGCAACGATATGCTCCTACAATAAAATATTTTCACTTGTGAGATACTTGTTTTGAATATGAGCTAACTCAATCATCTTGAAAGCTTCGATCTCAGTTGGGGTAAGAAGATTGTGATCAAGTTGAAGGATGTCTTCTGCTGCTGGAGCTTGGTTCTCCGTGGCCTTCTTGATCCCTTCATCCTTGTTAATCTCCATGGGTTCCTCCCTCTTCAGCTCTATCTTCATTAGCCAAGCATCTTTGTCACCATTGTTGGAGGAGGGGGACGACATGATGCCTGGCCTTGGCAACCCTGACAGAGAACAACTCGAAACAAGAACAAAGGATATTTGCGTGATACGGGAGTCAAAACCTCCGGGAGAATATATAATGAATTTTTACCGACCAAAATACGCATCATGCAAGAAAACGGAGTCCGGAAGGCACACGAGGTGCCCACGAGGTAGGGGGGCGCGCCCTCCACCCTCGTGGGGCCCTCGTGTCCTTCCCGGACTGCTACTTATTTTTCTATTTTTCTAAATATTCCAAACCCGAGAAATATTGCCTTAAAAACTGTTTTGGAGTCGGTTTACTTACTGTACCACATACCTATTCCTTTTCGAGTCCAAGCGTTAGGAAAGTGTCCTTATGTATTCCTCCAGGTCACGGTTTCAATAACATTGGTTTCAACATTTATAGGATTACCTGAGATATAGTGTTTAATTCTTTCACCGTTTACCACCTTCGGATTCGTGCCTTCAAAGTTGTTGATTTTTATGGCACCGGAACGATAGACCTCCTCGATAACGTAAGGGCCTTCCCATTTAGAGAGAAGTTTTCCTGCAAAAAATCTTAAACGAGAGTTGTATAGCAATACATAGTCACCTACATTAAACTCACGCTTTTGTATCCTTTTGTCATGCCATCTTTTAACTTTTTCTTTAAACAACTTGGCATTTTCATAAGCTTGGTTTCTCCATTCATCAAGTGAGCTAATATCAAATAACCTCTTCTCCCCGGCAAGTTTGAAATCATAATTGAGCTCTTTAATAGCCCAATAAGCCTTATGTTCTAGTTCGAGAGGTACGTGACATGCTTTTCCATAAACCATTTTATACGGAGACATACCCATAGGATTTTTATATGCAGTTCTATAGGGCCATAATGCATCATCAAGTTTCTTGGACCAATTCTTTCTAGACCTATTGACAGTCTTTTGCAAATTAATTTGAGCTCCCTATTACTCAATTCTACTTGACCACTAGACTGAGGGTGATATGGAGATGCAATTCTATGATTAACATCATACTTAGCAAGCATTTTTCGGAAAGCACCATGAATAAAATGTGAACCACTATCAGTCATTAAATATCTAGGGACTCCAAAACTCGGAAAAATGACTTCTTTAAGCATTTTAATAGAAGTGTTATGATCAGCACTACTAGTTGGAATAGCTTCCACCCACTTAGTAACGTAATCAACAACAACTAAAATATGTGTATACCCATTAGAGGCAGGAAAAGGTCCCATATAATCAAAGCCCCAAACATCAAATGGTTCAATAACAAGTGAATAATTCATAGGCATTTCTTGACGTCTATCACAAGATAAAACAAACTTACGGGCATCCTTGAAGAGAGTAGGCCAATAAAAACCGGATTGCAATACCTTATGTGCAGTTCTATCTCCAGCGTGGTGCCCTCCATAAGCTTCGGAGTGACACTTGCGTAGGATCTGTTCCTGTTCATGCTCAGGTACACAACGTCTAATAACACCATCTACTCCTTCTTTATAAAGATGTGGGTCATCCCAAAAGTAATGTCTCAAATCATAGAAAAACTTTTTCTTTTGTTGGTATGTGAAACTAGGTGGTATAAATTTAGCAACAATGTAATTGGCATAATCAGCATACCACAGAGTACTACGAGAAGCATTTATGACATTAATTTCTCATCAGGAAAGCTATCATCAATAGGTAGTGGGTCATCAAGAACATTTTCTAACCTAGGCAAGTTGTCTGCAACGGGGTTCTTAGCTCCCTTTCTATCAACAATATGCAAATCAAATTCTTGTAACAAGAGAACCCATCTAATAAGTATAGGTTTAGCATCTTTCTTTTCCATCAGATATTTAATAGCAGCATGATCAGTGTGAATAGTTACTTTAGAATCAACAATATAAGGTCTAAACTTATCACAAGCAAATACAACTGCTAAGAATTCTTTTTCAGTAGTAGCATAATTTCTTTGAGCATTGTCTAGAGTCTTACTAGTATAATGGATAACATTTAATTTCTTATCAACTCTTTTCCCTAGAACAGCACCTACAGCATAATCACTAGCATCACACATAATTTCAAAGGGTAAATTCCAATCAGGTGGCTGAACAACAGGTGCAGAGATCAATGCTTTCTTAAGTATTTCAAATGCTTCTACACAATCATCATCAAAGACAAATGGTATATCTTTTTGTAATAAATTAGTCAGAGGCTGAGAAAATTTTGAGAAGTCCTTAATGAACCTCCTATAAAATCCGGCGTGACCAAGGAAACTTCTTATACCTTTGATGTCCTTGGGACATGGCATCTTTTCAATAGCATCAACCTTGGCTTTATCAACTTCAATACCTCTTTCAGGAACTTTATGCGCCAAGACAATACCTTCATTAACTATAAAGTGGCACTTTTCCCAATTCAAGACAAGATTAGTTTCTTCACATCTCTGCAAAACTCGATCAAGATTGCTCAAGCAATCATCAAAAGAGGATCCATAGACGGAAAAGTCGTCCATGAAAACCTCACAAATCTTTTCACAAAAGTCAGAGAATATATCCATCATGCATCTTTGAAAGGTAGCAGGTGCATTACATAAACCAAAAGGCATACGTCTATAAGCAAAAGTACCAAAAGGGCATGTAAAAGTAGTCTTTGATTGATCCTTAGCCGACACAGGTATTTGAGAGAAACCAGAATAACCATCTAGAAAGCAATAGTGTGTGTGTTTGCAAAGTCTTTCTAGCATTTGATCAATAAAAATGTGTTGACACACGAACACGTCACGTGTACCCTCGACGCCGGGGGTGGTGCACCGCAACTCACGTCGAAGGAGACCCGACCGACAGCGCGATACGCAAGAGAGTCGGCGGGCGCTTTTGTACACCCGAAGCTCCACTTGCCCGGGAGGGACCCCGTCAGGGCTCGCGGCGGCTATGGGCTGCTCCAGGTCGATTCGCTCGCCCCTAGAGCCTCGTGGATCTGCAGCCCTCCAGCATGAAGAACTAGCAAAGAACGAGAAGAAAGATACAAGGGAGAGATAAAAAGTAGATGAACACGAAAAAGTAGTAGATGTGTTTGTTCGATTGGGTGTTGTTCAATCGTCCGTCACCCCTTGGGTATATAAGAGGCGGATGGACTTCCCGTGCAAGAAAAAGGTTTGGATTCACGTCCATAACCCTAGTCAAATTCGGATTGGTTTTATCCGAACTTTCCAAAACTGTTCGGTCTAAAACTGGCTGCATCTTGCGGGTCTTTTTTGTGGTGCCAAGCGACCTCGGATGGAAAAGAGTCCAAAAGAAATCTTGACAGTTTCAACGAGACGAACAACTTTTATGTTGAACGTTTTCTCATCAGAGGTAATCCCGAGGGTCAAATCGCTCACGCCAAACAGCTAATTATTCATGCAGTTTGTCATACATACCCACATATGTGTCTGGTTCCGGGCGTCATATTTTGCTCACTGGAGGGTCGGGCTGTACGAGCTCTAACTTTTACATAAGACCTTGGATTGGGACGATCTTTATATTAAAATCGATCGGCTCGACGAGGTGCACAACTTTCTTGTTGAAACTTTCTCCATTTGAAGCGATCTTAATTGAGTTTCTAGCCATTCTTTAATCTGGTGTCGACATGATTATCTCTGAACTTGTCATAGCTTTTACATCCGAGCTCCGTTTTAGACCATCTTCATATTCATCTTCATCTTCTCAAAGAGAGCCATCTCATGGTGACTTTCAATAGTAAGTTTGAATTAATCTTGACATAGCTTCAAGCCACTCTTTATAAACGTGCCACTTTTGAGCGTCAACACATGCCCCCCTGTTTTTCGGCATAGCTAGTGTGCCGAAAAATAATTTGTACCAAGTTTGTTCTAAGGACGATGTCAACACTCCATCGGCCATTTATATGTTCTTAGTATGATAAGTATATATCGGCCATGTCCTGTGTGAACTTTCTGATGCAAATTTGGGTGAAACCCTCTCAGCTTCATTAACAATCCGGTGATAAAGTTCCATAGATATGTATCTCAAGGTCATCCTCCGAACCATATTGTTCACCCTTTTGCTAGGATTTTGTAGATAATCAACAATAAACTTTCTCCAATCCTTACTTTCGCCTGCATAAAAATTTCATTAGTGGCCGAAGTTGCTGGCTCCGGTCCGGCCTTACTTAGATTGGCGAGACAAAAACATCGGCTCATGAGAAATATGTGATGCACCATGATCAACACAGCAGCCTGATGTTTGTGCACCAACTCATCTACTCTTGAATTTTTATGTCTAGATATACGAGCAGTAGTAAAATATTCCAAGTTGAAAATCATACCTAGACATGTATCAATCATAAACAATAGGTGATCCGTCGAAACATGAGTAAACCTGAGACAATTGTTGCATTCACAACGAATCACCAAAAGTCTCAATATGCACAGCACATATAGCAAATGGAGTTTCTAGCACGAAAAGAAAAGTCATATTCGGCCTGATTATTTGTGCAAGATATTCTAAGCGGCACGAGACTTTAAAAATAGCACCTTAAGGAGATATATAAACAATATCAATATACTAGCCGTTGCTTTAAAACCGGACCAACCAAATACAATCTCCATGGTACTAGATAGACAAAAGCAATATAAAAAAATGCTCATAATCAGTTTGATGCCCAACAGTAGCTAGCATTTGGCTTGTCCCTTCTCCAATATGACTAAGGACGATGTTACCATACCACACCGGCCATGTCCAGATAATGTCTTTGGGCGATAAAAGATTATCAGCCACATATCTTTGCCTCCAGGGCATGCATAAACCATCCACCAAAGTTTGTAAACACGAAATAAAATGGAACTATAAATCTAATCATGAACTCCAGGAATTTCGGCTCTTAGATTAGTAATAATATTGCAATTAATCAAAAGTATAGTGACTTGGTGATATCCTTCCATGATGTAAATAATTATAATGCATCAATGGATCAAAATAAACCCATGGGGGGTAACCAATCATACCTGGTGGAGAACTGCATGACAAAGGCATTGATGGCATGGTTGAAGAATACAAACGATGTGCCAGCCGAAGATTTTTCTTATGTGATATGAACCTTCGGCTTACCTGCTTGTTGGTTTCATTCTTCCCTTTCTTTATTTCCGTCAATTTCTTTGCAACAGAATCTTGCATATCATTCTTGTCCTTGCAGCTCTCCTTTGGAACACATGCCATGTTCTTCTTTTTTAGCTCTTCTGCACTAAGCCTTTGCAACTTTCTCTCTTGCCATCTTGATAAGCCGAGTGGGCATACCGGCTGTAACTTCTGTTCGTGCTTTGGCAACTCTTTCTTGACCTTGGGAACTTTCAAGTTTGCACATTCAGATTTGGCACTTTTATCTTCAACAGTTAATTGTTTTATCTCTTCGCCTTTTGTAGCCAAGATCAATTTGACCGGCTCTTTGTTACTTGAAACTGAATCTAAAGTAGCACACTTGCGACCATCTTTTTTCACCCGATAAACTTGCTTGATCGCCTCTTTTTTATCCCTTGAGCTCCGGACCGATTCTTTTTTATTGAAGCGGTCTTTGGCATGTGATTGTTGATCAAATGATGATCCTCTTGGAGCTGCATAATTTTAGTGAGATGATCTATAATAAGATGGATAATGTGTCCATGAATCATATCTGTCCCATGATGAATCAGCATAGGGAGGTGTCCATGACATTGGCATTGGCGTCCCAAAAGTAGAATATGTATCTTCTGCATTGAATTTCTCTTTTCGCCAATCCCGATTATTACACTTATGCCTTGGGGATGATCTTGATGATTTTGCATTACTTGGATGATATTTTTCCAATAACTGAGCGAAGGTAACTTTTGATTTTCTCCTCTTGTGCTTATCGCTGCCTTTGTGCTTTTTTGCATTACCGGGATCGATCTTTGGATTTTCTTGTTGCCCCCCAGTGCTAGGCATACTCGTCATAACTGAGATGGACTGTCTGTCTTCAAGATTGTTGACTTGAGTAATTTTCTCGCTCGATGACTCGGTCTCATCAATTTCAGTGTGTACCTGTCTGTCATTGGGTGAGCCGGCTTGATGCAGCCGAGTCATAACTTTGTCATCAGAGTTAATCATAGCCATCTTATCATCTACGTGCGTCTCGTCAAACTCCAATCGTCCTTGGATGGCTGATTGCATTAATTGCTGAAACATATCGCAGCTTCCAACGTTTTGCTCAAACGAGTTCTGCTCTGGCTCCTGCCCCGACGGTTCGACATGATGATCTTCTATGATAATTGGATTAGACGGTGATGCACCGACAATGTGATCATCTTTGTTCGGACTGATGGTACATCGTATATATTTCAGCCGATATTTTGGTACCGGCTTTGGAATTAAGTAACCAAGTGACGGTGAGTTAACGTCATCCGACTCGGCTATGCATTGTTTTCCATCCTCCTTTTCCGATGCTTTTGAATCAGCTATCTTGAAGGACTTTGGACCTGGCTTTATGTTTCTGCAACCAAAACAATTACAGAATATACGTCTCATTTGAGACCAAATGTTAGCCAGGCATGAAACAAGAAAGCTACCCATATGAACATAATTTTAAGTCGTCATAATGGGAAAAGCTTTGGTTGCGATGAGTTATCGCTACCAGTCTCTATGAATGATACCATGTGTTGACTATCATGATTAGTGACAAGATCATTCCTAACAAACAGATTACTCATTTCGATTGGTCTTTCAAAATTAATTAGAATCTTACTAACAGGTGCATCAACAATATGATTTTGACCGAATCGAAAATTGAATAAACTATCTGCTAAGTGTACCTTTGTGAAGACGTTGGAAGGAAGAGATGGTTGCACCACTGGAACAATACCTTCCTCCACTTCTGAATAATTCTCCAATGCCTCGTCCTCTTTTTTTGGATCTCGTGCTTCATCATTCGGATTGTCTGAGTAGATTTCACTCGGATTGCCCGAGTATATTTCAGTCGGATTGCCCGAGTGGATTTCACTCGGATGCTCTTTGTCAGTTGAACTTTGCTCGGCTGCATTTTCTTGTTCTTGATGTTCATCATTAATGGAACTGTGTTCAGCCATATTACTTTGTTCTTGATGCTCATCAATATTTTTGGCACGACACTCATAGGGTAGCATGTAAGCTCCCTCACATCTAGAAAAATCGAGGACAACCAATTTGCTGCGTTTGGTGTTCCTTAGCTCGGTGAATCTTGCATCATCTATTTTGGTACACCTGTCAATAATTGGCTTGATGCAATTGGTATTAGCCAGCGATGCACTTGGCTGGCACGATGCACTCGGCTGGCTCGATGCAATGCACTCGACCCTAAATGTCTCAGTGCTCAACCCGGTTTCAATTGAATCCACCATTGTCTTGTCACTAAAGGAACAGTTCAACTCAGCTGTAGACGACTTAGTCATATTTGGCTCGGTTTCAATCGAATCAACCGTATTAGCCGAGTGAACCCTTTCTTGCTAATTTGCCTGCAAAGCTTCTTTCTTGGCTTGCCTCAACATCATAGAGGAGCCATCATGATTGCTGAATGGAAGAAGGGACTTGACATATTCTTGCAAATATTCCTCTCCACGTCTCTTCTTGAGTGCTTCATAAGCTTGTCGATATTCTGCTGGTAATTCCTCAAGAGTTGGTGTAGTAAAGCCATTGACACTATTCCTTGTGAGAGTTGGCTTGACCCCGTCCATTCGGGCGACATATTTTTCTTTAAACTCAGCCCTGCTTGGATCGGCTTGCCCCCCAATACTTTTACGATCTTTCGGCAATGAATTGATGTTGCCGAAATTTTGCGATTGTATAGGGGGTGTATAACATGCTGCAATGATAGGTGAAGACATGTGTACTGTTGTTGAATATTTTCTCACGCCAATTTGATCAATCGGCAACACTTCGTCTTCTTTCAAAACCCTAGCTCTTATTGCCTCATAATCAGGAACCAACCCCTTATCATGTTGCTCAAGGCAAATAGCACTAATCTTCTTATTTTGGGCTAAACAATTCAATGCAGCCAGAGCCACCTCATCTCCTGCAATATCATACATAAATGCTCTTGTAGAATCTCCATTCACTCAGCCATAACCATGAAGGTGAGCCGGTTCATGAATATTTTTAGCTGCATATGTCGCTGAACAATTAAAATCATGAGGTGTAGTATATGATGATTGGGGATAATCAGCCAAATAGCTAATGGAAGCGTGGCCGATTCTCCCATCCATCGGCATGTTTGGGAATGAATCCGCATATTGCGAGTTGGCTGCCGATGGATAAAACTATGAGATGCCCTCCTGTACATGAGGTGTCATATATCTATCACTCGAACAAATCGTGTTGTTCATCGGCATATTGAAAGATGTTGCCGATGCACGAAACTTTAGATTCATAGGTTGCATGTCGCGATTATGTAAATTCCAAGTTTCTCCAACGGAATAACTAGTCGGCCTTTGCTCGTTAGGGCTAGCCGGCATGACATGTCCATTGAAAGATCTAGCAACATCAAGATAATGGCTATTTGCATCTAGGTAAGGAGATTGATGATACATGTTACCGTTGTAGATTGCAGCTGCTTGATGACGTTCTACTCGTAGCAAGAACAGGCTGGAGACTGTTCAAAGCTTCTTCCCAGTGAGTCGCCAAAAGTGTGTTGACACACGAACACGTCACATGTACCCTCGACGCGGGGTGATGCACCGCAACTCACGTCGAAGGAGACCCGACCGACAGCGCGACACGCAAGACAAGGCGGGCGCTTTTAGGACACCAAGCCCCACTTGCGGGAGGGACCCGTCAGGGCTCGCGGCGGCTATGGGCTGCTCCAGGTCGATTCGCTCGCCCCTAGAGCCTCGTGGATCCGCAGCCCTCCAGCATGAAGAACTAGCGAAGAACGAGAAGAAAGATACAAGGGAGAGATAAAAAGTAGATGAACACGAAAAAGTAGTAGATGTGTTTGTTCAATTGGGTGTTGTTCAATCGGCCGTCACCCCTTAGGTATATAAGAGGCGGCTGGACTTCCCGTGCAAGAAAAAGGTTTTGATACACGTCCAAAACCCTAGTCAAATTCGGATTGGTTTTATCTGAACTTTCCAAAACTGTTCGGTCCAAAACTGGCTGCATTTTGCGGGTCTTTTTTGTGGTGCCAAACGACCTCGGATGGAAAAGATTCCAAAACAATCTTGACTGTTTCGACGAGACGAACAACTTTCATGTTGAACGTTTTTTCATCAGAGGTAATCTCGAGGGTCAAATCGCTCACGCAAAACAGCTAATTATTCACGCAGTTTATCATACATACCCACATATGTGTCTGGTTCCGGGCGTCATATTTTGCTCACTGGAGGGTCGGGCTGTACGAGCTCTAACTTTTACATACGACCTCGGATTGGTACAATCTTTATATCATAATCGATCGTTTCAACGAGGTGCACAACTTTCTTGTTGAACTTTCTCCATTTAAAGCAATCTTAATTGAGTTTCTAGCCATTCTTTAATCTGGTGTCGACATGATTATCTCTGAACTTGTCGTAGCTTTTACATCCGAGCTCCGTTTTAGACCATCTTCATATTCATCTTCATCTTCTCAAAAAGAGCCATCTCATGGTGGCTTTTAATAGTAAGTTTGAATTAATCTTGACATAGCTTCAAGCCACTCTTTATAAACGTGCCACTTTTGAGGGTCAACAAAGGTAAGGGGTAATGATCTTTCTTAGTGGCCTTATTTAATTTACAGAAATTAATTACCATCCTATAACCTGTAATAATTCTTTGCGGAATCAATTCATCTTTATTATTAGGAACAACAATAACACCTCCCTTCTTAGGGACACAATGGACAAGACTTACCCATTGACTATCAGCAACAGGATAAATTATACCTGCCTCCAGAAGCTTTAGTATTTCTTTTCTTACCACTTCCTTCATCTTAGGATTCAGCCGTCGTTGATGATCATGAACCGGTTTGGCATCTTCTTCCAAATTTATTTTATGTTGACATAGAGTGGGACTAATGCCCTTAAGATCATCAAGAGTATATCCAATAGCAACCTGATGCTTCTTGAGTTTTCAATAATCTCTCTTCTTCATGCTCTGAAAGGTTAGCACTAATAATAAGAGGATATATCTTCTTTTCATCAAGATAAGCATATTTAAGATTATCGAACAACGGTTTAAGCTCAAACACGGGATCACCCTTGGGTGGAGGAGGATCCCCTAGGATTTCAACAGGTAAATTGTGTTTCAGAATGGGTTCCTGATTAAAGAATACTTCATCTATTTCCCTTCTTTCATTCATAAACATATCATTTTCATGGTCTAGCAAATATTGCTCTCAAGGGTCACTAGGAGGTACGGCAATAGAAGCAAGACCAATAATTTCATCTTTACTAGGCAATTCTTCTTCACGGTGTTGTCTACTAAATTTAGAGAAATTAAACTCAAGAGTCATATCACCCAAGCCAATAGTAACAACATTCTTTTCGCAGTCTATCTTAGCATTAACAATGTTCAAGGAGGGTCTACCAAATATTATGGGACAAAAGCTATCTTGTGGGGAACTAAGAACAAGAAAATCAGCAGGATATTTAGTTTTCCCACACAAGACTTCAACATCTCTAACAATTCCCATTGCTGATATAGTATCTTTATTGGAAAGTTTAATTGTAACATCAATACCTTCTAACTCAGCAGTTGCAATTTCATGATTAATTTCTTCATATAAAGTATGAGGTATAACACTAGCACTAGCACCCATATCACATAAGCCATGATAACAATGATTGATACGTCTCCAACGTATCTATAATTTTTGATTGCTCCATGCTACTTTATCTACTGTTTCAGACTATATTGGGCTTTATTTTCCACTTTTATATTATTTTTGGGACTAACCTATTAACCGGAGGCCCAGCCCAGAATTGCTGTTTTTTTGCCTATTTCAGTGTTTCAAAGAAACGGAATATCAAACGGAGTCCAAACAGAATGAAACCTTCGGAAACATGATTTTCTCACCGAACGTGATCCAGGAGACTTGGACCCTACGCCAAGGCACATAAGAGACGGTCACGAGGGTGGGGGGCGCGCGCCCCTGCCTCGTGGCCCCTCTGTTGCTCCACCGACAAACTCCTTCCTCCTATATATACCTACGTACCCCCAAACGATTAGAACATGAGCCAAAAACCTAATTCCACCGCCGCAACTTCCTGTATCCACGAGATCCCATCTTGGGGCCTGTTCCGGAGCTCCGCCGGAGGGGGCATCCACCACAGAGGGCTTCTACATCATCATCAAAGCCTCTCCGATGAAGTGTGAGTAGTTTACTTCAGACCTTCGGGTCCATAGCTAGTAGCTAGATGGCTTCTTCTCTCTTTTTGGATCTCAATACAATGTTCTCCCCCTCTCTCGTGGAGATCTATTCGATGTAATCT
The DNA here is from genome assembly GCA_021605145.1 of Aegilops bicornis. Classification (NCBI taxonomy): domain Eukaryota; kingdom Viridiplantae; phylum Streptophyta; class Magnoliopsida; order Poales; family Poaceae; genus Aegilops; species Aegilops bicornis. Next base: position 792,305,825 of record CM038673.1, on the reverse strand, counting down.
TCTTTTTGCGGTGTGTTTGTTGAGACCGATGAATTGTGGGTTTATGCATGATCCAGCTTATCTATGAATAATATTTGAATCTTCTCTGAATTCTTTTATGTATGATTGAGTTAACTTTGCAAGTCTCTTCGAATTATCCGTTTGGTTTGGCCAACTAGATTGGTAGTTCTTGCAATGGGAGAAGTGCTTAGCTTTGGGTTCAATCTTGCGGTGTCCTTACCCAGTGACAGAAAGTGTTGCAAGACACGTATTGTGTTGTTGACATCGAGGATAACAAGATGGGGTTTTTATCATATTGCATGAATTTATCCCTCTACATCATGTCATCTTGCTTAAGGCGTTACTCTGTTTTTAACTTAATACTCTAGATGCATGCTGGATAGCGGTCGATCAGTGGAGTAATAGTAGTAGATGCAGAATCGTTTCAGTCTACTTGTATTGGACATGATGCCTATATACATGATCATACCTAGATATACTCATAACTATGCTCAATTCTGTCAATTTCTCAACAGTAATTTATCACCCATCGTAGAATATCTATGCTCTTGAGAGAAGCCACTAGTGAAACTTATGGCCCCCGGGTCTATTCTCATCATATCAATATCCATCACTTTAATACTTGCTTTGTTTTTACTTTGCCTTTTACTTTTCACTTTGCATCTCTATACCAAAAATACCAAAAATATTATTTATCATCTCTATCAGATCTCACTCTCGTAAGTGACCGTGAAGGGATTGACAACCCCTCATCGCGTTGGTTGATAGGAGCTATCGTTTTGTGCAGGTACGAGGGACTTGTGCGTGGCCTCCTACTGGATTGATACCTTGGTTCTCAAAAACTGAGGGAAGTACTTAAGCTACTTTGCTGCATCATCCTCTCCTCTTCGGGGAAATCCAACGCAGTGCTCAAGAGGTAGCAAGAAGAATTTCTGGCGCCATTGCCGGGGAGGCTCACGCAAGAGCAAGTCAACCATACCAAGTACCTATCACCGTCCCTATCTCTCGCATTACATTATTTGCCATTTGCCTCTCGTTTTCCTCTCCCCCACTTCACCCTTGTCGTTTTATTCGCCCTCTCTTTTCCAATCTCCTCCTCTTTTTCCCGTTGCCTTTTCTTCGTCCGTTTGTTTGCTCGTGTGTTGGATTGCTTGTTTGTCACGATGGCTCTACCTAGGTTTGGTGATATTCACCTTAAAAGGTTAGAGGAGATCGAATAAAATGTCAGAAAGTTTATGGTTTTGCAATTTGAGCATAATAATTTCTTTAGGAACGAGCTTAAGGAACAAAAGAGTTCTATGAGTTATATGAATAAAGAGCTCGATGATATGTCTAAAGAATTTGATGGTATAAGATCCCAAATTGCTCGTCTTGAAAAGTTGACCGCTGAAATCTCGGATATGCAAGCTACCTTAGTCAATAAGATGGCTGCTAAACCGAATTCCTATGAAAATCAAGATGAAGATCTAAAAGTTATTGATGTGTCCCCTATTAAATCTTTTTTTTGCAATATGAATCTTGATGAAACTGAATATGATCTTCCTTTACCTAGAAGGCATTCTAAAAATTCGGAGTTTTTAGATCTTGATGGTGAAATTGATAAGTGTGGGATTGAAATAAATAAAAACCTAGATGTTGCTAAACCCACTATTTTGGATCTCAAGGAATTTAATTATGAAAATTGCTCTTTAATTGATTGTATTTCCTTGTTGCAGTCCGTGCTAAATTCTCCTCATGCTTATAGTCAAAATAAGGCCTTTACCGAACACATTGTTGATGCCTTGATGAAATCTTATGAAGAAGAACTTGAGTTGAAAGTTTCTATCCCTAGAAAACTCTATGATGAGTGGGAACCTACTATTAAAATCAAAATTAAAAATTATGAGTTTCATGCCTTGTGTGATTTGGGTGCTAGTGTCTCCACTATTCCCAAAACTTTGTGTGATTTGCAAGATTTCCGTGACTTTGATGATTGCTCTCTAAACTTGCATCTTGCGGATTCCACTATTAAAAATCCTATGGGAATAATTAATGATGTTCTTATTGTTGCAAATAGGAATTATGTGCCCGTAGATTTTATCGTTCTTGATATAGATTGCAGTCCTTCATGTCCTATTATTCTTGGTACACCTTTTCTTAGAACGATTGGTGCAATTATTGATATGAAGGAAGGGAATATTAGATTCCAATTTCCCTTAGAGAAAGGCATGGAACACTTCCCTAGAAAGAAAATAAAATTACCATATGAATCTATCATGAGAGACACTTATGGATTGCCTACCAAAGATGGCAATACCTAGATCCATCCTTGCTTTTATGCCTAGCTAGGGGCATTAAACGATAGCGCTTGTTGGGAGGCAACCCAATTTTATTTTAGTTTTTTTGCTTTTGCTTCTATTTAGGAATAAATATTTGATCTAGCTTCTGGTTAGATGTTTTCTATATTTTAATTAGTGTTTGTGCTAAGTTAAACCTATAGGATCTTCTTGGATGATAGTTATTTGATCTTGCTGTAATTTCCAGAAACTTTGCGCTCAGTGACCGAATTATTAAAAATCACCAGAACATGATAAAATACTGATTACAATTGCTGCTGATCAATAAAAAAATTGTCTAGGTCTTCTAATTTTGGTAGAATTTTTGGAGTTCCAGAAGTTTGCGTTAGTTACAGATTACTACAGACTGTTCTGTTTTTGACAGATTCTGTTTTTCGTGTGTTGTTTGCTTATTTTGATGAATCTATGGCTAGTAAAATAGTTTATAATCCATAGAGAAGTTGGAATACAGTAGGTTTAACACCAATATAAATAAAGAATGAGTTCATTACAGTACCTTAAAGTAGTCTTTTGTTTTCTTTCTCTAACGGAGCTCACGAGATTTCTATTGAGTTTTGTGTTGTGAAGTTTTCAAGTTTTGGGTAAATTCTTTTGATGGATTATGGAACAAGGAGTGGCAAGAGCCTAAGCTTGGGGATGCCCGTGGAACCCCCAAGATAATCCAAGGACACCAAAAAGTCAAAGCTTGGGGATGCCCCAGAAGGCATCCCTTCTTTCGTCTACTTCCATCGGTAATTTACTTGGGGCTATATTTTTATTCACCACATGATAAGTGTTTTTGCTTGGAGCGTCTTGTATTATTTGCGTCTTTGCTTGTCAGTTTACCACAATCATCCTTGCTGTACACACCTTTTGAGAGAGCCATACATGAATTGGAATTTGATAGAATACTCTATGTGCTTCACTTATATCTTTTGAGCTTGATAGTTTTGCTCATAGTGCGTCACTTATATCTTTTGAGCATGATAATTTTTGCTCTAGTGCTTCACTTAGATCTTTTAGAGCACGGTGGTGGATTTTTTTTAAAGAAACTATTGATCTCTCATGCTTCACTTAGATTATTTGAGAGTCGTTAATAGCATGGTAATTTGCTTAATGATAATATAATTGGTATTCAAGATATGTGAAACTTTCTTTTGAGTGCGTTGAATACTAAGAAAAGTTTGATGATTGATAATTGTTTTGAGATATGAAGATGATGATATTAGAGTCATGCTATTTGAGTAGTTGTGAATTTAAAGAATACTTGTGTTGAAGTTTGTGATTCCCGTAGCATGCACGTATGGTGAACCGTTATGTGATAAACTGGGAGCATGATTTATTTATTGATTGTCTTCCTTATGAGTGGGGTTCGGGGATGAGCGATGGTCTTTTCCTACCAATCTTCCCCCTAGGAGCATGCGCGTAATACTTTGCTTTGATAACTTCTAAATTTTTGCAATAAGTATATGAGTTCTTTATGACTAATGTTGAGTCCATGGATTATACGCACTTTTTCCCATCCTTCCACCATTGCTAGCCTCTCTAATACCGCACACTTTTCGCCGGTATCATACACCCACCATATATCTTCCTCAAAACTGCCACCATACCTACCTATTATGGCATTTCCATAGCTATTCCGAGATATATTGCCATGCAACTTTCCACCGTTCCATTTATTATGACACGCTCCATCATTGTCATATTGCTAGCGTGATCATGTAGTTGACATTGTATTTGTGGCAAAGCCACCTTTCATAATTCTTTCATACATGTCACTCATGTTTCATTGCATATCCCTGTACACCGCTGGAGGCATTCACATAGAGTCATACTTTCTTCTAAGTATCGAGTTGTAATTGTTGAGTTGTAAGAAAATAAAAGTGTGATGATCATCATTATTAGAGCATTGTCCGAGTGAGGAAAGGATGATGGAGACTATGATTCCCCCACAAGTCGGGATGAGACTCCGGACGAAAAAAAAGGAAAAAAAGAAAAAAAAAAGAGGCCATAAAAAAGAGAAAAGGCCCAATAAAAAATGAGAGAAAAATAGAGAAGGGACAATGTTACTATCCTTTTACCACACTTATGCTTCAAAGTAGCACCATGATCTTCATAATAGAGAGTCTCTCATTTTGTCACTTTCATATACTAGTGGGAATTTTTCATTATAGAACTTGGCTTGTATATTCCAATGATGGGCTTCCTCAAATTGCCCTAGGTCTTCGTGAGCAAGCGAGTTGGATGCACACCCACTTAGTTTCTTTTGTTGAGCTTTCATATACTTATAGCTCTAGTGCATCCGTTGCATGGCAATCCCTACTCACTCACATTGATATCTTTTGATGGGCATCTTCATAGCCCGTCGATACGCCTAGTTGATGTGAGACTATCTTCCCTCTTTTTGTCTTCTCCACAACCACCATCCTATTCCACATATAGTGCTATATCCATGGCTCACGATCATGTATTGCGTGAAGATTGAAAAAGTTTTGAAAATGTTAAAGTATGAAACAATTGCTTGGCTTGTCATCGGGGTTGTGCATGATTTAAATATTTTGTGTGGGAAGATGGAGCATAGCCAGACTATATGATTTTGTAGGGATAACTTTCTTTGGCCATGTTATTTTGAGAAGACATAGTTGCTTACTTAGTATGCTTGAAGTATTATTATTTTTATGTCAATATGAACTTTTGTCTTGAATCTTTCGGATCAGAATGTTCATACCACAATTAAGAGGATTTACATTGAAATTATGCCAAAGTATCACTCCGCATCAAAAATTCTTTTTTATCATTTACCTACTCGAGGACGAGCAGGAATTAAGCTTGAGGATGCCTGATACGTCTCCAATGTATCTATAATTTTTGATTGCTCCATGCTACTTTATCTACTGTTTTGGACTATATTGGGCTTTATTTTCCACTTTTATATTATTTTTGGGACTAACCTATTAACCGGAGGCCCAGCCCAGAATTGCTATTTTTTGCCTATTTCAGTGTTTCGAAGAAATGGAATATCAAACGGAGTCCAAACGGAATGAAACCTTCGGAAACGTGATTTTCTCACCGAACGTGATCCAAGAGACTTGGACCCTATGCCAAGGCACAGAAGAGACGGACACGAGGGTGGGGGGCGCGCCCCCCCTAGGGCGCGCCCCTGCCTCATGGCCCCTCTGTTGCTCCACCGACATACTCCTTCCTCCTATATATACCTACGTACCCCCAAACGATCAGAACAGGAGCCAAAAACCTAATTCCACCGCCGCAACTTCCTGTATCCACGAGATCCCATCTTGGGGCCTGTTAGGAGCTCACGGAGGGGCATCCACCACGGAGGGCTTCTACATCATCATCAAAGCCTCTCCGATGAAGTGTGAGTAGTTTACTTCAGACCTTTGGGTCCATAGCTAGTAGCTAGATGGCTTCTTCTCTCTTTTGGATCTCAATACAATGTTCTCCCCTCTCTCGTGGAGATCTATTCGATGTAATTTTCTTTTTTTACTGTGTTTGTTGAGACCGATGAATTGTGGGTTTATGATCCAGCTTATCTATGAATAATATTTGAATCTTCTCTGAATTCTTTTATGTATGATTGAGTTATCTTTGCAAGTGTCTTCGAATTATCCGTTTGGTTTGGCCAACTAGATTGGTAGTTCTTGCAAATGGGAGAAGTGCTTAGCTTTGGGTTCAATCTTTCGGTGTCCTTACCCAGTGACAGAAAGGGTTGCAAGGCACATATTGTATTATTGCCATCGAGGATAACAAGATGGGGTTTTTATCATATTGCATGAATTTATCCCTCTACATCATGTCGTCTTGCTTAAGGCGTTACTCTGTTTTTAACTTAATACTCTAGATGCATGCTGGATAGCGGTCGATGAGTGGAGTAATAGTAGTAGATGCAGAATCGTTTCGGTCTACTTGTATTGGACGTGATGCCTATATACATGATCATACCTAGATATACTCATAACTATGCTCAATTCTGTCAATTGCTCAACAGTAATTTGTTCACCCACCGTAGAATATCTATGCTCTTGAGAGAAGCCACTAGTGAAACCTATGGCCCTCGGGTCTATTCTCATCATATCAATCTCCATCACTTTAATACTTGCTTTGTTTTTACTTTGCCTTTTACTTTTCACTTTGCATGTCTATACCAAAAAATACCAAAAAAATTATTTATCATCTCTATCAGATCTCACTCTCGTAAGTGACCGTGAAGGGATTGACAACCCCTAATCGCGTTGGTTGCGAGGAGTTATCGTTTTGTGCAGGTACGAGGGACTTGTGCGTGGCCTCCTACTGGATTAATACCTTGGTTCTCAAAAACTGAGGGAAATACTTATGCTACTTTGCTGCATCATCCTCTCCTCTTCGGGGAAATCCAACGCAGTGCTCAAGAGGTAGCAATGATCTCCTATCTTAACAGAAATAACAGGCACGCCTACCACAGGTCTATGTTTATCTTTAGCACAGGGTTTGGCAATTCTAGCAGTTTCACCGCAGAATTGAATAACATGCCCATCAATATTATTAGCTAAGACATCTTTAACAATAGCAACATTAGGTTCAACTTTAATTTGCTCAGGAGTTGTATAAGTTCTAATATTGATTTTACGAACAACAGTTGAAGCTTTAGTATGATCCTTTATTCTAACAGGGAAAGGTGGCTTCTCAACATAAGAAGCAGGAACAATAGGATCATTATAAGTGACAATCTTTTCTTCAACTTCAATAGGTGCAGCTACTTTTACTTATATGGGAGGATGATATTTAAACCACTTCTCTTTGGCAAGATCAACATAAGTAGCAAAAGATTCACAGAAAGAAGCTACTATCTCAGAGTCAAGTCCATATTTAGTGCTAAACTTATGGAAAACATCGGTGTCCATAAAAGACTTAACAAAATCAAACTTAGGTGTCATACCTGACTCCTTACCTTCGTCGAGATCCCAATCTTCAGAGTTGCGTTTAATTCTATCCAATAAATTCCATCTGAATTCAATAGTCTTCATCATAAAAGAGCCAGCACAAGAAGTATCGAGCATGATGCAATTGTTTTCAGAAAGCCGAGCATAAAGATTTTGAAGAATTATTTCTCTTGAGAGCTCATGATTGGGGTATGAATATAACATTGATTTAAGCCTCCCCAAGCTTGAGGCGATGCTTTCTCCCTCGCGAGGCCAAAAATTATATATTTAATTGCGATCATCATGAACAAGATGCATAGGTAATACTTCTAATGAAATTCCAATTTCACTCGTTTATAGTTCCATGATCCCGTGTCATCACATAGCCTATACCATGTCGATGCATCTCCCTTCAAAGATAAAGGGAATACCTTCTTCTTAAAAACATCATCGGGTATACCTGCAAGCTTAAATAATCCACAAACTTCATCCACATAGAGTAGATGTTCATCAGGATGCCTTGTTCCATCTCCTGTAAAAGTATTAGCTAGCAGTTTTTCCATCATACCCGAAGGAACTTCAAAGGGAATATTTTCATGTTCAGTAGGTTTAGTAGGTTGAGGAGCAACTCTTTGCTCTACTGGTCGGGGTGAAGATACCCCGAACAAGCCCCTCAGAGGATTACCCTCCATAATAACAAATGACAGTAAATTTCAGCACACTATATAAATTTTTCCTTACCAAATTCCACCTACCAAAGGCGCTTCACTCCCCGACAACGGCGCCAGAAAAGAGTCTTGATTACCCACAAGTATAGGGGATCTATCGTAGTCCTTTCGATAAGTAAGATTGTCGAACCCAACAAGGAGTAGAAGGAAATGATACGCGGTTTTCAGCAAGGTATTCTCTGCAAGTACTGAAATAAGTGGTAACAGATAGTTTTGTGATAAGATAATTTGTAACAATCAACAAGTAATAAAATTAAATAAAGTGCAGCAATGTGGCCCAATCCTTTTTGTAGCAAAGTACAAGCCTGGACAAACTCTTATATAAGGAAAAGCGCTCCTGAGGATACATGGGAATATCGTCAAGCTAGTTTTCATCACGTTCACATGATTCGCGTTCGGTACTTTGATAATTTGATATGTGGGTGGACCGGTGCCTGGGTGCTGTTCTTACTTGAACAAGCATCCCACTTATGATTAACCTCTATTGCAAGCATCCGCAACTACCACAAAAGTATTAAGGTAAACCTAACCATAGCATGAAACATATGGATCCAAATCAGCCCCTTACGAAGCAACGCATAAACTAGGGTTTAAGCTTCTGTCACTCTAGCAACTCATCATCTACTTATTACTTCCCAATGCCTTCCTCTAGGCCCAAATAATGGTGAAGTGTTATGTAGTCGACGTTCACATAACACCACTAGAGGCTAGACAACATACATCTCATCAAAATATCGAACGAATACCAAATTCGCATGACTACTAATAGCAAGACTTCCCCCATCTCCTCAGGAACAAACGTAACTACTCACAAAGCATATTCATGTTCATAATCAGAGGGGTATTAATATGCATAAAGGATCTGAACATATGATCTTCCACCAAATAAACCAACTAGCATCAACTACAAGGAGTAATCAACACTACTAGCAACCTACTAGTACCAATCCCGGACTTGGAGACAAGAATTGGATACAAGAGATAAACTAGGGTTTTGAGAGGAGATGGTGCTGGTGAAGATGTTGATGGAGATTGCCCTCTCCTGATGAGAGGAGCGTTGGTGATGACGATGGTGATGATTTCCCCCCTCCCGGAGGGAAGTGTCCCCGGCAGAACAGCTCTGCCGGAGCCCTAGATTGGTTCCGCCAAGGTTCCGCCTCGTGGCGGCGGAGTTTCGTCCCGAAAGGTTGCTTATGATTTTTTCCTTGACGAAAGACCTCATATAGCAGAAGATGGCCATCGGAGAGCCAACAGGGGGCCCACGAGGTAGGGGGCGCGCCCCCCACCCTCGTGGACAGGTGGGCCCCCCTCTGGTGAACTTCTTCCGCTCGATATTTTTTATTATTTCCAAAAATGACTTTCATGGAGTTTCAGGACTTTTGGTGTTGTGCAGAATAGGTCTATAATATTTGCTCCTTTTCCAGCCCAGAATTCCAGCTGCCGGCATTCTCCCTCCTTATGTAAGCCTTGTAAAATAAGAGAGAATAGGCATAAGTATTGGGACATAATGTGTAATAACATCCCATAATGCAATAAATATTGGTATAAAAGCATGATGCAAAATGGAAGTATCAACTCCCCCAAGCTTAGACCTCGCTTGTCCTCAAGAGGAAGCCGATAACGATAAATATGTCCACATGTTTAGAGGTAGAGGTGTCGATAAAATAAAATACGGACATGAGGGCATCATGATTATTCTCATAACAGCAACATATATGGATATTGTCATATGATTTCTTATGCTCAAGTAATAATATATTCACAATGCAAAGTATGAATCAGAAACTTTATTGAGAACTAACAAACTATAATCTCAGTCATTGAGGCAATTGCAATTTATCATAACATCATAAAGAGTCTATGTCAGAGCTTTCTAGCAAGTCCACATATTCAACTATCATTTAGTCTTTCATAATTGCTAACACTCACGCAATACTTGTGGTTACGGAGTTTTAACCGGACACTTAGAAAGATAGGGGCTTATAATTTCGCCTCCCAACCTTTTACCTCAAGGGTAATGTCAACAATAATAACTCATGCTAACTTACATCCAATTAGGTATATATATATATATATATATATAGATATATATATATATATATATATATATATATATATATATATATATCAGGATCTTTCCAACATCCTGTGCTTGCCAAAGGATAAAATGTAAAAAGGAAAGGTGAAGATCACCATGACTCTTGCATAGAGTAGAAGATAATAATAAAAGATATGCCCTTCGCTGAGGGAAGCAGAGGTTGCCATGCGCTTTCAGGGTTGGATACACAAAATCTTAATGCGAAAGAACATCACTTTATATTGCCACTTGTGATATGAACCTTTATTATGCAGTCCGTCGCTTTTATTTCTTCCACATCACAAGATCGTATAAAGCTTATTTCCTTCACACCAATCAATCATACATATTTAGAGAGCAATTTTTATTGCTTGCACCGTTGACAACTTACTTGAAGGATCTTACTCAATCCATAGGTAGGTATGGTGCACTCTCATGGCAAAACTGGTTTAAGGGTTTTTGGAAGCACAAGTAGTATCTCTATTTGGTACAAAGAATTTGGCTAGCATGAGGGGGAAAGGCAAGCTCAACATGTTGGATGATCCATGACAATATAATTTATCTCAGATATAAGAAAACATAACCCATTACGTTGTCTTCCTTGTCCAACATCAACTCTTTAGCATGTCATATTTTAATGAGTGCTCATAATCATAAAAGATGTCCAAGATAGTACATTTATATGTGAAACCTCGCTTTCTTTATTACTTCCTATTAATTGCAATGATGACCAAATCTATGTTTGTCAACTCTCAACAATTTTTAATCATCATACTCTTCCTATGTGAAGTCATTACTCTCCATAAGATCAATATGATCTCTTTGTTTCTTTTTATTCTTTTCTCTTTTATTCACTCAAGATCATGGCAAAATAATCAAGCCCTTGACTCAACACTAATCTTTATTATATATAGCTCACGGACTTGATTACATAAACGGATCATAAAGCAAAACTCAAAACTAGATCATACCAAAAACTTTATTCTACTAGATCAGGATAATACTAAAAAGGATCGAACTAAGAAAAACGGTAAATATAGGAGTGTGATGGTGATACGATACCGGGGCACCTCCCCCAAGCTTGGCAGTTGCCAAGGGGAGTGCCCATACCCATGTGATTATATCTCCTTTTCTAGTGAAGAGGATGGTGGTGATGATGGGTAGTCGCACATCGAGCGTAAGAGATCCTCCAGCTTGCGGATAATGCCCTCGAGTGCAACAATATGCTCCTTCAACAAAATATTTTCACATGTAAGATACTTGTTTTGTATACGAGCTAACTCAATCATCTTGAAAGCTTCGATGTCAGATGGGGTAAGAAGATTGTGATCAAGTTGAATGATGTCTTCTGTTGCCGGAACTTGGTCCTCCATGGACTTCTTGATCCCTTCATCCTTGTTGATCTCCATAGGTTCTTCCCTCTTCAGCTCTATCTTCATTAGCCAAGCACGTTGTCACAATTGTTGGAGGAGGGGGACAACATGATGCCTGGCCTTGAAAAGCCTGACAGAAAACAGCTCGAAACAAGAACAGAGGATAATTGCGTGATACATGAGTCAAAACCTTCGGGATATTATATAATGAATTTTTACCGACCAAAATACGTATCGTGCAGGAAAACAGAGTCTGGAGAACGCACGAGGTGCCCACGAGGCAGGGGGCGCGCCCAGGGGGGTAGGGTGCGCCCTCCACCCTCAAGGAGGCCCCGTGTCCTTCCCGGACTGCTTCTTATTTTTCTATTTTTCTAAATATTCCAAAACAGAGAAAAATTGCCTTTAGAACTGTTTTGGAGTCGGTTTACTTACCGTACCACATACCTATTCCTTTTCAGAGTCTGAAATGTTCCGGAAAGTGTCCGTTATGTATTCCTCCGTAGTTACGGTTTCAATAACACTGGTTTCAACATTTATGGGATTACCTGAGATATAGTGCTTAATTCTTTAACCGTTCACCACCTTCGGGTTTGTGTCTTCGAAGTTGTTGATTTTTATGGCACCGGAACGATAGACCTCCTCGATAATGTAAGGACCTTCCCATTTAGAGAGAAGTTTTCCTGCAAAAAATCTTAAACGAGAGTTGTATAGCAATACATAATCACCTACATTAAACTCATGCTTTTGTATTCTTTTTTCATGCCATCTTTGAACTTTTTCTTTAAACAGGCATTCTCATAGGCTTGGGTTATCCATTCATCAAGTCAGCTAATGTCAAATAACCTCTTCTCACTGGCAAGTTTGAAATCATAATTGAGCTCTTTAATAGCCCAATAAGTCTTATGTTCCAGTTCGAGAGGTAAATGACATGCTTTTCCCTAAACCATTTTATACGGAGACATACCCATAGGATTTTTATATGCAGTTCTATAGGCCCATAATGCATCATCAAGTTTCTTGGACCAATTATTTCTAGATCTATTAACAGTCTTTTGCAAAATTAATTTGAGCTCTCTATTGCTCAATTCTACTTGACCACTGGACTATGGGTGATAAGGAGATGCAATTCTATGATTAACATCATACTTATCAAACATTTTATGAAAAGCACCATGAATAAAATGTGAACCACCATCAGTCATTAAATATCTAGGGACTCCAAACCTCGGAAAAATAACTTCTTTAAGCATTTTAATAGAAGTGTTATGATCAACACTACTAGTTGGAATAGCTTCTACCTACTTAGTAACGTAATCAACAACAACTAAAATATGTGTGTATCCATTGGAGGCAGGAAACGGTCCCATATAATTAAAGCCCCAAACAACAAATGGTTCAATAACAAGTGAATAATTCATAGGCATTTCTTGACGTCTACTAATATTACCAATTCTTTGACATTCATCACAAGATAAGACAAACTTACGGGTATCCTTGAAGAGAGTAGGCCAATAAAATCCGGATTGCAATACCTTATGTGCAGTTTTATCTCCAGCGTGGTGTCCTCCATAAGCTTCGGAGTGACACTTGCATAGAATCTGTTCCTATTCATGCTCAGGTACACAACGTCTAATAACACCATCTACTCCTTTTTTATAATGATGTGGGTCATCCCAAAAGTAATTTCTCAAATCATAGATAAACTTTTTCTTTTGTTGGTATGTGAAACTAGGTGGTATGAATTTAGCATCGATATAATTAGCATAAGCATACCACGGAGTAGTACGAGAAGCATTTATGACATTTAATTGTTCATCAGGAAAGCTATTGTAACATCCCAAATTTTCAATTTGGAATGTTATACATAGGTCATCCATGCATACCATATTTATTGCATCTTCGTTCCACAATCCTCGAAATCCTAAACAACTCAAGGACCCTCGGAGAGAGTTGGGGATTTTCCGGTTTTCATATTTGATTTCTATCAAATACTGAGAACGAGGATTTTTGGTTTTAATTATTTTTCTCTCCGGAAAAATATTTCATATTAAAAATAAATGAGGGGAGATAATATGACTTCTCCAAAATAGTGAAATATTGGAGGAAAAATGTTAAAATCATTATTTGGAATTTATTTGGGTTTTATTTGCGTTAGGAAAAATTGCACGTTTTAAAAATTGCATTTTAGGGCTAAAAAATGTTCATCTCGTTCTAAATATTTCATTTAGACGGTGAAAATTTGTTTTGGCATTTTTAGATTTTTATTTTATTTTATAGGAATTTTTCTGTCGGCGGAACCAATTTTTTTTTTAAAAAACTCCTCGCGCCCGAGTGGGCCCAAGGCCCAGCCGAGCAGGCCGGCCTGCTCACGCCTCCCTCGCCTCATGCAAAGACAGACGCCGAGGATAGTCCGAGCCGGACTCCTCCCCGGGCGCCCTCTCGCCCAAGCCACCGCCGCCTCTTAAATACGCGCCCCCCACCACCACCACCCACCACCACCACACCGCCCGGCCGAGCCGAGCCCGAACCGAGCCCCGCCGCCGCCGCCGGAGTCGCCGCCGCCGCCTCTCACCACCGAGCCCCGCCGCCCCCCGCCCCCCCCCCCCCGCCGGGGCCCCGCCTCGCCGGACCTCTCGCCGGAGGTATCCGCCGGATCCGAGACCGCCGGTTTTTTAAAAACCGTCCGATTTATTCTTTTTTTCAAAACCTTAGTTTTCGTTTTTTTAAATAGATTGGTTTTTCTCCGGTTTATTTATTTAGCGAGCGTTCGCTCGTTCGTTCGTTTTAACGAACGCGTTCTTCGTTTAGGTTTAGATAACGAACGTTCGTCCGTTAAGCTGTTCGTCGCTTTTCTTTTTCCGGATTTATTCCGTGATTTTTTTGATCGCGATTTCTGATCCGATTTTCGATCTAGTATAACTTTTTGCTCGTTTATCGGAATCAGGCGATTCAAGCGCCTAGAGTTTCGTCTCGAAACCCTCTTTCCGAATAATCAACTCAAACAAGTTTTTACCTCTGTAAAATTTGACCTTAGTTCAGATTCGTAAACGGATCTTATTTCTTTCGCCGTTTGAGTTTTGTTGCTTCGTTTGGTTTGATTCTTTTTGCGAACCGGAGTTCTTAAGTTGAACTTTCTGGTCAACCTCTTTTGGTTGAGTTTTACCTATGCATCTTTGCTTGTTGCTTATGTATGTTATTGTTTGCTTGCGATAGAATTCCCGGAGTGCGAAGCGTGTTACTACGAGTCTGTAGGATTCACGGATCGTCAGCAAGGCAAGTAACACATTGATCATACTCTTTTCATATCCAATTTTTATGCATTACTTTCAATCCTCAAACATTGCATGATTAGGATGTCATTAACTTGTGGGTTGGGAAGTAGTAGTTGAGGTAGAACCTATTGCCCTGTTACTATCAAACCCTTGGGAGTTACTTCTACGTGTTGCTATTATTGCTATGCTATGCTCGTAGACGTGGAATGGGTTTGAGTGCATCCATGACAGATGTGAGATTGTTAATTAATGGTTTACTTTAAGGTGGCAACTTTAATACACATCTGGGTGGATTGAGGCACCTGGGGAACGCAGTGTTGTCTGTTTTATTTTTGGAAATCCCGGGGTACCCGTGTGATCTTCCTATGGACGGCCACCCAGGCTCAAAGGGAACTGAGATTATTCATGCTAGAAACTTCCGTGTGCAACCACGAGCTACTATGGGCTCTAGCATAGTTGAGTAAGTTACGTGAAGCTCTTGAAGAGGTAGATCAACAGTAGTGGTTTTGTAGGTTTGGTATGGTCTACCCCGAGTAGAGAGTTAATGTTTCGAAAGACTATGTCTCGGTCATCCGCTTTCTCAAACACCATGTAGTGCGAGAAATCAACGGAGGCGATCGAGTCTTGTGGGGAAAAGTGCGCAAACCTCTACAGAGTGTACAATCTAATCATGGTTAGCCGTGTCCCCGGTTATGGACAATTCTGAGTATCTAGTACCTGATGATTCACATGTATCTCATCACTCTTAAATTAATATTGTTGGGTTTTTAACTACTTTAATTGGGATTGAGTTGGGGTTATACCTTCTCAATGATGTTTCAACCACCATGATAGTTAAATAAAATTTATTCCTTTGTTGTAGGGAAAAATTGGCTTTTCGCAAACTTATAACCATAGAGCTTTCCACCAGCCAAATATGCATGTAGTGATAGCATTATTCTGTTCTTGCTCTACTGTGTTATATTGCCAAAGATATTCCATGTCTTGACCCGTTCTCGGGCTGCAACGTATTATGTTGCACACTTTTCGCACGAGGAGTAAGGATCGTTAGGTCGTTGCCGTGCAGCTCAGCTATCTTTGTTGGAGTTGATGGACTCACTTTATCTTCCAAGCCTTCATTGTTATCGCATTAGATGGCCTTAAGCCATATTATTGTAATAAGTTCTCTTTTCAGACTTTTGATGTAATAACTGTGTGATTGCTACTGTTATAAATCCTTCGAAAATCTTGTGTGTGTCAGCATTACTGATCCAGGGATGACACTAAAACACAGAGACTTGACCATCTAAGGTTGGGTCGCTACAGCTATCATCAATAGGTAGTGGGTCATCAAGATCATTTTCTAACCTAGAAAAGTTGTCTGCAACGGGGTTCTCAGCTCCCTTTCTATCAATAATATGCAAATCAAATTCTTGTAACAAGAGAACCCATCTAATAAGTCTAGGTTTAGCATCTTTCTTTTCCATAAGATATTTAATAACATCATGATCAGTGTGAATAGTTACTTTAGAATCAACAATATAAGGTCTGAACTAATCACAAGCAAATACAACTGCTAAGAATTCTTTTTCAGTAGTAGCATAATTTCTCTGAGCAATATCTAGAGTTTTACTAGCATATTGAATAACATTTAATTTCTTATCAACTCTTTGCCCTAGAATAACACCTACAGCACCCACCTGGAGTCTAGGCAAGAGTATGGCAGCTCACATTACCATGGGACATATTGGAGAAGTCTACAACAGGGAGCTTAAGGATACCATCTATCAAATATGTGGGCGCCAAGACGAGAAATGGGAAGTAATCAGCACCAAGAAGGACAGATCCATTGCAGCTTTCATTCAGGAGCTAAACCAGCACATTCGACGCTAGGAGAACCAGATGTGCGCAGATATGATGGAATTGAAGAAGGCAAAGACCAGGATCATCGAACTGGAGGAAGAACTCAAGTTTACACGCGATGGATACGAGGAGGAAATCAAGACACTACTGGAGAAGAACGACGACCTGGTCAAGAAGATCGGAGTATTCATGGGAGGACCAGCACCGGAAGAAGAAGACGAAGATCCCACTTGTCCGGACAACTACATCATCATCGACGACACCGATTCCGATCCAAGTGATGTTGACTATGAAGACGAAGCTGGAGCGGACATCATGGAGTCTTCCACCGATCAATTTTTTTAGATGACCACCATATATTAGTAGTATTTCCCCATGTATCTAATAGTAGTTGAGCACTTTTGTGATAGTTCTAGACCGTTTGTATGCCCTTGCTTGATTGATTGAGTGAAATGTTTGTGTTTGCCTCATATGCATATGGGTAGTGTTCTCTCATTAGACATCTTTCTATTCTAATCTCTTCCCTCTAAACCCATCAGATGCCGAGCTCACCCAGTTGATCCAGCAGCAGAATCCTTGATGCAATTGCTAGTTCAGAACCAGGGCAACAACAACAACAACCCGCCGCCAGTGGACAATTTAGCCCGTTTTCCGAGGTTACAACCGCCGGTGTTTTCAAAGAGCACCGAGCCAATAGTTGTTGATGATTGGCTACGCCGTATTGGAAGGGAGTTAACCACCGCAGGATGCACGGATGCTGAGAGGGTGCGCTTTGCCGCACATCAATTGGATGGACCAGCAGCCGCATGGTGGGAGAATTACACGGCTACTTTTCCTATAGCCAATGTCACTTGGGACCAGTTTCAGCAAGCTTTTCGCACATCACATGTCTCAACTGGATCCATGCAGATGAAGAAGTGCGAGTTTCGCAACTTACGCTAGGGGAACCGTACTGTAGCTCAGTACGTGGATGATTTTAGCAAGTTATCACGCTATGCCCCTGATGATGTGGCCACAGATGCCAAGGTGAGAAGTTCATGGAAGGGCTGAACGATGAGATGAGCATGCAATTGATGGTGGCAACTTTCAACAACTACCAGGAGTTGGTAGATAAGGCCCTTATGATTGAAGGAAAGCAGCAGATTGAGAGCCATAAGAGGAAGTATGGACAAGGGAAGTATAATTCAGGAGCTCAACAGAAGCCCCGCTTAACCCCGAACTCGGGAGGACTTGTTCATAACCATGGAGGTAACAACCACACTGGAGGAGGATCTCATAACCACAATGGTGCGAAGAATGGAAATGGGAATGGAGTTAACAACAATCAGAACCGCTCCAACCCATCTACACCCGCCAAAAGGGACCTAAGTCAGGTTACTTGCTTTAAGTGTGGGAAGACTGGGCACTATGCCAATGACTGCCCTGAAGGAAGGAATGGAAACGGAAATGGGAGCGCTGGGAAGAAGCCCAATCCATTCAACAAAGGACAAGTGAACCACGTTAACATGGAGGAAGTTGAAGAGCAGCCGGACGCTAATAGGTAAGTTTTGGTTAAGTCATTTACCGCTCTTGTTCTTTTCGATCATGGTGCATCACATTGATACATATCAAGGGGATTTGTGGATAAGTTTAAGCTACCAACCCAAACCCTTAGGACCCCTCTTTTAGTGAGCTCGTCTGGAGCAGAGTACATGACTAGCCGATGGTGCACCCAGATACCCCTAACCATTGGCACACATGTTTTTCCGTCTGACCTAATTATCTTGGAGTCGCAAGGATTGGATGTGATATTAGGTATGGACTGGATGTCGAAGTATGGAGGAAGCATTGACTGTGCTAGCAAGTCGATTTATCTCACCACCCCGGAGGGAAAAAGGATTAAGTATGTATCTAGGCATGTGCCTGTTGGGGAACGTAGCAGAAATTCAAAATTTTCCTACGTGTCACCAAGATCTATCTATGAAGAAACTAGCAACGAGGGAAGGAGAGTGCATCTACATACCCTTGTAGATCGCTAAGCGGAAGCGTTCATGAGAACGGGGTTGAAGGAGTCGACATTGCCGTGATCCAAATCACCGGAGATCCGAAAGTGCCGAACGCACGGCACCTCTGCGTTCAACACACGTACAGCCCGGTGACGTCTCCCATGCCTTGATCCAGCAAGGAGAGAGGGAGAGGTTGAGGAAGACTCCATCCAACAGCAGCACAACGGCGTGGTGGTGGTGGAGGAGCGTGGCAATCCTGCAGAGCTTCGCCAAGCACCTACGGGAGAGGAGGAGGTGTCACGGGAGGGAGGGAGGCGCCAGGCTCAGGTGTGGATGCCCTCCTCCCTCCACTATATATAGGGGCAAGGGAGAGGGGAGGCGCAGCCTTGCCCCTTCCTCCAAGGAAGGGGTGCGGCCAAGAGGGGAGGAGTCCATCCTCCCCAAGGCACCCTGAGGTGCCTTCCCTTTGAGGACTCTTCCCTCCCCAAGTTTCCTTGGCGCATGGGCCTCTTGGGGCTGGTGCCCTTGGCCCATATAGGCCAAGGCGCACCTACAGCCCATGTGCCCCCGGGCAGGTGGACCCCAGTGGACCCCGGACCCCTTTCGGCACTCCTGCATAATACCGATAAAGTGCGAAACTTTTCCGGCGACCAAAATAGGACTTCCCATATATAAATCTTTACCTCCGGACCATTCCGAACTCCTCGTGACGTCCGGGATCTCATCCGGGACTCGAACAACATTTGGTAACCACATACAAACTTCCATTATAACCCTAGCGCCACCGAACCTTAAGTGTGTAGACCCTACGGGTTCGGGAGACATGTAGACATGACCGAGACGTTCTCCGTCAATAACCAACAGCGGGATCTGGATACCCATGTTGGCTCCACGTGTTCCACGATGATCTCATCGGATGAACCACGATGTCAAGGACTCAATCGATCCCGTATACAATTCCCTTTGTCTAGCGGTATTGTACTTGCCCGAGATTCGATCGTTGGTATCCCGATACCTTGTTCAATCTCGCTTCCGCAAGTCTCTTTACTCGTTCCGTAACACATCATCCCGTGATCAACCCCTTGGTCACATTGTGCACATTATGATGATGTCCTACCGAGTGGGCCCAGAGATACCTCTCCGTTAACCGGAGTGACAAATCCCAGCCTCGATTCGTACAACCCAATAGACACTTTCGGAGATACCTGTAGTGCACCTTTATAGTCACCCGATTACGTTGTGACGCTTTGGTACACCCAAAGCATTCCTACGGTATCCGGAGTTGCACAATCTCATGGTCTAAGGAAATGATACTTGACATTAGAAAAGCTTTAGCATACGAACTACGATCTTTGTGCTAGGCTTAGGATTGGGTCTTGTCCATCACATCATTCTACTAATGATGTGATCCCGTTATCAATGACATCCAATGTCCATGGTTAGGAAACCGTAACCATCTATTGATCAACGAGCTAGACAATAGAGGCTTGCTAGGGACATGGTGTTGTCTATGTATCCACACATGTATTTGAGTTTCCTATCAATACAATTATAGCATGGATAATAAACGATTATCATGAACAAGGAAATATAATAATAATAACTAATTTATTATTGCCTCTAGGGCATATTTCCAACAGTGCCTAGGAGGAGCCAAGTGAATGCCCTCACGGGAGTTGTACAGGAGGAAGTGCCTGTAGTAAAGGATTTTCTGGATGTTTTCCCAGAGGAGTTACCAGGCATGCCACCGGATCGAGACATCGAGTTTTTGATAGAGCTATTGCCAGGTACAGGGCCAATATCCAAGAGACCCTATCGGATGCCCACAAATGATCTGGAGGAAATTAAGAAACAAATCAAGGAGTTATTGGAGAAAGGTTATATTCGCAGGAGTTCATCACCTTGGGGAGCACCAGTACTTTTGGTCCAGAAAAAGGATAAATCCCTGAGTATGGTAGTTGATTACCGAGCCTTGAATGAAGTAACAATAAAGAACAAGTATCCATTACCGATGATCAATGATCTGTTTGATCACTTGCAATGAGCTAAGGTGTTTTCGATGATTGATCTACGGTAAGGATACCATCAGTTGAAGACTCGAGAGAAGGATATACCAAAGACAGCGTTCACCATGCGGTATGGATTATACGAGTATACGGTCATGTCGTTTGGACTGACTAACGCCCCTGCCTATTTCATGAGTATGATGAACAAGGTGTTCATGGAGTATTTGGACAAGTTTGTCATGGTGTTTATTGATGATATTATGGTATACTCGAAGAACAAAGAGGAGCACAAGGAACATTTGCATTTAGTTCTCGAGAAACTTAGGGAACACCAGTTATACGCTAAATTCAGCAAGTGCGAGTTTTGATTGAAGGAAGTTGGATTTCATGGGCATGTTATATCAGGAGAGGGTATAGCAAGGATCCCAAGAAGGTTCGGGCCAACACTGAATGGTTGGCACCCACTTCAGTTAGCGAGATCCGCAGTTTCCTTGGACTCGCAGGATACTATCGGAGATTCATTGAGAATTTTTCCAAGATTGCTAAGCCAATGACTGAATTGCTGAAGAAGGATACTAAGTTTAAATGGACAGAAGATTGCGAGGCAAGTTTTCAGGAGTTGAAGAAACGATTGACTACAGCCCCAGTATTAACACTGCCAGATATACATAAGGAGTTTCAAGTGTATTGTGACGCCTCACGCTTGGGACTTGGACGTGTGCTTATGCATGACGGAAAGGTTGTTTCGTATGCCTAACAACAACTGAAGCCTCATGAGTTGAATTATGCCACTCATGATTTGGAATTAGCAGCCGTAGTGCATGCATTGAAGACTTGGAGGCATTATCTTATTGGAAATCATTGTGATGTGTACACGGATCATAAGAGTTTGAAGTACATTTTCACACAAAAGGAGTTGAACCTTAGGCAGAGGAGATGGTTGGAGCTTATAAAGGATTACGATATGAAGCTACACTATCATCCGGGAAAGGCCAATGTCGTAGCAGACGCTTTGAGCCGGAAAAGTTACGCTAATATCCTTGAAAGTAATGGATTGCCGAAGGAGTTAGCTGAGGATATCATGGAACTTCGGTCGGAGATTGTTCCAAGAGGTTTCGTTGCGACAATGGAAGTTCAGTCAACATTGTTGGACAAGATTCGAGAAGCTCAGAAGGAAGACAAGGAGATTGCTGAGATACAAGAGAAGATGAGTAAAGGAAAGGCCAAAGGATTTCGCGAGGATGAGCACGATACCTTATGGTTTGAGGACCGAGTTTATGTGCCCAATGACCCAGAGATCAGAAAGTTAATACTTCAGGAGGCCCATGACTCACCATACTCGATACACCCCGGAAACACCAAGATGTATTTGGATTTGAAAGAGCGTTTCTGGTGGACAGGTATGAAGAAGGATATTGCCGAATATGTAGCCGTATGTGATGTATGTCAGAGAGTGAAGGCAGAGCATCAGAAGCCAGCAGGACTGTTACAGCCTATGTCACCCGAATGGAAGTGGGATAAACTTGGCATGGATTTTATCACCGGATTACCCAGGACCAAAGCAGGATATGACTCAATATGGGTAGTAGTGGATCGCTTGACCAAAGTGGCTCACTTCATCCCAGTGAAAACAACTTATACAAGTGCAAAGTTGGCCAAGATATATATGTCCAGGATCGTTTGTTTGCATGGAGTTCCGAGGACCATCGTATCAGATAGAGGAACGCAGTTTACTTCAAAGTTTTGACATCAGCTACACCAGACTTTGGGAACAAGATTGGAGTTCAGTATAGCATTCCACCTGCAGATAGATGGACAGACAGAGAGAGTCAACCAGATTTTGGAGGACATGTTGAGAGCCTGTGCGGTAGACTATGGGTCTAGTTGGGATGACAATTTGCCTTACGCAGAGTTCTCATACAACAATAGCTACCAAGCTAGCTTGAAGATGGCACCGTTCGAAGCTCTGTATGGACGCAGATGTAGAACACCCCTGATGTGGGATGAGGTAGGAGACCGTCAGTTGTTTGGACCAGACTTGATCAAAGAGTCGGAGGAGAAGGTTAAACTGATCCGTGATAGACTAAAGATTGCTCAGTCCAGGCAGAAGAGTTATGCAGACTCAAAACGCAAGGAAGTAACCTACGAAATTGGAGATAGAGCCTATCTGCGAGTATCACCCTTGCGAGGAGTGAAACGTTTTGGAGTTAAGGGAAAATTAGCCCCGAGATTTGTAGGACCGTACCGTGTTTTGGAACGGATGGGAGAAGTCGCCTACAAGCTGGAGTTACCTGAAGTATTGTTAGGAGTTCACGATGTGTTCCACGTATCACAGTTGAAGAAGTGTCATGCTGAGATGGCAGATATACAGTTAAGAGATACAGTGCCCCTGGAGGCGATTCAGTTGGACAGTAATTTGACTTATGAGGAGAAGCCAGTAAAGATTCTTGACTTTGACAGCTGAGTCACGCGCAGCAAGGTTATCAAGTTTTGCAAGGTTCAGTGGAGCCACCATACTGCAAGGACCACCCGCACCTATTTTCTAGCCAACCCGAATCTCGAGGACGAGATTCATCTTAAGGGGGGTAGGTTTGTAACATCCCAAATTTTCAATTTGGAATGTTATACATAGGTCATCCATGCATATCATATTTATTGCATCTTCGTTCCACAATCCTCGAAATCCTAAGCAACTCAAGGACCCTCGGAGAGAGTTGGGGATTTTCTGGTTTTCATATTTGATTTCTATCAAATACTAAGAACGAGGATTTTTGGTTTTAATTATTTTTCTCTCCGGAAATTATTTCATATTAAAAATAAATGAGGGGAGATAATATGACTTCTCCAAAACAGTGAAATATTGGAGGAAAAATGTTAAAATCATTATTTGGATTTTATTTGATTTTATTTGGGTTTTACTTGTGTTAGAAAAAATTGCACGTTTTAAAAATTGCATTTTAGGGCCAAGAAAATGTTCATCTCGTTCTAAATATTTCATTTAGACGGTGAAAATTTGTTTTGGCATTTTTAGATTTTTGTTTATTTTACAGAAATTTTTCTGTCGGCGGAACCAATTTTTTTTAAAAACTCCTCGCGCCCGACTGGGTCCAAGGCCCAGCCGAGCAGGCCGGCCCGTTCCACCGCCGCCTCCCTCGCACGCACCGCCGTGCGCAGCACGGATGCCGAGGAGAGTCCGAGCCGGACTCCTCCCCGGGCGCCCCCTCGCCCAAGCCACCGCTGCTCCCCCATCTCTTAAATACCGCCGCCCCCGCCGCCACCACCCACCACCCCCCCCGGCGGAGCCCGACCCGAGCCGAGCCCGAGCCGAGCCCCGCCGCCGCCGCCTCTCGCCCGCCGCCGCCGCCTCCCGTCGCCGAGCCCCGCCGCCGCACACCACCCCCGCCCCGCCGGAGCCCCGCCTCGCCGGACATCTCGCCGGAGGTATCCGCCGGATCCGAGACGCCGGTTTATTTTTAAAAACCGTCCGGTTTATTCCTCTTTTTCAAAACCCTAGTTTTCGTTTTTTTAAATAGATCAGTTTTTCTCCGGTTTATTTATTTAGCGAGCGTTCGCTCGTTCGTTCGTTTTAACGAACACGTTCTTCGTTTAGGTTCAGATAACGAACGTTCGTTCGTTAAGCTGTTCGTCGCTTTTCTTTTCCCGGATTTATTTCGCGATTTTTCTGACCGTGATTTCTGATCCGATTTTCGATCTAGTATAACTTTTCGCTCGTTTATTGGCATCAGGCGATTCAAGCGCCTAGAGTTTCGTCTCGAAACCTTCTTTCTGAATAATCAACTCAAACAAGTTTTTACCTTTGTAAAATTTGACCTTAGTTCAGATTAGTAAACGAATCTTATTTCTTTCGCCGTTTGAGTTTTGTTGCTTCGTTTGGTTTGATTCTTTTTGCGAACCGGAGTTCTTAAGTTGAACTTTCTGGTCAACCTCTTTTAGTTGAGTTTTACCTGTGCATCTTTGCTTGTTGGTTATGTATGTTGTTTGCTTGCGATAGAATTCCCTGAGTGCGAAGCGTGTTACTACGAGTCTCTAGGTTTCACGGATCGTCAGCAAGGCAAGTAACACATTGATCATACTCTTTTCATACCCAGTTTTTATGCATTAGTTTCAATCCTCAAACATTGCATGATTAGGATGTCATTAACTTGTGGGTTGGGAAGTAGTAGTTGAGGTAGAACCTATTGCCCTGTTACTATCAAACCCTTGGGAGTTACTTCTACGTGTTGCTATTATTGCTATGCTATGCTCATAGACGTGGATTGGGTTTGAGTGCATCCATGACAGATGTGAGATTGTTAATTAATGGTTTACTTTAAGGTGGCAACTTTAATACACATCTGGGTGGATTGAGGCACCTGGGGAACGCAGTGTTGTCTATTTTATTTTTGAAAATCCCGGGGTACCCGTGTGATCTTCCTATGGACCGCCACCCAAGCTCAGAGGGAACTGAGATTATTCATGCTAGAAACTTCCGTGTGCAACGACAAGCTACTATGGGCTCTAGCATAGTTGAGTAAGTTACGTGAAGTTCTTGAAGAGGTAGATCAGCAGGTAGTGGGTTTTGTAGGTTTGGTATGGTCTACCCTGAGTAGAGAGTTAATGTTTCCGAAAGACTATGTCTCGGTCATCCGTTTCTCAAACACCATGTAGTGCGAGAAATCGATGGAGGCGATCGAGTCTTGTGGGGAAAAGTGCACAAACCTCTACAGAGTGTACAATCTAATCATGGTTAGCCGTGTCCCCGCTTATGGACAATTCTGAGTATCTAGTACCTGAGTATTCACATGTATCTCATCACTCTTAAATTAATATTGTTGGGTTGTTAACTACTTTAATTGGGATTGAGTTGGGGTTATACCTTCTCAATGATGTTTAAACCACCATGATAGTTAAATAAAATTTATTCCTTTGTTGTAGGGGAAAATTGGCTTTTCGCAAAATTATAACCATAGAGCTTTCCACCAGCCAAAATTATATTCATTATTCTGTTCTTGCTCTACTGTGTTATATTGCCAACATATTCCATGTGCTGACCCGTTCTCGGGCTGCAACGTATTATGTTGCAGACTTTTCAGACAAGGAGTAAGGATCGTTAGGTCGTTGCCGTGCAGCTCAGCTATGCCGTTGGAGTTGATGGACTCACTTTATCTTCTAAGCCTTCCAAGTTATCGCATTAGATGGCCTTAAGCCATATTATTGTAATAAGTTCTCTTTTGAGACTTTTGATGTAATAAGTGTGTGATTGCTACTCTGTTATAAATCCTTCGAGTACTGTGTGTGTCAGCATTACTGATCTAGGGATGACACTGAAACACAGATACTTGACCATCTGAGGTCGGGTCGCTACAGCTATCATCAATAGGTAGTGGGTCATCAAGAACATTTTCTAACCTAGACAAGTTGTCTGCAACGGGGTTCTTAGCTCCCTTTCTATCAATAATATGCAAATCAAATTCTTGTAACAATAGAACCCATCTAATTAGTCTAGGCTTAGCATCTTTATTTTCCATAAGATATTTAATAGCATCATGATCAGTGTGAATAGTTACTTTAGAATCAACAATATAAGGTCTGAACTAATCACAAGCAAATACAACTGCTAAGAATTATTTTTCAGTAGTAGCATAATTTCTCTGAGCATTGTCTAGAGTTTTACTAGCATATTGAATAACATTTAATTTATTATCAACTCTTTTCCCTAGAACAACACCTACAGCATAATCACTGGCATCACACATAATTTCAAAGGGTAAATTCCAATCAGGTGGCTGAACAATAGGTGCAGAGATCAATGCTTTCTTAAGTATTTCAAATGCTTCTACACAATCATCATCAAAGACCAATGATATATCTTTTTGCAATAAATTAGTCAGAGGCCGAGAAATTTTGGAGAAGTCCTTAAGGAACCTCCTATAAAAACCGGCATGACCAAGGAAACTTCTTATACCTTTGATGTCCTTGGGACATGGCATCTTTTCAATAGCATCAACCTTTGCTTTATCAACTTCAATGCCTCTTTCAGAAATTTGATGCCCAAAAACAATGCCTTCATTAACCATAAAGTGGCACTTTCCCAATTCAAAATAAGATTAGTTTCTTCACATCTCTGCAAAACTCGATCAAGGTTGCTCAAGCAATCATCAAAAGAGGATCCATAAACGTAGAATTCATCCATGAAAACCTCACAAATCTTTTCACAAAAATTAGAGAATATAGCCATCATGCATCTTTGAAAGGTAGCAGGTGCATTACATAAACCAAAAGGCATACTTCTATAAGCAAAAGTACCGAAAGGGCAAGTAAAAGTGGTCTTTGATTGATCATCGGCTGACACAAGTATTTGAGAGAAACCAGAGTAACCATCTAGAAAGCAAAAATGTGTATGTTTGGATAATCTTTCTAGCATTTGACCGATGAAAGGTAAGGGGTAATGATCTTTTTAGTACCTTTATTTAATTTGTGGAAATCAATTACCATTCGATAACCTGTAATAATTCTTTGCGGAATCAATTCATCTTTATCATTAGGAACGACAGTAATACCTCCCTTCTTAGGGACACAATGGACAGGACTTACCCACTGACTATCAGCAACGGGATAAATAATACCTGCCTCAAGAAGCTTTAGTATTTCCTTTCTTATCACTTCTTTCATCTTAGGATTCAGCCGTCGATGGTGATCATGAACTGGTTTGGCATCTTTCTCCAAATTTATTTTATGTTGACATAGAGTGGGACTAATGCCCTTAAGATCATCAAGAGTATATCCAATAGCAGCACGGTGCTTCTTCAGAGTTTTCAATAATCTCTCTTCTTCATGCTCTGAAAGGTTAGCACTAATAATAACAGGATATATCTTCTTCTCATCAAGATAAGCATATTTAAGAGTATCAGGTAACGGTTTGAGCTCAAACACGGGATCACCCTTGGGTGGAGGAAGGATCCCCTAGGATTTCAACGGGCAAATTGTGTTTCAGGATGGGTTCCTGTTTAAATAATACTTCATCTATTTCCCTTATTTCATTCATGAACATATCATTTTCATGGTCTAGCAAATAATTTTCTAAAGGATCATTAGGAGGTACGACAATAGAATCAAGACCAATAATTTCATCTTTACTAGGCAATTCCTCTTCACGGTGCTGTCTACTAAATTTAGAAACATTAAACTCATGAGACATATCATCCAAACCAATAGTAACAACATCCTTTTCGCAATCTATCTTAGCATTAACAGTGTTTAAGAAGGGTCTTCCAAATATAATGGGACAAAAGCTATCATGTGGGGAACCAAGAACAAGTAAATCAGTAGGATATTTAGTTTTCCCGCACAAGACTTCAACATCTCTAACAATCCCAATTGGTGAATAGTATCTCTATTGTCAAGTTTAATGGTAACATTAATATCTTCTATCTCAGCAGGTGCAATATCATGCATAATTTCTTTGTATTAGTCATGAGGTATAGTACTAGCACTAGCACCCATATCACACAAGCCATGATAACAATGATCTCCTATTTTAACAGAAATAACAGGCATGCCTACCACCGGTCTATGTTTATCTTTAGCACAAGGTTTAGCAATTCTAGCAGTTTCATCACAGAAATAAATAACATGCCCATCAATATTATCAGCCAAGAGATCTTTAACAATAGCAATATTAGTTTCAACTTTAACTTGCTCAGGAGGTGTATAAGTTCTAATATTGCTTTTACGAACCACAATTGAAGCTTTAGCATGATCCTTTATTCTAACAGGGAAAGGTGGTTTCTCTACATAAGCAGTAGGAACAATAGGATCATTATAAGTGATAGTCTTTTCTTTAACTTTAATAGGTGTAGCTACTTTTACTTCTATGGGAGGATGATATTTAAACCACTTCTCTTTAGGGAGATCAACATAAGCAGCAAAAGATTCACAGAAAGAAGCTACTATCTCAGAGTCAAGTCCATATTTAGTGCTAAATTTACGGAAAACATCGGTATCCATAAAAGATTTAACACAATCAAACTTAGGTGTCATACCTGACTCCTTACCTTCGTCGAGGTCCCAATCTTTAGAGTTGCGTTTAATTCTTTTCAATAAATCCCATTTGAATTCAATAGTCTTCATCATAAAAGAGCCAGCACAAGTAGTATCGGGCATGGTGCGATTCTTATCAGAAAGCCAAGCATAAATTTTTTGAATAATTATTTCTCTTGGGAGCTCATGATTGGGGCATGAATATAACATTGATTTAAGCCCCCCCCCCAAGCTTGAGCGATGCTTTCTCCTTCACGAGGCCAAAAAAAATATATATATATATATATATAATTGCGATCACGATGAACAAGATGCATAGGATAAAACTTCTGATGAAATTCCAATTTCAATCATTTGTAGTTCCATGATCCCATATCATCACATAGCCTATACCATGTCAATGCATCTCCCTTCAAAGATAAAGGGAAGACCTTATTCTTAATAACATCATCGGGTATACCTGCAAGCTTAAATAATCCCCAAACTTCATCCACATATATTAGGTGCTCATCAGGATGCATTGTTCCATCTCCTGCAAAAGGATTAGCTAGCAGTTTTTCCAACATACCCGAAGGCATTTCAAAGTAGAAATTTTAATTTTCAGTAGGTTTAGTAGGTTGAGGAGCAACTCTTTGCTCTAATGGTCGGGGTGAAGATACCCCGAACAAGCCCCTCAGAGGATTACTTTCCATAGTAACAAGTGATAGTAAATTTCAGCACACTATAGAAATTTTTCCTTACCAGATAACACCTACCAAAGGCGCTTCACTCCCCGGCAACGGCGCCAGAAAAGAGTCTTGATGACCCACAAGTATAGGGGATCTATCTTAGTCCTTTTGATAAGTAAGAGTGTCGAACCCAACGAGGAGCAGAAGGAAATGATAAGCGGTTTTCAGCAAGGTATTCTCTGCAAGCACTGAAATTATAGGTAACTGATAGTTTTGTGATAAGATAATTGGTAACGAGCAACAAGTAACAAAAATAAATAAAGTGCAGCAAGGTGGCCCAATCCTTTTTGTAGCAAAGTACAAGCCTGGACAAACTCTTATATAGAGAAAAGCGCTCCGAGGACACATGGGAATTATCGTCAAGCTAGTTTTCATCACGTTCATATGATTCGCGTTCGGTACTTTGATAATTTGATATGTGGGTGGACCGGTGCTTGGGTGCTGCCCTTACTTGCACAAGCATCCCACTTATGATTAACTCCTATTGAAAGCATCCGCAACTACAAAAGAAGTATCAAGGTAAACCTAACCATAGCATGAAACATGTGGATCCAAATCAGCCCCTTACGAAGCAACATATAAACTAGGGTGTAAGCTTCTGTCACTCTCGCAACCCATCATCTACTTATTACTTCCCAAAGTGCCTTCCTCTAGGCCCAAATAATGCTGAAGTGTTATGTAGTCGACGTTCACATAACACCACTAGAGGATAGACAACATACATCTCATCAAAATATCGAACGAATACCAAATTCACATGACTAATAATAACAAGACTTCTCCCATGTCCTCAGGAACAAACGTAACTACTCACAAAGCATATTCATGTTCATAATCAGAGGAGTATTAATATGCATATAGGATCTGAACATACGATCTTCCACCAAATAAACCAACTAGCATCAACTACAAGGAGCAATCAACACTACTAGCAGCCTACAGGTACAATTCCCAGACTTGGAGACAAGAATTAGATACAAGAGATGAACTAGGGTTTGAGAGGAGGTGGTGCTGGTGAAGATATTGATGGAGATTGCCCTCTCCCGATGAGAGGAGAGTTGGTGATGACTGCTACCTCTTGAGCACTGCACTGGTTTCTCTTGAAGAGGAAAGGGTGATGCAGCAAAGTAGCGTAAGTATTTCCCTCAGTTTTTGAGAACCAAGGTATCAATCCAGTAGGAGGCCACGCACGAGTCCCTCGCACCTACACAAACAAATAAATCCTCGCAACCAACGCAATAAAGGGGTTGTTAATCCCTTCACGGTCACTTACGAGAGTGAGATCTAATAGATATGATAAGATAATATTTTTGGTATTTTTATGATATAGATGCGAAGTAAAATAAAAGGCAATAAGAATAACTAAGTGTTGGAAGATTAATATGATGGAAAATAGACTCGAGGGCCATAGGTTTCACTAGTGGCTTCTCTCAAGAGCATAAGTATTTACGGTGGGTGAACAAATTACTGTTGAGCAATTGATAGAATTGAGCATTGTTATGAGAATATCTAGGTATGATCATGTATATAGGCATCACGTACGAGACAAGTAGACCGACTCCTGCCTGCATCTACTACTATTACTCCACACATCGACCGCCATCCAGCATGCATCTAGAGTATTAAGTTCATAAGAACAGAGTAACGCTTTAAGCAAGATGACATGATGTAGAGGGATAAAACTCATGCAATATGATATAAACCCCATCTTGTTATCCTCGATGGCAACAACAAAATATGTGCCTTGCTGCCACTACTGTCATTGGGAAATGACACCGCAAGATTGAAACCAAAGCTAAGCACTTCTCCCATTGCAAGAAAGATCAATCTAGTAGGCCAAACCAAACTGATAATTCGAAGAGACTTGCAAAGATAACCAATCATACATAAAAGAATTCAGAAGATTCAAATATTGTTCATAGATAAACTTGATCATAAACCCACAATTCATCGATCTCAATAAACACACCACAAAATAAGATTACATCGAATAGATCTCTACAAGAGAGGGGGAGAACATTGTATGGAGATCCAAAAAGAGAGAAGAAGCCATCTAGCTAATAACTATGGACCCAAAGGTCTGAGGTAAACTACTCACACATCATCGGAGGGGCTATGGTGTTGATGTAGAAGCCCTCCATGATCGATGCCCCCTCCAGCGGAGCTCCGGTGTAGTCCCCAAGATGGGATCTCACAAGTACAGAAGGTTGCGGCGGTGGAATTAGGTTTTTGGCTCCGTATCTGGTAGTTTGGGGGTACGTAGGTATATAAAGGAGGAAGGAGTACGTCGGTGGAGTAACAGGGGGCCCATGAGGGTGGAGGGCGCGCCTGGGGGGGAGGGGGGTAGGCGCGCCCCCCTACCTCGTGCCCTCCTGGTTGATGTCTTGACGTAGGGTCCAAGTCCTCTGGATCACGTTTGTTCCGAAAATCACGTTCCCGAAGGTTTCATTCCGTTTGGACTCCTTTTGATATTCTTTTTCTGCGGAACTCTGAAATAGGCAAAAACATCAATTCTGGGCTGGGTCTCCGGTTAATAGGTTAGTCCCAAAAATAATATAAAAGTGTATAATAAAGCCCAATAATGTCCAAAACAGAATATAATATAGCATGGAACAATAAAAAATTATAGATATGTTGGAGACGTATCAAGCATCCCCAAGCTTAATTCATGCTCGTCCTCGAGTAGGTAAATGATAAAAATAGAATTTTTTATGTGGAATGCTACTTGGCATAATTTCAATATAATTCTTCTTATTGTGGCACGAATGTTCAGATTTGATATGATCCAAGATAAAAGTTTCATGTTGACATAAAAACAATAATACTTCTAGCATACTAACTAAGCAATTATGTCTTATCAAAATAACATAGCCAAAGCAAGTTATCCCTACAAAATCATATAGTCTGGCTATGCTCCATCTTCCCCACACAAAATATTCATATCATGTACGACTCCGGTTTTAGCCAAGCAATTGATTCATACTTTTAACGCGCTTAAGCCTTTTCAACTCTTACGCAATACATGAGCGCAAGCCATGGATATAGCACTATGGTGGAATAAGGTATAATGGTAGGGGTTATGTGGGAATACAAAAAAGGAGAAAGTCTCTCATCAACGAGGCTAACCAACGGGCTATGGAGATGCCCATCAACTGATGTTAATGCGAGGATTAGGGATTGCCATGCAACGGATGCACTAGAGCTATAAGTGTATGAAAGCTCAAAAAGAAACTAAGTGGGTGTGCATCCAACTTGCTTGCTCACGAAGACCTCGGGCATTTGAGGAAGCCCGTCATTGGAATATACAAGCCAAGTAATGAAATTTCCCAATAGTATATGAAAGTGACAAAATGAGAGACTCCCTATTATGAAGATCACAGTGCTACTTTGAAGCACAAGTGTGGTAAAAGGATAGTAACATTGTCCCTTCTCTCTTTTTCTCTCATTTTTTATTTAGGCATTTTCTCTTTTTATGGCCTTTTTTTTATTTAAACCAGAGTCTCATCCCGACTTGTGGGGGAATCATAGTCTTCATCATCCTTTCCTCACTTGGGATACTGCTCTAATAATGATGATCATCACACTTTTATTTACTTACAACTCATGAATTATAACTCAATACTTAGAACAAAATATGACTCTATATGAATGCCTCCGGTGGTGTACCGGGATATGCAATGAATCAAGAGTGACATTAATGAAAGAATTATGAATGGTGGCTTTGCCACAAATACTATGTCAACTACATGATCATGCAAAGCAATATGACAATAATGGAGCGTGTCATGATGAATGAAAGCAGTGGAAAGTTGCATGGCAATATATCTCGGAATGGCTATGGAAATGCCATAATAGGTAGGTATGGTGGCTGTTTTGAGGAAGATATAAGGAGGTTTATGTGTGATAGAGCGTATCATATCACGGGGTTTGGATGCACCGGCGAAGTTTGCACCAACTCTCAAGGTGAGAACACTACAAAAAAAATACACTTCCGTGATGATACGTGTTTGTCACAGTAGGTCGCGTTTTTTGTCATGCATGTACATCCATGACAAATTTATGACAGTATCAAGATATTCATACCTGTGCTGTCGTAGAAGTGTTCCATGACATTACCAAAATTATCATCACGGAAGTGTCCACTTCCATGACGATAAATTAGGCGTCCATGAAGTGCTTTCGTCAAGGGTGACCGACACGTGGCATCCACCATAACGGAACGCCGTTAAGCTATCGGGTCGGGTTTTGGATCCGATAACCCGTTAACAGCCTCGACCAATGGGGATTTTATGAAGGAAATATGCCCTAGAGGCAATAATAAAGTTATTATTTATTTCCTTATATCATGATAAATGTTTATTATTCATGCTAGAATTGTATTAACCGGAAACATAATACATGTGTGAATACATAGACAAACATATAGTCACTAGTATGCCTCTACTTGACTAGCTCATTAATCAAAGATGGTTATGTTTCCTAACCATAGACATGTGTTGTCATTTGATTAATGGGATCACATCATTAGGAGAATGGTGTGATTGACATGACCCATTCCGTTAGCCTAGCACTTGATCGCTTAGTATATTGCTATTGCTTTCTTCATGACTTATACATGTTCCTGTAACTATGAGATTATGCAACTCCGTCTATCGGAGGAACACTTTTGGTGCTACCAAACGTCACAACGTAACTGGGTGATTATAAAGGAGTACTACAGGTGTCTCCAAAGGTACATGTTGGGTTGGCGTATTTCGAGATTAGGTTTTGTCACTCCGATTGTCGGAGAGGTATCTCTAGGCCTTCTCGGTAATACACATCACATAAGCCTTGCAAGCATTGCAACTAATAAGTTAGTTGTGAGATGATGTATTATGGAACGAGTAAAGAGACTTACCGGTAACGAGATTGAACTAGGTATTGGATACCGACGATCGAATCTCGGGTAAGTAACATACCGATGACAAAGGGAACAACGATGTCGTTATGCGGTTTGACCGATAAAGATCTTCAAAGAATATGTAGGAACCAATATGGGCATCCAGGTTCCGCTATTGGTTATTGACCGAGAATAGTTCTAGGTCATGTCTACATACTTCTCGAACCCGTAGGGTCCGCATAATTTAACGTTACGATGCGATGCTTATTATGAGTTTATAAGTTTTGATGTACCGAAGTTTGTTCGAGTCCCGGATGTGATCACGGACATGACGAGGAGTCACGAAATGGTCGAGACATAAAGATTGATATATTGGAAGCCTATATTTGGATATCGGAATGGTTCCGGATGAAATCGAAATTTTCCGGAACACCGGGGTTACGGAACCCTCCGGGGATGTTGGGCCTTAATGGGCCATAAGGGAGAAGAGGAGGGCCGGCCGGGGCAGGCCGCGCCTCCCCTAGTCCGAATAGGACAAGGAGAGGCGGCGCCCCTTCCTCTTTCCCTCCCCTTTCCTTCTCCAACAAGGCAGAGGGGAGTCCTACTCCCGGTGGGAGTAGGACTCCTCGGCGCACCCTAGGAGGGCTGGCCGCACCTCCCTCCCTCCTTTATATACGGGGCAGGGGCACCCCATGACACACAAGTTGATCTACGTGATCGTTCCTTAGCCGTGTCTGCGGTGCCCCTCCACCATATTCCACCTCGGTCATATCGTCGTGGAGCTTAGGCGAAGCCTGCGCCGGTGAAGCATCATCATCGCCACCACGCCGTCGTCTTGTGGAACTCATCCCCGACACTTTGCTGGATCGGAGTTCGGGATCGCCATCGAGCTGAACATGTGCTGAACTCGGAGGTGCCGTGCGTTCGATTACTTGGATCGGTCGGATCGTGAAGACGTCTGACTACATCAACCGCGTTGTTATAACGCTTCCGCTTACGGTCTACGAGGGTACGTGGACATACACTCTCTCCTCTCGTTGCTATGCCATCACCATGATCTGGCGTGTGCGTAGGAAATTTTTTGAAATTACTGCGTTACCCAACAGTGGCATCCGAGCCTGGTTTTATGCGTTGATGTCATATGCACGAGTAGAACACAAGTGAGTTGTGGGCGATATAAGTCATACTGCTTACCAGCATGTCATACTTTGGTTCGGCGGTATTGTGAGATGAAGCGGCCCGGACCGACATTACGCCAGACGCTTACGCCGAGACTGGTTTCACCGCTTGAGCACTCGTTGCTTAAAGGTGACCGCGGGTGTCTGTCTCTCTCACTTTAGTTGAACCGAGTGTGGCTACGCCCGGTGCTTGCGAAAGGTTAAAACAGCACCAACTTGACAAACTATCGTTGTGGTTTTGATGCGTAGGTAAAGAACGGTTCTTGCTCAGCCCGTAGCAGCCACGTAAAATTTGCAACAACAAAGTAGAGGACGTCTAACTTGTTTTTGCAGGGCATGTTGTGATGTGATATGGTCAAGACGTGATGCTATATTTTATTGTATGAGATGATCATGTTTCGTAACCGAGTTATCGGCAACTGGCAGGAGCCATATGGTTGTCGCTTATTGTATGAAATGCAAACGCCATGTAATTGCTTTACTTTATCACTAAGCGGTAGCGATAGTCATAGAAGCAATAGTTGGCGAAACGACAACGATGCTACGATGGAGATCAAGGTGTCGCGCCGGTGACGGTGCTTCGGAGATGGAGATCACAAGCACAAGATGATGATGGCCATATCATATCACTTATATTGATTGCATGTGATGTTTATCCTTCATGCATCTTATTTTGCTTTGATTGACGGTAGCATTATAAGATGATCTCTCACTAAATATCAAGAAGTGTTCTCCCTGAGTATGCACCATTGCGAAAGTTCTTCGTGCTGAGACACGACGTGATGATCGGGTGTGATAGGCTCTACGTTCAAATACAACGGGTGCAAAACAGTTGCACACGCGGAATACTCAGGTCAAACTTGACGAGCCTAGCATATACAGATATGGCCTCGAGCACGGAGACCGAAAGGTCGAACGTGAATCATATAGTAGATATGATCAACATAGTGATGTTCACCATTGAAACTACTCCATCTCACGTGATGATCGGACATGGTTTGGTTGATTTGGATCACGTAATCACTTAGATAACTAGAGAGATGTCTATCTAAGTGGGAGTTCTTTAGTAATATGATTAAATGAACTTAAATTTATCATGAACTTAGTACATGATAGTATTTTGCTTGTATATGTTTACTGTAGATAGATGGCTCGTCTTTGTTGTTCCGTTGAATTTTAATGCGTTCCTTGAGAAAGCAAAGTTGAAAGATGATGGTAGCAATTACACGGACTGGGTCCGTAACCGAGGATTATCCTCATTGCTGCACAAAAAATTACGTCCGGAAGCACCGCTGGGTGCCGAACTGCTTCTTGATGTGGCCAGCGGCGTTAAGAACGTCTGGCAGAGCAAAGCTGATGACTACTCGATAGTTCAGTGTGCCATGCTTTACGGCTTAGAACCGGGCCTTGAACGACGTTTTGAACGTCATGGAGCATATGAGATGTTCCAGGAGTTGAAGTTAATATTTCAAGCAAATGCCCGGATTGAGAGATATGAAGTCTCCAATAAGTTCTATAGCTGTAAGATGGAGGAAAATAGTTCTGTCAGTGAACACATATTCAAAATGTCTGGGTATAATAATCACTTGATTCAACTTGGAGTTAATCTTCCTGATGATAGTGTCATTGACAGAATTCTTCAATCACTGCCACCAAGCTACAAGGGCTTTGTGATGAACTATAATATGCAAGGGATGGACAAGTCTATTCCCGAGCTCTTCGCAATGCTAAAAGCCATGGAGGTAGAAATCAAAAAGGAGCATCAAGTGTTGATGGTTAACAAGACCACCAGTTTCAAGAAAAGGGCAAAGGGAAGAAGAAGGAACTTCAAGAAGAACAGCAAACAAGTTGCTGCTCAAGAGAAGAAACCCAAGTCTGGACCTAAGCCCAAATCGAAAGTGCTTCTCTTTAAGCGACCGGCGATTGGAAGCGGAACTGCCCCAAGTATTTGGCGGATAAGAAGGATGGCAAGGTGAACAAAGGTATATGTGATATACATGTTATTGATGTGTACCTTACTAATACTCGCAGAGTACACTGGTATTTGATACTGGTTACATTGCTAATATTTGCAACTCGAAACAGGAACTACGGATTAAGCGAAGATTGGCTAAGGACGAGGTGACGATGCGTGTGGGAAATGGTTGCAAAGTCAATGTGATCGCGGTCGGCACGCTACCTCTACATCTACCATCGGGATTAGTTTTAGACCTAAATAATTGTTATTTGGTGCCAGCGTTAAGCATGAACATTATATCTGGATCTTGTTTGATGCGAGACGGTTATTCATTTAAGTCGAGAATAATGGTTGTTCTATTTATATGAATAATATCTTTTATGGTCATGCACCCTTGAAGAGTGGTCTATTTTTATTGAATCTCGATAGTAGTAATACACATATTCATAGTGTTGAAACCAAAAGATACAGAGTTGATAATGATAATGCAACCTATTTGTGGCCTTGCCGTTTGGGTCATATCGATTGTAAAACGCATGAGGAAACTCCATCTTGATGGACTTTGGGAATCACTTGATTATGAATCACTTGGTACTTATGCGAACCGTGCCTCATGGGCAAGATGACTAAAACGCCGTTCTCCGTAACTATGGAGCGAGCAAAAGATTTGTTGGAAATCATACATACCGATGTTTGTGGTCCAATGAATGTTGAGGCACGCCAAGGTATCGTTATTTTCTTACCTTCACAGATGATTTGAGCAGATATGGGTATATCTACTTGATGAAACATAAGTCTGAAACATTTGAAAAGTTCAAAGAATTTCAGAGTGAAGTGGAAAATCATCGTAACAAGAAAATAAAATTTCTACGATCTGATCGTGGAGGAGAATATTTGAGTTACGAGTTTGGTCTGCATTTGAAACAATGCGGAATAGTTTCGCAACTCACGCCACCCGGAACACCACAATGAAATGGTGTGTCCGAACGTCGTAATCGTACTTTACTAGATATGGTGCGATCTATGATGTCTCTTACTGATTTACCGCTATCATTTTGGGGTTATGCTTTAGAGACGGCCGCATTCACGTTAAATAGGGCACCATCAAAATCCGTTGAAACGACACCTTATGAACTATGGTTTAGCAAGAAACCAAAGTTGTCGTATCTTAAAGTTTGGGGCTGCGATGCTTATGTGAAGAAACTTCAACCAGATAAGCTCGAACCTAAATCGGAGAAATGTGTCTTCATAGGATACCCAAAAGAGAGTATTGGGTACACCTTCTATCACAGATCTGAGGGCAAGATTTTCGTTGCTAAATTCGGATCCTTTCTAGAAAAAGAGTTTACCTCGAAAGAAGTGAGTGGGAGGAAAGTAGAACTTGATGAGATAATCAGATTCTGTTCCCTTCTTTGGAAAATAGTTCATCACAAGAACCGGTTCTGTGACAACTACACCAATAAGTGAGGAAGCTAATGATATTGATCATGAAACTTCAGATCAAGTTTCTCTTGAACTACGAGGTCAACTAGAGTAAGATCCGCACTGAGTGGTAATGCGGTAATACTATTCGAAGTCATGTTACTTGACCATGGCGAACCTACAAACTATGAAGAAGCGATGGTGAGCCCAGATTTCGCGAAATGGCTGGAAGCCATGAAATCTGAGATGGGATCCATGTATGAGAACAAAGTATGGACTTTGGTTGACTTGCCCGATGATCGGCAAGCTATTGAGAATAAATGGATCTTTAAGAAGAAGACTGACGCTGATGGTAATGTAACTGTGTATAAAGCTCGACTTGTTGCGAAAGGTTTTCGACAAGTTCAAGGGGTTGACTACGATGAGACTTTCTCACCCGTAGCGATGCTTAAGTCTGTCCGAATCATGTTAGCAATTGCTGCATTTTATGATTATGAAATTTGGCAAATGGATGTAAAAACTGCATTCTTGAATGGATTTCTAGAAGAAGAGTTGTATATGATGCAACCAGAAGGTTTTGTTGATCCAAAGGGTGCTAACAAAGCATGAACATTATATCTGGATCTTGTCTGGTGCAAGCCTCTCGGAGTTGGAATAAACGCTTTGATAGTGTGATCAAAGCATATGGTTTTATACAGACTTTTGGAGAAGCCTGTATTTACAAGAAAGTGAGTGGGAGCTCTGTAGCATTTCTGATATTATATGTGGACGACATATTATTGATTGGAAATGATATAGAATTTCTGGATAGCATAAAAGGATACTTGAATAAAAGTTTTTCAATGAAAGACCTCGGTGAAGCTGCTTACATATTGGGCATCAAGATCTATAGAGATAGATCAAGACGCTTAATTGGACTTTCACAAAACACATACCTTGATAAAGTTTTGAAAAAGTTCAAAATGGACCAGGCAAAGAAAGGTTTTTAACCTGTATTACAAGGTGTGAAATTGAGTCAGACTCAATGCCCGACCACAGCAGAAGATAGAGAGAAAATGAAAGATGTTCCCTATGCTTCAGCCATAGGCTCTATCATGTATGCAATGTCTGTACCAGACCGACGTATGCTTAGCAATAAGCTTGGCAGGAAGGTACCAAAGTAATCCAGAGTGGATCATCGACAGCGGTCAAGAACATCCTGAAATACGAAAAAGGACTAAGGATATGTTTCTCGTATATGGAGGTGACAAAGAGCTAGTCGTAAATGGTTACGTCGATGCAAGCTTTGACACTGATCCGGACGATTCTAAATCGCAAACCGGATACGTTTTTTTATTAAACGGTGGAGCTGTCAGTTGGTGCAGTTCTAAACAAAGCGTCGTGGCGGGATCTACATGTGAAGCGGAGTACATAGCTGCTTGAAGTAGCAAATGAAGGAGTCTGGATGAAAGAGTTCATTTCCGATCTAGGTGTCATACCTAGTGCATCGGGACCAATGAAGATCTTCTCGTGACAATACTGGTGCAATTGCCTTGGCAAAAGAATCCAGATTTCACAAGAGGACCAAGCATATCAAGAGACGCTTCAATTCCATTCGAGACCAAGTCCAAGTGGGAGACATAGAGATTTGCAAGATACATACGGATCTGAATGTTGCAGACCCGTTGACTAAGCCTCTTCCACGAGCAAAACATGATCAGCACCAAGACTCCATGGATGTTAGAATCATTCTTGTGTAATCTAGATTATTGACTCTAGTGCAACTGGGAGATCAAGGAAATATGCCCTAGAGGCAATAATAAAGTTATTATTTATTTCCTTATATCATGATAAATGTTTATTATTCATGCTAGAATTGTATTAACCGGAAACATAATACATGTGTGAATACATAGACAAACATATAGTCACTAGTATGCCTCTACTTGACTAGCTCATTAATCAAAGATGGTTATGTTTCCTAACCATAGACATGTGTTGTCATTTGATTAATGGGATCACATCATTAGGAGAATGGTGTGATTGACATGACCCATTCCGTTAGCCTAGCACTTGATCGCTTAGTGTATTGCTATTGCTTTCTTCATGACTTATACATGTTCCTGTAACTATGAGATTATGCAACTCCGCTCACCGGAGGAACACTTTGGGTGCTACCAAACGTCACAACGTGAATCGGGTGATTATAAAGGAGTACTACAGGTGTCTCCAAAGGTACATGTTGGGTTGGCGTATTTCGAGATTAGGTTTTGTCACTCCGATTGTCGGAG
Organism: Aegilops bicornis; assembly: GCA_021605145.1. Classification (NCBI taxonomy): domain Eukaryota; kingdom Viridiplantae; phylum Streptophyta; class Magnoliopsida; order Poales; family Poaceae; genus Aegilops; species Aegilops bicornis. The sequence goes on along the minus strand of CM038673.1, from coordinate 792,264,834 downwards.
AGGTATCTCTAGGCCTTCTCGGTAATACACATCACATAAGCCTTGCAAGCATTGCAACTAATAAGTTAGTTGTGAGATGATGTATTACGGAACGAGTAAAGAGACTTACCGGTAACGAGATTGAACTAGGTATTGGATACCGACGATCAAATCTCGGGTAAGTAACATACCGATGACAAAGGGAACAACGTATGTCGTTATGCGGTTTGACCGATAAAGATCTTCGAAGAATATGTAGGAACCAATATGGGCATCCAGGTTCCGCTATTGGTTATTGACCGAGAATAGTTCTAGGTCATGTCTACATAGTTCTCGAACCCGTAGGGTCCGCACGCTTAACGTTACGATGACAGTTTATTATGAGTTTATAAGTTTTGATGTACCGAAGTTTGTTCGGAGTCCTGGATGTGATCACGGACATGACGAGGAGTCTCGAAATGGTCGAGACATAAAGATTGATATATTGGAAGCCTATATTTGGATATCGGAATGGTTCCGGGTGAAATCGAATTTTCCTAACACCGGGGTTACGGAACCCTCCGGGGATGTTGGGCCTTAATGGGCCATAAGGGAGAAGAGGAGGGCCGGCCAGGGCAGGCGCGCCCCTATCCCCTAGTCCGAATAGGACAAGGAGAGGGGGCGCCCCTTCCTCTTTCCCTCCCCCTTTCCTTCTCCAACAAGGCAAGGGGAGTCCTACTCCGGTGGGAGTAGGACTCCTCGGCGCACACCCTATGAGGGCCGGCCGCACCTCCCCCTCCCTCCTTTATATACGGGGGCAGGGGGCACCCCATGACACACAAGTTGATCTACGTGATCGTTCCTTAGCCGTGTGCGGTGCCCCTCTCCACCATATTCCACTTCGGTCATATCGTCGCGGAGCTTAGGCGAAGCCCTGCGCCGGTGGAGCATCATCATCGTCACCACGCCGTCGTGCTGACGGAACTCATCCCTGACACTTTGCTGGATTGGAGTTCGGGGATCGTCATCGAGCTGAACGTGTGCTGAACTCGGAGGTGCCGTGCGTTCAGTACTTGGATCGGTCGGATCGTGAAGACGTACGACTACATCAACCGCGTTGTTATAACGCTTCCGCTTACGGTCTACGAGGGTACGTGGACATACACTCTCTCCTCTCGTTGCTATGCCATCACCATGATCTTGCGTGTGCGTAGGAAATTTTTTGAAATTACTGCGTTACCCAACATTTTCCACGTGTAAAATCATCATTGGCTGGAGGAAACACGTGTCGGCTCACCGTTGGGACAAATGTCATCCGTTCATTGGACCGAAGTCGCCTATGATACGGCGACACGTGGTACTGCCCAACAGAGGCCCATTCCTGTGAAAAGGCCGGCCCGTTTGACTTGGTCAAAAGGTGGCGGCCCGGCCCACGGAAAGCCTGTTAACGGCATGTTCTTATATAGCCCATTTTCAGCCCGCTAACCCAGGGCCCGTTACGCCCTATCCGAATTAGGCCTAGTAGCGTCATCTGGGCCGTCCAATATGATTCAGCCCGTTTTCACTTCCGGCCCATCACTACTAGGGAAAACCCTAGCAGTAGCGCTGGTTTTGTGCTCACTAGTAGCTGCTGCGGGCGCTACTAATAAGGCGCTACAGCTATTGCTTAGCGATGCAGCGTGCCCGCAGCGCTCATCGCTAGGACAAATAGCTGCAGCGCTTGTTCGCTCCCACGCCATCGCTAATGTAACTAGTGGCAGCGTGTTTTCTCCATCGCTACTAGTATTCTTTTTATTTTTTATTTTAGTGTATTTATGAGCCATCGTATAAATATTGGTACAATACCAGTTATGAGATTTACATCATTATGTCCATAACAGTGTGTCAAATGAAGGTGGATTAGGTTCAAGTGGAGGCAATATGTGGTGCATGTCAAAAGTATACTACTAATCCAAACTTGATCTAGTTTTGACTAGTAGTACTTTCGATGTGCACCACATGTTGCCTCCACTTGAATCTAATCCGCCAGCACAAGCTATTTAATCATCATCATAGTTATTACCACCAACATTATTTATTTAATCACCACTAACAATAGCTAATAATAATCATCATAGTCATTACCACCAACACTAGCTATTTTATCATAATAGTAATAGTGTAGCACATCATCATCTTCAAACTCATTTCTAGCTAGCTAATCACTCCTGCTGCTCTCTCTTAGGTAAAATAACATAAAACATGTATAGCTCTACTCCTTGATCAAGTTGGAGCATGCAGATGAACCTGTCTCCTTATCGTGGGTAGCGCATCTGTTTGCTGCCCCCTAGTACTTCTCTGCGCTCCCCATCACATATTTGGTCCAGTCTTGCACTATTAAGAATCCGTCGCTAATCTTGAATGCACTAAAGTAATCTGTAGGATATCTTGGCCGTAAGCTAATAATACTCATGGTACCTTTAGTCTCGATCCCATAAGGCACAACATTCAGCGGGAGTCCCTGTTGAAGAACATCGTATGGTAACATACTTAGCAATGAAGTTTAGATTCAAAAATAATGTATGGAAAAGATGCAATCGAGAACAAATAGTAAAAATCTTACCATCCTTCCTAAATAGATGTGACCGTAGTTCATTACGAACACTATTGGTCGCACGTTTTCAGTACTAACATTTCTAAATGCAGGAAGAAAATTTGTCTTGACAGTATCAAGATCCGCAAGCCATGAAACATAATGACTGAGCTCCTCGCAGCTTGAGTTCAGCCCCACACAAGATATCGGTCCCTGTCTACCAAGCGCTGGACATGTTTGCTTGCACCGAAATAAGTGACAATACAAATTAGTTGTCAACTATTTTTGAATAAACAATATCAAAGACATAAATATGGTTGAGAAACTTACATAATGGTATAACTGGAGGCGTCTGCACATCGACCCAGATGTCGGTATTACCTTCAATATCATCTTCCGGACGAATATCAAAGGTGATAACCATATCAGACTCAAATGCATAAGTCTTGCATAGTGCTCGCCATGTTTTGCATCCAAAATAGGTGTAGTCGTCTGAATTGTATAATTTTGCGTGGAAAATATAACCATGCTCGGTCTTCAAGTAAACTTTCTTTACCTCCATAGTATGACCGAAACGTATCTTATCCAATACAAAAACTCTTACATGGCAGGGGATACGCTAGTAGAATAGTAAAAAAAATTATAAGTTGAAGCAAATGAAGCAGTTGTCATGCTTAATTATGAAAAAAGACTTGTCTTTGTGACTTCATCAGATCCACTTCAAGTTCTCGTCCAGCTTGATCTTTGAGCGCCTATCATCATCTAGGAAGATTCCGTCACACAAGGCCATTGCCTTCACAAGATTTGCAAATACCGAAATCCTTTTCGTCAGACATTTCCTATGTTCATAGTTAAAACATTAAATGAAAATCGATCGAAGACAACTACTAGGATACTCAACACACAAATCCGGGGCACTCGATATTTCCTACATATTCTGGCACAAGTCATGCCAAAATTCATGGAAAAATCGAACATGACCTTTGCTAAAATAGGACATATCGAGTGCCTGAAATTTGCCGGAACAGAAATGAATCAACACTCCGGCAAAACATAGGCCACTCGGAGGTGTAACCAAACATGACCGGCCACTTGGGCAAGCACATATCCTATTTGAGCAACACAAGATATACATTTCAAAATATCTTATAGGACTCAAATTAGCATGCATTCAATAAGCAAAAGTAAATCATCTCATGTGTCCGTACATCGTCGAATATTATCACTAATACATCCCGAATAGTAGTGTCATACATATAACATCACTAATACAACTAAAACCCTAGCACACGACGGTATCGGCGAAGCGGTGGACACCCATAGAGAAGGAACGATCATGGGATCATAGCTCAGTGAGATCCTCGGAGAACCTGTCGGTATTGGAGAACCTGTGCTCCAACGCAAACAAGTAGCGACGGACGGCGTGTCCTCCTCATCGACACGGTGACGCACCACCTCCATGGGTCCTCGAGCCTCTGGACCGTCATCGCCCACGCGACCGCCACCAAAGAAGGTTCGGGTCAACGACAGGCTGGCTGCTCACCAACCTGCGCCCCCCGGTAGGTAGCGCCTCCCAGTACCACCCCGGCGGAGCCTAGTCCCGGACATGGCCCATCTGGTCAAGCAGGTGTCGTCCTCCGCCGACTCGACGATGAGGATGCGGGATAGGCATTGTCCACGTCGATGCGGGAAAGATTGCTTTAACTAAAAAAATAGCAACAACTTCTTACTAACTGATGTCTACTACACAACCTTCTTCTTATAGACGTAGTTGGGCCTACAAGTGCAGAGGTTTGTAGGACAGTAGCAAATTTCCCTCAAGTGGATGACCTAAGGTTTATCAATCCGTGGGAGGCGTAGGATGAAGATTGTCTCTCTCAAACAACCCTGCAACCAAATAACAAAGAGTCTCTTGTGTCCCCAACACACACAATACAACGGTAAATTGTATAGGTGCACTAGTTCGGCGAAGAGATGTTGATACAAGTGCAATATGGATGGTAGATATAGGTTTTTGTAATCTGAAAATATAAAAACAGCAAGGTAACTAATGATAAAAGTGAGCGTAAATGGTATTGCAATGATAGGAAACAAGGCCTAGGGTTCATACTTTCACTAGTGCAAGTTCTCTCAACAATAATAACATAGATAGATCATATAACAAGCCCTCAACATGCAACAAAGAGTCACTCCAAAGCCACTAATAGCGGAGAACAAACATAGAGATTATGGTAGGGTACGAAACCACCTCAAAGCCGGATCAATCTATAAAAGAGTTCGTACTAGAATAACACCTTAAGACACAAATAATTCAAAACCCTAATGGCACCTAGATACTTCATTGCCACCTCAAGTATTCGTGGGCATGATTATACGATATGCATCACACAATCTCAGATTCATCCAACCAACACAAAGTACTTCAAAGAGTGCCCCAAAGTTTCTACTGGAGATTCAAGAACGTGTGCCAACCCCTACGCATAGGTTCATGGGCGGAACCCACAAGTTGGTCACCAAAACATACATCAAGAGGCACATGATATCCCATTGTCACCACAGATAAGCACGACAAGACATACATGAAGTGTTCTCATAAAAGACTCAATCCGAAAAGATAACTTCAAAGGGGAAACTCAATTCATCACAAGAGAGTAGAGGGGGAGAAACATCATAAGATCCAACTACAATAGCAAAGCTCGGTATACATCAAGATCGTGCCATAGAGGGAACACGAAAGAGAGAGAGATCAAACACATAGCTACTGGTACATACCTCAGCCCCGAGGGTGAACTACTCCCTCCTCGTCATGGATAGTGCCAGGATGATGAAGATGGCCGCCGGTGATGGGTTCCCCCTCCGTGGTGCGGAACGGGCTCCGAGAGGTTTTTGGTTGCTCTGAGGAGGCTCATGCGTGAACTCCCAATCTATCCTCTGTTCTGGAAGTTTTTCGATACATAGGTATATATGGGTCCAGGGGGTACGTCGGTGGAGCTTCGGGGGGCCCTACGAGGCAGGGGGGCGCGCCCCCCACCCTCGTGGCCAGCGCCCGTATCTTCTGACGTAGAGTCCAAGTCTATCCGGTGGCTTTCCTTCCAAAAGTAACTTCTCCAGTTGATTTCGTTCCGTTTTGACTCCGTTTGATATTCTTTTTCTTCGAAATACTGAAATAGGCAAAAAACAGCAAATCTGGGTTGGGCCTCCGGTTAATAGGTTAGTCCCAAAAGTAATATAAAAGTGGAAAATAAAGCCCAATATTTCCCAAAACAGTAGATAATATAGCATGGAGCAACCAAAAATTATAGATACGTTGGAGACGTATCAAGCATCCCCAAGCTTAATTCATGCTCGTCCTCGAGTAGGTAAATGATAAAAAAGAATTTTTGATGCGGAGTGTTACTTGGCATAATTTCAATGTAATTCTTCTTACTTGTGATATGAATATTCAGATCTGAAAGATTCAAGACAAAAGTTCATATTGATATAAAAATAATAATACTTCAAGCATACTAACTAAGCAATCATGTCTTCTCAAAATAACATGGCCAAAGAAAGTTATCCCTACAAAATCATATAGCCTGGCTATGCTCTATCTTCACCACATAAAGTATTTAAATCATGCACAACCCCGATGACAAGCCAAGCAATTGTTTCATACTTTTGACATTCTCAAAACTTTTTCAATCTTCACGCAATACATGAGCGTGAGCCATGGATATAGCACTATAGGTGGAATAGAATGGTGGTTGTGGAGAAGACGAAAAGGAGAAGATAGTCTCACATCAACTAGGCGTATCAACGGGCTATGGAGATGCCCATCAATAGATATCAATGTGAGTGAGTAGGGATTGCCATGTAACGGATGCACTAGAGCTATAAATGTATCAAAGCTCAACAAAATAAACTAAGTGGGTGTGCATCCAACTTGCTTGCTCACGAAGACCTAGGGCATTTTGAGGAAGCCCATCATTGGAATATACAAGCCAAGTTCTATAATGTAAAATTCCCACTAGTATAAGAAAGTGACAAAATGAGAGACTCTCTATCATGAAGATCTTGGTGCTACTTTGAAGCACAAGTGTGGTAAAAGGATAGTAGCATTGTCCCTTCTCTGTTTTTCTCTCATTTTTTTATTTGGTCCTTTTCTCTTTTTTTATGGCCTCTTTTTTTCTTTTTTTCGTCTGGAGTCTCATCCCGACTTGTGGGGGAATCATAGTCTCCATCATCCTTTCCTCACTGGGACAATGCTCTAATAATGATGATCATCACACTTTTATTTACTTACAACTCAACAATTACAACTCGATACTTAGAAGAAAATATGACTCTATATGAATGCCTCCGGCGGTGTACCGGGATGTGCAATGACTCATGAGTGACATGTATGAAAGAATTATGAACGGTGGCTTTGCCACAAATACGATGTCAACTACACGATCATGCAAAGCAATATGACAATGATGGAGCGTGTCATAATAAATGGAACGGTGGAAAGTTGCATGGCAATATATCTCGAAATGGCTATGGAAATGCCATGATAGGTAGGTATGGTGGCTGTTTTGAGGAAGGTATATGGTGGGTGTATGATACCGGTGAAAGTGCGCGGTATTAGAGAGGCTAGCAATGGTGGAAGGAAGAAGGGTGCGTATAATCCATGGACTCAACATTAGTCATAATGAACTCATATACTTATTACAAAAATCTACAAGTTATCAAAGCAAAGTATTACGCGCATGCTCCTAGGGGGATAGATTGGTAGTAAAAGACTATCGCTCGTCCCCGACCGCCACTCATAAGGAAGACAATCAATAAATAAATCATGCTTTGACTTCATCACATAACGGTTCACCATACGTGCATTCTACGGGAATCACAAACTTTAACACAAGTATTTCTCAAATTCACAACTACTCAACTAGCATGACTCTAATATCACCTTATTCATATCTCAAAACAATTATCAAGCATCAAACTTCTCTTAGTATTCAACACACTCATAAGAATTCTTACAAATCTTGTATGCTTAGTGAGGGAGTCCTGGACTAGGGGGTGTCCGGATAGCCGGACTATTATCACGGCCGGACTCCAAGACTATGAAGATACAAGATTGAAGACTTCGTCCCGTGTCCGGATGGGACTTTCCTTGGCGTGGAAGGCAAGCTTGGCGATCTGGATATGTAGATCTCCTACCATTGTAACCGACTCATAACCCTAACCCTCCGGTGTCTATATAAACCGGAGGGTTTTAGTCCGTAGGACGAACAACAATCATACCATAGGCTAGCTTCTAGGGTTTAGCCTCCTTGATCTTGTGGTAGATCTACTCTTGTACTACCCATATCATCAATATTAATCAAGCAGGAGTAGGGTATTACCTCCATCAAGAGGGCCCGAACCTGGGTAAAAACATCGTGTCCCTTGTCTCATGTTACCATCCGCTTAGATGGACAGTTCGGGATCCCCTACCCGAGATCCGCCGGTTTTGACACCGACATTGGTGCTTTCATTGAGAGTTCCTCCGTGTTGTCACTGATAGGCCTGATGGCTCCTTCGATCATCAACAACGACGCGGTCCAGGGTGAGACTTTTCTCCCCGGACAGATCTTCAGATTCGGGCGGCTTTGCACTGCGGGCCAATTCGCAGCCATCTGGAGCAGATCGAAGCTCGCCCACAGCCATCAGGTCAGATTTGGAAGTTTGAACTATACGGCCGATGTCCGCGGAGACTTCATCTTCGACGGATTCGAGCCACAAGCGGCGTGCCGCCTGTCTCGACGGGTATGATCTAGCTCTGCGGCCGAGCGATTGCCACGAGGCCGCATCAGCATCCACTCCGACCCTTAATCCGGAGATGGATTCCCCGATCGAGGACGAGTGGTTGGACGCCGCCTCGGGGGCTACGATCTCTACGGCGATTGAGCCGAACCCCATCCCTGGCCTTTGCGAAGACCTTGATTCCTGGGTGCCGGACTCCTCTCCGGACTCTGAACCCTCCGCGCCCCTGCCAATCGAATCCGATTGGGCGCCGGTCATGGAGTTCACTGCCGCGGACATCTTTCAGCGCTCGCCCTTTGGCGACATCCTGAATTCACTAAAGTCTCTCTCTTTATCCGGAGAGCCCTGGCTGACGGACAGGAAGGTTGGGATATGGACGACGAAGAAATTCAACGCCCACCCACCACCCACTTTGTAGCCACTGTCGATGATTTAACCGACATGCTCGACTTCGACTCCGAAGACATCGACGGTATGGACGACGATGCCGGAGATGACCAAGACCCAGCGCCTACAGGGCACTGGAAGGCCACCTCGTCATACGACATATACATGGTGGACATCCCAAAAGATGGGAACGGCGATGGAACAACGGAGGATGACCCCTCCAAGAAGCAACCGAAGCGCCGACATCAGCGGCGCCGCTCTAAATCCCGCCACAGCAAAAACGGTGATTCCGGCACGGGAGATAATAACACCCCGGACAGTGCTGAAGACAACCCCCTCCAGCAGGACTCAACGCAGGAGGAGGGAGAAGCAAAGTCCGCCACAGATCTTGGCAGAAAGAGAGGTCGACGGCGATAATTATGCGCCTCCCTTCAAGATGAGGCAAGCCTCGACGACGATTTAATTTGTCGTGCACGAGGATCCCGCCGAATAGGAGCGTTTCAAGCGCAGGCTTATAGCCACGGCAAGCAGCCTCAAGAATAAGCGACAGCAACTTAGAGCTGACCAAGACCTGCTAGGCTGACAGATGGACTGAAGTCCTTGCAGCCGAAGAGTATGAACTCGACGCCCTTCCAAAAGCTACCCCAAACGCGGGCCGTTGCCTCGATCGGAGGAGGAAGCACCCAAGTCACCAAAGCACACGACATGGCGGACCGGCCACCCGTGGCGCGACAGAAGAAGCCTCTCGGCCCTCCGCTCAAGCCACACCCGGCGCCGCTCAAAAGTACCAAGGCACGGAAAACGCGCCGGACTTGCGAGATATATTGGAGGATAAGGCAAAACATACAAGATCGATCTACGGATCGCGTGGGCGTATAACGACGCGGGATGATTACCGTCACCGGATACAAAGCAAACCCGGCCGGGCTGAACCACGATGACAAAGCTCATATGAGCTACGTCGTGATATAGCCCAATACAGAGGCGCCAAGACACCCACTATGCTTCACAGATGAAGTAATGGATCATCAAATCCCGAGGGCTTCAAACCCGTAAACATCAAATCATATGATGGTACCACGAGATCCTGCGGTCCGGATCGAGGACTATCTCCTCCATATCCACATGGCCCTTGGTGATGATCTACACGCCATCAAATACCTCCCACTCAAGCTTAAAGGACCAGCTCGGCATTGGCTCAACAGCTTGCCAGAGAATCAATTGGTTGTTGGGAGGACCTCGAAGCCGCATTCCTTGATAACTTCCGGGGCACATATGTGCAACCACCGAACGCCGATGACCTCAGCCATATAATTCAGCAGCCAGAAGAATCGGCCAGACAATTCTGGACACGGTTCCTAACAAAGAAAAATCAAATCGTTGATTGTCCGGATGCAGAGGCCCTTGCAGCCTTCAAACATAACATCCACGACGAATGGCTTGCCCGACACCTAGGACAGGAAAAGCCGAAATCCATGGCAGCCCTCACAACACTCATGACCCGCTTTTGTGCGGGAGAGGACAGCTGGCTAGCTCGAAGCAACAACTTGGCCAAACACCCTGATAGTTCGGATACCAAGGACAACAATGGCAGGTCGCGTCACAACAAGAACAAGCGCCGCACTAACGGTGATAATGCTGAAGATACGGCCATCAATGCCGGATTCAGAGGCTCTAAACCCGGTCAGTGGAAGAAGCCATTCAAAAGAAATACCCAGGGCCCGTCCAACTTGGACCGAATACTCGATCGCTTGTGCCAGATACATGGCACCCCCGAAAAACCAGCCAATCACACCAACAGGGATTGTTGGGTGTTCAAGCAAGCAGGCAAGTTAAGTGCCGAACTCAATGGCAATGGGCTGCATAGCGATGACGAGGAAGAGCCCCGGCCGCCGAACAATAGAGGATAGAAGGGTTTTCCCACACAAGTGCGGACGGTGAACATGATATACGCAACCCACATACCCAAAAGGGAGCGGAAGCGTGCACTAAGAGACGTATATGCGATGGAGCCAGTCGCCCCAAAGTTCAACCCATGGTCTTCCTGCCCGATCACCTTCGATCGAAGGGACCACCCCACTAGCATCCGTCATGGTGGTTTCACCGCATTGGTTCTTGACCCAATTATTGACGGATTTCACCTCACCAGAGTCCTGATGGACGGCGGTAGCAACTGAACCTGCTTTATCGTGATACAATGCGCCAAAATGGGCATAGACCCTCAAGGATTAAACCTACAAAGACGACCTTTAAAGGCGTCATACCGGTGTAGAGGCCAATTATGCGGGCTCGATTACACTCGAAGTGGTCTTCGGATCCCGGATAACTTCCAAAGCGAAGAGTTAATCTTCGACATCGTCCCTTTCATGATGGCTATCATGCACTGCTCGGACGAACCGCATTTGCAAAGTTCAATGCGGTGCCGCACTACGCATACCTCAAGCTCAAGATGCCAGGCCCTCGAGGAGTAATCACGGTCAACGGAAACACCGAACACTCTCTCCGAACGGAGCACACGGCGGCCCTCGCGGCGGAGGTACAAAGCAGCCTCTCATAGCAATTCTCGAGTCCGGCCACTAAGCGTCCGGACCTTTGTCCGCAGCGCCTAGAGTAACCTACAACAAGACCGCCTGGCACGATTCAAGCACGCGTAGCAATCCGGCCCCAACCCCAGCCCTCGCGAAATTGCGAAGCCAGTACTACGCGTACATAACTACGCTCTGGAGATACCATGGGCATAAGGGGAGGGGCATGACCACGGCACGCCCGGAATGCGGCTCAACCGCACCAGGGGCTCCCGATTGTGTCATTCTTTTTCCTTTTTCTTCCTTTTTTTTACTTTCAAGACTCCGTTTTCCAGAAGTCCTGTACGGCACTAGAATTGCCGAACTCACGATGCAACAGCCAGGGAAACAGAAAGCTACGTCGAGTGTTCAGGTGGTCTCTATTACGAGCATTATACCTGTTTTACATACCATCCCGCAGCTTACCCCTGGAGGGGGACATGTTAGATAGTCCCATCCCTTGCTTATCGCACTATTTGTATTGTTCTGCTTTCATTGCAGTACCTTTTTGAATAAACAATACATAGCTTTTGCTTGTTATTGCACTCCTTTATTTATCTATACATATGTTCATTTCATGACATGTTGCACCCATACACTTTGGTACGGCCAATACACCAGGGGCTTAAGTACCCCAAAATTATGGTGTGATAAGTCCGAACACTTTCACAAGTGCGGCACCCGAACTTATAGCATTATATGAATCGGCTCCGAATCATGTCTTGGGTCAATAGTTGGGTTTGCCCGGCTCCGTGTTTTGGTACCTTACGTTACATTATATCAGCTAAGGTAGCACGGGAGAACCATCGCGATTGTGCCCCAGTTGAGCTGGGTCGAGCACCTCGATGGAAAGCTAAAACTGACCCGTCATGATAGGGCGAGAGCCGATCGCTGTTCGAGAGGTTTTTCGGGTCCCTAAAGACTTATGCCGCTTGACGAGGAACCGGAATAGTCCGGCAAAGGCGTGGATAGCGCCCCGAACTCGGTCTTCCGAATACTAGGGGCTTCGCCGAAATTTAAAATTATAGAATTCTATGGCTAAGTGAGAGTGTTCAAGCATTATAAGTCAGGTTGCCTTGTTCGTTGTGTTGAGCGCCTCCCTAGATGGACCCAAGAATGGTAACAAGAGTGCTCAAGTTTATCCTGAACACCCCAGCACTCGTGGCATGGGGGCTGAAGCCACCGACTTGCCATCTCTCAAATTTGATAAACGGCCTCATAGAACGTAAGATTTTAAATTAACAAGCGTTGCTTAGCGCATATGAACAAGTTTTCAGCGTCTGAGGATAACAAATGCGAGTCTATTCAAAAATTACATCTTTGGAGCACTCATCCGCTATTCGGGCGGGCACCTTAGTGGAAAAAAGGCCTTTGGTCGCGGTTCGCACTGCCATTAGTCGCGGTTATGCAACTGCGACCAAATAAGCGCGATTAAAGCCCCACCTTTAGTCGCGGCTGCTTAAGAACCGCGACTAACGGCCCGTCACGTGGGCGCCAGTGACCGTCAGGCGGAGGACCTTTAGTCGCGGTTCTTCCGCCAACCGCGACTAAAAGGCCGCCACAGGTTTAGGGTTTTACCCCCCCCCCCCCCTAAACCTGTTTTCTGTTTAATTTGTATTGTTTTATTTCTTTTGTGTTTTATTTTAATTTTGAAGGAGTTTCATATATTCTACGATACTACATACATGCATATGAATGTACAATTTCAAATAAATTTGAAATTAGAACCAAAAAAGAATTCAAGAGGAATATACAATATATATTCAATATCATCGGATGACCATATACAATTTTGAACAAGTTTCCATACATGATTTAATGCATATAAAGTTCTACGTCCTCGTAATAGTGTTCTCCTTTAGGATGGAGGACTTCCTGCTGAACCATCCAGCTAGTTCCTCTTGAAGTGGTCGGAAGCGAGCTTACGGACTAAGCATCATCCGGAGGCTATTCCTCCGAGCATTGGTATCACTCGGAACCCGCTCAGAGGTGTATCTCGGATCATCTCCTGAACATAGTATCCACATAGATTGGTCTCCGGTGGCTGAATATCCCCAAGCATTCTTAGCCTTTGACCTTTTGAATTCTAGCTCTTTTGAATTCACCGACCTTTGTATCTACGAACCGTCTCCAAACCCTACGAGGCAAAGAAAATTAAATGAACAAGAGAGTTATTAGTTACTTGATATTAGGAAATGAACGAAATAGGCCGATCGATATAGAGCGCAAATGAATGAAAATAATTACTTCTGCAGCATTCTTCTCATGTCGCCCCAAAGCTTTGGATCCATATTGAGAGAGTCGTGGGCCAGAGACATTACGAGGTGTTAACTTTAATTACTAGCAGAATCTAGTGGAACCTGCGGACACGATACATGCACGATCGTCATGCATAACTCATCGATTAGCCGCCACATACCATGCATGGAGTAAACAAAAGAGAATGTGCTCAAGACAGAAACACTCACCCAAAATGGTAAGGAAATAGAATATCACTTTTGAGTTCCTGCTTTGTAAGAAAGCGCCACAGGTCTGCCTCCACGTCGGCGGGGTGATGCTCCAACACATGTCCATTAACGATGTGTGGGTCAATGAACCCAACATCATGGATGTTCCTTACTCTGCATTCCTTAATCTTCATTCTCGCATGTATAATAGCGGACACAACAATATAGTTAGGACATATATATAGTGCAGGCAATATGAGCGAGATGGGGTAGAAATTAATAAATCACTTACGAGCGTAGCAACCGATGATAGATTTGTCGAGCTCACAGCAGATTGAAAAGCTGGAACAATTCACTCAGTTCAATTTGTACATAGTAATGTTTGAAGTGATGCTCATGTCTAACTTCCGCATAAATATATTCTTTGGCGTTTTTATTTTTTATGTAACCCTTGTACCATTTCAGCAGACCTTTCATTTGTGGAGGTAGATCCTTTTCTGCATGAGCTCGGACGAGAGGCCCATTCTTGACATATGTAATTACTACCTCCTTCATTGGCGCCTCATCAAGGCCTAACAGTTCCACGAAGAGTAATACCTAAGTTGGCCGCTTGTTCTCGGCACTTTCGTTACAGTCAATCCATGTCTGTCACAGCTTGTATGATCTCGGGGCATCCGGACGGAAGGCTTCCACTATAAGCGGGGCAATCGATTGTTTACTTTGTTCCCGAGCTGGGCAACTTGTTTCCCGCTTATTTTACTTTCGGCCTTCTCCCGCTCTTTGTTCTCGTTGAACATGAGTGCCTGCCTGCGAAGTTCACGTGCATAGTCGTTAAGCGATTCTTCGCGGCTTGGGACGGTGTGCTCAAAATGACTTAGCCCACTTCTTTTGCTCATCGTAATATCTTGGCTTGGGCTCGGGCTCTCTTTTCTTCTTGCAGTCCGCCTTCCATTTCTCCAAATCAGCAGCAGCGTCAGCGTCGACTTCCTCGGCACTACGTTCCCAAGGCCTTGTGGGGAGAGGCTTGATGATGGCTCGGTACCTTTGTGGTCTTAGGTACATAAGGGTCCGGGTTAATAATCCAGGACTGCTTCGCTTCTTTGTCGAGGTGGATTGGGGCGGCGTCGATCACCCGCCGGACGAGGATCGGGGCGGCGGCTGATCACCCGCCGAACGTTGTGGGATCGGGGCGGCGTCGGCTGGCGTGGCGGAGGTGTAGGTGAACCGCCACCACCACCACCACCACCACCATCGCCACCGCCACCACGACCACCGTGAGGGGGTGGACTTGTTGTCCTTGGCGCCTCGCTGAAACTTGATAAACTTCTTTTGCCATAGAATGAAATGGCGCTTGACATCTCCAAGTCTTTTCTCCCCTTGGTGTAGCAATGTCAATCTCCGTGTCCTCATACCCTTGGACTATGTCCTCCACCGTGACACGAGCATAGCCATCTTGAATGGGGTTGTTGTGGTGGAGTGCTCTAGGTAAACATGGTAAAGCACTGCCGATGGCTACCTTCATGGACATGTTCCCGATAGGATAATACAGATGACATTCTTTCATCTCCTTTATATCGCCCACGGGTAGTGAGGAGGCTCCTGTGCAGTAATTTCGACCACCTGAGGCTCCGGTGCAGTAATTTCGACCACCAGAGGCTCCGGTGCAGTAATTTCGATCGTCGGTGCATCTGCACCAGCCGGTGGGGCCTCCGTGGAAGCCACGCTGCTTCTCCGCTGCTGGCTTCCGAGATCCGCTGGATGATCTTCATGCTGCACCGAGCTGCATCTCTTTCGGCTACTAGTACACTCATGGTTTTCTTCATCACATCCATTTCCGATGCCAACCGCGCCACAACATCTGATTCCCGATCCATCTTTCTCTTACGGCTTCTGTAACCGTACGGGTCATCGTTCTGGGGGAACCCTATTTTCCACGGAATGTGCCCCATGCCTCGTCTGCGTCCTCCGTGTTCAGGATTCCCGAGGGCTTTTGTCGGTAGCGTCGTTCTCTCTGTTGAACTTGATATTCCCTGTTGAGCATCCTTCATTGCGTCAATAAGGGCTTGGGTGGGTTTAATTAATTTGCCCGGTAAACACACTCCCCTGTCTCCGGGTTCAGCGTTCCCCATGCCCGTACCACCAGCTTTTTGGCCCTTGGGTCCCATCCTCCGTGCACTGGACGGATTCCTCGCGCCCTTAGCTTGTTCTCCATCTTCTCCAACCTAGGCACCCAAATGCGATACCCTCCTGGCCCCATAACATGATTGTACTCCTTCTTAGCCGCATTTTCCTTATTTTTTTCGATATTTGAATGAACTGCTCCGATTTCTTTTGCTTCACAAATTCTGGCCAATCATGTTTCAGTTTCTCATATTGTCCTTTGAAATCCGAGTCTTGTTCTGCTTGACAAAGTCATGGGCTAGATTTTGCTTGAATTTCCGGAATCGTCGGCCATCTTATGAAGAGCGAACTGTTTGACTAGCCTCCTCCTCTCCTTGTTTTCCTCAATCTTGTTACCCTCCTCATCGAATTTGTTGTATTCCTGAGGTAGAACGAAATGTTCCATAAGCTTCTTGAAGCAATCTTTTTTTGTTCTCTTATCGACAAAAGTGAAACCATCAATTCATGCCTTCTTTGGCTCATTCCACTCCTGGACGGTGATCGAGACGTTGTCTCTAACAATGGCTCCGCATTGGCTGACAAACTTGGTGGCGTTCTTGCGGGGCTCCAGCGGCTTGCCGGTTGCCTTGTCGACAACCTCGATGGTGCATGTTTCTCCTTGTTTCATCGTCTTGGTTGCGCCACGCTTTGAAGACGTACTCGATTGTTTCGACGATCCGCCGAGGGCTAAAATAAGAAAGAGAGTCGCGCGTTAGTACACACATATTTATTCAAATCAGTTAGTTTGTATCACCGGAGGCTCAATGTATATATATACCTCGGCGGAGGTGGTTGCTACTTCCATTTGAAGGTCGTACTTTATAGACGTTTATTCGGCATCTTATATCTTACGGCGCCCTTCATCTTCACCGTCAAGGTTCAGATAAGAAGAGATATCATCTTCTTCTTCTCCGGTCGGCACATATAGAATATCGCCGTTTATGATGCCGAACATATGTGCTTCACCGTCCGGATCATAGTTGTCCATAATCGGGTCAGCTCTATCGTCCGCCATTATGTCAGTCCTGAAAACATGTAGTAAAAACAAATTAATTAAGTGAAGAAGGGGCGGTGGCGGTGGCGGTGGCTAAAGGGCGGTGGCAAAAGGAGGGGCGAGGAAGGGTGGGAGAGGGTGTCGCGGTAGAGCGCGAGGCAGGCGGCAGGCAGCAGGCGTCACGGAGAGGAGGCGAGGACAACACACACGGAGAGGAGGCGAGGACAAAGACAACCACGTCTTCACGAATGTCATTTTGTGAAGAAACTTTGCAAGCAATTAAACATTTATCAATGTTTGGTAAAAAAATACAGGTAGCGTCTGTTGCTCCTAATGATTGGAAAGCGGTTTCCAATTGCCAACGAGGATTTAGATCGACTACTACTACTAGTTGCATTGCTCCCCATCGGGACGATGTTGCTCCTAATCCCTCCTTTGGAATCTATAGTACTAGTGCATACTAGCTAGCCGTTGACCGTTGTTGCTCATCGCGTTTTCTCAAAGTCCACCGATTTTGCTCGAGGGCGATTCGAGATTTTCTTTGGTCCATCGATTTTGGATCAACGCCGGGATGGCATGCATGGGCGCTCGGCGATGATGCGAAGTAGACTTGCACAGCAACGTGATGTACATGGATGTGTCGATGCAGTGCGCTTCGGCGATGTCAAGGTCATCAACGATCTGTTTGTTGGTCAAACTAGCACATGGGTCCCGGTTGTCAGCGACTAACACTAATTAACAGTTTAATTAGTTAATAAGTTAATTAGGTTAATTAACAGGATTAATTAAGTTAATTAATTAATTACTTACTTTTAATTATTATCATTTTAATTTTTATTTATACATATTTCTTTTTGTTCTTTTTTTTTAACAGGGGGCCCCATCGTAAGTGGCCTAGGAGGCCACGTGGGTTAACAGGCGCAAGGGCGTTGCAGGCATGGGTGCCCGGGCGAGGCCAGCCAAGCCGCGACAAGGCCGGATCGTGTGGAAGGCCGGGCGCCGGCGAAGCGCATCGGGAGGTGTGGCGAGGCGCATGGCCATGGGGTTGCCTGGTCGTAGGTTCAGCCCAGCCTTGAAGCGCAGAGGCCGGCCGCTGAACGGGCGAGGCCCGACGAGCGGCGGGGTGATGGCGAAGCGGCGATGGGGGCATCGGCCTCGGGCGCCATGTGTCGAGGAGAGGCGGAGAGGCGACGGTGACGAGGCGTCGAGGGCGTGAGCCGCAGCGGCGGCGGCACTGGAACGGGCGCCGCGGCAGAGCGCCATGGTCATGCCCTCGTTCAAGACGGATCGAGGAGGTGCCGGGCGCCGTGCGGGAGGGGACGGAGAGGTGAGGTGAGGCAGTCCAGCGAGCAGCGGTCCGGGCGATCGGGAGGCGGTGTTGGGGCGGGCGCCGGCGTCGAGGACCAGCGGCCACAGACGGGAGGGCGGCGGCGGATCGAAGGAATGATCGGAGAGGAAGGAAGGTCGCGTGGGGTTGAGGGCGGGCGAGCGAGGCGGCAGACGGGCGGCGCCGAGGGCGAGGGCGACGCGGGCGCGCCGAGGGCGCGGCAGAGACTAACAAAGGGAATCGGAGAAGACGAGAATCCCCGCCCGGTCTTTATAGCCCCCCCCCCTTTAGTCGCGGTTGGCGACGAGACCCGCGACTCAAGGTACCCTTTAGTCGCGGGTCGCCGGCCCAACCGCGACGACAGGGTTTTTGGGTTTTTATGCGTTCGCGCCCCCCCTTTAGTCGCGGTTGGCGGCGAGACCCAGCGATTAAAGGTACCCTTTAGTCATGGTCGCACCCAACCGCGACTAAAGGATTTTGGCGGTTTAGTCCCACCTCGCTAGTCGAAGGGCTACCGCACTGGTTTATAAGCCCGGTCGGTAGCTCTCTCAACTCCTCTCCTAAGCAGGCCTCTTGGGCCTACCAATTCATTGCTGCCATGTGGGCCTACTAGGCCTTTGCGGGCCTGCATCCCGCCCAACAAAAGGTTGAGTTTCTAGTAAATATGCAGGCCGCTTTGGCCCGATGGGAGGGCTTTTTATTTTCTTAATTTTTTTGCTTTTTTATTTGTTTTATTTATTTTTGAGTTGTTTTTGCTGTATTTTGAGTTGCATATAAAGTTCTCGTCCTTTGTATCTCTGAACCGTCTCCAAACCCTACGAGGCAAATACAAATAATATGTCAAAAATAAAACTAATTCAATTCAATATGTTAAAAATACAAATAATATATCAAAAATTCAGAAAAATAGAACTAATTCATTTCAAAATTCTAAAAATACAAATAATATATCAAAAATTCAGAGAAGTTCTTCCCGGCCGCCTCTGTCTTCCCACAAGTTCTTCGGCCGATCTTCCCTTTGTTCTTTCCGCCTATGTCTTCCCCGCCATTTCTTCACGCCTCTATCTTCAGCGTATCGATGCTCCTTTTATAGGCACGGCGCCGCTTCGCTTTGTCTTGTTCCTCCGACAGGCGTAAATGCGCTACCCACGCGTCCTGTCTAACCTTTAGTCCCGGTTGCACCAACCAGCCGGGACTAAAGGTTAGATGACCAGCTCTAGATTCCTCTTCTTCCCGCCATTTCTTCCCTGTCTTCCCGCCTCTTTCTTCCCGCCACTTTCTTCCCGCCTCCTGTCTTCCCGCTCCCATTTTTCCCGCCATTTCTCACTACATATATGTAGCCCGGCTTGGCCAGCATTATCACATCTCTACAATCTCTCATCACTCTCTCATGGCTTCCACCGCACCCACTCTAACCTACCAGCAGGTGGAGGAGCTTTCGCCTCGAACTACCCTTGTCCACCGGGCTACGCGTCCCCACCGGCTGGAGCCTAAGCGCCGTGGCGTGCAGTCCCTCCGTCCCTCGAGTGCTGGCCAGGCGGCCATCACGAACCACTACTACCTCGACCTCACGCCGGAGCAGCGGATGAATCCCGGCATCCCGATAACCAGCATACTTGGGACGCCTTCTTCATCAATCGGCGTGAGAGGCGCCGCCAGTATGAGGAGGACGGTCTGCCTCCTGGGAACTTCCACGAGGCGGCCGTCGGCTATGGTGGTATGGCGGACTCTGCAGAGCGTCATGGACTACATCACGGCGGCGATATCCCCGCCTGCGCTACCCTCGATTCGAAGCCACGGCGCCGCCTTACGACAGCGACAAAGCGGCGATTTATCGGCGGCGGCAACTTAGAAGGCGGCGACTACCAAGACAACGACGACGGCGGCTATGAAGACTACGGTATGCATATTATACGCCTAGGCAGGAGTATGACTAAATCACTCCAAATTTCATGTATCATCGGTGGTATCTCGAATCATTGAAAATGGACACCAAACACATCACGGGTAATATAATTCACATGATCCATTCAACAAAGTTTGGTACAATAAATTATTACACATCATTTTTCTTCCCTTGTGTCCCTGCTTGCTTACGATTGTGCCGTATCCATGGAGCATCCTCATCATTTAACTTAATGCTTGGGTCGGTGTTCACTTTGAAGGGCGGAATTTCAGCAAACATATTATAATCTTCTGACAAGTCTGTCTTGTCCTCCACTCCCACGATGTTTCTTTTCCCTGAAAGAACAATGTGGCGCTTTGGATCATCGCATGATGTCTTGATCGCTTTTCTTATCTTTCCGTTTCCTCGGTTTGCTACTCATGTCCTTCACATAGAAAACCTGAGCGACATCTTTCGCTAGGGACGAATGGTTCGTCAAGGTAACCAAGATTGTTGAAATCCACCATTGTCATTCCGTATTGCTGGTCCACCTTTACCCCACCTCCTGTTAGCTTGAACCATTTGCACCGGAACAAAGGGACCTTAAAGGAGGGTCCATAGTCAAGTTCCCATATCTCCTCTATGTAACCATAATATGTGACCTCTTGCCCATTCTCGGTTGCTGCATCAAAGCGGACACCACTGTTTTGGTTGGTGCTCTTTTTATCTTGGGCGATCGTGTAAAATGTATTCCCATTTATCTCGTACCCTTGGAAAGTCGTTATAGTCGAAGATGGTGTCTTGGCCAACATGTACAGCTGATCTACAACATCATTTTCATTCATTAAATGTTTTCTCAACCAACTGCCGAAAGTCTCCATGTGGGCCTTCCTAATCCAGGATTCAGGCTTCCCCGGGTTGTCGAGCGTAAAATATTCTTGTGTTTCTCAAAGTACGGAGCCACCAAGCTGGAATTGGTCAAGATGCGATGTGGTGTGCTTGATCAGAGAATGGCCGTCCATACATATCGTTGATTTCATTCCGATCGTGCCTTTTCCACTTAGTCTCCCCTCGTGCAGCGATCGAGGAAGACCAATCGGCTTAAGGTCAGGAACAAAGTCAACACAAAACTCAATTACCTCCTCATTTCCATAGCCCTTGGCGATGCTTCCTTCTGGCCTAGCACGATTCTGAACATATTTCTTTAATACTCCCATGAACCTCTCGAATGGGAAAATATTGTGTAGAAATACAAGACCGAGATCGAAAATCTCTTCTACTAGGTGAACCAGGAGGTGCGTCATAATATTGAAGAAGGATGGCGGGAACACCAACTCGAAACTGACAAGACATTGGATCACATCGTTACGTAACCGTGGTAGAACTTCTGGATTGATTACCTTCGAGAGATTGCATTGAGGAATGCACATAGCTTCACAATGGCTACTCGAACATTTTCCGGCAGGAGCCCCTCAAAGAAATCGGAAGCAATTGCGTCATAATCACGTGGCGATCGTGAGACTTCAGGTTTTGGAACTTTTTCTCCGCCATGTTTATTATTCCCTTTATATTGGACGAGAATCCAGACGGGACCTTCATACTGCTCGGGCATTCAAAAAGATGACCTTCTCTTCTTTGGTCGTGAGCGTAGCTGGCACGACCTTGAAACCATTCCGGATGCGGTCATCGTGGTCTTTCAAACGTTGCTTTGGTCCTACCGTGCTTCCTTTGTATCATTTGTCTTCCCATACGCCCAAGAAGCTTAGGAGGTTCACGCAAATATTCTTCGTAACGTGCATCACGTCGATTGCAAGAGCGGACATCTAGGACTTTCCAATATTCTAGCTCCCGAATATAGATTTCTTCTTCCACATGGCTGCGTGCCCGTCGGCTCCCTTTGGAACTGATTGTCCGCCAGACCCTTTCCAAAGATGACTTTCAAATCCTTGACCATATCAAATACCTCAAAGCACCAAGCAGTTCTGCAGGCTTCGCCGGTGATCTGCCTTGCCGTTGTAATGCTTGCCTTTCTTTCTTCTTTGGATGAATTTTCGGAAGAAATCGACGATGCCCAAGGTACACGTTCTTCTTACAATTTGTCAAATGTACAATTTAAGTCTCATGTAAGAAGTGCGTTCTTTCTTTTTATCCCTTATTTGACAGTACCGAATTGTTAATAAGAGCAGGCCATTAGTTTATTGTTACTAATAGCAACTCTCGTAGGTCAAATTCCTAGTGTTTGTGCTCATCCCACACACGGACACCACCCCACAGCTGTAAAGTTCATCAACTAATGGCCTTAGGTACATATCGATGTCGTTGCCGGGTTGCTTGGACCTTGGATGAGCACCGCATCATAATGAACTTCCGCTTCATGCACAACCAAGGAGGAAGGTTGTAGATGCATAGAGTCACGGGCCAGTGCTATGGCTGGAGCTCGCTCGCCAAAAGGATTCATGCCATCCGTATTTAGAGCAAATCTTATGTTCCTTGCGTCACCGCAAAATCTTTGAACCATCATCGATCTTTCTCCATTGCGTTCCATCTGCGGTGTGTCTCAACTCCCGTCCGACTTACGGTCCTCTTTGTGCCATCGCAACAACTTGGCATGCTCTTTGTTCCTGAGCAGACGTTTCAACCGTGGTATTATAGGAGCATACCACATCACCTTGGCGGGACCCTCTTCACAGGTTTACGGCCCTCAACATCGTCACCGGGGTCATCGCCTCGATCTTATAACGCAATGCAAGGTGCATACCGGCATTCATTCAAATTCTCGTATTCACGCGGTAGAGGATGCGATCGTTGATGCATGCATGTATCTTCGTAACCTCTAAACCTAGAGGGCGTACAACCTTCTTTGCTTCGTGCGTCTTTGGCGGGCAACTCGTTATCCTTTGGAAACATATTCTTCAACATTTTCAGCAAGTTTTCAAATGCCGAGTCAGCTACACCTGCCTCGCCTTCCATTTCAGCAAATCCGATTATGCAGCCCAGCTTTTTCGCACCATCATCGCATCCGGTACAGCGCCTTTCTGTGATCCTCTAACATGCGATCCAAATTCTCCCTCTCCTTTTCAGTTTAGCAGCGTCTCCGTGCATCGGCAATGGTCCGACCAAGATCATCAACGGGATCATCACGTGCCTCTTCTTCACCTTCCCCTTCACCTTCAAAGCATCCTCCATGAAAGTATCACCGAAATGAGCAAGATAGCTTTCATCGATGAAATCATCCCCTTCTTCATCTTCTTCCATTATAACCCCTCTTTCTCCATGCTTGGTCCAACAATTATAGCTTGGCATGAAACCATGCCGAAGCAGATGCATGTGAACATCTCTTGAGGAAGAGTAACCCTTCGATTCTTCTGAGATAACACATGGACAGATAACAAACCCCCGGCTTGTTCGCATTAGCCACTACGAGGAAATCTTTCAAACCCGTAGTGAACTCGCGGAGAGGCGGTTACCGTACATCCATTGCCGATTCATCTGCATTATTATAATATAAAATATATAATTAACCATCATGCATTTGTTAAACTAACTAGCTACAAACAATATAAATTAAACAATGAACTACACACATGCATATTTTATCAATGACACATCAAAGGTTCATCAAGTTGCTAACCGCGATCGAGGAGTGTGGCTCCAACACTTCATGTCATGTTTGTTTCATGCTCTTGGGGCATTTCATCAAACACCTTATGTGCATAAGAGGAACCAAAAGCAAACCTACACCCACTTGTGAAGAGAATGGCTCCAAATGGCTAAGTGTTGGCTGCTGGAGGGGTATATATAGGGGAGGGGCTTTAGTTGCGGTTGGCTTGGCAAACCGTGACTAAAGGTGCCGAAGGCCTTTAGTCGCGGTTGTCACGGCAAACCGCGACTAAAGACCTCACGTCTTGGCCAGCCACCGAGCGCCGTGGGCCCAGGCCTTTGGTCGCGGTTCACCTCCAGAACCGCGACTAAAGGTCACATTAGTCGCGGTTCCTACAGCTTCGCGACTTATGGGGCTGGACGGAAGCCTGTTTTTCCACCAGTGACCCTTCAGGAGGACTCATAGTACATTTCGGGCGTGCGATGCTCCTTGCCCTTCGGTGGCCCGTCCGTCACAAGCTTCTGCGCATCCAGCTTGCCCCAGTGCACTTAGCACGGGCAAGGGCCCGACGGACACCTTCAATGCAGACGGAGCGCTTGATGACTTCAATCCGTGGACAGGCGTCCACCGGCGCTACACTAAGCCGAAGTAGCTCCCGTGCATGGCCTCCAATGGCCACAGCCGAACTATAAGGGCCTTCATGGCCTGTTCGGCGACCTTGTGGAGCTCGACCAGCTGCTTCAGCTGGTCGCTCAGGGGCACCGGACGTTTGGCCTCAGCATACTGAGACCAGAACACCTTCTCCGTAGAGCTCCCCTCCTTGGCGCGGTAGAACACGGCAGCATCCGATACACTATGAGGCAGATCTGCGAACGCTCCTGGAGAGCTCCGAATCCGGGTAAGTAATAGGTAATTCACTTTCACATACTTGCTCTGCATAAAGAATGCCTTACCCGCCGCGATCTTCTTTATTGCCTCAATCTCCTGGAGGGCTTTTTGGGCCTCGTCCTTAGCAGCTTTGGCACTCTCAAGAGCCGAAGCAAGCTCGGACTCTCGGGTCTTCGAGTCACGCTCCAAACTCTCGTGTTTTTCCATGAGAGCCTGGAGCTCTTGCCGCACCTCCGCCAGCTTCGCCTCCCCCTTCTCTCGCTCGGTGCGTTTTGCAGCCGCTTTGTTTTTGGCCATGGACACCGCCTCCTTCAGGGTCGCCACCTCGTTCGTGGCCCCTGCAGTACCAATGTTATTCCTGTTATTTTTTGCAACCGAAACCTTTCTATAAGGTATTTCTTTCATAAGGTATTACTTACCTTCCTTGTCCTCGAGCTGCTTCTTGGCAAGGCCGAGCTCGTTCTCGGACCGCTCGAGGCTTTGCTTCAATGCATCGACCTTCGCAGTCAGTGCGGCAGAGGTCAGCAGCGTAGCCTGCATTCCCATATTGACATACTTATGTTAGACTCCTGCGTATATCTTTTTAGATCCTTAGTCCGGCTTTTCTTTCCGAACACCGAACTAAGCATCAGGGGCTACTGTCTATGCGGTAATATTTTTACATATTCTAAACTTACCTCAAAGCCTGTTAGAAGGCTGGTACAGGCTTCGATCAGCCCGCTCTTGGCGGATCGAACTGTCCGGATCACCGCACTCATAAGTGCGGTGCTCCTCCTGATGGAAGCTGTTAAGCGCCTCCGATCGCTATCCGGTGCCTCCAGTTGGACGAAGGACACCGGCGTCTTACCCTTCTTGCGAAGGGACTGCTTGCCGGACTCCGAAACCGTTGAAGGTTCCGGCATGGAGTTCGGACGAGGGTCGGGCTTAGAGCCCCTGGGGGTCTCGCCCCCCACGCGCCTGGAGTCCGAGAGGTTGCCTTGCAGCGCCTCCTGCGCCACCTCCTCTTGACCAGGCCCCCCTTGGGGCACCACCTCGGCGTCGCCCGCGGCGTGAGGCGAGGAGGCGGCCGGAACTGAAGTACTCTCCATTTCCGACGAACTCAGGGACCCGCTCGTCGAAGCGGCGAGCTCGCTCTTGGGCGGGCTGCATGATTATTCGGCATTAGAGAACACTATGCAATGATAAAAAGCCACGGGTATCCAGACACTTACGATCTCGCCAGGGCTTGGCCCTCGTTGGCCCTCCTCCTAAATGTCGTCGACGTTGGTAGAGAAGTCCGGAGGAAGGGTTCTTCCCTTCTTAGACCCTCCGGCCTCCCCAGTTGGGGCGGCCTTCCTTTTCCTCTCCTCCCCCGCTGGAGGAGAGGCTACTCTTTCCTCCTCCTCGTTCTCAGGAGAAGACTCTGCTTCAGAATCTGATAGCACGAGGCGTCGGGAGCTCCTTCGAGTTCCCGTTGCCTCCTTCTTGGCCTTCTTCTCCGGCACCACATGAGGTACGGAGCCAGCAGCCCGTCAATCGAGGCGTCTGCTTTGGGTCTTCGCAAAGGAGCCAGACAGTTAACCTGTCCGGACGTCTTCAGCCAGTCCTGTTAAAGGTTAGGGAGTTTTAGATCCCACATAGAGTCAAACTATGAAAAAAGAATCCCATAAAGGGTAAAATAACTCACCTCGCTGGCTTGATGCTGCGAGCTGAATCCACGTTCTTCGGTAGCGGATGTGGGAGCCTCGGCGCCCTTGAACAGCACCTTCCAGGCGTCTTCGTACGTAGTGTCGAAGAGCCTTTTTAGAGTTGAGTGTTGTGCCGGATCGAACTCCCATAATTTGAAGGCCCGTTGTTGGCATGGGAGAATCAGGCGGATGAGCATCACCTGGATTACGTTGACAAGCCTGAGATTCTTGTCCACCAGGTTTCAGACGCATGTTTGGAGTTCGGATAGCTCGTCCGAATTCCCCCATGTCAGGCCCGTCTCTTTCCATGACGAGAGCCGTGTGGGGAAGCCATATCTGAATTCGGGGGCCGCCACCCATTTGGGGTCGCGCGGCTCGGTGATATAGAACCACCCCGATTGCCACCCCTTTATTGTCTCCACAAAGGAGCCTTCGAGCCATAGGACTTTGGCCATCTTGCCAACCATGGCGCCTCCGCACTCCGGCAATGGCCGCCCACTACCTTCGACTGACATTGAAGATCTTCAGCCATAAGCGAAGTGGGGCTGGATGCGAAGGAAGGCCTCGCACACGACGATGAACGCCGAGATGTTGAGGATGAAATTTGGGGCCAGGTCGTGGAAGTCGAGGCCGTAGTAGAACATGAGCCCCCGGACAAATGGGTGAAGTGGAAAACCTAGTCCGCGGAGGAAGTGGGGGAGAAACACCACCCTCTCATGGGGCCTGGGGGTTGGAATGAGCTGCCCCGCGTCGGGCAGCCTGTGCGCGATGTTGCTGGACAAGTATCCGGCCTCCCGCAGTCTTGTGATGTGCCCCTCCATGACGGAGGAGGCCATCCACCTGCCTCCCGCTCCGGACATGGTTGGAGAAGGTTGAGGTGGGATGTGCGGACTTGGGCGCTGGAGCTCGAGTGCGCGGAAATGGATGAGGAAAGGAGGAAGAAGGCGTAGGTGAAAAGGTGGATCCTTATCCCCTTATATGGACCAGACGGTTATGCGTCCCCCACCAACTGGTAAAACTCGCTTATCTCCCAAGCGCCATAATCAATGGCGCGGATGGGTTACCCACGTCCGTATTGATGAGAATCCCGGAATAAGGGGGCATGATCTATGCTTTGATAAGACGTGCCAAGGAAACTGCCTCGCTAAACACGCTGAGGTGGGACAGTAAAAAACGATTCATATAAAGGCCTGGCTATGGTGTGATGTCACGCCGCGGAATACGTCAGCAGATCTGTGCAAAAGTTATTCTCTCGACGGTGGTATGTGGAACTTGTTTTGCAGAGCCGGACACTATCCTGGTGTTCAAAACCTTCTATGAAGTATTCGGAGGAGGAACCCGCCTTGCAATGCCGAAGACAATATGCGCGCCGGACTCATCGTCATTGAAGCCTGGTTCAGGGGCTACTGAGGGAGTCCTGGACTAGGGGGTGTCCGGATAGCCGGACTATTATCACGGCCGGACTCCTAGACTATGAAGATACAAGATTGAAGACTTCGTCCCGTGTCCGGATGGGACTTTCCTAGGCATGGAAGGCAAGCTTGGCGATACGGATATGTAGATCTCCTACCATTGTAACCGACTCTGTGTAATCCTAACCTATCCGGTGTCTATATAAACCGGAGGGTTTTAGTCCGTAGGAAAAACAACAATCATACCATAGGCTAGCTTCTAGGGTTTAGCCTCCTTGATCTCATGGTAGATCTACTCTTGTACTACTCATATCATCAATATTAATCAAGCAGGAGTAGGGTATTACCTCCATCGAGAGGGCCCGAACCTGGGTAAAAACATCGGGTCCCTTGTCTCCTGTTACCATCCGCATAGACGCACAGTTCGGGACCCCCTACCCGATATCTCAAAACAATTATCAAGCATCAAACTTCTCTTAGTATTAAACACACTCATAAGAATTCTTACAAATCTTGTATGCTTAGCATATTAGGATTAATTAAGCAAATTACCATGCTATTTAAGACTCTCAAAATAATATAAGTGAAGCATGAGAGTTCATCTATTTCTTCAAAATAAAACTACCACCATGCTCTAAAAGATTTAAGTGAAGTACTAGAGCAAAAACAAACTACTCCGAAAGATATAAGTGAAGATCAATGAGTAGTTGAATAATTATGCAACTATGTGAAGACTCTCCCATTTAATAATTTCAGATCTTGACACTTTATTCAAACAGCAAGCAAAGCTAAATAAAACTACATTGCAAGGATAGCACAACTCATGTGAAGAAGCAAAAACTTAGGCTCAACCGATACTAACCGATAGTTGTTGAAGAAGAAAGGTGGGATGCCTACCGGGGCATCCCCAAGCTTAGATGCTTGAGACTTCTTGAAATATTATCTTGGTGTGCCTTGGGCATCCCCAAGATTGAACTTTTGTGTCTCCTTAATTCCTCTGATATCATGGTTTCTCTTTTTATCAAAAGCTTCATTCACAACAAACTCAACAAGAACTCGTGAGATAGGTTAGTATAAACCAAAGCAAAACCTTATCATTTTCTACTGTAACAAATCACTAACATTATTATTCAACATTGCATACTAAATGCCTCTGTATATTTAATACTCGTATCCTCAAATAGAATCATTAAACATATGCAAACAATACAAACATAACAGCAATCTGTCAAAACAGTACAGTCTGTAAAGAATGCAAGATTCATCATACTTCCCTAACTCCAAAAATTATGAACTAAAATTCCCACTGTAGTAAATTTATCAGAGCTCAGTATGCAAAATATTCAACATTATACCACTCTCTGACTTTTCTAGGGAATTTTGGCAACAACGGTAAACTTTCTGTTTTCAAACAGCAACATGTATACTAGCAAAATAAGCATGGCAAAGGCTATCCTTGACTTTTTTATTGAAACTAAAGATGCAAAACATTAATATAATTAATATAAAGCAAATACTAACAAAATAAAATGACGCTCCAAGCAAAACACATATCATGTGGTGAATAAAAATATAGCTCCAAGTAAAGTTGTCGATGAACGAAGACGAAAGAGGGGATGCCTTCCGGGGCATCCCCAAGCTTAGGCTCTTGGTTATCCTTGAATATTACCTTGGGGTGCCTTGGGCATCCCAAATCTTAGGCTCTTGCCACTCCTTATTCCATAGTCCATCGAATCTTTACCCAAAACTTGAAAACTTCACATCACAAAACTTAACAGAAAACTCGTGAGCTCCGTTAGCGAAAGAAAACAAAACACCACTTCAAGGTACTGTAATGAACTCATTATTTATTTATATTGGTTTTAAAACTACTGTATTCCAACTTCTCTATGGTTTATAAACTATTTTACTAGCCATATAGTCATCAAAATAAGCAAACAACACATGAAAAACAGAATCTGTCAAAAACAGAACAGTATGTAGTAATCTGTAACTAACGCAAACTTATGGAACTCCAAAAATTCTAAAATAAATTGGTGGACCTGAGGAATTTCTCTAGTAATAATTTGCAAAAATAATCAACTAAATAGCACTCTCCAGTAAAAAGTTGAAGCTAATTTTGTGAGCGCTAAAGTTTCTGTTTTTTACAGCATGATCATAAAGACTTCACCCAAGTCTTCCCAAATGTTCTACTTGGCACAAACACTAATTAAAACAAAAAACGACATCTAAACAGAAGCTAGATGGATTATTTATTCCTAAACAGAACCAAAAAATAAATAACAAAAATAAAAATTGGGTTGCCTCCCAACAAGCGCTAACGTTTGACGCCCCTAGCTAGGCATGATGATGGCAATGATGCTCACATAAGAGATAAGAATTGAAATATAAAGAGAGCATCATGAAGAATATGACTACCACATTTAAGTCTAACCCACTTCCTATGCATACGGATTTTGTGAGCAAACAACTTATGGGAACAATAATCAACAAGCATAGGAAGACAAAACAAGCATAACTTCAAAAATTTAAGCACATAGAGAGGAAACTTGATATTATTGCAATTCCTACAAGCATATGTTCCTCCCTCATAATAATAATCAGTAGCATCATGAATGAATTCAACAATATAACCAGCACCCAAAGCATTCTTTTCATGATCTACAAGGATATAAAATTTACTACTCTCCACACAAGCAAAATTCTTCTCATCAACAATAGTGGTAGCAAACTCAACAAAATAACTATCATGTGATTGAAAATTAAGATCAAGATGACAAGTTTCATGGTTATCATCATTCTTTAAAGCATACATGTCATCACAATAATCATCATAGATAGTAGGCATGCTTTCATCATAGTAAATTTGCTCATCAAAGCTTGGGGGACAAAAAATATCATCTTCATCAAACATAGCTTCCCCAAGCTTGTGGCTTTACATATCATTAGCATCATGGATATTCAAGGAATTCATACTAACGACATTGCAATCATGCTCATCATTCAAAGATTTAGTGCCAAACATTTTAATGCATTCTTCTTCTAACACTTCGGCACAAATTTCCTTTCCATCATACTCACGAAAGATATTAAAAAGATGAAGCGTATGAGACAAACTCAATTCCATTTTTTGTAGTTTTCTTTTATAAATTAAACTAGTGCTAAAACAAGAAACAAAAAGATTCGATTGCAAGATCTAAAGATATACCTTCAAGCGCTAACCTCCCTGGCAACGGCGCCAGAAAAGAGCTTAGTTGACGGGGTGTGAGTGAGTGCCCTTTTACCTAGCCTCCCCGGCAATGGCGCCAGAAAAGAGCTTGATGTCTACTACACAACCTTCTTCTTGTAGACGTAGTTGGGCCTGCAAGTGCACATGTTTGTAGGACAGTAGCAAATTTCCCTCAAGTGGATGACCTAAGGTTTATCAATCCGTGGGAGGCGCAGGATGAAGATGGTCTCTCTCAAACAACCCTGCAACCAAATAACAAAGAGTCTCTTGTGTCCCTAACACACCCAATACAATGGTAAATTGTATAGGTGCACTAGTTCGCGAAGAGATGGTGATACAAGTGCAATATGGATGGTAGATATAGGTTTTGTAATCTGAAAATATAAAAACAGCAAGGTAAATAATGATAAAAGTGAGCGTAAACGGTATTGCAATGATAGGAAACAAGGCCTAGGGTTCATACTTTCACTAGTGCAAGTTCTCTCAACAATAATAACATAGATAGATCATATAACAAGCCCTCAACATGCAACAAAGAGTCACTCCAAAGCCACTAATAGCGGAGAACAAACATAGAGATTATGGTAGGGCAATGCAGAAACCACCTCAAAGCTATTCTTTCGGATCAATCTATAAAAGCGTTCGTACTAGAATAACACCATAAGACACAAATCAATCAAAAACCTAATGTCACCTAGATACTCCAATGTCACCTCAAGTATCCGTGGGCATGATTATACGATATGTTGGAAATATGCCCTAGAGGCAATAATAAATTAGTTATTATTATATTTCCTTGTTCATGATAATCGTTTATTATTCATGCTATAATTGTATTGACCGGAAACAACAATACATGTGTGGATACATAGACAACACCATGTCCCTAGTAAGCCTCTAGTTAACTAGCTCGTTGATCAATAGATGGTTACGGTTTCCTGACCATGGACATTGGATGTCATTGATAACGGGATCACATCATTAGGAGAATGATGTGATGGACAAGACCCAATCCTAAGCCTAGCACAAAGATCGTGTAGTTCGTATGCTAAAGCTTTTCCAATGTCAAGTATCTCTTCCTTAGACCATGAGATCGTGCAATTCCCGGATACCGTAGGAGTGCTTTGGGTGTATCAAACGTCACAAGTAACTGGGTGACTATAAAGGTGCACTACAGGTATCTCCGAAAGTGACCATTGGGTTGACACGGATCAAGACTGGGATTTGTCACTCCGTGTAAACGGAGAGGTATCTCTGGGCCCACTCGGTAGGACATCATCATAATGTGCACAATGTGACCAAGGGGTTGATCACGGGATGATGTGTTACGGAACGAGTAAAGAGACTTGCCGGTAACGAGATTGAACAAGGTATCGGTATACCGACGATCGAATCTCGGGCAAGTACAATACCGCTAGACAAAGGGAATTGAATACGGGATCGATTGAGTCCTTGACATCGTGGTTCATCCGATGAGATCATCGTGGAACATGTGGGAGCCAACATGGGTATCCAGATCCCGCTGTTGGTTATTGACCGGAGAACGTCTCGGTCATGTTTGCATGTCTCCCGAACCCGTAGGGTCTACACTTAAGGTTCGGTGACGCTTAGGGTTATATAGGAAGTTTGTATGTGGTTACCGAATGTTGTTTGGAGTCTCGGATGAGATCCCGGACGTCACGAGGAGTTCCGGAATGGTCCAGGTAAAGATTTATATATGGGAAGTCCTGTTTTGGTCACCGGAAAAGTTTCGGGCAATTTCGGTAATGTACCGGGACCACCGGAGGGTCCTGGGTCCACCAAGTGGGGCCACCAACCCCAGAAGGTTGCGTGGGCCAAGTGTGGAGGGAACCAGCCCCAAAGGGCTGGTGCGCCCACAAGGGGCCCAAGGCGCATGGGAGAGTGGGAGGGGCAAACCCTAGGGCGTATGGGCCCTAAGGCCCATCTAAGGGGCGCCTCCCTCTCCCTCCCTCTTGGCTGCCTCCCCTTCCCATCTAGGGCTGCCGCCCCTAGGGGTGGGAACCCCAGAGGCGCACCTCCTCCCTCTCCCTATATAAATAGAGGCACAGGGCTGCCCATAACACATGAGAACTTCTCCTCTCGTTGGTGCAGCCCTGCATCTCTTCTTCCTCCTCCCCTGCGGTGCTTGGCGAAGCCCTGCAGGATAGCCACGCTCCTCCACCACCACCACGCCGTTGTGCTGCTGTTGGATGGAGTCTTCCTCAACCTCTCCCTCTCTCCTTGCTGGATCAAGGCATGGGAGACGTCACCGGGCTGTACGTGTGTTGAGCAGCGGAGGTGCCGTCCGTTCGCACTTTCGGATCTCCGGTGATTTGGATCACAATTTAGTACGACTCCTTCAACCCCGTTCTCATGAACGCTTCCGCTTAACGATCTACAAGGGTATGTATATGCACTCTCCTTCCCTCGTTGCTAGTTTCTCCATAGATAGATCTTGGTGACACGTAGGAAAATTTTGAATTTCTGCTACGTTCCCCAACAGTGGCATCATGAGCTAGGTCTATTGCGTAGATTCTTTGCACGAGTAGAACACAAAGTAGTTGTGGGCGTTGATGTTGTTCAATATGCTTACCGTTACTAGTCCAATCTTGTTTCGACGGTATTGTGGGATGAAGCGGCCCGGACCGACCTTACACGTACTCTTACGTGAGACAGGTTCCACCGACTGACATGCACTAGGTGCATAAGGTGGCTAGAGGGTGCCAGTCTCCCACTTTAGTCGGAACGGATTCGATGAAAAGGGTCCTTATGAAGGGTAAATAGCAATTGGCATATCACGTTGTGGTTTTGCGTAGGTAAGAAACGTTCTTGCTAGAAACCCATAGCAGCCACGTAAAACATGCAAACAACAATTAGAGGACGTCTAACTTGTTTTTGCAGGGTATGCTATGTGATGTGATATGGCCAAGAAGAATGTGATGAATGATATGTGATGTATGAGATTGATCATGTTCTTGTAATAGGATTCACGACTTGCATGTCGATGAATATGACAACCGGCAGGAGCCATAGGAGTTGTCTTAATTTATTGTATGACCTGCGTGTCATTGAACAAACGCCATGTAATTACTTTACTTTATTGCTAACGGTAGCCATAGTAGTAGAAGTAATAGTTGGCGAGACAACTTCATGGAGACACGATGATGGAGATCATGATGATGGAGATCATGGTGTCATGCCGGTGACAATGATGATCATGGAGCCCGAAGATGGAGATCAAAGGAGCAATATGATATTGGCCATATCATGTCACTACTATATAATTGCATGTGATGTTTATTATGTTTATGCATCTTGTTTACTTAGAACGACGGTAGTAAATAAGATGATCCCTTAGAACAATTTCAAGAAGTGTTCTCCCTAATCGTGCACCGTTGCTACAGTTCGTCAGCTTCTAAGCACCACGTGTTAATCGGGTGTGATGGATTCTTACGTTCACATACAACGGGTGTAAGCAAGATTTACACACGCAATACACTTAGGGTTAACTTGACGAGCCTAGCATGTGAAGACATGGCCTCGGAACACGGAGACCGAAAGGTCGAGCATGAGTCGTATAGTAGATACGATCAACACGAAGATGTTCACCGATGATGACTAGTCCGTCTCACGTGTTGATCGGACACGGCCTAGTTGATTCGGATCATGTAATCACTTAGATGACCGGAGGGATGTCTATTCGAGTGGGAGTTCATAAGATGAACTTAATTATCCTGAACATAGTCAAAAGACCTTTTGCAAATTATGTAAATGGCTCGCGCTTTAGTTCTACTGATTTAGATATGTTCCAAGAGAAAATAGAGTTGAAAGTTGAAAGTAGCTATTATGCGGACATTATAAAGCTCATGTCCTTAATGCACCGCACAGTGTGCTGAACCCCAAACGTCTTTTGTGGTTGTTGCTAACATAGAACATACAAGTTTTGATAACTACTTGATAGTTCAGTTAAACAGTTTAGAATAGAGGCACCAAAGACGTTTTTGAAATGTCGCGGAACATATGAGATGTTTCGAGGGCTGAAATTGGGATTTCAGGCTCGTACACGCCAAGAGGTATGAGACCTCCGACGATTTTCTTAGCCTACAAACTAAGGGAGAAAAGCTCAATCGTTGAGCTGGTGCTCAGATTGTCTGAGTACAACATTCACTTGAATCGAGTAGGAGTTGATCTTCCAGATGAGGTAGTGATGTTTCTCCAAAGTCATTGCCACCAAGCTACTAGAGCTTCGTGATGAACTATAACATATCAAGGATAGAGATGATGATCCTTGAGGTATTCGCGTTGTTTGACATCGCGAAAGTAGAAATCAAGAAGGAGCATCAATTGTTGATGGTTGGTGAAACCACTAGTTTCAAGAAGGGCAAGGGCAAGAAGGAACACTTCATGAAACGGCAAATTAGTTGTTGCTCCAGTGAAGAGACTCAAGGTTGAACCCAAACCCGAGACTAAGTGCTTCTGTAATAAGGGGAACAGCCACCGGAGCAGAATTACCCTAGATACTTGGTAGATAAGAAGGCTGGCAAGGTCGATAGAAATATATTGGATATACGTTATGTTAATGTGTACTTTGCTAGTACTCCTAGTAGCACCAGGGTATTAGATACCGGTTCGATTGCTAAGTGTTAGTAACTCGAAATAATAGGCTACGGAATAAACGGAGACTAGCTAAAGGTGAGCTGACGATATGTGTTGGAAGTGTTTCCAAGTTTGATGAGATCAAGCATCGCACGCTCCCTCTACCATCGAGATTTGGTGTTTGCGTTGAGCATAGACTTGATTGGTTCATGTCTATCGCATTACGGTTATTCATTTAAGGAGAATAATGGTTACTCTGTTTATTTGAATAATACCTTCAATGGTCTTGCACCTAAAGGAATGGTTGATTGAATCTCGATCGTAGTGATACACATTTCCATGCCAAATGTATAAGATAGTAATGATAGTACCACTTACTTGTGGCACTGCCATGTAAGTCATATTGGTGTAAAACGCATGAAGAAGCTCCATGTTGATGGATCTTTGGACTCACTCGGTTTTGAAAAGTTTGAGACATGCGAACCATGTCTATTGGTGTATATGCATGAAGAAACTCCATGCAGATGGATCGTTTGGACTCACTTGATTTTGAATCACTTGAGATATGCAAATCATACCACATGGGCAAGATGACTAAAAAGCCTCGGTTTCAAAGAAATGGAACAAGATAGCAACTTGTTGGAAGTAACACATTTTGATGTGTGCAGTCCAATGAGTGCTTTGAGGCATGCAAAGTGAATATCGTTATGTTCTGACTTCACAGATGATTCGAGTAGATGTTGAGTATATTTACTTGATGAAACACAAATCTGAATTATTGAATGGTTCAAGTAATTTCAGAGTGAAGTTTAAGATCTTCGTGACAAGAGGATAGAATTTCTATGATATGATCATAGAGATGAATATCTGAGTTACAAGTTTTGGCACACAATTAAGACATTGTGCAAATTGTTTCACAATTAATACTACCGAACACCATAGTGTGATGGTGTGTCCGAACATCATAGTTGCACCCTATTGGATATGGTGCGTACCATGATGTCTCTTATCGAATTACCACTATCGTTCATGTGTTAGGCATTAGAGACAACCGCACTCACTTTAATAGGGCACCACGTTACTCCGTTGAGATGACACCATATGAACTATGGTTTAGAGAAACCTAAGCTGTCATTTCTTAAAGGTTTGGGGCTGCGATGCTTATGTGAAAAGTTTTAGGTTGATAAGCTCGAACCCAAAGCGGATAAAATGCATCTTCATAGGACACCCAAAACGGTTGGGTATACCTCCTAATTCAGATCCGAAGGCAATAGGGATTGTTTCTTGAATCGGGTCCTTTCTCGAGGAAAAGTTCGTCTCGAAAAGTTGAGTGGGAGGATGGTGGAGACTTGATAAGGTTATTGAACCGTCACTTCAACTAGTGTGTAGCAGGGCACATGAAGTTGTTCCCGTGGCACCTACACCAATTGAAGTAGAAGCTTATGATAGTGATCATGAAGTTTTGGATCAAGTCACTACAGTACCTCGTAGGGTGACTAGGATGCGTACTACTTCTGAGTGGTACAGTAATCCTGTCTTGAAGGTCATGTTGCTAGACAACTATGAACCTACGAGCTATGGAGAAGCGATGGTGGGCCCGGATTCCGACAAATGGTTAGAAACCATGAAATCCGAGGTAGGATCCATGTATCATAACAAAGCATGGACTTTGGTGGACTTGCCCGATGATCGGCAAGCCATTGAGATAAATGGATCTTTAAGAAGAAGACGGACGTGGGCGATAATATCACCGTCTATGAAGCTCGACTTGTGGCGAAGAGTTTTTCACAAGTTCAAGGAGTTGACTACGATGAGATTCTCTCATTCAGAAGCGATGCTTAAGTCCGTCGGAATCATGTTAGCATAAGCTGCATTTATAAAATCTGGCAGATGGATGTCAAAATGAGTTTCCTTACCAGTTTTCGTAAGGAAAGGTTGTATGTGATACAATCAAAAAGGTTTTGTCGATCCTAAGGATGCTAAAAGGTATGCTAGCTCCAGCAATCCTTCTAAGGACTGGAGTAAGCATCTCGGAGTTGGAATGTGCACTTTGATGAGATGATCAAAGATTTTGGGTTTATACAAAGTTTATGAGAAACTTGCATTTCCAAAGAAGTGAGTGGGAACACTATAGAATTTCTGATGAGTATATGTTGTTGACATATTGATGATCAGAAATGATGTAGAATTTCTAGGAAGCATATAGGGTTGTTTGAAAAGTGTTTTTCAATGAAAACCTGGATTAGGCTACTTGAACAATAAGCATCAAGATCTATAAGGATAGATCAAAATGCTTAATAATACTTTCAAATGAGCACGCATTTTGACATGATCTTGAAAGTGTTCAAGATAGGTCGATCAAAGAAGGAGTTCTTGCCTGAGTTGTAAGGTATGAAGTTAAGAGTTAAAAGCTCGACCACGGCAGAAAAGAGAGAAAGGACGAAGGTCGTCCCCTATGCTTCAGACGTAGGCTCTATAGTATGCTATGCTGTGTACCGCACCGGAAATGTGCCATGCCATGAGTCACTAAGGTACAAGAATGATCCAGAATGGGATCATTGGACAGCGGTCAAAATTGTCCTTGGATTAAATAAGGACATGTTTCTCGATTATGGAGGTGATAAAGAGTTCGGCGTAAAGGGTTACGTCGATGCAAGCTGTAACACCTATCCGAATGACTCTAAATAGCAAACCGGATACGTATAGTGGAGCAACCATTTGGAATAGTTCCAAATGGAGCGTGAAAGCATCATTTACAATATGACATAGAGATTTATGAAAATACGACGGATCTGAATGTTACGCACCCGTTGACTAAGACCTCTCTCACAAGCAAAACATGATCAAACCCCAGAACTCATTGAGACTTAATCACATGGTGATGTGAACTAGTTTACAGACACTAGTAAACTCTTTGGGTCTTGGTCACATGGCGATGTGACCTGTCACTGTTGATCACATGGCGATGTGAACTAGATTATTGACTCTAGTGCAAGTGGGAGACTGTTGGAAATATGCCCTAGAGGCAATAATAAATTAGTTATTATTATATTTCCTTGTTCATGATAATCGCTTATTATTCATGCTATAATTGTATTGACCGGAAACAGCAATACATGTGTGGATACATAGACAACACCATGTCCCTAGTAAGCCTCTAGTTAACTAGCTCGTTGATCAATAGATGGTTACGGTTTCCTGACCATGGACATTGGATGTCATTGATAACGGGATCACATCATTAGGAGAATGATGTGATGGACAAGACCCAATCCTAAGCCTAGCACAAAGATCGTGTAGTTCAGTATGCTAAAGCTTTTCCAATGTCAAGTATCTCTTCCTTAGACCATGAGATCGTGCAATTCCGGATACCGTAGGAGTGCTTTGGGTGTATCAAACGTCACAACGTAATCGGGTGACTATAAAGGTGCACTACAGGTATCTCCGAAAGTGACCATTGGGTTGACATGGATCAAGGCGGGATTTGTCACTCCGTGTAAACGGAGAGGTATCTCTGGGCCCACTCGGTAGGACATCATCATAATGTGCACAATGTGACCAAGGGGTTGATCACGGGATGATGTGTTACGGAACGAGTAAAGAGACTTGCCGGTAACGAGATTGAACAAGGTATCGGTATACCGACGATCGAATCTCGGGCAAGTACAATACCGCTAGACAAAGGGAATTGAATACGGATCGATTGAGTCCTTGACATCGTGGTTCATCCGATGAGATCATCGTGGAACATGGGAGCCAACATGGGTATCCAGATCCCGCTGTTGGTTATTGACCGGAGAACGTCTCGGTCATGTCGCATGTCTCCCGAACCCGTAGGGTCTACACACTTAAGGTTCGGTGGCGCTAGGGTTATATAGGAAGCTTGTATGTGGTTACCGAATGTTGTTGAGTCTCGGATGAGATCCCGGACGTCACGAGGAGTTCCGGAATGGTCCGGAGGTAAAGATTTATATATGGGAAGTCCTGTTTTGGTCACCGGAAAAGTTTCTGCAATTTGGTAATGTCTGGGACCACCGGAGGGTCCTGGTCCACCAAGTGGGGCCACCAACCCCTGAAGGTTGCGTGGGCCAAGTGTGAGGGAACCAGCCCCAAGGGGGCTGGTGCGCCCCCCACAAGGGGCCCAAGGCGCATGGGAGAGTGGGAGGGGGCAAACCCTAGGGCAGATGGGCCCTAAGGCCCATCTAAGGGGGCGCCTCCCTCTCCCTCCCCTCTTGGCCGCCTCCCCCTTCCCATCTAGGGCTGCCGCCCCCCCTAGGGGTGGGAACCCTAGAGGGGGCGCACCCTCCTCCCTCTCCCCTATATAAATAGAGGCCTGGGGCTGCCCATAACACATGAGAACTTCTCCTCTCGTTGGTGCAGCCCTGCATCTCTTCTTCCTCCTCTCCTGCGGTGCTTGGCGAAGCCCTGCAGGATAGCCACGCTCCTCCACCACCACCACGCCGTTGTGCTGCTGTTGGATGGAGTCTTCCTCAACCTCTCCCTCTCTCCTTGCTGGATCAAGGCATGGGAGACGCCACCGGCTGTACGTGTGTTGAACGCGGAGGTGCCGTCTGCTCGCACTAGGATCTCCGGTGATTTGGATCACGACGAGTACGACTCCTTCAACCCCGTTCTCATGAACGCTTCCGATTAACGATCTACAAGGGTATGTAGATGCACTCTCCTTCCCTCGTTGCTAGTTTCTCCATAGATAGATCTTGGTGACACGTAGGAAAATTTTGAATTTCTGCTACGTTCCCCAACACGATATGCATCACACAATCTCAGATTCATCCAACCAACACAAAGTACTTCAAAGAGTGCCCCAAAGTTTCTACCCGAGAGTCAAGAACGTGTGCCAACCCCTATGCCTAGGTTCATGGGCGGAACCCGCAAGTTGGTCACCAAAACATACATCAAGAGGCACATGATATCCCATTTTCACCACAGATAAGCACGGCAAGACATACATCAAGTGTTCTCATAAAAGACTCAATCCGAAAAGATAACTTCAAAGGGGAAACTCAATTCATCACAAGAGAGTAGAGGGGGAGAAACATCATAAGATCCAACTACAATAGCAAAGCTCGGAATACATCAAGATTGTGCCATAGAGGGAACACGAGAGAGAGAGGGAGATCAAACACATAGCTACTGGTACATACCCTTAGCCCCGAGGGTGAACTACTCCCTCCTCATCATGGATAGCGTGGGGATGATGAAGATGGCCGCCGGTGATGGGTTCCCTCCGTGGTGCCTGAGCAGGCTCCCGAGAGGTTTTTGGTGGCTACAGAGGCTTGCGGTGGCGGAACTCCCGTTCTATCCTCTGTTCTAGAAGTTTTTCGATATGTAGGCATATATGGGTGCAGGGGGTACGTCGCTGGAGCTTCGGGGGACCCCACGAGGCAGGGGGCGCGCCCTACGGGGGTGGGCGCGCCCCCACCCTCGTGGCCAGCTCCCGTATCTTCTGACGTAGAGTCCAAGTCTATCCGGTGGCTTTCCTTCCAAAAATAACTTCTCCAGTTGATTTTGTTCCGTTTTGACTCTATTTGATATTCCTTTTCTTCGAAATACTGAAATTGGCAAAAAAGAGCAAATCTGGGCTGGGCCTCCAGTTAATAGGTTAGTCCCAAAAGTAATATAAAAGTGGAAAATAAAGCCCAATATTGCCCAAAACAGTAGATAATATAGCATGGAGCAATCAAAAATTATAGATACATTGGAGACGTATCAAGCATCCCCAAGCTTAGTTCCTGCTCGTCTTCGAGTAGGTAAATGATAAAAAAGAATTT
The DNA here is from genome assembly GCA_021605145.1 of Aegilops bicornis. Lineage (NCBI taxonomy): Eukaryota > Viridiplantae > Streptophyta > Magnoliopsida > Poales > Poaceae > Aegilops > Aegilops bicornis. Next base: position 792,223,583 of record CM038673.1, on the reverse strand, counting down.
TTGATGTGGAGTGCTACTTGGCATAATTTCAATGTAATTCTTCTTACTTGTGATATGAATATTCAGATCCGAAAGATTCAAGATAAAAGTTCATATTGACATAAAAATAATAATACTTCAAGCATACTAACTAAGCAATCATGTCTTCTCAAAATAACATGGCCAAAGAAAGTTATCCCTACAAAATCATATAGTCTGGCTATGCTCTATCTTCACCACACAAAGTATTTAAATCATGCACAACCCTGATGACAAGCCAAGCAATTGTTTCATACTTTTGACATTCTCAAAACTTTTTCAATCTTCACGCAATACATGAGCGTGAGCCATGGATATATCACTATAGGTGGAATAGAATGGTGGTTGTGGAGAAGACAAAAAGGAGATGATAGTCTCACATCAACTAGGCGTATCAACGGGCTATGGAGATGCCCATCAATAGATATCAATGTGAGTGAGTAGGGATTGCCATGCAACGGATGCACTAGAGCTATAAATGTATGAAAGCTCAACAAAAGAAACTAAGTGGGTGTGCAGCCAACTTGCTTGCTCACGAAGACCTAGGGCATTTTGAGGAAGCCCATCATTGGAATATACAAGCCAAGTTCTATAATGTAAAATTCCCACTAGTATAAGAAAGTGACAAAATGAGAGACTCTCTATCATGAAGATCTTGGTGCTACTTTGAAGCACAAGTGTGGTAAAAGGATAGTAGCATTGTCCCTTCTCTCTTTTTCTCTCATTTTTTTATTTGGGCCTTTTCACTTTTTTTATGGCCTCTTTTTTTTATTTTATTTTCGTCCAGAGTCTCATCCCGACTTGTGGGGGAATCATAGTCTCCATCATCCTTTCCTCACTGGGACAATGCTCTAATAATGATGATCATCACACTTTTATTTAGTTACAACTCAAAAATTACAACTCGATACTTAGAAGAAAATATGACTCTATATGAATGCCTCCAACAGTGTACCGGGATGTGCAATGACTCATGAGTGACATGTATGAAAGAATTATGAACGGTGGCTTTGCCACAAATACGATGTCAACTACATGATCATGCAAAGCAATATGACAATGATGGAGCGTGTCATAATAAATGGAACGGTGTAAAGTTGCATGGCAAAATATCTCGAAATGGCTATGGTAATGCCATGATAGGTAGGTATGGTGGCTGTTTTGAGGAAGGTATATGGTGGGTGTATGATACCGCTAAAAGTGTGTATTAGAGAGGCTAGCAATGGTGGAAGGAAGAAAGTGCGTATAATCCATGGACTCAACATTAGTCATAAAGAACTCATATACTTATTACAAAAATCTACAAGTTATCAAAGCAAAGTATTACGCGCATGCTCCTAGGGGGATAGATTGGTAGGAAAAGACCATCGTCATTCCCCGACCGCCACTCATAAGGAAGACAATCAATAAATAAACCATGCTCCGACTTCATCACATAACGGGTCACCATACGTGCATGCTACGAGAATCACAAACTTTAACACAAGTATTTCTCAAATTCACAACTACTCAACTGGCATGACTCTAATATCACCATCTTCATATCTCAAAACAATTATCAAGCATCAAACTTCTCTTAGTATTCAACACACTCATAAGAATTCTTACAAATCTTGTATGCTTAGTATATTAGGATTATTTAAGCAAATTACCATGCTATGTAAGACTCTCGAAATAATATAAGTGAAGCATGAGAGTTCATCTATTTCTTCAAAATAAAACTACCATCATGCTCTAAAAGATTCAAGTGAAGTACTAGAGCAAAAACAAACTACTCCGAAAGATATAAGTGAAGATCAATGAGTAGTTGAATAATTATGCAACTATGTGAAGACTCTTCCATTGTCACCTTAAGTATCCGTGGGCATGATTATACGATAAGCTTCACACAATCTCAGATTCATCCAACCAACATAAAGTACTTCAAAGAGTGCCCCAAAGCTACTACCAGAGAGTCAAGAACGTGTGCCAACCCCTATGCATAGGTTCATGGGCGGAACCCGCAAGTTGGTCACCAAAACATACATCAAGAGGCACATGATATCAAATTGTCACCACAGATAAGCACGGCAAGACATACATCAAGTGTTCTCATAAAATACTCAATCCGAAAAGATAACTTCAAAGGGGAAACTCAATTCATCATAAGAGAGTAGAGGGGGAGAAACACCATAAGATCCAACTACAATAGAAAAGCTCAGGATACATCAAGATCGTGCCATAGAGGGAACACGAGAGAGAACATGAGAGAGAGAGATCAAACACATAGCTACTGGTACATACCCTCAGCCCCGAGGGTGAACTACTCCCTCCTCGTCATGGATAGCGCCGGGATGATGAAGATGGCCGCCGGTGATGGGTTCCCCCTCCGGCAGGGTGCCGGAACGGGCTCCCGAGAGGTTTTTGGTGGCTACAGAGGCTTGCGGTGGCGGAACTCCCGATCTATCCTCTGTTTTGGAAGTTTTTCGATACGTAGGTATATATGGGTGCAGGGGGTACGTCGGTGGAGCTTCGGGGGCCCCACGAGGCAGGGGGCGCGCCCTAGGGGGGTGGGCGCGCCCCCCATCCTCGTGGCAACCTCCCGTATCTTTGACGTAGAGTCCAAGTCTATCCGGTGGCTTTCCTTCCAAAATTAACTTCTCCAGTTGATTTCGTTCCGTTTTGACTCCGTTTGATATTCCTTTTCTTCGAAATACTGAAATAGGCAAAAAATAGCAAATCTGGGCTGGGCCTCCGGCTATAGGTTAGTCCCAAAAGTAATATAAAAGTGGAAAATAAAGCCCAATATTGCCCAAAACAGTAGATAATATAGCATGGCGCAATCAAAAATTATAGATACGTTGGAGACGTATCACTAACTAGTTCTATTAATTCAACCAGTTCTTACTAAAAATAAACTTACTATAAATAAAAATAAACTAGTAACTAATTAGTACCTAGTTCTTACTAACTAATTAGTACCTAGGAACTACTGCCCTAATTACCATCTAATTTGATGAACCTAGGGGTGGAAAGTGGTAGCGGATATTCCAATTATCCAACTATAAAGTGAAATAAGTGGTCAAATTTTACTCGTTTTATGATTCATCTTAGAAATTTGATTCGTTTCCACCCTTACATGAACCCTAACTCATTTGAGCCGCATCCGCATCCGATTCGTTTCCACCCTTACATGAACCCTAACTAATTTGATGCAACTAAAATATAAAGAAACCCTAGGCAGAGGTTGGGGAGAGGGAGGAGCAGGCGTGCTCACCTCGGGTGCTCGCGACGAGGAGGGGCAGGCGGCGTCGAGGTCGGGTCGGGCTCGGGCGCGGGCGGATGGCGGCGTCGAGGTCGGGGTCGGGGGCGGCGTCCGGGGTGGCGTTGAGGTCGGGGGCAGGGGCGGCGTAGAGGCTGTGCGAAGAGCGCGCAGCAGGCGACGGGCGACGGCGGCGGCGAGAGTGGAGAGTTGGATTTGGGGGAAGTGGTCGTGGGGAAGGACGAACCCCGTGGTTAAGTCAGAAGTAGCGATGGCGTGTTCCGTAGCGCCATCGCTACGTTAGGTACAACACGTTCTGGGATACGCGCTACTGCTACTCCTTTCTCTTTTTTCCCTTTTTCGTTTAGTTTTCTTCACATTTTATTTTTTCCTTTCACCTTATTCTATTTCTTTCATTTTCAATTACCTTTCTATTTGCTTTCCATTTAATTTTATATCCTTTAGCAGTAGCGAGTTTAGATTAAAACGCGCTGCTACAAAGAAAGTAGCGGTAGCGCGGTTCGATATAGGTCGCTACTACTATGTGTAGCCTATCGGCTAAGCCGTGGGAATTTTAGTAGTAACGTGTTTAGAACAAGACGCGCTACTGCTAGAACTTTAGCTGCAGCGCGGTTTGCACAGGCGCGCTACTGCTACTTAGAACCAGCGTGCTTTTCTGACCGCGCTACTGCTAAAGTTCTGTGTATAAGGTTTTCCCTAGTAGTGCATGTGTGGCCCATGACTTCTTTCGGCCCGTATGAGGACCTTTGTAACTCCTGGCCTATTAACGGCCCGTGCTGAAACTGGCCAGTAATGAACAGTGTATCACTTTATATCCATTAACGGACCATTATTCCATTGGGCCGTTTCCAGCCCAAGTTATCTTTCGGCCTTCTCAGGGCCTGTCGGGGATATACCCCGCGGCGTAAACCGGCCGGAAGTATAACCCGGCCGGACTTGGCGGTTTATTTGAGATACCGCTGACACTTGGCGATTCACTGGTGACCCACCGTGACCTGGCGGTTTACAAGCAACCCGCCTGGACATTGTAACTCACTGGTGACCCGGCCGGCGGGACAGACGGATGAGAAGGCCCAAGACCCAGAAGGCCGGCTCATGTATGGTGGGTCGGTTAACAAGGAAAGGCGTGAGGAATATTTGTCTTACAAGGAGTTAAGACCTGGATTTGTATCCGGTTTGTATTAGAGATAGACTAGTCCTAATCCTAATAGGACTCCACATGTAACCCGCCCCTTCAACATATATAAGGAGGGGCAGGGATCCCCAAAGAGGAACAAGCTACAAGCGACAAGCAAGAAGAAGCAATCTCTAGGGCTAGACACAAAGAGCCGGTTTACGGCTACTCCCTCGTGATGATAATGAGACCTAGCCACAAACAGCATGTAGGACTATTACCGGATGATGTTTCCCGGGGCCTGAAGCTGTTTAAATCCTTGTCTTGTGTGTTGATCCGCCCCGCGTCTCTCGTCCCACTCAACCCCTCTCAAGCTACCACATAGATGCGTTGGCCTCGCGACTAAGTCCTGACACTAAGGACATCTGCCGTGACAAATCCACGACAGGGCCCATTGATTCTTGGGCTCATTTGTAGCATTCGGTTACATACGGCCCGTTACTGTCATTTTCTGCTTGTGGGCTAAATTCAGCCTGTCATTACAGTCGGCCCGTTTGCGGACCGTTTATACGTTGGGCCGTTTTCATGTCAAAAAAAACCCGTTGGGCTGTTTTCATAGAGTTATCAAATATGGCCTATTAACGGCCCGTTATGGTCCACGAATAGTATGACCCATGATTGGTGAAATGATGATACGCCCCGTAGAAGGCCCATGGATCCTACGGCCCGTAGAAGGCCCATGGATTGTACGGCCGGTAGAAGGCCCATGGACCCTACGGCCCGTAGAAGGCCCATGGACCCTAAGGCCCGTATAGAAGGCCGATGGATCCTACGGCCCATATAGAAGGCCAATGGATCATACGGCCGGACGAAGGCCCATGGATCATACGTCCTGCAGGAGGCCCATGGTTACAACAGTCCGTGTGTTGCCATGATTATTTTGGTCTAGTTACCAAAAATAGGCTACTGTGGCCACTAGAAAAACACAGAAAAAGAACTGCAATGACTACAAGCAAACAACTAAACAAGACAATAAGAAAATAAATAAGCAAGCAATTAACGCTAGCCTATTACCACTATTACACATATTACATCCATTGGGCATCAAAGTTCGCCACCAGTGCAAATATAGGGAACAAAGCAGCATATTACATACACTGGCCGTCAAAATTGGCCACCAGTGCAAATAAACGCGGCAGCAAAACAAGAGCATAACTGAAACAACTTCAGAAGAGCTCAAGAAACGTTATCCTGGGTATCCACCATGCTGGTAATAAGCTTAGCAAGCTGATTAGCTTTGTCCTGTTTGGCGCTAAAATCCTCCAACGCTTGCTGTTGCACGAGAAAGTATGCATCTGAATGCTCCAGGGACTTCCGCAGTCCTTCCGCTTCTTGTCGCAGCACAGCTGATCGATGTCTTTCAGCTTGTAGTTGAGACTCAAGAAACTGAACTGATTGAGACAGTGAGTTTTAATAGCTTGTGCAAGCGGTAGTGTCCAGTAACTCGAACACTAAACCAAGACAGGACTTTGGGGTTGTCTCGCTGTCTTTAAGATAGTCTTCCTTAGCTGTTTTATCAGCTTTGTTGGAGACCAACAAGGATGTGTCACTATTCTGAACCTTATCTGCATTACTTCCTTTACCATTGCTTAATAAGGCACTCTTTTCCAATATTTTGTCAGCATTCTAAAAGAAGAAACAAGCAGACACATAACAAATTTAGCATGTACTAGTATATGAAACTCATTTTGGTGAACCAGTTCATTAGAAAGGTGACAAGATTAAACTACCAAGTCTTCTATTGCCAAGTACTAGTACATAATAAAAGCATCAAACAAACATATATCTATGTCCTATGGTCACTGCATTGTCTTGCCAAATCAAAATAGAGACACGGTTCAAATCATATCAGTTCAAGACAAAGCAGCAGTGAAAGAATACAAAGCGTGGGAAACTACACGGCACAACAAGATTTCAGATGGGTACCACGGGTCTACTTGTACAACAACACTATTGGCTCTGTTGTGATGCTAGTAATGTGCATGATATGAAAGTCAACTGTATACACAATTGAAATTGAAATCAACGGAGCTATTGATAAGAGCAAAACCGTTAAAGAAACATGCGTGAACATACCTGATGTGCCATTGGAGTTTCGATTGGATCCTTCAATTTAAAAATAAGTTTCTATGAATAAATACAGTGATACAAGAGCAAAGCAATCATAGTTAAAAAAGGCGCGCCTAAGCGAGCGCTTAAGCACGCCTAAGCGAGCGCTTAAGCGCGCCTAGGCTCTAGGCATTGGCAAAACGCATTGCGCATAACTACGCATAATCTGTGCATAACTGCGCATAAGCATGCGCTTTGGTCAGTAAAGCGCAAGGCGGTGGCAAAACGCACAATTAACGCCTAGCGCTTTTTTGAACTATGATAGCAATGGAATCTTAAATTAGAACAGTTGTTCTTCAGGTTTAGGCACTTGTTCTACATGAACAGAGTACAGTAAGATGCAAGAATAAAATACTTAAAAATAGAAAATGAGCTCATAGACCTTACCACATTCTTGGTTCGGGACCAGTACAGAACAAGGCGTTCCCAGTCATCGTCCAGTAAATGTGTCTCAGGAGAATGTAAGGGAATTTGATGAGTTTCTTTGCCGGTGAAGTACGTTTTCTTCAGGTAATTCCGATACTGCCACCAAGCATTCTTGAAGATAGCAGAGGTATTAGCACAGGTTATCTCATCCCGAGTTTCCAAATAGGTCCTTCTCTATAGAGAAAAATGGGAAAATTTGTTGTATGATAACCATCATGGAGGTAGGATGTATGGGACGAAGCAAAGTAATTGCCATGAATAACATTACTTACACATAACTCCTGGACAAACACCTGCAACTGGCATTTTCCTTCATCTTCAGTATAATATTTCCAAGATGGGAAGATACATACATATGATTTAACAACATCAAATGCGATAGATGCTAAACTACGACTGGCTGGTTGTGATTCCTCCACAGGAATAGGCGAACTAAATGGTGGAGTTGGGGTTCGCCGTGATAGCACTGGAGCTGCCTTACTAACTGCTCATGTTTGAGAGCTCTATGGTGGAGATGGTGATGTGTCAACAGGAACTGGGTTACTATCGACTGGGCTTGGGGTTAGATTGGGTGAAGTTGGTTCTCTGTCCATCGCAGTAGGGGTACAATCTGCGAGAGTTTGGGTTATGTGTGGTAGGGCTGGTTCTTGTGCATGTACAACGGGGGTGCTATCTCCACCAAGAGGTAGCACTGTTTTATTTGAAGACCGTGTTTTTATTCCGCTAGATACTGGCATCACCTGATCCAATTCAAATGGCTGATAAACATGAAACATAGTTGAATGTACAGACATTGTATGAGAGACAGATGCAATAGATAGTGTGGAAAAAAGAGGGCATAAAATAGTTGACATGTATATTGTTTAACTAAAACGGATAGCATGAAATAATTTCACATATATGATGTCTATCTAAACTGGATAGCATAGCATAACATAATTCAAAGATATGATGAATAACTAAACGAGATCGCATGACATAATTCACCTACATGTTATCTAAGTAATCAGGATCGCATCATTTAATTCACATATGTGATTTATATGCTAAACATAGGGCATTCGATATGATGTCTGAACTAAGAACATGGTGTTGAATATTGTGTATATGATGTCTAAACTATGCAATGCAAGACACCGTATGCATGATATGAGCAGTATAACCGTGCCAAGTTAGAGCATACACCTCAGTGGGGGAATAGGACTGATCATGTGTCTCTGAATCCATCTCTGAGGAGCTATCGGGACCCAACAAGAGATCTGCTTCGACAGGTAGCACTGTCTGCTCTGAAGGCCTTGTTTTCACTCCAGATTTTTCCATCTCCCACCCAAATGGCTGATTCACAGGAACAGTAGTTTAATGTACAAACATTGTCGACAAATGGAAATGTAATGAAGAAAAGGATGGGCAAGATATCATTCAAATATATGATGCTTGGTTAAACAGGATGGCATTGCACATTTCACATATATTATGGCTGGCTAAAAGACATGAGGCTGCATAATGCATGATGACATATATGATGTCAAAAGTAGGCACTGCAAGGCAACATATGCATGATATGACTAACATCATCATTGTATATGTTTATGTAAACACCCCATTTATATAGATATATATAAATCACAGTGGGAGTGCTCTCCCATTGTCAATTCTTTCAAAAAAAACATCATCATGCCAAGGTAGAGTAAACACCTTGGGGGGTAAATAGAAGTGGTCAGCGGCGTCTGAGTCCGCCTCAGAACATATATCTTCCTCTGGATTACAATCTAGAGAGGGGTGGGGAGGGTTTTCCATTGAACCCACCATGGAGCGATGTCTGCATGACATTGTATTGCCGCACAAAACTCTTCTCTTTTTCTCTACATGTTCAGCATGACTGTGTACAATATCTGACATGCATACAAAAAAATATGGTGAGATTATGTAAGGAGAGCATGCAGAAATTTAGAGTGATGGTAAGAACCAGTGGATCGACGTTTTCCCGTTGAACCAAAATAGCCCTAATGGATCGACGTGAATGTATAGTAATAAGTGATGCAACAAGTGTACAACCTCTTTGCCGTAGCCGTGTCGACCTCAGCATCATTGGGTTGGTCGCTGAAGCAGTTGAGGCAGAGGTGGCTATCGGAGGTGTGGAGGAAGATCTGAGGAATCTGTAGACGGCGTCCAGGGCACTGCTCTGTTGTGATGGATCGTTCTGTCATTGGAGCAGCTCCGGTGAGCCGTAAGATGTCAAGGCTGAAGCAGCACAAGACATACATCGTCAATCTCAAGTGGGATTCTAATTGCATCTCTAATAGATGATGTAAAATGGATGTAGAATTAACATCACCAAAAACCACCTGACTACAACAGATGAGGTAAAAACTGTTGACTCTGAACTTAACTGTTGAAACTGAAATTTACTCTGGAATTTGAATACTACTGTCGAAACTGAATGCAATGGTAGCAGAGAGGCACTTGACATGTAGTTTAGGGAGGGCCTGCAGTTCATCTTCAACCTGCACCCCCCTGAGCCACCAGCCACCACCGGCCGAACTGCCGGCCCCAGCGCCACCTCGCCGCCCCGAAACAACTCGCCACCGCCGCCCCGGCCAGCCCTCTAGGCCCCCACCCCCCACTCTGAACCCTAAGATAGATAGTGGGGTACCTCTCCGGCGAGCCCCCGTTCCCGCTGCGGGTGGTTCTTCCTTAACTCCGGCGAGCCCCCTCCCCCCAACCCCCGAAAATCGACTAACTCAAAAGTCGATTCAAGATCAAGTGTGGCTTAATCGAGCAGAGCAGAAGACGAGCGAGGGGAGAGCAGCAACAAAGCAGTTGGGCGAAGCGAGCGATCGGCGAGAGCTGGAGCAAAGAAGAAGAAGAAGCCGAAGCGAGAGCCGGAGCAGCAGCAGCAGCAGATCCGGCTGGTATGGACGCTGCCGCCGAAGGGGCCTCACACTGGGGGAGAGAGCCGCCGTGGAGATGTCGCCCGCGGCGCCGACTTGAAGGTAGCCGCTCCATGGGGGTGCGACATGGAGCACCGTCGGCGCCGGGAGGTCGAGTTAAGGAGAAGGTGCGATGCGATGAGTGTACAACCTCTTTGGTGGCGCCGAGTAGGCCTCGGCTTCGTCCCAGGAGTCGGTGAGGATGCTGCGGTTCCGGTGGAGCAGGTTAAGGCGGCGCTGTGGGGATGGAGCAGCCGCGATAGACGAGGCGATTGTCGGAGCAGCTCCTTGGAGGTGGAGGACGGGGCGGCTGAACCGGCGGGACGGCGAGATGGACGACGGATCCTCATCCGGGGAGGTGGACGAGGGACGTCGAGCTGTTGTGGTGGACGACGTTGTCGGGGAAGAGGCTCCGACTGGGCAGCGGTGACGTGGCGGACGGAGGAGGGTGGGGTTTCGCGGCTGGAGCGGAGAGGTTATGGTGGCCTGGGATTTCGAATGGCAAAAAGGGGCGATGGGAGGGGGTGAAGCATGACTTAGGGACGTGCTTGTCCAAAATGTAGGGTGTGTTACAAAAGTACCCCCCACCGATTTGAACTAGCGGCCCTTTCGGCTCAGGGTTAGAAGGGGGATTTCGCGTGTCGGGATTTGGCAGCTGGAGGGAGTTTTCGCATGCGTTGTAATTTTGGGATTGCAAATCGCGGGTTGTGAAGGCGCCAGTTTTGGGAGCACGATATTTGAATTTTCGGGATATAACAAGACGCGGGTTGAATTTTAAGGACAAGCCTAACATGTAGTAACATTGTACTTGTACGTACCAAATCAATTCACGCTTCCCTCAACCAAAAAGAAAACAAAATAAAATAAAACTATTCACATCACAAAAAAAGAGAGTCTTGCCCCGTTTTACTATACAAATGCTATTCAAAGTTATTCCCTCCTTCCATCTATATAGGGCCTAATGCGTTTTTCGATGCTAACTTTGACCAAATATTAGAGCAATGATATATGACATGCAACTTACACAAAGCACACCGTTAACTTCGTCTGTGAAAGGTTCTTTCAATGATATAATTTTCACATTGTGCATGTCATGTACTATTAATCTTGTCAATAGTCAAAGGCGGTCTTAAAAATCTCATTACGCCCTATATAGATGGAAGGAGGGAGTATGAATCCATGTTATGTACGATTAATTTTTTTCGCTTGCTGTATAATGCATGTTATGTGTTCGGCACTTATCTATTTCATTTTTTTCTAATTTCAGTTTGCACTTGCACAAGTCAGAAAACATGATGGGATGGTTGTTCTCAGCGGTGCTCGAAAATAACCAAACTGATTAAAATGAAAATATTTTTTGTGCCAAATTCATACACATGATTTTTTACTATGTAATGGAGGCATTCATAAACATTACTTCTCCCTCTGTAAATAAATATAAAAAAATTTATATCACTCAAAGTTAAACACTTAAAAGGAGTAGTAATCAAATTAATACTCCCTTCGTTCTATAATGTAAGATGTTTTTTAACACTATGCTAGTGTTAAAAAATGTCCTATATTATGAGACGGAGGGAGTAATAGATTTCTACCCTGCTCTTGTGCAAGACGGCAGAGAGTACGGTGCATTTGGATTTATTGAAGCAAATTATTATTCACAAATGGAAAAGACGAAGCAAATAATTAATGATTCATTCAGAGCCTGAAGTGGTGGAGCGCAGAGGTGCCGTCGAGGCCCTTGGCCCTGTACTCCCGCAGCAGCTCCTCCACCGTCGTGCTCCTGTACCGTGCCTCCTCGCCGTCGGCGACGATGGGCCGTAGCACTATCTTGGACGCGACCGCGCCGGGCGTACCGAAGAAGCAGGCCACCGACAACCTCGGCCCGGAGCTCTTGGCCACCACGCGGTGCTCCACGCTCTTGAACCTGTCGTTGGACATGAGCTGCAGGTGGTCGCCGATGTTCACCACCAGCGCCCCCGCCACCGCCGGCACGTCCACCCACTTGTTGCCATCGAGGCCGTCGACTAGCACCTGGAGGCCGCCGATGGCGTCCTGGAGGAGCACGGTGAGGAAGCTGGGGTCCGAGTGCCTGGTGGTGCCCAGCGTGAGGTGCGGCTCCGGGCACGCCGGGTAGTAGTGGCCGGCGATGTTGAGCCCTTGCAGGCACGCGGTGTCCTGCTCCAGGTCCAAGTATCCGCCGCGGTGGTGGTGGAGGCCCAGCACCTCAGACAGCAGCCCCAGCAGCGTGCGGCTCAGCCGCTGCACGAGCCTCGCGTACTCCGGCACGACCTGCCTGCACGCCGGCGGGATCTGCTCGGGCGACGGCGGCTCCGGCGCCATCTCCAGCAGCAGGGTGTCGCGCCAGTTGGCTGCCGGCGACTGGAACAGATCGAAGTTGGAGTTGAACCGGACGCGTCGGCGCTGGTCCCGGGTGTAGTACGGCGCCCTGGCCTCCGCCGGCTCCTCGTTGAAGCGCCGCACCGCCGCGAGCACCTCGGACATGGCCTCCTCCGGCACGCCGTGGTTCAGCACCTGGAAGAAGCCCACCGTCTCGGCGGCCGCCCTCACTGCCCGGACCACCGAGGCCCGCCCGGACGGCGTCGTGAGGCAAGCTAGGTCGATGACCGGGATCGTCAAGTGATGGGTTGGTGTCTTGTCGGGCGGGTGGTGGAAGATGGCCGGGACGGCGGTGACGCCCGCGTCAACGAGGCCTTTGACGCCAGCCTTGGTGTCGTCGAACGCCTTGAGCGCGCGGAGGCGGTCTGTGTCTGTGCTGCTCCTGCTGGTGGTGGACATGTCGCCGGCAGCCGCCTGGAATAGCTCTGTCATGTGATGGAGGGTTGGTTTGATTGCCAATGCCGCGGTGGTCGGGTCGGTCCGGCTATTAGTTGAGATATATATATATATTTAGACGGTAATAATCTATTGACGATGATATGTTTATATAAGTACTGTATTTTATAAGTACAATTATGAAGGTTTGCTTTGATTTGCTTCGGTACGATGATGGTGATATATACTGTCATCCGTGATCTGATTAGATACAACTCTTCACATCTACTTATTCTGATATGATTAGGTAAAATATGATGATCCACCGGGCTGCGATCTAGGTGTATTTAATTAATGAGCGTGGTTAAGTAGTCGACTCTTACTTAACAAAGCCTTAGTCAAGTGACATATAACATATTAAATTAAAATAAATTACATGGATCTTCATGTAAGATCTCACGAATACAGCATCGATTCAGACTTCGTTAAGTCTAAGGCGACTGAGATTTAGCAGCCCCATTAGTAGTATAGTCTCAGGAATGGTTATGAACATCTATTGATTGTGACTAATTCAAAAGGTTTATCTCGTTTTGTTTTGCTTACCACATGTGTCACAAACTCTTTGTTAATAGTCATCATCCTTATTACTACTACGTAGTCCTCTATAACATTAAGCTTCCTAGTTTTTAAGAGCCCACATCCAATTGAGGCCTTTGAGATTTGGTCAACTGATTTTGACCGGGTAAACAATTTCTCAAAGCTTTCCCATTCAATTTTTTATATTGTTCTCAAAGCTCCTTAATTTTTAAGGGCTCACAGTTAATTGATGTCTTCAATTTAGAATTGGTTCAACTCAATTTTGACCGGGTCCACAATACTAAGCTCCCTAATTTTAATGCCTCACAATCAATTGAGGTGTTCAATTGGAATAGGTTCACCCGATTTTGATCAGGTCAATAATTTCTCAAAACTCTCCCATTAGTTTCTTTTATACTATTCACTATGCTTACGAATTTTTAATGCATCACAATTAATTGATGTCTTCAATTCAGAATTGGGTCACTCGATTATGACCGGGTCAGCAATTTCCCTAGGAGCTCTTCCATTCAATTATTTTAGTTCACTATGTTTCCTAATTTTGAAGTTTTTTTACTCGATTGAGGTCTTCAATTTTAGATTTTGTTTACTATTCTGATCGGGCCAATGAATATTCAAATCAATCAGCAGCAACCGGCCTATAGAAATATAGCAATCTCACGCACCCTCCCATCACCTAGAAAAAAGAAACGCCACCATTTGATACTGTAGCACCAATATAGTACATACAACTACCGACGTAGAAATTTCCTCACATAAATATGGATTTATTCGCGGATAACACAGAATCACACCACGAAAGGCCCACCAAATCACCATGTTGTAAAAGAAACACTTCATCATCTCCATGCCCCGCTGAACTAAATATTCCATCAATTCAAAAATATAAGGGATATTAGTTTTTTGGAAAGTTAAATTCCTTTAACTTTGACCAAGTTTAGAACCAAAAATATCGACATCCACAATATTAAACAAAATAATATGAAAATTCATTTCATGATGAATCTAATTATACCGATTTTATGGATTTTGATATATTTATCCACAAACTTGATCAAACTTAAAAAAAATTGACTTTTCAAAAAAAAAACACACCTTGTATTTTATAACAGGGTGGGTAGTTTTTTAAAGATACCTAACAACATCAACGACGCAGCAAAAAAAGCTCAACCCTTCTAGTGATTATATTATAAACTGTAGGCAGTACGTACTATTAGCTAAGAAATCAAAGGGCATTGGTCAGGCGTGTAAGATTGATGGATGACGAGGTTAAGTACAGTATACAACAATCGAAATATCAATGGATGGGCCCTCTTTTAGTTGGCCATCCATGTATATTCTCATGTCTGAGAACGAGCACATGTAGCAACATTGGGCGTATACATCCCCATGGTACGCTCGTGCATGTGCGGTCTGCACATGTACTAGCAACTCCTTGATTTTTATTTAAAAAATATATGTACCTGCACGTGTATTAGTATAATAATGTTTTTCTTTACCAAAACAAAAACAATACTTATAAATGCTATGACTTCTTGATTTCTAGTATTAAGTTTGTTCTAGTAAAAAAAAGGAACTACATTTTGGAATTCTTTTAGGGGTAACTACATTTTGGATGAACAAGGCAGTTGAGAAGATGAAAAAAAGATCAAGGGCCCACATAGGTCTTGGGCCATTAGGCAGGCTTGGTTCAACTTGCTTTTTCAGAAGAGGGGCAGTACTTGTCAAATCCTATAGGACGCTTGTTGCGCACGCAGATTTAGCACGCTTTGTGTCCTCTATCGATTTTGTTTGGTTTCGTTTTTCATCCGGTTTGGCTATTCTGTTGTAGTTCTTCCATTTGTTTGGAGTTTCCTTTTTAATTCAGTTCTAGTTTCCTCCTTTTCTTCGGTTTTCTTTTTAGTCTTCTCATCTTTTGGTTTTTTCTTATTATTATTTTTTCATGTTTATCAATTTGGTTTTCTTCCAGGTTTTCCCCATTTTGCTGATTTTTCTTTCCTTTTCTCTTTCCTGTTTTGCTCACTAGTTCTTAAAAATGCTCACACTTTTTTTAAGTTCATGAAAATTGAAAAATGTTCTCAAATTTTGAAATTTCTTATGAAATTATAAGATATCCACAAAAAATAAAAATTGTTTATGATGTTTTGAAATTATTAATTATTTTAAAAATCTTGACAAAAGTTCGAAAATTATATTTATAAATTTACAAAATTTCACTTAATAAAAAATCAGTGATCGATTTTTTAAAAATGTTGACGAATTTCAGATATTGATTTCCTTATATGTCCTTCCAGAAGTTTGGATGGCTCAGATATTGATTTTAGGTTGAAATCTGACAGCTTGCGGGGTGGCCGATCAAGCGATTCAATCGGCCAGAAGACATCTTTGTCTCCCTTAGAAGAATAGAAACGTATCTCAGATGCTATTTTAGTGGGTGTCCAGCTACTCTTTTTTCTCTTTGACAATGGGCATATGCATTGAGTAAAATGCAAGCGTGGTCCTAATTCTTTCCCAAATATGTAGATTGGGTCCTCATTTTTTTGAAAATGCACATCTGGGTCCTAAATCTATCTAAGTTGCTCACGCGGAGTCGTTTTTTCGTCTGACCACCGCTGACCAGTTCGTGTGGCGCTTTGACCGCCGCCACGTCGACACCCAGGCGCAGGAGAAAGATTCCCCACGCATGGCGTTTGGGCATTTATGCAATGCGGCCCCGAGGTCTTCTGTTTTTCGCATTCCCCCGTCCCTAGGTCTTGTGCTTGTTCTCTCCCTCTCTCTGGCGCCGTTGCCGCCATGTCCCCAGCTCGTTTGCCGGGAAGCGCCACAAGAAGAAGGTTGTCCAAGCGCCTCTTCCACCTCCGGCATTAGCCTCCGCCTCTTCCACCTCCGGCATTAGCCCTTTTCTCGGCGCCCCTCTCATCACCGACACCAGCGGGTCTGCTGTCGTTGGTACCATGCCCTAGCTGCCGCATTCGATCTATGATTCGTCTGGTGTCAAAATCAAAAGCAAATCCTGACAGGATTTTCTAAGACTGCCCCAATCACCATGTAAGATTGCCTATTTGCTCATTTTTTAGGTTTCCTCGATTTAATGTTTCATTTGTGTTTCTTGCTTGCTTAATTTTTGTACTCAATTTCTGATAGGTTCCACCAAATCCTTGCCCATGCTATTACTAGGAAGATGGACCAGACAACTATGAGGATTTTTTGGCCAGAGTTGGGTACGTCGGCCGTGGATTGAGCAGTTTTGATTCGGCTAGTGTCATTGCAAGTGAAGAAACAGAGGTGAAAGAGGAATTTACAGGAGAAATGCAAAGCACTATGGTGTATGTAGATGTACTAAAGAAGACGAATGAGCTCATTTTTATGGTTGATTTCTATGGTGAAACCCTCCTCTTGTGGTCCTAGATAGCGAAGGATTCGGTCAAATACTATCATCAGTTCGAGCTAAATCGGATAGCGACCCATGTCCCTTTGGTAGAGCCGGCCAATACTCAAGTGGGGCCAGTCACTACGATTACTGTTGCTGTTATGGCTGCAAAATTTAGGTGCCCTTCGGTCAGACGGCAAGACAAGCAATAAGTTCAATCCAGCAGCCGGACACGATGGAGGGGGGACCTGAAACGTCTAATGCCAAGGCCCTTGTCCCGGTGGAAAAACAACAGGAGGCGCCACCACTTCCCCCGTCTATGTTTCCCCAGAGAGAAGATAAGAGGAAGCTAAGGGTGGTATCTGACAAAGGAGATGGCTAGACAGAGAAAGACAAAACCGACCCCTAATGCAAGATGGGCGACCTCCCTCGAGGAGGATCGCCGGCGCAATGAATCTCGTTTGTTGGAAGTGTTGTGGTGTGGGCAAAGCCGTGACAGTTTTAGAGCTTCGCGATCTCGTGAAGCAATTTGCCAGCTGTACTTTGCATAGTTGAAACGCAGATATCTAAAATACGTGTCGAGAGTTTAGCTGCTACTCTAGGGTTTGCTAATGCTTATGCTGTGAGTAGTTCTGGCCGTAGCAGCGGACTCGGTTTTTCCATTTACTCGAGGCAACAAAAAATTGTCACAATCACTTACGCAAGAACTCGTCTTGAGGGATACCACTCGCTAAGCGGGATAGAACTATTCCATTTTCTCCTTGTTGAAAATTTGATTGTTGGTTCTCCGATGACACATGTAATGACAGTTTCAAAATCTTCCATATGTCATGGTGAGTATTATCACCGTACATGTGTCCCAGTTGAAAACGGACCCTTTCCAGGTCTCCCAGCGAATAGATTTGAAAAACGCCATGAAAACCGACTGATGGTTATGGTAGCAACACAAGACTAGCTTGTTAATTGGCACTATATAAGTACTAGGTCTGATCGCCCAAGGATAATACTACTTTAATCCCTTTGCAAATCATAGTACATCACTACGTTATCTTTTTGATTGACTTCACATTAATAGTATGCTGTTATTGTTACAGGTAGGATAAGCGGTTGTTCATATATAGAGTACTAGCAAGAGGCCCATGCGTTGCATGGAACATCAAGATGCATTTATACGAGCTGTTTATCTCGTGGAAGACGAAGATGAACAAGGGAAGTGCTTATCTGCAAATGTAGAGAGGGGTGTGGATATCTTTTTACAAAATTGTTATAGTTTGCTTTCTATCTGTTAGATATAGATCAGACGGTCTATATTGCAGAATGCCAGGCACACCATCATCACCAACTCGATTTTTTATAAAAGTAGAGATATATGAAGATCATTCCACACCGGAGGGAGGTCTTCCAACAGGAACAGGAGCCCCGAGCGATGGCCAACTGCACGCATCTTCTAGTTGGTCTCCGGCCACCTTTTCTTCTGCTCTGCCTTCTGTTGGACCTGGTGGCCGCGGACGGTGGGCCAAAAAGAGCTGCACCCACGGCCATGGCGGCGAGACCGGCTGCCCAACGAGGTGCGGCACCGTGGACATCCCGTACCCCTTTGGCATCGGGGAGCCGAGCGGTGCGCCATCAACAGCGGGTTTGCACTCCGCTGCGACTCGGGCGCAGACGGCGACACACGACGACGCCCATCATCGGAGGAAACCTCCAGCTCCAGGCGACGAGGATCTCCGTACTGGACAGCAAAGTCTGGGTCAGGTGCTTGATCAGTGCGAGGTGCTACAACCCGGCCAACGGCAAGACATGGTACACCACTCCTATTTCACTCAACATGACACACTTGCCCTACTGGTTCTCGGACACGGACAATAAGCTCTTCGTCATCGGTTGCAACTCAATGGGCTATGCCAAGGGTGTCCATGTAAGTGCTTCCCCTCACTCCTTTAACTCATGCTGAGAACAAAGGTAGTTCATCATTAGTTTATTACTTTCAGATATTAGCTTGTTCGGCCATATTGATCACCTGCACGCCTCCTTTCTATGGCACTGTTTGTCGGTTCCTTGTAAATTCGTATTTTAATTCTTGTAACAATGCAAACAATAATGAACATGAAGGAACATATTCATACAAAATACAAAATGCACAGTATGACATACATGGAGTTTCCTCCTTAAGTCTTTAATTTCGTCCTCGGCCTTCGACAACCTAGGATTAGTGCCAGTTTTAGTCTTCATGTCGATCAACTCTTCACCTAGCGTCTGGTATTTGACATCAAATCTGTGCTCAATTTCCATTAACTTCCTGCCTACCTTCTTTTCATGATCAGCAATGCGTGCATTCATGGCTTGAACTACCATGTCAATCTGTGTAAACAAAATACAACCCCGTTGATAACAATAGCTAAATGAATGAGGTTCCATGACACCTATTTGTGATATGGCAAAAACAAAAAGTCTTTAGAGTACATACTTGCTGGCTACTAAATTGCTGTCCTTGTGATGGTGCTCGATATGAATCATGTTGATGCACATGTTCGTCATTTTTTCTTGGAAAATTATTTGAATTCTCGGACGGTCGTTAAGGAGCACAAATTTCCATGAAAGCCTTTTTTATAAAATATAATGAACCATAAGTACCAAATAAAAAATCAGATATAGAAAGTTCAATTGTAGATAGGTACCAGCCCGTTATGAAGACCTCCTTTCTCGTAAGCATCGCTTCTTAAAGTAGCCATAATTTCGTCCCATCGTGCGATCAATGGAGGGGGTCTAGAAGCATACATCAATCGGCCACTATGCACGTGCTCCCAGTACGAATACTACACAATAAATTAGTTCATCACCATACAGATATGCAATAGAACAATAATTAAAGGACATTAAGTAGTGATCTAGCACTAACCTGGAGCAGAATTAGATTTCCTTGTAGATTTACGTGATCTCGATTTCTAAACTTGTGAACGGACTTGAAGAAATGATTAAGTGTGAAACAACCCCAGTTAAATTTACGAAGGTTTTCTAGATCTGTAACACGGTTGAGAAATTTCGAGTCCACATAATGTTGTGCTGTTGGTGCTAGAACGATACCAATTGCGTACAGAATGAACCGTCTCAGGAAATTGCCGTCTGGGGCTTTGGAAGCTCGGATCGCCGTTTCAAGGTCAGAAATCAAAATTTGCCCATTGTTTGCATAGGCGGTAAACAATTCTGTGTCGGTTTGCATTTCCAGATGTGGCTCTATATCCTCCCCTTCTATCGGAATGCCAAATATACACTGCACGTCCTCTTTTGTTATAGGAATTGGCGTTTTACCAATGGTAATGGATTGCGTGTCCATATCTATGCTCTTGGCTAGTCTAACCAACATTATGCGCCGTAGAGTCACTTCATGCATCTGGGTTAGACCGCCAAGACTGGTTTCTGATATGATGTACTTTTTGTGGTCTGGTGACAACAGTTTCATGGTTTTTCCGAACCTTGTCTGTGAGCATACTAACTTCATATGACCATGCTTTTCGGCGAGTTCCTGTTACATGCCATTAAATTATACTGAGTACACATGAATTGTGTGTACGAAATGATTGTACACAAACAGTCAATTACTTACGCATCGGTAATTTTGGAGATGGGCTTTTCTCCATTATGAAGGTTTGTATCTGAAACTGACATTGCTGGCTCATATGCAATGATAAAATCCGGCTCAATTAATCTGAAAAAAATTGGAAAATGTATAACAAAATTAGCAGCGAATTAATTTTAACAAAATTAACTGGGTCATTTAACATATGATCCACTTATGGTTTAAGCACATAACCTATTTGGGTGCAAAACCTATGAGGGTTCAACTACTAAAGGAGCGGCCGACAACGATTATAAAGAATTACGATCAGGTAATACCTTATCTCGGAGACGGTGCCGCGGAGTAGATGGCGGCGGTTACTGTGTCGCAAACTATAAGTGCCGGTATAGCGCGGTCGACGGCGCAAAGGAAAAACGGCGCGTTCACGCGAGGAGGAGGCGGCGAGAAGAACACTGACGTCCGACCCCTCAGATCACGTTGGCGGTGGGCGGCGAGTGGTGGCCGCCGACTCCTGTATTCCGTGGGCGACCGGCGTCTCCGATCTGATCTTGCAGCGGTCGTGGGAGGTGCGGACGGCCCGGGTGGTTAGAATGCGGAGCTGTAATCGCGGCATTTAGGGAGGGGTGGGCCGCGTGAGTTATGTGATATTTGGATATAAATGATGTAAAAAACTAAGAAAATCTTGTCAACTCGTTAGGGGTTTAGGGGTTTAGGGGGTCAGGGTTTAGGGTTTAGTGGGGGGGGGGGGGTTAGGGTTATCAGGGTTTAGGGTTGAGTGTTGACATGCAAGCCCGGAAATGCACGTGTCAGAGATCATACTTGCGTGTACATGTACTAATGATCCCAAACTTTCTTAATGGCATCCCATGACCACATAGAGAATGCATGCATAATGGTTTCCATGTGGGGCAAAATTTTGAATGTTTTTACGGTTTAGTGGGGGGGGTTAGGGTTATCAGGGTTTAGGGTTTAAGGGTTTTAGGGTTGACCGAACTATGTTTGTCTTACAGTGGACGTAGCACACACACCGGACATTGGTGGAGCATTGGTCTACAATGGATTCCTTCCAGTAGCATCGATCTGGTCCTTTGACTGGCTCGTCCGACAAACTTCGTGCCACATAGAGCATGCATCCATCCACTGGACCGGATCGATGTTGGCTTGGTTTCATACAGGTGAGGAACCCAGCTAGTGCTTTCGGGGTGTTGACATGCTAAGACGGAAATGCGCGTGTCAGAGATCGTACTTGCGTGTATAATCCCAAACTTTCTTAATGGCATCCCATGACCCCATAGAGAATGCATGCATAATGGTTTCCATGTGGGGCAAAATTTTGAATCTTTTTACGGTTTAGTGGGGGGGGGGGGGGGTTAGGGTTATCAGTCCTTAGGGTTTTACGGTTGACGGAACTATGTTTGTCTTACAGTGGACCTATCACACACACCAGACATAGGTCGACCGTTGGTCTACAATGGAATCCCTCTAGTAGCATCAATTTGGTCCGTCGACTGGCTCGGCCGACAAACTTCGTGCCACATAGAGCATGCATCCATCCACTGGACCGGATCGATGTTGGCTTGGTTTCATACAGGTGAGGAACCCAGCTAGTGCTTTCGGGGTGTTGACATGCTAGGCCGGAAATGCGCGTGTCAGAGATCGTACTTGCGTGTATAATCCCAAACTTTCTTCATGGCATCCCATGACCCCATAGAGAATGCATGCATAATGGTTTCCATGTGGGGCAAAATTTTGAATGTTTTTACGGTTTAGTGGGGGGGGGGGTTAGGGTTATCAGTGTTTAGGGTTTTAGGGTTGACGAAACTATGTTTGTCTTGTAGTGGACCTATCACACACATCGGAATAGGTCGACCGTTGGTCTACAATGGAATCCCTCTGGTAGCATCAATCTGGTCCGTCGACTGGCTCGGCCGACAAACTTCATGCCACATAGAGCATGCATCCATCCACTGGACCGGATCGATGTTGGGTTGGTTTCATACAGGTGAGGTACCCAGCTAGTGCTTTCGGGGTGTTGACATGCTAGGCCGGAAATGCGCATGTCAGAGATCGTACTTGCGTGTATAATCCCAAACTTTCTTCATGGCATCCCATGACCCCATAGAGAATGCATGCATAATGGTTTCCATGTGGGGCAAAATTTTGAATGTTTTTACGGTTTCGTGTGTGTGTGTGTGGGGGGGGGGGGGTTAGGGTTATCAGGGTTTAGGGTTCAGGGTTTTTTGGTTTTTTGGGTTTAGGGTTTAGGGTTGGTTTACAATGGATTCCATCCGGTACCATCGATCCGGTCCATCCACTGGCTCGGCCGACAACCTTCGTGCCACATTGTTCACATTGTCCAATTAACACTTTGTATAGTTTTTTTGGGTAAAAAATGAACGAAATAATGCAACTAATCTGAACGTAACGTTTGGCATGTATCAAACCAAGTAGCCACTATTCCTAAAAAAACAGTTAGCCACTAATTGCGCCAAACATATCTCGTAATTACCAACGAAAATGGGTTGACAATTATTTCTGGAAATTCTTGGAAGGAATTTATTGCTCTTCCTTTTTTAGAGAACAATAAGTTACAAATTTGCTAACATAACAAATTTGTTGTTCAAACAGAAACGGCCTCATCGTGTTGTGCCCCAAGACATGGCAGAATATGGTGCCATAACCATTGTTTGTCATCCAAACTCTTGGTGATAGGAGAAAAGGTGATGATGCTGCTGTACCTGGGAAATCAAGGGATTTATCTGTTTCTTTCCCATGTTCCAGATGTGCCTCTCGAGTTGTTACATCACAACGTAGTAAAATAATTTGCGTTCTTTATAAATCCTTGATGTAATGTGCTACTTTACAAATCATCATTATCGTACAATTTGTGTTAGATCAACTATATTGATGTTCGTGGTACTATGTTATGTTCGGGCTACTATGTTATGTTCGAGCTATTTCCTCTTTGCTAAATTTTATTTTGGAATCAAGAAATCAGTTTTCAATTTTATTTGTCCTTTCCAATAGATTTCAAATGAGCTTTTCCTTGGTCTGGTCATACAAGGCATTAAGCACACATGACATTGCTTATACAGAAGCTGACTAAAAAAAATTGTTAACAACTTCTAACGACTGATGATCAACAAGTAAACAAATCCCACAACAATTATTGAAAAATAAAATCCCGCGGCCATCAGATTTGCGTGCTTCTTCAGATCGATCAACTGCCTTAAGTTCTTGTTGATCTTCTTCAATTCCACCTTCAGTTCCGCATCCGCCACCATCGGAGGAACATTGGCATAGCCCTTATTATCCACCGCCGATGGCAGATCTAGCTCTAGGGTTGCCCCGTGCCTCAAGTCAATTAAGCCATCCGTTTGAAGCCTCTCAACGTATTCATCCAGCCACTCAAAATGCTTGCATGTTTTCATCTTCTGAAAAAGGGAAGGGAAACCCTAAATCCCAATTCCGAGGAAATAAAAATAAATCTGGGGTCAGAATTCATAGCAAAAAGACACAACAGAACATAGATTTAACCTTCCCCGCTTCTAATTTGCTCTCGCATTTCACAAATTCCCGCCCATGGTTTCCATTCTTCTCCGATATGGTTGTCAAACGCTTCAGTGGCGCGATGCATGGGCAGTCGGGGCATCTGGTCATCGGCATTGAACCATACCACGGCCATGGTGACGGAGTGGCCGAACAGGACATGGACATCTCTCGTCTCTCACCGTCCGCCGGCGATGGCAGGCTTCGTAGCCGGAGAAGAATAACAATTTGGTGGGGCAAGGGAAAGGGAAGCAATTGTGGGCCGCGGGTTGGCACGGGCACGACGATGGCTCGGGCTTCTGTGATATGTGGTTGGACCCGCGGTCAGTGCACATGTTTTGGAAGCCCCCAAAAGATCGCGCTCGTTAAAAAAAACTTGCATGGAAGCGCATTACTTCAAAATAACTAATTAACCCTACAATCACGGATATATACCTTCCCATTCTACAGCATATCTACCCTATCCTAACCACCCCCATCTACCTTGTTTCTCCTCACATAGCCATTGCCGGGATCGCGCCATCGCTTCTCAAGCGACCACGCCGGCGCCGGATTAAAAAGGTCTCCTCCATGGCTCCTCCCATCTTCGATTGCAGTGCTGATTATTTATTCCATTGATTCGACCAAGAAGTCATTTCCGAAGAGATTAGAAAATCCAGCTTTTGCCATAGTTGAGTAGTTCTGGTGTCATGCAAGAGCTTTTTGACTGATAGTTTGTAGTAGTTGATCGTACGAACTGGTTCTGAATATATTTTCTCGGTGGTATTGTTAGGAATTAGTTGGATGAGGTTATGGGTACAGTTTTCATACTATGGGTATATGTGTTGCTGTAGGGACCATGGTCTCAGAGGCGCATAACAACCGTGCGGAGTACGACAAGTCTTTGCATGAAGCGCGCCGGGAGACCGACTTGAAGGTGCAAAAGGATCGCGATGAGGTAGATAAGAAACTCGAAAAAGAACGTTCATACGTGGACATGATGATAAAGGAGGAGCGTGAGGAGTTTTCCCGTAAGATGGCGAAGATGCGTCTTGAGATTGAAGAAAAGTATAAGCGGGACTATGAGGACATGGAAAAAAAGTTTTTCCTTGGCTACAAGGAAATGCATCAAACGCTGCGTAGGACCGAAGCTTGTGGACAGTATTATACGCAGACGAGCGAGTCGGGATGGATGCCTATGTGTTGCGAGCACGCGTGCGGATATGGACAGATGGCTGCTACAGGAGCGGTCTGACATGGATTATAAGTCCATGCTGGAGAAGGTCCGCTTGGAAGGACATATGTTAGAAGACCGTGCGATCTCACGGCCACCCCGACAACATGTCTTCAATTATTCTCCCCCTGTAAGTATCTCGCACCGATTCTGCACGTATTCTATGATACAAACATCTTCAATTTGTGGCAACCTTATGTCGGCGATTGTATGTAGGCTAAGCATCATGAGACGGCACAGTCGCCATTCACTCGAGACATTGCGATAGATTCACCCGTTCAATGCCACATCACTCCACCCCAACAACATATCTTCAATTATCCCCTTGTAAGTACCTCTCAACGATGCCATACCCAAGATATGGTATGACCTTTTAAAACTTGTGTAAACCCACCGCCGACGCTTTCATACATAGGATAACAAACGTGTGATGGCAGAGTCCCCAGTCACACCACATGAAGGATACATTCCACATAACAAGGTGAGAAGGTTTGAGATGGCACAATCCCCAGTCACTCCACATGAAGGATACATTCCACAAAAGCAGGTAACAACGCCGCAATGTTGCTATGCACATAAAAAAATTATGTTTGCCCCTTTACTCATTGAATGTATTAACTCCGATGTGAGATACTAGGTGCTGGTCATGGAATTTTTCGTTAGTAGGGATGATGAGATGTCACATGTCCCGAGAGCATACTTTCAT
This sequence comes from Aegilops bicornis, assembly GCA_021605145.1. Taxonomy (NCBI): domain Eukaryota; kingdom Viridiplantae; phylum Streptophyta; class Magnoliopsida; order Poales; family Poaceae; genus Aegilops; species Aegilops bicornis. Next base: position 792,197,880 of record CM038673.1, on the reverse strand, counting down.
GAACAGTCGGCAGAAGTCAGAATTTTTGAACCCGCCAAAGTGACCTACGATCTCATTATGAGTGAAATGAGAGATAGTTTTGGTTGCAAAATGGGAGCAGAACTGTACTACTTCTTACCCGGGTCTGCGTCGAAGCTGCCAGAAGGAATGTTCTTGATTGCAGGACCAGATGATGTAGAAAAAATGCTTTCTGATCTGAATGGCAGCAAGACATGTCACCTGTACATTGTGTACAATAGAACTACGGGTTGTTTTCCGAGGATGACATTGATCCAGAGGTTCAAATTTTACATGTTACATGCATCTAGTTTATGGCTACGTCATTTTTAAGTTCTTCCTAATACAATTCCTATGGTTTTCTACAGGAAGTGAGAATCCAAGAAATGGAGGGTCTTGCTAGAGAGTTGGCGGAGAAAGAACAAGAACAACTTCAGTTGTATGGTTACATTGATGTTATAGAGAAAAAGATTGAAGCACATGGGTCGTCGCCAAACCCGACGCAATCTCCAACGTCATAGCAAGAGGTCACTGGATTTTGGCAGTGCAGAAGACCATATGGAGTAGGCTCAATTGTTTTTCAACCAGTTTAAGCTTCAAAACAGGATTATTTTGTTGCAAAACATTTTTTTCTGTTTCACACTATGTTTGCAATTATGGTACAATTTATTTATGAGACAGTACTTTGAACAACAATGCATGTGTTTTATGATCAATCATACAATTGTTTCTAAGTTGTTTGTGAGATGGCATTGCATCTAAAGAAGTTTCCATCTATAAAACTTGTAAAAAATCATTTATGTTGTCTTTCTTCAAACTGTTTTTTCCTGCCTTTCATCTACACGTGTAATCATTATAGCCTACAAAACCATACAACATCGCAAACAATTTCCAGTTGGCATGGATGCTTGTCATGTTGGTACAAGGGTTTCGAATTTTTTTGGGTCCATTTCAAGCATGCCGAAAAAATCCGTTTTCCTAGACGGAACATCCCCTGCTACCCAAACGGCTAAGTTGAATGACACCAATTCTTTCCATCAAGCGCACAAGCACACCCCCGTGGGCCGCGTGAAATCTGAGCTAACCCCAAAACTTGCTGGTTTTGACGTCAAATAAGATAGAAATATCAAGGGAAGAAGATAGAAATAGCAAGCAAAACACAGATACCAACGACATATCAAATAGACGGGTAGAAATCATAAAATAGTTCGGATAGATAAAGTTCACGGTAGAACCAACGACATGATTTAATAGAAATATTTAAAAGATAAAAAACTTGCCCTAACACGCTAGGGCAAGACAAGCTGACGAGACCGGGCCTTCACCACCATCTTCACTGCGCCTCCTCTCCAGTGCTCCTCTCCATCCCGTCCTCGCCGATGTATTAGGGGAGGGTGTGCATACCGTCGCGAGTGGGGAAGACGCAGTCGAAGTTTGTGAAGATGTTGTGGGTTGTGAATGCGATGAATTCGCATCCACACCAAAACACCTTGCCGAGGAGGTAGTACGCATCAAATCTGTTGGTGAAGGTGACGGTGAGCCCTGTCGGCGGAGATCAGGAGTTTGGACGCACTTCATCCAGTCGGAACATCACCGGCGAGCCTGCCGGGGGGTGGGCGAAGCCCGCACGGAGGAACCACTGGGCAAAGCCCCTTGCACCCCTCCAGCGTGAGAACGCCCACACGCGAAGCATGCTCTCCACGACGACGCCGGCCGGATATTGTCTCTCCGACACGATCGATGGGAGCCGGTAGGTGGGGCCGTTGTACTGGGGAAGGGAAGGGAACCGACCGCGCTTACATTCAAACTAGCTAGCCGCGTCGAACGATCCATATGCCACTTTACTTGCCACGTTGAATAGATGTGGGTGGATCAAAAAAGTGTGAAACCAAGGCTTTAATTGCCGCGTTGAATAGATGCGGGTGGATCAAAAAAGTGTGAAACCAAAGTTTTAATTGCCACGTTGATGAAAACAAGGTTTTAATCGCCTCGCTCGCATGCATGCACGCGTCCGCCACCACAAGATGCAAACCCACGCCGCCGCCCTTCCCATGCATGCAGGCATCGGTAGCGGAACAACGAGATGGCCCAACGGTCCATCCAGCTACCCAATGGTGAGGTCAATGGGACAGCCCACCGAATTAGGGCCCAAGCGAGAGTCGCGCCGGGCACATCCCAGGGGTGCAGGGAGTTTAGTCCCACCTCGCCGAGCGAGGGGAGCTAGCACCGGTTTATATAGCGGGCTGAGCTTTCCCTCTCAAGTTCCTTTCTAAAGCGGGAAGCACATTGCCTAGCCGTCTCCGTCCCTGCCCTGTGGGGCCTACTTGCAACCTGTTTTCACAATCTGGCGGGCCTCTGCATCCTGGCCCAATAAATGATTGGGTTTCTAGTCGTATGCAGGCCGTTGAATTGTGAAAGCGGGCAAGTAGGCGGGCTTTTTTTGTCATATTTCATTTTTTGCATTTGTCACCATTATTTCCATTGCAGCCTGTCCATGATGCTGCATTTTGGCAAGAACAAGCTAGAGTTGTACACACCCAGATTTAATGCTCAAAACATCGGTCTATACCTCAAGGGGACATTGTAAAATAATTGTTTTCAAAATTTTCTTTCATAGAAATGTTGCACACATGATCTCTTGCACAAACAAAACTAGGTTTCCAAGGTTTTGTATTTTTTAGCATTTTTTTGAATTTATAATGCCCTCTAGGCTAACTGCTGAAAACATCGTTCTATGCCTCAAGGGGGCAATGTAAAATAATTTTTTCCAAAAATTTCTTTCATAGACATGTTTGGCACATGTGGGTCACCATGTACAAGAAAATTGGGGTGATTTGGAGGTGGTGGAAAAATTCACCTTTTTTCAAGACCAAATGGTCCCTCCGAAATGCGGGCATTTTTTCGACCACCTCCAAATCACCTCAATTTTGACACACATGATCTATTGCACAAACAATGCTAGGTTTCCAAGGTTTTGTATTTTTTTTTGATTTTTTTGAATTTATAATGCCCTCTAGACTGACTGCTGAAAACATCGGTGTATACCTCAAGGGGGCATTGTAAAATAATCTTTTCTAAAAATTTCTTTCATACACATGTTTGGCACATGTGGGTCACCATGTAAAAGAAAATTGGGGTGATTTGGAGGTGGTGGAAAAATTCACCTTTTTTCAAAAACTGGCTTAAGTTAGACCAAATGGTCCCTCTGGAATGCGGGCATCTTTTCGACCACCTCCAAATCACCTCAATTTTGGCACACATGATCTCTTGCACAAACAATGCAAGGTTTCCAAGGTTTCGTATTTTTTTGATTTTTTTTGAATTTATAATGCCCTCTAGACTCACTGCTGAAAACATCGGTCTATGCCTCAAGGGGCATTTAAAATAATTTTTTCCAAACATTTCTTTCATACACATGTTTGTCACATGTGGGTCACCATGTACAAGAAAATGAGGGTGATTTGGAGGTGGTGGAAAAATTCACCTTTTTTTTCAAAAACTGGCTTAAGTTACCGAATGGTCCCTATGGAATGCGGGCATTTTTTCTACCACCTCCAAATCACCTCAATTTTGGCACACATGATCTCTTGCACAAACAATGCTAGGTTTCCAAGGTTTTGTATTTTTTTGAATTTGTTTGACTTTATAATGCCCTCTAGATTGACTACTGAAAACATCGGTCTATGCCTCAAGGGGGCATTGTAAAATAATATTTTCCAAAAATTTCTTTCATACACATGTTTGGGACATGTGGGTAACCATGTACAAGAAAATTGGGGTGATTTGGAGGTGGTGGAAAATTCACCTTTTTTAAAAAACTAGCTTATGTTAAAGACCAAATGGTCCCTCCGGAATGCGGGCATTTTTTCGACCACCTCCAAATCACCTCAATTTTGGCACACATGATCTCTTGCACAAACAATGCTAGGTTTCCAAGGTTTTGTATTTTTTTGAATTGTTTTGAATTTATAATGCCCTCTAGACTGACAGCTGAAAACATCGGTCTATGCCTCAAGGGGGCATTGCAAAGTAATTTTTTGCAGTAATTTCTTTCATACACATGTTTGGCACATGTGGGTCACCATGTACAAGAAAATTGGGGTGATTTCGAGGTGGTGGAAAAATTCACCTTTTTTTCAAAAACTGGCTTAAGTTACCAAATGGTCCCTCCTAATGCGGGCATTTTTTCACCACCTCCAAATCACCTCAATTTTGGCACACATGATCTCTTGCACTAACAATGCTAGGTTTCCAAGGTTTTGTACTTTTTTTGAATTTTTTTGAGTTTATAATGCCCTCTAGGCTGACTGCTGAAAACATCGGTCTATGCCTTAAGGGCGCATTGAAAAATAATTTTTTCCAAAAATTTCTTTCATACACATGTTTGGAACATATGGGTCACCATGTATACGAAAATCGGGGTGATTTGGAGGTGGTGGAAAAATTCACTTTCAAAAACTGGCTTAAGTTAGACCAAATGGTCCCTCCGGAATGCGGACAATTTTTCGACCACATCCAAATCACCTCAATTTTGGCACACATGATCTCTTGCACAAACAATGCTAGGTTACCAAGGTTTTGTATTTGTTTGAATTTTTTTGAATTTATAATGCCCTCTAGACTGACAGCTGAAAACATCGGTCTATGCATCAAGGGGGCATTGTAAAACAATTTTTTCCAAAAAATTCTTTCATACACATGTTTGGCACATGTGGGTCACCATGTAAAATAAAATAGTGGTGATTTGGAGGTGGTGGAAAAATTCACCTTTTTTCAAAAACTGGCTTATGTTAGACCAAATGGTCCCTCCGGAATGCGGGCATTTTTTCGACCACCTCCAAATCACCTCAATTTTGGCACACATGATCTCTTGCAGAAACAATGCTAGGTTTCCAAGGTTTCGTATTTTTTTGAATTTTTTTGAATTTATAATGCCCTCTAGACTCACTGCTGAAAACATCGGTCTATGCCTCAAGGGGCATTTAAAATAATTTTTTCCAAACATTTCTTTCATACACATGTTTGTCACATGTGGGTCACCATGTACAAGAAAATGAGGGTGATTTGGAGGTGGTGGAAAATTCACCTTTTTTTAAACTGGCTTAAGTTACCAAATGATCCCTCCGGAATGCGGGCATTTTTTTGACCACCTCCAAATCACCTCAATTTTGGCACACATGATCTCTTGCACAAACAATGCTAGGTTTCCAAGGTTTTGTATTTTGTTTGAATTTTTTTGAATTTATAATGCCCTCTAGGCTGACTGCTGAAAACATCGGTCTATGCCTCAAGGGGCCATTGTAAAATAATATTTTCCAAAAATTTATTTCATACACATGTTTGGCACATGTGGGTCACCATGTACAAGAAAATTGGGGTGATTTGGAGGTGGTGGAAAATTCACCTTTTTTCAAAAACTGGCTTATGTTAAGACCAAATGGTCCCTCCGGAATGCGGGCATTTTTTCGACCACCTCCAAATCACCTCAATTTTGGCACACATGATCTCTTGCACAAACAATGCTAGGTTTCCAAGGTTTTGTATTTTTTTGAATTGTTTTGAATTTATAATGCCCTCTAGACTGACAGCTGAAAACATCGGTCTATGCCTCAAGGGGGCATTGTAAAATAATTTTTCCAATAATTTCTTTCATACACATGTTTGGCACATGTGGGTCACCATGTACAAGAAAATTGGGGTGATTTGGAGGTGGTGGAAAAATTCACCTTTTTTTCAAAAACTGGCTTAAGTTACCAAATGGTCCCTCCGGAATGCGGGCATTTTTTCGACCACCTCCAAATCACCTCAATTTTGGCACACATGATCTCTTGCACTAACAATGCTAGGTTTCCAAGGTTTTGTAGTTTTTTTGAATTTTTTGAGTTTATAAGGCCCTCTAGGCTGACTGCTGAAAACATCGGTCTATGCCTCAAGGGGGCATTGTAAAATAATTTTTTCCAAAAATTTCTTTCATACACATCTTTGGCACATGTGGGTCACCATGTACAAGAAAATTGGGGTGATTTGGAGGTGGTGGAAAAATTCACCTTTTTTCCAAATGGTCCCTCCGGATGCGGGCATTTTTTCGACCACCTCCAAATCACCTCAATTTTGGCACACATGATCTCTTGCACAAACAATGTCAGGTTTCCAAGGTATTGTATTTTTTTTAATTTTTCAATTTATAATGCTCTCTAGACTGACAGCTGAAAACATCGGTCTATGCCTTAAGGGGGCATTGTAAAATATTTTTTTCCAAAAATTTCTTTCATACACATGTTTGGCACATATGGGTCACCATGTACACGAAAATCGGGGTGATTTGGCGGTGGTGGAAAAATTCACTTTTTTTCAAAAACTGGCTTAAGTTAGACCAAATGGTCTCTCCGGAATGCGTGCAATTTTTCGACCACATCCAAATCACCTCAATTTTGGCAGCCATGATCTCTTGCACAAACAATGCAAGGTTTCCAAGGTTTTGTATTTGTTTTAATTTTTTTGAATTTATAATGCCCTCTAGACTGACTGCTGAAAACATCGATCTATGCCTCAAGGGGGCATTGTAAAATAATTTTTTCCAAAAATTTCTTTCAACACATGTTTGGCACATGTGGGTCACCATGTACAAGAAAATTGGGGTGATTTTGAGGTGGTGGAAAAACTCACCTTTTTTTCAAAAACTGGCTTAAATTACCAAATGGTCCCTCCGGAATGCGGGCATTTTTTTGACCACCTCCAAATCACCTCAATTTTGACACACATGATCTATTGCACAAACAATGCTAGGTTTCCAAGGTTTTGTATTTTTTTTGATTTTTTTGAATTTATAATGCCCTCTAGACTGATCATGAAAACATCGGTGTATGCCTCAAGGGGTCATTGTAAAATAATCTTTTCTAAAAATTTCTTTCATACACATGTTTGGCACATGTGGGTCACCATGTACAAGAAAATTGGGGTGATTTGGAGGTGGTGGAAAAATTCACCTTTTTTCAAAAACTGGCTTAAGTTAGACCAAATGGTCCCTCCGGAATGCGGGCATTTTTTCGACCACCTCCAAATCACCTCAATTTTGGCACACATGATCTCTTGCACAAACAATGCTAGGTTTCCAAGGTTTCGTATTTTTTCGAATTTTTTTGAATTTTTAGTGCCCTCTAGACTCACTGCTGAAAACATCGGTCTATGCCTCAAGGGGCATTTAAAATAATTTTTTCCAAACATTTCTTTCATTCACATGTTTGTCACATGTGGGTCACCATGTACAAGAAAATGGGGGTGATTTGGAGGTAGTGGAAAAATTCACCTTTTTTTTTCAAAAACTGGCTTAAGTTACCAAATGGTGCCTCCGGAATGCGGGCATTTTTTCGACCACCTCCAAATCACCTCAATTTTGGCACACATGATCTCTTGCACAAACAATGCTAGGTTTCCAAGGTTTTGTATTTTGTTTGAATTTTTTTGAATTTATAATGCCCTCTAGGCTGACTGCTGAAAACATCAGTCTATGCCTCAAGGGGGCATTGTAAAATATTTTTTTCCAAAAATTTCTTTCATACACATGTTTGGCACATGTGGTTCACCATGTACAAGAAAATTGGGGTGATTTGGAGGTGGTTGAAAATTCACCTTTTTTCAAAAACTGGCTTATGTTAAGACCAAATGGTCCCTCCGGAATGCGGGCATTTTTTCGACCACCTCCAAATCACCTCAATTTTGGCACACATGATCTCTTGCACAAACAGTGCTAGGTTTCCAAAGGTTTTGTATTTTTTTGAATTTTTTTGAATTTATAATGCCCTCTAGACTGATAGCTGAAAACATCGGTCTATGCCTCAAGGGGGCATTGTAAAATAATTTTTCCAATAATTTCTTTCATACACATGTTTGGCACATGTGGGTCACCATGTACAAGAAAAGTGGGGTGATTTGGAGGTGGTGGAAAAATTCACCTTTTTTCAAAAACTGGCTTAAGTTACCGAATGGTCCCTCCGGAATGCGGGCATTTTTTTGACCACCTCCAAATCACCTCAATTTTGGCACACATGATCTCTTGCACTAACAATGCTAGGTTTCCAAGGTTTTGTACTTTTTTTGAATTTTTTTGAGTTTATAATGCCCTCTAAGCTGACTGCTGAAAACATCGGTCTATGCCTCAAGGGGGCATTGTAAAATAATAATTTCCAAAAGTTTCTTTAATACACATCTTTGGCACATGTGGGTCACCATGTACAAGAAAATTGGGGTGATTTGGAGGTGGTGGAAAAATTCACCTTTTTTCCAAATGGTCCCTCCGGATGCGGGCATTTTTTCGACCACCTCCAAATCACCTCAATTTTGGCACACATGATCTCTTGCACAAACAATGTCAGGTTTCCAAGGTATTGTATTTTTTAAATTTTTTAATTTATAATGCCCTCTAGACTGACAGCTGAAAACATCGGTCTATGCCTTAAGGGGGCATTGTAAAATATTTTTTTCCAAAAATTTCTTTCATACACATGTTTGGCACATATGGGTCACCATGTACACGAAAATCGGGGTGATTTGGAGGTGGTGGAAAAATTCACTTTTTTTCAAGAACTGGCTTAAGTTAGACCAAATGGTCTCTCCGGAATGTGGGCAATTTTTCGACCACATCCAAATCACCTCAATTTTGGCACACATGATCTCTTGCACAAACAATGTTAGGTTACCAAGGTTTTGTATTTGTTTGAATTTTTTTGAATTTATAATGCCCTCTAGACTAACAGCTGAAAACATCGGTCTATGCCTCAAGGGGGCATTGTAAAATAAATTTTTCCAAAAAATTCTTTCATACACATGTTTGGCACATGTGGGTCACCATGTACAAGAAAATAGTGGTGATTTGTAGGTGGTGGAAAAATTCACCTTTTTTCAAAAACTGGCTTATGTTAGACCAAATGGTCCCTCCGGAATGCGGGCTTTTTTTCAACCACCTCCAAATCACCTCAATTTTGGCACACATGATCTCTTGCACAAACAATGCTAGGTTTCCAAGGTTTTGTATTTTTTTGATTTTTTTTGAATTTATAATGCCCTCTAGGCTGACTGCTGAAAACATCGGTCTATGCCTCAAGGGGGTATTGTAAAATAATTTTTTCTAAAAAATTCTTTCATACACATGTTTGGCACATGTGGGTCACCATGTACAAGAAAATTGTGGTGATTTGGGGGTGGTGGAAAAATTCACCTTTTTTTCAAAAACTGGCTTAAGTAGACCAAATGGTCCCTCCGGAATGCGGGCATTTTTTCGACGGCCTTCAAATCACCTCAATTTTGGCACACATGATCTCTTGCACAAAAAATGCAAGGTTTCCAAGGTTTTGTATTTGTTTTAATTTTTTTTTGAATTTATAATGCCCTCTAGACTGACTGCGGAAAACATCGATCTATGCCTCAAGGAGGCATTGTAAAATATTTTTTTCCAAAAATTTCTTTCAACACATGTTTGGCACATGTGGGTCACCATGTACAAGAAAATTGGGGTGATTTTGAGGTGGTGGAAACATTCACCTTTTTTCAAAAACTGGCTTAAATTACCAAATGGCTCCGGAATGCGGGCATTTTTTCGACCACCTCCAAATCACCTCAATTTTGACACACATGATCTATTGCACAAACAATGCTAGGTTTCCAAGGTTTTGTATTTTTTTTGATTTTTTTGAATTTATAATGCCCTCTAGACTGACTGCTGAAAACATAGGTGTATGCCTCAAGGGGGCATTGTAAAATAATCTTTTCTAAAAATTTCTTTCATACACATGTTTGGCACATGTGGGTCACCATGTACAAGAAAATTGGGGTGATTTGGCGGTGGTGGAAAAATTCACCTTTTTTCAAAAACTGGCTTAAGTTAAGACCAAATGGTCCCTCCGGAATGCGGGCATTTTTTCGACCACCTCCAAATCACCTCAATTTTGGCACACATGATCTCTTGCACAAACAATGCTAGGTTTCCAAGGTTTCGTATTTTTTTGAATTTTTTTGAATTTATTATGCCCTCTAGACTCACTACTGAAAACATCGGTCTATGCCTCAAGGGGCATTTAAAATAATTTTTTCCAAACATTTCTTTCATACACATGTTTGTCACATGTGGGTCACCATGTACAAGAAAATGGGGGTGGTTTGGAGGTGGTGAAAAAATTCACTTTTTTTTTCAAAAACTGGCTTAAGTTACCAAATGGTCCCTCCGGAATGCGGCATTTTTTCGACCACCTCCAAATCACCTCAATTTTGGCACACATGATCTCTTGCACAAAAAATGCTAGGTTTCCAAGGTTTTGTATTTTGTTTGAATTTTTTTGAATTTATAATGCCCTCTAGGCTGATCACTGAAAACATCGGTCTATGCCTCAAGGGGCCATTGTAAAATAATATTTTCCAAAAATTTCTTTCATACACATGTTTGGCACATGTGGGTCACCATGTACAAGAAAATTGGGGTGATTTAGAGGTGGTGGAAAATTCACCTTTTTTCAAAAACTGGCTTATGTTAAAAGACCAAATGGTCCCTCCGGAATGCGGGCATTTTTTCGACCACCTCCAAATCACCTCAATTTTGGCACACATGATCTCTTGCACAGACAATGCTAGGTTTCCAAGGTTTTGTATTTTTTTGAATTGTTTTGAATTTATAATGCCCTCTAGACTGACAATTTGAAAACATCGGTCTATGCCTCAAGGGGGCATTGTAAAATAATTTTTCCAATAATTTCTTTCATACACATGTTTGGCACATGTGGGTCACCATGTGCAAGAAAATTGGGGTGATTTGGAGGTGGTGAAAAAATTCACCTTTTTTTCAAAAACTGGCTTAAGTTACCAAATGGTCCCTCCGGAATGCGGGCAATTTTTCGACCACATCCAAATCACCTCAATTTTGGCACACATGATCTCTTGCACAAACAATGCTAGGTTACCAAGGTTTTGTATTTGTTTTAATTTTTCTGAATTTATAATGCCCTCTAGACTAACAGCTGAAAACATCGGTCTATGCCTCAAGGGGGCATTGTAAAATAATTTTTTCCAAAAAATTCTTTCATACACATGTTTGGCACATGTGGGTCACCATGTACAAGAAAATAGTGGTGATTTGTAGGTGGTGGAAAAATTCACCTTTTTTCAAAAACTGGCTTATGTTAGACAAAATGGTCCCTCCGGAATGCGGGCTTGTTTTCAACCACCTCCAAATCACCTCAATTTTGGCACACATGATCTCTTGCACAAACAATGCTAGGTTTCCAAGGTTTTGTATTTTTTTGATTTTTTTTGAATTTATAATGCCCTCTAGACTGCTGAAAATATCGGTCTATGCCTCAAGGGGGCATTGCAAAATAATTTTTTCTAAAAAATTCTTTCATACACATGTTTGGCACATGTGGGTCACCATGTACAAGAAAATTGTGGTGATTTGGAGGCGGTGGAAAAATTCACCTTTTTTCGAAAACTGGCTTATGTTAGACCAAATGGTCCCTCCGGAATGCGGGCTTTTTTTTAACCACCTCCAAATCACCTCAATTTTGGCACACATGATCTCTTGCACAAACAATGCTAGGTTACCAAGGTTTTGTATTTGTTTTATTTTTTTTGAATTTATAATGCCCTCTAGACTAACAGCTGAAAACATCGGTCTATGCCTCAAGGGGGCATTGTAAAATAAATTTTTCCAAAAAATTCTTTCATACACATGTTTGGCACATGTGGGTCACCATGTACAAGAAAATAGTGGTGATTTGTAGGTGGTGGAAAAATTCACCTTTTTCAAAACTGGCTTATGTTAGACCAAATGGTCCCTCCCGAATGCGGGCTTTTTTCAACCACCTCCAAATCACCTCAATTTTGGCACACATGATCTCTTGCACAAAAAATGCTAGGTTTCCAAGGTTTTGTATTTTTTTGAATTTTTTTGAATTTATAATGCCCTCTAGACTGACTGCTGAAAATACCGGTCTATGCCTCAAGGGGGCATTGTAAAATAATTTTTTCTAAAAAATTCTTTCATACACATGTTTGGCACATGTGGGTCAACATGTACAAGAAAATTGGGGTGATTCGGAGGTGGTGGAAAAATTCACCTTTTTTCAAAAACTGGCTTAAGTTACCAAATGATCCCTCCGGAATGCGGGCATTTTTTCGACCACCTCCAAGTCACCTCAATATTGGCACACATGATCTCTTGCACTAACAATGCTAGGTTTCAAAGGTTTTGTAGTTTTTTTGAATTTTTTGAGTTTATAATGCCCTCTAGGCTGACTGCTGAAAACAACGGTCTATGCCTCAAGGGGCATTGTAAAATAATTTTTTCCAAAAATTTCTTTCATACACATCTTTGGCACATGTGGGTCAACATGTACAAGAAAATTGGGGTGATTTGGAGGTGGTGGAAAAATTCACCTTTTTCAAAAAGCGGCTTAAGTTACCAAATGGTCCCTCCGGAATGCGGGCATTTTTTCGACCACCTCCAAATCACCTCAATTTTGGCACACATGATCTCTTGCACTAACAATGCTAGGTTTCCAAGGTTTTGTATTTTTTTTGAAATTTTTTAATTTATAATGCCCTCTAGACTGACTGCTGAAAACATCGGTCTATGCCTCAAGGGGGCATTGTAAAATAATTTTTTCCAAAAAATTCTTTCATACACATGTTTGGCACATGTGGGTCACCATGTACAAGAAAATAGTGGTGATTTGTAGGTGGTGGAAAAATTCACCTTTTTTCAAAAACTGGCTTATGTTAGACCAAATGGTCCCTCCGGAATGCGGGCTTTTTTTCAACCACCTCCATATCACCTCAATTTTGGCACACATGATCTCTTGCACAAACAATGCTAGGTTTCCAAGGTTTTGTATTTGTTTTAATTTTTCTGAATTTATAATGCCCTCTAGACTAACAGCTGAAAACATCGGTCTATGCCTCAAGGGGGCGTTGTAAAATAATTTTTTCCAAAAAATTCTTTCATACGCATGTTTGGCACATGTGGGTCACCATGTACAAGAAAATAGTGGTGATTTGTAGGTGGTGGAAAAATTCACCTTTTTTCAAAAACTGGCTTATGTTAGACCAAATGCTCCCTCCGGAATGCGGGCTTTTTTTCAACCACCTCCAAATCACCTTAATTTTGGCACACATGATCTCTTGCACAAACAATGCTAGGTTTCCAAGGTTTTGTATTTTTTGAATTTTTTGAATTTATAATGCCCTCTAGACTTACTGCTGAAAATATCGGTCTATGCCTCAAGGGGGCATTGTAAAATAATTTTTTCTAAAAAATTCTTTCATACACATGTTTGGCACATGTGGGTCACCATGTACAAGAAAATTGTGGTGATCTGGAGGCGGTGGAAAAATTCACCTTTTTTCGAAAACTGGCTTATGTTAGACCAAATGGTCCCTCCGGAATGCGGGCTTTTTTTTAACCACCTCCAAATCACCTCAATTTTGGCACACATGATCTCTTGCACTAACAATGCTAGGTTACCAAGGTTTTGTATTTTTTTAATTTTTTGAACTTATAATGCCCTCTAGACTAACAAATTTGAAAACATCGGTCTATGCCTCAAGGGGCATTGTAAAATAATTTTTTCCAAAAAATTCTTTCATACACATGTTTGGCACATGTGGGTCACCATGTACAAGAAAATAGTGGTGATTTGTAGGTGGTGGAAAAATTCACCTTTTTTCCAAATGGTCCCTCCGGAATGCGGGCTTTTTTTCAACCACCTCCAAATCACCTCAATTTTGGCACACATGATCTCTTGCACAAAAAATGCTAGGTTTCCAAGGTTTTGTATTTTTTTGAATTTTTTTGAATTTATAATGGCCTCTAGACTGACTGCTGAAAATATCGGTCTATGCTTCAAGGGGGCATTGTAAAATAATTTTTTCTAAAAAATTCTTTCGTACACATGTTTGGCACATGTGGGTCACCATGTACAAGAAAATTGGGGTGATTCGGAGGTGGTGGAAAAATTCACCTTTTTTCAAAAACTGGCTTAAGTTACCAAATGGTCCCTCCGGAATGCGGGCATTTTTTCGACCACCTCCAAATCTCCTCAATTTTGGCACACATGATCTCTTGCACTAACAATGCTAGGTTTCCAAGGTTTTGTAGTTTTTTGAATTTTTGAGTTTATAAGGCCCTCTAGGCCGATCTTTGAAAACATCGGTCTATGCCTCAAGGGGGCATTGTAAAATAATTTTTTCCAAAATTTTCTTTCATACACATCTTTGGCACATGTGGGTCAACATGTACAAGAAAATTGGGGTGATTTGGAGGTGGTGGAAAAATTCACCTTTTTTCAAAAACTGGCTTAAGTTACCAAATGGTCCCTGCGGAATGCGGGCATTTTTTCGACCACCTCCAAATCACCTCAATTTTGGCACACATGATCTCTTGCACTAACAATGCTAGGTTTCCAAGGTTTTGAATTTTTTTTGAATTTTTTTAATTTATAATGCCCTCTAGACTGACTGCTGAAAACATCGGTCTATGCCTCAAGGGGGCATTGTAAAATAATTTTTTCCAAAAATTTCTTTCATACACAAGTTTGGCACATGTGGGTCACCATGTACACGAAAGTCGGGGTGATTTGGAGGTGGTGGAAAAATTCACTTTTTTTCAAAAACTGGCTTATGTTAGACCAAATGGTCCCTGCGGAATGCGGGCAATTTTTCGACCACATCCAAATCACCTCAATTTTGGCACACATGATCTCTTGCACAAACAATGCTAGGTTACCAAGGTTTTGTATTTGTTTTAATTTTTTTGAATTTATAATGCCCTCTAGACTAACAAATGAAAACATCGGTCTATGCCTCAAGGGGGCATTGTAAAATAATTTTTTCCAAAAAATTCTTTCATACACATTTTTGGCACATGTGGGTCACCATGTACAAGAAAATAGTGGTGATTTGTAGGTGGTGGAAAAATTCACCTTTTTTCAAAAACTGGCTTATGTTAGACCAAATGGTCCCTCCGGAATGCGGGCTTTTTTTCAACCACCTCCAAATCACCTCAATTTTGGCACACATGATCTCTTGCACAAACAATGCTAGGTTTCCAAGGTTTTGTATTTTTTTGAATTTTTTTGAATTTATAATGCCCTCTAGACTGACTGCTGAAAATATCGGTCTATGCCTCAAGGGGGCATTGTAAAATAATTTTTTCTAAAAAATTCTTTCATACACATGTTTGGCACATGTGGGTCACCATGTGCAAGAAAATTGTGGTGATTTGGAGGTGGTGAAAAAATTCACCTTTTTCAAAAACTGGCTTAAGTAGACCAAATGGTCCCTCCGAAATGCGGGCATTTTTTCGACGACCTTCAAATCACCTCAATTTTGGCACACATGATCTCTTGCACAAACGATGCTAGGTTTCCAATGTTTTGTATTTGTTTTATTTTTTTGAATTTATAATGCCCACTAGACTGACTGCTGAAAACATCGATCTATGCCTCAAGGGGGCATTGTAAAATAATTTTTTCCACAAATTTCTTTCAACACATGTTTGGCACATGTGGGTCACCATGTACAAGAAAATTGGGGTGATTTTGAGGTGGTGGAAAAATACACCTTTTTTTCAAAAACTGGCTTAAATTACCAAATGGTCCCTCCGGAATGCAGGCATTTTTTCGACCACCTCCAAATCAGCTCAATTTTGCCACACATGATTTATTGCACAAACAATGCTAGGTTTCCAAGGTTTTGTATTTTTTTTAATTGTTTTGAATTTATAATGCCCTCTAGACTGACAGCTGAAAACATCGGTCTATGCCTAAAGGGGGCATTGTAAACTAATTTTTCCAATAATTTCTTTCATACACATGTTTGGCACATGTGGGTCACCATGTACAAGAAAATTGGGGTGATTTGGAGGTGGTGGAAAAACTCACAATTATTTCAAAAAATGGCTTAAGTTACCAAATGGTCCCTCAGGAATGCGGGCATTTTGTTGACCACCTCCAAATCACCTCAATTTTGGCACACATGATCTCTTGCACTAACAATGCTAGGTTTCCAAGGTTTTGTACTTTTTTTGATTTTTTTGAGTTTATAATGCCCTCTGGACTGACAGCTGAAAACATCGGTCTATGCCTCAAGGGGGCATTGTAAAATAATTTTTTCCAAAAAATTCTTTCATACACATGTTTGGCATATGTGGGTCACCATGTACAAGAAAATAGTGGTGATTTGGAGGTGGTGGAAAAATTCACCTTTTTTCAAAAACTGGCTTAAGTTACCAAATGGTCCCTCCGAAATGCGGCCTTTTTTTCAACCACCTCCAAATCACCTCAATTTTGGCACACATGATCTCTTGCACAAAAAATGCTAGGTTTCCAAGGTTTTGTATTTTTTTGAATTTTTTTGAATTTATAATGCCCTCTAGACTGACTGCTGAAAACATCGATCTTTGCCTCAAGGGGGCATTGTAAAATAATTTTTTCCAAAAATTTCTTTCAACACATGTTTGGCACATGTGGGTCACCATGTACAAGAAAATAGTGGTGATTTGTAGGTGGTGGAAAAATTCACCTTTTTTCAAAAACTGGCTTATGTTAGACCAAATGGTCCCTCCGGAATGCGGGCTTGTTTTCAACCACCTCCAAATCACCTCAATTTTGGCACACATGATCTCTTGCACAAACAATGCTAGGTTTCCAAGGTTTTGTATTTTTTTGAATTTTTTTGAATTTATAATGCCCTCTAGACTGACTGCTGAAAATATCGGTCTATGCCTCAAGGGGGCATTATAAAATAATTTTTTCCAAAAATTTCTTTCATACACATCTTTGGCACATGTGGGTCAACATGTACAAGAAAATTGGGGTGATTTTGAGGTGGTGGAAAAATTCACCTTTTTTTCCAAAACTGGCTTAAATTACCAAATGGTCCCTCCGGAATGCGGGCATTTTTTCGACCACCTCCAAATCACCTCAATTTTGACACACATGATCTATTGCACATAAAATGCTAGGTTTCCAAGGTTTTGTATTTTTTTTGATTTTTTTGAATTTATAATGCCCTCTAGACTGACTGCTGAAAACATCGGTGTATGCCTCAAGGGGGCATTGTAAAATAATTTTTTCCAAAAATTTCTTTCATACACATGTTGGGCACATGTGGGTCACCATGTACAAGAAAATTGGGGTGATTTGGAGGTGGTGGAAAAATTCACCTTTTTTCAAAAACTGGCTTAAGTTAAGACCAAATGGTCCCTCCGGAATGCGGGCATTTTTTCGACCACCTCCAAATCACCTCAATTTTGGCACAGATGATATCTTGCACAAACAATGCTAGGTTTACAAGGTTTTGTATTTTGTTTGAATTTTTTTGAATTTATAATGCCCTCTAGGCTGACTGCTGAAAACATCGGTCTATGCCTCAAGGGGCCATTGTAAAATATTTTTTTCCAAAAATTTCTTTCATACACATGTTTTGCACATGTGGGTCACCATGTACAAGAAAATTGGGGTGATTTGGAGGTGGTGGAAAATTCACCTTTTTTCAAAAACTGGCTTATGTTAGACCAAATGGTCCCTCCGGAATGCGGGCATTTTTTTCGACCACCTCCAAATCACCTCAATTTTGGCACACATGATCTCTTGCACAAACAATGCTAGGTTTCCAAGGTTTTGTATTTTTTTTGAATTTTTTTGAATTTATAATGCCCTCTAGACTGACAGGTGAAAACATCGGTCTATGCCTCAAGGGGGCATTGTAAAATAATTTTTGCAATAATTTCTTTCATACACATGTTTGGCACATGTGGGTCACCATGTACAAGAAAAGTGGGGTGATTTGGAGGTGGTGGAAAAATTCACCTTTTTCAAAAATCGCTTAAGTTACCGAATGGTCCCTCCGAATGCGGGCATTTTTTTGACCACCTCCAAATCACCTCAATTTTGGCACACATGATCTCTTGCACTAACAATGCTAGGTTTCCAAGGTTTTGTACTTTTTTTGAATTTTTTTGAGTTTATAATGCCCTCTAGGCTGACTGCTGAAAACATCGGTCTATGCCTCAAGGGGGCATCGTAAATTAATTTTTTCCAAAAATTTCTTTCATACACATGTTTGGAACATATGGGTCACCATGTACACGAAAATCAGGGTGATTTGGAGGTGGTGGAAAAATTCACTTTTTTTCAAAAAATGGCTTAAGTTAGACCAAATGGTCCCTCCGGAATGCGGGCAATTGTTCGACCATATTCAAATCACCTCAATTTTGGCACACATGATCTCTTGCACAAACAATGCTAGGTTTCCAAGGTTTTGTATTTTTTTGAATTTTTTTGAATTTATAATGCCCTCTAGGCTGACAGGTGAAAACATCGGTCTATGCCTCAAGGAGGCATTGTAAAATAATTTTTTCTAAAAATTTCTTTCATACACATGTTTGGCACATGTGGGTCACCATGTACAAGAAAATTGGGGTGATTCGGAGGTGGTGGAAAAATTCACCTTTTTTCAAAAACTGGCTTAAGTTACCAAATGGTCCCTCCGGAATGCGGGCATTTTTTCGACCACCTCCAAATCACCTCAATTTTGGCACACATGATCTCTTGCACTAACAATGCTAGGTTTCCAAGGTTTTGTACTTTTTTTGAATTTTTTGAGTTTATAACGCCCTCTAGGCTATTCTTTGAAAACATCGGTCTATGCCTCAAGGGGGCATTGTAAAATAATTTTTTCCAAAAATTTCTTTCATACACATCTTTGGCACATGTGGGTCAACATGTACAAGAAAATTGGGGTGATTTGGAGGTGGTGGAAAAATTCACCTTTTTCCAAAAACTGGCTTAAGTTACCAAATGGTCCCTCCGGAATGCGGGCATTTTTTCGACCACCTCCAAATCACCTCAATTTTGGCACACATGATCTCTTGCACAAACAATGCTAGGTTTCCAAGGTTTTGTATTTTTTTGAATTGTTTTAAATTTATAATGCCCTCTAGACTGACAGCTGAAAACATCGGTCTATGCCTCAAGGGGGCATTGTAAAATAATTTGTCCAATATTTTCTTTCATACACATGTTTGGCACATGTGGGTCACCATGTACAAGAAAATTGGGGTGATTTGGAGGTGGTGGAAAAATTCACCTTTTTTTTCAAAAACTGGCTTAAGTTACCAAATGGTCCCTCCGGAATGCGGGCATTTTTTCGACCACCTCCAAATCACCTTAATTTTGGCACACATGATCTCTTGCACTAATAATGCTAGGTTTCCAAGGTTTTGTACTTTTTTTGAATTTTTTGGAGTTTATAATGCCCTCTAGGCTGACTACTGAAAACATCGGTCTATGCCTCAAGGGGGCATTGTAAACTAATTTTTTCCAAAAATTTCTTTCATACACATCTTTGGCACATGTGGGTCACCATTTACAAGAAAATTGGGGTGATTTGGAGGTGGTGAAAAAATTCACCTTTTTTCCAAATGGTCCCTCCGGAATGCGGGCATTTTTTCGACCACCTCCAAATCACCTCAATTTTGGCACACATGATCTCTTGCACAAACAATGTCAGGTTTCCAAGGTATTGTATTTTTTTACTTTTTTAATTTATAATGCCCTCTAGACTGACTGCTGAAAACATCGGTCTATGCCTTAAGGGGGCATTGTAGAATAATTTTTTCCAAAAATTTCTTTCATACACATGTTTGGAACATATGGGTCACCATGTACACGAAAATCAGGGTGATTTGGAGGTGGTGGAAAAATTCACTTTTTTTCAAAAAATGGCTTAAGTTAGACCAAATGGTCCCTCCGGAATGCGGGCAATTTTTCGACCACATCCAAATCACCTCAATTTTGGCACACATGATCTCTTGCACAAACAATGCTAGGTTACCAAGGTTTTGTATTTGTTTGAATTTTTTTGAATTTATAATGCCCTCTAGACTGACAGCTGAAAACATTGGTCCATGCCTCAAGGGGGCATTGTAAAATAATATTTTCCAAAAAAATCTTTCATACACATGTTTGGCACATGTGGGTCACCATGTACAAGAAAATAGTGGTGATTTGGAGGTGGTGGAAAAATTCACCTTTTTTCAAAAACTGGCTTATGTTAAGACCAAATGGTCCCTCCAGAATGCGGGCATTTTTTCGACCACCTCCAAATCACCTCAATTTTGGCACACATGATCTCTTGAACAAACAATGCTAGGTTTCCAAGGTTTTGTATTTTTTTGAATTGTTTTGAATTTATAATGCCCTTTAGACTGACAGCTGAAAACATCGGTCTATGCCTCAAGGGGGCATTGTAAAATAATTTTTCCAATAATTTCTTTCATACACATGTTTGGCACATGTGGGTCACCATGTACAAGAAAATTGGGGTGATTTGGAGGTGGTGGAAAAATTCACCTTTTTTTCAAAAACTGGCTTAAATTACCAAATGGTCCCTCCGGAATGCGGGCATTTTTTCGACCACCTCCAAATCACCTCAATTTTGACACACATGATCTATTGCACAAACAATGCTAGGTTTCCAAGGTTTTGTATTTTTTTTGATTTTTTTGAATTTATAATGCCCTCTAGACTGACCGCTGAAAACACCGGTGTATGCCTCAAGGGGGCATTGTAAAATAATCTTTTCTAAAAATTTCTTTCATACACATGTTTGGCACATGTGGGTCACCATGTACAAGAAAATTGGGGTGATTTGGAGGTGGTGAAAAAATTCACCTTTTTACAAAAACTGGCTTAAATTACCAAATGGTCCCTCCGGAATGCGGGCTTTTTTTCAACCACCTCCAAATCACCTCAATTTTGGCACACATGATCTCTTGCACAAACAATTCTAGGTTTCCAAGGTTTTGTATTTTTTTGAATTTTTTTTAATTTATAATGCCCTCTAGACTGATCTTTGAAAACATCGGTCTATGCCTCAAGGGGGCATTGTAAAATAATTTTTTCCAAAAATTTCTTTCATATACATGTTTGGCACATGTGGGTCACCATGTGCAAGAAAATTGGGGTGATTTGGAGGTGGTGGAAAGTTCACCTTTTTTCAAAAACTGGCTTATGTTAAGACCAAATGGTCCCTCCGGAATGCGGGCATTTTTTCGACCACCTCCAAATCACCTCAATTTTGGCACACATGATCTCTTGAACAAACAATGCTAGGTTACCAAGGTTTTTTTATTTTTTTGAATTGTTTTGAATTTATAATGCCCTTTAGCCTGACAGGTGAAAACATCGGTCTATGCCTCAAGGGGGCATTGTAAAATAATTTTTCCAATAATTTCTTTCATACACATGTTTGGCACATGTGGGTCACCATGTACAAGAAAATTTGGGTGATTTGGAGGTGGTGAAAAATTCACCTTTTTTTCAAAAACTGGCTTATGTTAAGAGCAAATGGTCCCTCCGGAATGCGGGCATTTTTTCGACCACCTCCAAATCACCTCAATTTTGGCACACATGATCTCTTGCACTAACAATGCTAGGTTTCCAAGGTTTTGTACTTTTTTTGAATTTTTTTGAGTTTATAATGCCCTCTAGGCTGACTGCTGAAAACATCGGTCTATGCCTCAAGGGGGCATTGTAAAATAATTTTTTCCAAAAATTTCTTTCATACACATCTTTGGCACATGTGGGTCACCATGTACAAGAAAATTGGGGTGATTTGGAGGTGGTGGAAAAATTCACCTTTTTTTCAAAAACTGGCTTAAGTTACCAAATGGTCCCTCCGCAATGCGGGCATTTTTTCGACCACCTCCAAATCACCTCAATTTTGGCACACAAGATCTCTTGCACTAACAATGCTAGGTTTCCAAGGTTTTGTACTTTTTTTGAATTTTTTTGAGTTTATAATGCCCTTTAGGCTGACTGCTGAAAACATCGGTCTATGCCTCAAGGGGCATTGTAAAATAATTTTTCCAAAATTTCTTTCATACACATGTTTGGAACATGTGGGTCACCATGTACAAGAAAATTGGGGTGATTTGGAGGTGGAGGAAAATTCACCTTTTTTCAAAAACTGGCTTAAGTTAGACCAAATGGTCCCTCCGGAGTGCGGGCATTTTTTCGACCACCTCCAAATCACCTCAATTTTGGCACACATGATCTCTTGCACAAAAAATTCAAGGTTTCCAAGGTTTTGTATTTGTTTGATTTTTATTGAATTTATAATTCCCTCTAGACTGACTGCTGAAAACATCGGTCTATGCCTCAAGGGGGCATTGTAAAAAAAATTTACCCAAAAATTTCTTTTATACACATGTTTGGCACATGTGGGTCACCATGTACAAGAAAATTGGGGTGATTTTGAGGTGGTGGAAAAATTCACCTTTTTTCAAAAACTGGCTTAAATTACCAACTGGTCCCTCCAGAATGCGTGCATTTTTTCGACCACCTCCAAATCACCTCAATTTTGACACACATGATCTATTGCACAAACAATGCTAGGTTTCCAAGGTTTTGTATTTTTTTTGATTTTTTGAATTTACAATGCCCTCTAGACTGACTGCTGAAAACATCGGTGTATGCCTCAAGGGGGCATTATAAAATAATCTTTTCTAAAAATTTCTTTCATACACATGTTTGGCACATGTGGGTCACCATGTACAAGAAAATTGGGGTGATTTGGAGGTGGTGGAAAAATTCACCTTTTTTCAAAAACTGGCTTATGTGATCAAATGGTCCCTCCGGAATGCGGGCATTTTTTCGACAACCTCCAAATCACCTCAATTTTTGCACACATGGTCTCTTGCATAAACAATGGAAGGTTTCCAAGGTTTTGTATTTGTTTGAATTTTTTTGAATTTATAATGCCCTCTAGACTGACTACAGAAAACATCGGTCTATGCCTCAAGGGGGCATTGTAAAATAATTTTTTCCAAAAATTTCTTTCATACACATGTTTGGCACATGTGGGTCACCATGTACAAGAAAATTGGGGTGATTTGGAGGTGGTGGAAAAATTCACCTTTTTTAAATAACTGGCTTATGTGACCAAATGGTCCCTCTGGAATGCGGGCAATTTTTCGACCACATCCAAATCACCTCAATTTTGGCACACATGATGTCTTGCACAAACAATGCTAGGTTACCAAGGTTTTGTATTTGTTTGAATTTTTTTGAATTTATAATGCCCTCTAGACTGACAGCTGAAAACATCGGTCTATGCCTCAAGGGGGCATTATAAAATAATTTTTTCCAAAAAATTATTTCATACACATGTTTGGCACATGTGGGTCACCATGTACAAGAAAATAGTGGTGATTTGGAGGTGGTGGAAAAATTCACCTTTTTTCAAAAACTGGCTTATGTTAGACCAAATGGTCCCTCCGGAATGCGGGCTTTTTTTCAACCACCTCCAAAGCACCTCAATTTTGGCACACATGATCTCTTGCAGAAACAATGCTAGGTTTCCAAGGTTTTGTATTTTTTTTAAAGTTTTTTGAATTTATAATGCCCTCTAGACTGACTGCTGAAAACATCGGTCTATGCCTCAAGGGGGCATTGTAAAATAATTTTTTCCAAAAATTTATTTCAACACATGTTTGGCACATGTGGGTCACCATGTACAAGAAAATTGGGGTGATTTTGAGGTGGTGGAAAAATTCACCTTTTTTCAAAAACTGGCTTAAATTACCAAATGGTCCCTCCGGAATGCGTGCATTTTTTCGACCACCTCCAAATCACCTCAATTTTGACACACATGATCTATTGCACAAACAATGCTAGCTTTCCAAGGTTTTGTATTTTTTTGATTTTTTTGAATTTATAATGCCCTCTAGACTAACTGCTGAAAACATCGGTGTATGCCTCAAGGGGGCATTATAAAATAATCTTTTCTAAAAATTTCTTTCATACACATGTTTGGCACATGTGGGTCACCATGTACAAGAAAATTGGGGTGATTTGGAGGTGGTGGAAAAATTCACCTTTTTTCAAAAACTGGCTTAAGTTAGACCAAATGGTCCCTCCGGAATGCGGGCATTTTTTTGACCACCTCCAAATCACCTCAATTTTGGCACACATGATCGCTTGCACAAACAATTCTAGGTTTTCAAGGTTTTGTATTTTTTTGAATTTTTTGAATTTATAATGCTCTCTAGACTGACTGCTGAAACATCGGTCTATGCCTCAAGGGGGCATCGTAAAATAATTTTTTCCAAAACTTTCTTTCATATACATGTTTGGCACATGTGGGTCACCATGTACAAGAAAATTGGGGTGATTTGGAGGTGGTGGAAAAATTCACCTTTTTTCAAAAACTGGCTTAAGTAGACCAAATGGTCCCTCCGGAATGCGGGCATTTTTTCGACGACCTTCAAATCACCTCAATTTTGGCACACATGATCTCTTGCACAAACAATGCTAGGTTTCCAAGGTTTTGTATTTTTTTGAATTTTTTTGAATTTATAATGCCCTCTAGACTGACTGCTGAAAACATCGGTCTATGCCTCAAGGGGGCATTGTAAAATAATTTTTTCTAAAACATTCTTTCATACACATGTTTGGCACATGTGGGTCACCATGTACAAGAAAATTGTGGTGATTTGGAGGTGGTGGAAAAATTCACCTTTTTTCAAAAACTGGCTTAAGTAGACCAAATGGTACCTCCGGAATGCGGGCATTTTTTCGACGACCTTCAAATCACCTCAATTTTGGCACACATGATCTCTTGCACAAAAAATGCAAGGTTTCCAAGGTTCTGTATTTGTTTGAATTTTTTTGAATTTATAATGCCCTCTAGACTAACTGCTGAAAACATCAGTCTATGCCTCAAGGGGGCATTGTAAAATAATTTTTTCAAAAAATTTCTTTCAACACATGTTTGGCACATGTGGGTCACCATGTACAAGAAAATTGGGGTGATTTTGAGGTGGTGGAAAAATTCACCTTTTTTCAAAAACTGGCTTATGTTAAAACCAAATGGTCCCTTCGGAATGCGGGCATTTTTTCGACCACCTCCAAATCACCTCAATTTTGGCACACATGATCTCTTGCACAAAGAATGCTAGGTTTCCAAGGTTTTTTATTTTTTTGAATTGTTTTGAATTTATAATGCCCTCTAGACTGACTTCTGAAAACGTCGCTCTATGCCTCAAGGGGGCATTGTAAAATAATTTTTTCCAAAAATTTCTTTCATACACATGTTTGGCACATGTGGGTCACCATGTACAAGAAAATTGGGGTGATTTGGAGGTGGTGGAAAAATTCACCTTTTTTCAAAAACTGGCTTAAGTTACCAAATGGTCCCTCCGGAATGCGGGCATTTTTTCGACCACCTCCAAATCACCTCAATTTTGGCACACATGATCTCTTGCACTAACAATGCTAGGTTTCCAAGGTTTTGTACTTTTTTTGAATTTTTTTGAGTTTATAATGCCCTCTAGGTCGATCACTGAAAACATCAGTCTATGCCTCAAGGGGGTATTGTAAAATAATTTTTTTCCAAAAATTTCTTTCATACACATGTTTGGCACATGTGGGTCACCATGTACAAGAAAATTGGGGTGATTTGGAGGTGGTGGAAAAATTCACCTTTTTTCAAAAACTAGCTTAAGTAGACAAAATGGTCCCTCCGGAATGCGAGCATTTTTTCGACCACCTCCAAATCACCTCAATTTTGGCACACATGATCTCTTGCACAAACAATGCTAGGTTTCCAAGGTTTTGTATTTGTTTGAATTTTTTTGAATTTATAATGCCCTCTAGACTGACTGCTGAAAACATCGGTCTATGCCTCAACAGGGCATTGTAAAATAATTTTTTCCAAAAATTTCTTTCATACAAATGTTTGGCACATGTGGGTCACCATGTACACGAAAATCGGGGTGATTTGGAGGTGGTGGAAAAATTCACTTTTTTCAAAAACTGGCTTAAGTAAGACCAAATGGTCCCTCCGGAATGCGGGCATTTTTTCGACCACCTCCAAATCACGTCAATTTTGGTACACATGATCTCTTGAACAAACAATGCTAGGTTTCCAAGGTTTTTTATTTTTTTGAATTTTTTTAATTTATAATGCCCTCTAGACTGACTGCTGAAAACATCGGTCTATGCCTCATGGGGCATTGTAAAATATTTTTTTCCAAAAATTTCTTTCATACACATGTTCGGAAAATGTGGGTCACCATGTACAAGAAAATTGGGGTGATTTGAAGGTGGTTGAAAAATTCACCTTTTTTCAAAAACTGGCTTAAATTACCAAATGGTCCCTCCGGAATGCGGGCATTTTTTCGACGACCTTCAAATCACCTCAATTTTGGCACACATGATCTCTTGCACAAACAATGCTAGGTTTCCAATGTTTTGTATTTGTTTGAATTTATTTGAATTTATAATGCCCTCTAGACTGACTGCTGAAAACATCGGTCTATGCCTTAAGGGGGCATTGTAAAATAATTTTTTCCAAAAATTTATTTCATACACATGTTTGGCACATGTGGGTCACCATGTACAAGAAAATTGGGGTGATTTGGAGGTGGTGGAAAAATTCACCTTTTTTCAAAAACTGGCTTATGTGACCAAATGGTCCCTCCGGAATGCGGGCATTTTTACGACCACCTCCAAATCACCTCAATTTTGGCACACTTGATCTTTTGCACAAACAATGCTAGGTTTCCAATGTTTTGTATTTGCTTGAATTTTTTTTAATTTATAATGCCCTCTAGACTGACTGCTGAAAACATCGCTATATGCCTCAAGGGGGCATTGTAAAATAATTTTTTCCAAAAATTTATTTCATACATATGTTTGTCACATGTGGGTCACCATGTACAAGAAAATTGGGGTGATTTGGAGGTGGTGGAAAATTCACCTTTTTTCCAAATGGTCCCTCCGGAATGCGGGCATTTTTTCGACCACCTGCAAATCACCTCAATTTTGGCACACTTGATCTCTTGCGCAAACAAAGCTAGGTTTCCAAGGTTTTGTATTTTTTTGATTTTGTTTCGAAATTTATAATGCCCTATAGACTGACTGCTGAAAACATCGGTATATGCCTCAAGGGGGCATTGTAAAATAATTTTTTCCAAAAATTTCTTTCATACACATGTTTGGCACATGTCGGTCACCATGTAAAAGAAATTGGGGTGATTTGGAGGTATCGGAAAATTTCACCTTTTTTCAAAAACTGGCTTATGTGGTCCCTCTGGAATGCGTGCATTTTTTCAACCACCTCCAAATCACCTCAATTTTGGCACACATGATCTCTTGCACAAACAATGCTAGGTTTCCAAGGTTTTGTATTTTTTTGAATTTTTTTGAATTTATAATGCCCTCTAGACTGACTGCTGAAAACATCGCTATATGCCTCAAGGGGGCATTGTAAAATAATTTTTCCCAAAAATTTATTTCATACATATTATTGTCACATGTGGGTCACCATGTACAAGAAAATTGGGGTGATTTGGAGGGACCAAATGGTCCCTCCGGAATGCGGGCATTTTTTCGACCACCTCCAAATCAGCTCAATTTTGGCACACATGATCTCTTGCACAAAAAATGCTAGGTTACCAAGGTTTTTTTATTTTGTTTGAATTTTTTTGAATTTATAATGCCCTCTAGGCTGACTGCTGAAAACATCGGTCTATGCCTCAAGGGGCCATTGTAAAATAATTTTTTCCAAAAATTTCTTTCATACACATGTTTGGCACATGTGGTTCACCATGTACAAGAAAATTGGGGTGATTTGGAGGTGGTGGAAAAATTCACCTTTTTTCAAAAACTGGCTTAAGTTACCGAATGGTCCCTCCGAAATGCGGGCATTTTTTCGACCACCTCCAAATCACCTCAATTTTGGCACACATGATCTCTTGCACAAAAAATGCTAGGTTTCCAAGGTTTTGTATTTTTTTGTAATTTTCTTAATTTATAATGCCCTGTTTACTCACACATGAAAACATCGGTCTATGCCTCACGGGGCATTGTAAAATAATTTTTTCCAAAAATTTCTTTCATACACATGTTTGGCACATGTGGGTCACCATGTACACGAAAATAGGGGTGATTTGGAGGTGGTGGAAAAATTCACTTTTTTTCAAAAACTGACTTAAGTTAGACCAAATGGTCCCTCCGGAATGCGGGCAATTTTTCGACCACATCCAAATCACCTCAATTTTGGCACACATGATCTCTTGCACAAACAATGCTAGGTTTCCAATGTTTTGTATTTGTTTTAATTTTTCTGAATTTATAACGCCCTCTAGACTGACAGCTGAAAACATCGGTCTATGCCTCGAGGGGGCATTGTAAAATAATTTTTTCCAAAAAATTCTTTCATACACATGTTTGGCACATGTGGGTCACCATGTACAAGAAAATAGTGGTGATTTGTAGGTGGTGGAAAAATTCACCTTTTTTCAAAAACTGGCTTATGTTAGACCAAATGGTCCCTCCGGAATGCGGGCATTTTTTCGACCACCTCCAAATCACCTCAATTTTGGCACACATGATCTCTTGCACAAACAATGCTAGGTTTCCAAGGTTTTTTATTTTTTTGAATTTTTTTGAATTTATAATGCCCTCTAGACTGACTGCTGAAAACATCGGTCTATGCCTCAAGGGGGCATTGTAAAATAATTTTTTCCAAAAATTTCTTTCATACACATGTTTGGCACATGTGGGTCACCATGTACAAGAAAATTGGGGTGATTTGGAGGTGGTTGAAAAATTCACCTTTTTTCAAAAACTGGCTTAAATTACCAAATGGTCCCTCCGGAATGCGGGCTTTTTTTCAACCACCTCCAAATCACCTCAATTTTGGCACACATGATCTCTTGCACAAAAAATTCTAGGTTTCCAAGGTTTTGTATTTTTTTGAATTTTTTTGAATTTATAATGCCCTCTAGACTGACTGCTGAAACATCGGTCTATGCCTCAAGGGGGCATTGTAAAATAATTTTTTCCAAAAATTTCTTTCATACACATGTTTGGCACATGTGGGTCACCATGTACAAGAAAATTGGGGTGATTTGGAGGTGGTGGAAAAATTCACCTTTTTTCAAAAACTGGCTTATGTGACTAAATGGTCCCTCTGGAATGCGGGCATTTTTTCGACCACCTGCAAATCACCTCAATTTTGGCACACTTGATCTCTTGCACAAACAATGCTAGGTTTCCAAGGTTTTGTATTTTTTTGATTTTGTTTCGAAATTTATAATGCCCTATAGACTGACTGCTGAAAACATCGGTATATGCCTCAAGGGGGCATTGTAAAATAATTTTTTCCAAAAATTTCTTTCATACACATGTTTGGCACATGTCGGTCACCATGTAAAAGAAATTGGGGTGATTTGGAGGTATCGGAAAATTTCACCTTTTTTCAAAAACTGGCTTATGCGGTCCCTCCGGAATGCGTGCATTTTTTCAACCACCTCCAAATCACCTCAATTTTGGCACACATGATCTCTTGCACAAACAATGCTAGGTTTCCAAGGTTTTGTATTTTTTTGAATTGTTTTGAATTTATAATGCCCTCTAGACTGACAGGTGAAAACATCGGTCTATGCCTCAAGGGGGCATTGTAAAATAATTTTTTTGAATTTATAATGCCCTCTAGACTGACTGCTGAAAACATCGCTATATGCCTCAAGGGGGCATTGTAAAATAATTTTTTCCAAAAATTTATTTCATACACATTTTTGGCACATGTGGGTCACCATGTACAAGAAAATTGGGGTGATTTGGAGTTGGTGGAAAAATTCACCTTTTTTCAAAAACTGCCTTATGTTAGACCAAATGGTCCCTCCGGAATGCGGGCATTTTTTCGACCACCTCCAAATCAGCTCAATTTTGGCACACATGATCTCTTGCACAAAAAATGCTAGGTTACCAAGGTTTTGTATTTTTTTTGAATTTTTCTGAATTTATAATGACCTGTAGACTTACTGCTGAAAACATCGGTCTATGCCTGAAGGGGGCATTGTACAATATTTTTTCCAAAAAATTCTTTCATACACATGTTTGGCACATGTGGGTCACCATGTACAAGAAAATTGGGGTGATTTGGAGGTGGTGGAAAAATTCACCTTTTTTCAAAAACTGGCTTATGTTAAAACCAAATGGTCCCTCCGGAATGCGGGCATTTTTTCGACCACCTCCAAATCACCTCAATTTTGGCACACTTGATCTCTTGCACAAAGAATGCTAGGTTTCCAAGGTTTTTTATTTTTTTGAATTGTTTTGAATTTATAATGCCCTCTAGACTGACTGCTGAAACCATCGGACCATGCCTCAAGGCGGCATTGTAAAATGTTTTTTTCCAAAATTTCTTTCATACACATGTTTGGCACATGTGGGTCACCATGTACAAGAAAATTGGGGTGATTTGGAGGTGGTTGAAAAATTCACCTTTTTAAAAAACTGGCTTAAGTTAGACCAAATGGACTCTCCGGAATGCGGGCATTTTTTCGACCACCTCAAAATCACCTCAATTTTGGCACACATGATCTCTTGCACAAACAATACTAGGTTTCCAAGGTTTTGTATTTTTTTTGAATTTGTTTGACTTTATAATGCCCTCTAGACTGACTGCTGAAAACATCGGTCTATGCCTCAAGGGGGCATTGTAAAATATTTTTATCCAAAATTTTTTTTTATACACATGTTTGGCACATGTGGGGCACCATGTAAAAGAAAATTGGGGTGATTTGGAGGTGGTGGAAAAATTCACCTTTTTTCAAAAACTGGCTTATGTGACCAAATTGTCCCTCCGGAATGCGGGCATTTTTTCGACCACCTCCAAATCACCTCAATTTTGGCACACCATGATCTCTTGAATAAACAATGCTAGGCTTCCAAGGTTTTGTATTTTTTATTTTTTTTAATTTATAATGACCTCTAGACTAACTGCTGAAAACATCGGTATATGCCTCAAGGGGTCATTGTAAAACAATTTTTTCCAAAAATTTCTTTCATACACATGTTTGGCACATGTCGGTCACCATGTAAAAGAAAATTGGGGTGATTTGGAGGTATCGGAAAAATTCACCTTTTTTCAAAAACTGACTTATGTTACCAAATGGTCCCTCTGGATTGCGGGCATTTTTTCGACCACCTCCAAATCACCTCAATTTTGGCACACATGATCTCTTGCACAAACAATGCTAGGTTTCCAAAGTTTTGTATTTGTTTGAATTTTTTTGAATTTATAATGCCCTCTAGACTAACTGCTGAAAACATCGGTCTATGCCTCAAGGGGGCATTGTAAAAAAAAATTCCAAAAATTTCTTTCATACACATGTTTGGCACATGTGGGTCACCAAGTACAAGAAAATTGGGGTGATTTGGAGGTGGTGGAAAAATTCACCTTTTTTCAAAAACTGGCTTATGTTAAAACCAAATGGTCCCTCAGGAATGCGGGCATTTTTTCGACCACCTCCAAATCACCTCAATTTTGGCACACATGATCTCTTGCACAAACAATGCTAGGTTTACAAGGTTTTGTATTTTTTTGAATTGTTGTGAATTTATAATGCCGTCTAGACTAACTGCTGAAAACATCGGTCTATGCCTCAAGGGGGCATTGTAAAATAATTTTTTCCAAAAGTTTCTTTCATACACATGTTTGGCACATGTGGGTCACCATGTACAAGAAAATTGGGGTGATTTGGAGGTGGTGGAAAATTCACCTTTTTTCCAAATGGTCCCTCCGGAATGCGGGCATTTTTTCGACGACCTTCAAATCACCTCAATTTTGGCACACATGATCTCTTGCACAAACAATGCTAGGTTTCCAATGTTTTGTATTTTTTTGAATTTTTTTGAATTTATAATGCCTCTAGACTGACTGTTGAAAACATCGGTCTATGCCTCAAGGGGGCATTGTAAAATAATATTTTCCAAAAATTTCTTTCATACACATGTTTGGCACATGTGGGTCACCATGTACAAGAAAATTGGGGTGATTTGGAGGTGGTGGAAAAATTCACCTTTTTTCAAAAACTGGCTTATGTGATCAAATGGTCCCTCCGGAATGCGGGCATTTTTCGACCACCTCCAAATCACCTCAATTTTTGCACACATGATCTCTTGCACAAACAATGGAAGGTTTCCAAGGTTTTGTATTTGTTTGAATTTTTTGAATTTATAATGCCCTCTAGACTGACTGCAGAAAACATCGGTCTATGCCTCAAGGGGCATTGTAAAATAATTTTTCCAAAATTTCTTTCATACACATGTTTGGCACATGTGGGTCACCATGAACAAGAAAATTGGGGTGATTTGGAGGTGGTGGAAAAATTCACCTTTTTTCAAATACTGTCTTAAGTTACCAAATGGTCCCTCCGGAATGCGGGCATTTTTTCGACCACCTCCAAATCACCTCAATTTTGGCACACATGATCTCTTGCACAAACAATGCTAGGTTTCCAAGGTTTTGTATTTTTTTGATTTTTTTGAATTTATAATGCCCTCTAGGCTGACTGCTGAAAACATCGGTCTATGCCTCAAGGGGGCATTGTAAAATAATTTTTTCCAAAAATTTATTTCAACACATGTTTGGCACATGTGGGTCACCATGTACAAGAAAATTGGAGTGAGTTGGAGGTGGTGGAAAAATTCACCTTTTTTCAGTAACTGGCTCCAAATGGTCCCTCCGGAATGCGGGCATTTTTTCGACCACCTCCAAATCACCTCAATTTTGGCACACATGATCTCTTGCACAAACAATGCTAGGTTTCCAAGGTTTTGTATTTTTTTGATTTTTTTTGAATTTATAATACCCTCTAGACTGACTGCTGAAAACATTGGTCTATGCCTCAAGGGGCATTGTAAAATATTTTTTTCCAAAAATTTCTTTCATACACATGTTTGGCACATGTGGGTCACCATGTACAAGAAAATTGGGGTGATTTGGAGGTGGTGGAAAATTCACCCTTTTTCCAAATGGTCCCTCCGGAATGCGGGCATTTTTTCGACCACCTCCAAATCACCTCAATTTTGGCACACATGATCTCTTGCACAAAGAATGCTAGGTTTCCAAGGTTTTTTATTTTTTTGAATTGTTTTGAATTTATAATGCCCTCTAGACTGACTGCTGAAAACATCGGTCTATGCCTCAAGGGGGCATTGTAAAATAATTTTTTCCAAAAATTTCTTTCATACACATGTTTGGCACATGTGGGTCACCATGTACAAGAAAATTGGGGTGATTTGGAGGTGGTGGAAAAATTCACCTTTTTTCAAAAACTGGCTTATGTTAGACCAAATGGTCCCTCCGGAATGCGGGCATTTTTTCGACCACCTCCAAATCACCTCAATTTTGGCACACATGATCTCTTGCACAAACAATGCTAGGTTTCCAAGGTTTTGTATTTTTTTAATTTGTTTGACTTTATAATGCCCTCTAGACTGACTGAAGAAAACATCGGTCTATGCCTCAAGGGGCATTGTAAAATATTTTTATCCAAAAATTTCTTTTATACACATGTTTGGCACATGTGGGTCACCATGTACAAGAAAATTGGGGTGATTTTGAGGTGGTGGAAAAATTCACCTTTTTTCAAAAACTGTCTTAAGTTACCAAATTGTCCCTCCGGAATACGGGCATTTTTTCGACCACCTCCAAATCACCTCAATTTTGGCACACATGATCTCTTGCACAAACAATGCTAGGTTTCCAAGGTTTTGTATTTTTTTGATTTTTTTGAATTTATAATGCCCTCTAGACTGACTGTTGAAAACATCGGTCTATGCCTCAAGGGGCATTGTAAAATAATTTTTTTCAAAAATTTCTTTCATAGACATGTTTGGCACATGTGGGTCACCATGTACAAGAAAATTGGGGTGATTTGGAGGAGGTGGAAAATTCACCATTTATTCCAAATGGTCCGTCGGGAATGCGGGCATTTTTTCGACCACCTCCAAATCACCTCAATTTATGCACACATGATCTCTTGCTTAAACAATGCTAGGTTTCCAAGGTTTTGTATTTTTTTTGAATTTTTTTGAATTTATAATGCCCTCTAGACTAACTGCTGAAAACATCGGTCTATGCCTCAAGGGGGCATTGTAAAATAATTTTTTCCGAAAATTTCTTTCATATACATGTTTGGCACATGTGGGTCACCATGTACAAGAAAATTGGGGTGATTTGGAGGTGGTGGAAAATTCACCTTTTTCCAAATGGTCCCTCCGGAATGCGGGCATTTTTTCGACCACCTCCAAATCACCTCAATTTTGGCACACATGATCTCTTGCATAAACAATGCTAGGTTTCCAAGGTTTTGTATTTTTTTTTGAATTTTTTGAATTTATAGTGCCCTCTAGACTGACTGTTGAAAACATCGGTCTATGCCTCAAGGGGGCATTGTAAAATAATTATTTCCAAAATTTTCTTTCATACACATGTTTGGCACATGTGGGTCACCATGTACAAGAAAATTGGGGTGATTTGGAGGTGGTGGAAAAATTCACCTTTTTTCAAAAACTGGCTTAAGTAGACCAAATGGTCCCTCCGAAATGCGGGCATTTTTTCGACGACCTTCAAATCACCTCAATTTTTGGCACACATGATCTCTTGCACAAACAATGCTAGGTTTCCAATGTTTTGTATTTGTTTGAATTTCTTTGAATTTATAATGCCCTCTAGACTGACTGCTGAAAACATCGGTCTATGCCTTAAGGGGGCATTGTAAAATAATTTCCAAAAATTTATTTCATACACATGTTTGGCACATGTGGGTCACCATGTACAACAAAATTGGGATGATTTGGAGGTATCGGAAAAATTCACCTTTTTTCAAAAACTGACTTATGTTACCAAATGGTCCCTCGGGATTGCGGGCATTTTTTCGACCACTTCCAAATCACCTCTATTTTAGCACACATGATCTCTTGCACAAACAATGCCAGCTTTCCAAGGTTTTGTCTTTTGTTGAAATTTTTAATCTATAATGCCCTCTAGACTAACTGCTGAAAACATCGGTCTATGCCTCAAGGGGGCATTGTAAAAAAAATTTACCCAAAAATTTCTTTTATACACATGTTTGGCACATGTGGGTCACCATGTACAAGAAAATTGGGGTGATTTTGAGGTGGTGGAAAAATTCACCTTTTTTCAAAAACTGTCTTAAGTTACCAAATTGTCCCTCCGGAATACGGGCATTTTTTCGACCACCTCCAAATCACCTCAATTTTGGCACACATGATCTCTTGCACAAACAATGCTAGGTTTCCAAGGTTTTGTATTTTTTTGATTTTTTTGAATTTATAATGCCCTCTAGACTGACTGTTGAAAACATCGGTCTATGCCTCAAGGGGGCATTGTAAAATAATTTTTTCCAAAAGTTTCTTTCATACACATGTTTGGCACATGTGGGTCACCATGTACAAGAAAATTGGGGTGATTTGGAGGTGGTGGAAAATTCACCTTTTTTCCAAATGGTCCCTCCGGAATGCGGGCATTTTCTCGACCACCTCCAAATCACCTCAATTTTGGCACACATGATCTCTTGCACAAACAATGCTAGGTTTCCAAGGTTTTGTATTTTTTTGAATTTTTTTGAATTTATAATGCCCTCTAGACTGACTGCTGAAAACATCGGTCTATGCCTCAAGGGGGCATTGTAAAATAATTTTTCCAAAAATTTCTTTCATACACATGTTTGGCACATGTGGGTCACAATGTACAAGAAAATTGGGGTGATTTGGAGGTGGTGGAAAAATTCACCTTTTTTCAAAACTGGCTTATGTTAGACCAAATGGTCCCTCCTAATGCGGGCATTTTGTCGACCACCTCCAAATCACCTCAATTTTGGCACACATGATCTCTTGCACAAACAATGCTAGGTTTCCAAGGTTTTGTATTTTTTTTGAATTTGTTTGACTTTATAATGCCCTCTAGACTGACTGCTGAAAACATCGGTCTATGCCTCAAGGGGGCATTGTAAAATATTTTTATCCAAAAATTTCTTTTATACACATGTTTGGCACATGTGGGTCACCATGTACAAGAAAATTGGGGTGATTTTGAGGTGGTGGAAAAATTCACCTTTTTTCAAAAACTGTCTTAAGTTACCAAATTGTCCCTCCGGAATACGGGCATTTTTTCGACCACCTCCAAATCACCTCAATTTTGGCACACATGATCTCTTGCACAAACAATGCTAGGTTTCCAAGGTTTTGTATTTTTTTTGAATTTATAATGCCCTCTAGACTGACTGCTGAAAACATCGGTCTATGCCTCAAGGGGGCATTGTAAAATAATTTTTTCCAAAAATTTCTTTCATACACATGTTTGGCACATGTGGGTCACCGTGTACAAGAAAATTGGGGTGATTTGGAGGTGGTGGAAAATTCACCTTTTTTCCAATGGTCCCTCCGGAATGCGGGCATTTTTTCGACCACCTCCAAATCACCTCAATTTTGGCACACATGATCTCTTGCACAAAGAATGCTAGGTTTCCAAGGTTTTTTATTTTTTTTGAATTGTTTTGAATTTATAATGCCCTCTAGACTGACTGCTGAAAACATCGGTCTATGCCTCAAGGGGGCATTGTAAAATAATTTTTTCCAAAAATTTCTTTCATACACATGTTTGGCACATGTGGGTCACCATGTACAAGAAAATTGGGGTGATTTGGAGGTGGTGGAAAATTCACCTTTTTTCAAAAACTGGCTTATGTGACCAAATGGTCCCTCCGGAATGCAGGCATTTTTTCGACCACCTCCAAATCACCTCAATTTTGGCACACATGATCTCTTGCACAAACAATGCTAGGTTTCCAAGGTTTTGTATTTTTTTGATTTTTTTAATATATAATACCCTCTAGACTGACTGCTGAAAACATCGGTCTATGCCTCAAGGGGGCATTGTAAAATAATATTTTCCAAAAATTTCTTTCATACACATGTTTGGCACATGTGGGTCACCATGTACAAGAAAATTGGGGTGATTTGGAGGTGGTGGAAAAATTCACCTTTTTTCAAAAACTGGCTTATGTGACCAAATGGTCCCTCCTAATGCGGGCATTTTTTCGACCACCTCCAAATCACCTCAATTTTTGCACACATGATCTCTTGCACAAACAATGCTAGGTTTCCAAGGTTTTGTATTTTTTTGAATTTTTTGAATTTATAATGCCCTCTAGACTGACTACAGAAAACATCGGTCTATGCCTCAAGGGGGCATTGTAAAATAATTTTTTCCAAAAATTTCTTTCATACACATGTTTGGCACATGTGGGTCACCATGTACATGAAAATTGGGGTGATTTGGAGGTGGTGGAAAAATTCACCTTTTTTCAAAAACTGTCTTAAGTTACCAAATTGTCCCGCCGGAATACGGGCATTTTTTCGACCACCTCCAAATCACCTCAATTTTGGCACACATGATCTCTTGCACAAACAATGCTAGGTTTCCAAGGTTTTGTATTTGTTTGAATTTTTTTGAATTTATAATGACCTCTAGACTGACTGCTGAAAACATCGGTCTATGCCTCAAGGGGGCATTGTAAAATATTTTTTTCCAAAATTTCTTTCATACACATGTTTGGCACATGTGGGTCACCATGTACAAGAAAATTGGGGTGATTTGGAGGTGGTGGAAAAATTCACCTTTTTTAAAGAACTGGCTGACAAAATGGTCCCTCCGGAATGCAGGTATTTTTTCGACCACCTCCAAATCACCTCAATTTTGGCACACATGATCTCTTGCACAAACAATGCTAGGTTTCCAAGGTTTTGTATTTTTTTGATTTTTTTTGAATTTATAATGCCCTCTAGACTGACTGCTGAAAACATCGGTCTATGCCTCAAGGGGGCATTGTAAAATAATTTTTTCCAAAAATTTCTTTCATACACATGTTTGGCACATGTGGGTCACCATGTACAAGAAAATTGGGGTGATTTGGAGGTGGTGGAAAATTCACCTTTTTTCCAAATGGTCCCTCCGGAATGCGGGCATTTTTTCGACCACCTCCAAATCACCTCAATTTTGGCACACATGATCTCTTGCACAAACAATGCTAGGTTTCCAAGGTTTTGTATTTTTTTGAATTTTTTTGAATTTATAATGCCCTCTAGACTGATCACTGAAAACATCGGTCTATGCCTCAAGGGGCATTGTAAAATAATTTTTTCCAAAATTTCTTTCATAGACATGTTTGGCACATGTGGGTCACCATGTACAAGAAAATTGGGGTGATTTGGAGGTGGTGGAAAAATTCACCTTTTTTCAAAAACTGGCTTATGTTAGACCAAATGGTCCCTCCGGAATGCGGGCATTTTTTCGACCACCTCCAAATCACCTCAATTTTGGCACACATGATCTCTTGCACAAACAATGCTAGGTTTCCAAGGTTTTGTATTTTTTTGAATTTGTTTGACTTTATAATGCCCTCTAGACTGACTGCTGAAAACATCGGTCTATGCCTCAAGGGGGCATTGTAAAATAATTATTTCCAAAATTTTCTTTCATACACATGTTTGGCACATGTGGGTCACCATGTACAAGATAATTGGGGTGATTTGGAGGTGGTGGAAAATTCACCTTTTTTTCAAAAACTGTCTTAATGTTACCAAATTGTCCCTCCTAATACGGGCATTTTTTCGACCACCTCCAAATCACCTCAATTTTGGCACACATGATCTCTTGCACAAACAATGCTAGGTTTCCAAGGTTTTGTATTTTGTTTTGAATTTTTTGAATTTATAATGCCCTCTAGACTGACTGCTGAAAACATCGGTCTATGCCTCAACGGGGCATTGTAAAATAATTTTTTCCAAAATTTCTTTCATACACATGTTTGGCACATGTGGGTCACCATGTACAAGAAAATTGGGGTGATTTGGAGGTGGTGGAAAATTCACCTTTTTCCTTTTTCCAAATGGTCCCTCCTAATGCGGGCATTTTTTTCGACCACCTCCAAATCACCTCAATTTTGGCACACATGATCTCTTGCACAAACAATGCTAGGTTTCCAAGGTTTTGTATTTTTTGAATTTTTTGAATTTATAATGCCCTCTAGACTGATCTTTGAAAACATCGGTCTATGCCTCAAGGGGCATTGTAAAATAATTTTTCCAAAATTTCTTTCATACACATGTTTGGCACATGTGGGTCACCATGTACAAGAAAATTGGGGTGATTTGGAGGTGGTGGAAAAATTCACCTTTTTTCACAAACTGGCTCATGTTACCAAATGGTCCCTCCGGAATGCGGGCATTTTTTCGACCACCTCCAAATCACCTCAATTTTGGCACACATGATCTCTTGCACAAACAATGCTAGGTTTCCAAGGTTTTGTATTTTTTTGAATTTGTTTGACTTTATAATGCCCTCTAGACTGACTGCTGAAAACATCGGTCTATGCCTCAAGGGGGCATTGTAAAATATTTTTTCCAAAAGTTTCTTTCATACACATTTTTGGCACATGTGGGCCACCATGTACAAGAAAATTGGGGTGATTTGGAGGTGGTGGAAAATTCACCTTTTTTCAAAAACTGTCTTAAGTTACCAAATTGTCCTCCGAATACGGGCATTTTTTCACCACCTCCAAATCACCTCAATTTTGGCACACATGATCTCTTGCACAAACAATGCTAGGTTTCCAAGGTTTTGTATTTTGTTTTGAATTTTTTGAATTTATAATGCCCTCTAGACTGACTGCTGAAAACATCGGTCTATGCCTCAACGGGGCATTGTAAAATAATTTTTTCCAAAAATTTCTTTCATACACATTTTTGGCACATGTGGGTCACCATGTACAAGAAAATTGGGGTGATTTGGAGGTGGTGGAAAAATTCACCTATTTTCAAAAACTGGCTTATGTGACCAAATGGTCCCTCCAGAATGCGGGCATTTTTTCGACCACCTCCAAATCACCTCAATTTTGGCACACATGATCTCTTGCACAAACAATGCTAGGTTTCCAAGGTTTTGTATTTTTTTGAATTTTTTTGAATTTATAATGCCCTCTAGACTGACTGCTGAAAACATCGGTCTATGCCTCAAGGGGGCATTGTAAAATAATTTTTTCCAAAAATTTCTTTCATACACATGTTTGGCACATGTGGGTCACCATGTACAAGAAAATTGGGGTGATTTGGAGGTGGTGGAAAAATTCACCTTTTTTTCAAAAACTGGCTTAAGTTACCAAATGGTCCCTCCGGAATGCGGGTATTTTTTCGACCACCTCCAAATCTCCTCAATTTTGGCACAAATGATCTCGTGCACAAACACTGCTAGGTTTCCAAGGTTTTGTATTTTTTGAATTTTTTGAATTTATAATGCCCTCTAGACTGATCACTGAAAACATCGGTCTATGCCTCAAGGGGCATTGTAAAATATATTTTTCCAAAAATTTCTTTCATACACATGTTTGGCACATGTGGGTCACCATGTACAAGAAAATTGGGGTGATTTGGAGGTGGTGGAAAAATTCACCTTTTCTCAAAAACTGGCTCATGTGACCAAATGGTCCCTACGGAATGCGTGCATTTTTTCGACCACCTCCAAATCACCTCAATTTTGGCACACATGATCTCTTGCACAAACAAAGCTAGGTTTCCAAGGTTTTGTATTATTTTGAATATTTTTGAATTTATAATGCCAACAAGAATGATTGCTGAAAACAACGGTCTATTCCTCAAGGGGGCATTGTAAAATAATTTTTTCCGAAAATTTCTTTCATATACATGTTTGGCACATGTGGGTCACCATGTACAAGAAAATTGGGGTGATTTGGAGGTGGTGGAAAATTCACCTTTTTCAAAAACTGGCTTATGTGACCAAATGGTCCCTCCGAATGCGGGCATTTTTCGACCACCTCCAAATCACCTCAATTTTGGCACACATGATCTCTTGCACAAACAATGCTAGGTTTCCAAGGTTTTGTATTTTTTTGAATTTTTTTGAATTTATAAAGCCCTCTAGACTGACTGCTGAAAACATCGGTCTATGCCTCAAGGGGGCATTGTAAAATAATTTTTTTCCAAAACTTTCTTTCATACACATGTTTGTCACATGTGGGTCACCATGTACAAGAAATTGGGGTGATTTGGAGGTGGTGGAAAAATTCACCTTTTTTAAAAAACTGGCATATGTGACCAAATGGTCCCTACGGAATGCAGGCATTTTTTTGACCAACTCCAAATCACCTCAATTTTCGCACACATGATCTCTTGCACAAACAATGCCAGGTTTCGAAGGTTTTGTATTTTTTTGAATTTTTTTAATTTATAATGCCCTCTAGACTGACTGCTGAAAACATCGGTCTATGCCTTAAGGGGGCATTGTAAAATAATTTTTTCCAAAAATTTCTTTCATACACATGTTTGGCACATGTGGGTCACCATGTACAAGAAAATTGGGGTGATTTGGAGGTGGTGGAAAAATTCACCTTTTTCAAAACTGGCTTATGTGACCAAATGGTCCCTCCGGAATGCGGGCATTTTGTCGACCACCTCCAAATCACCTCAATTTTGGCACACATGATCTCTTGCACAAACAATGCTAGGTTTCCAAGGTTTTGTATTTTTTTGAATTTTTTTGAATTTATAATGCCCTCTAGACTAACTGCTGAAAACATCGGTCTATGCCTCAAGGGGGCATTGTAAAATAATTATTTCCAAAAGTTTCTTTCATACACATGTTTGGCACATGTGGGTCACCATGTACAAGAAAATTGGGGTGATTTGGAGGTGGTGGAAAATTCACCTTTTTCCAAATGGTCCCTCCGGAATGCGGGCATTTTTTCGACCACCTCCAAATCACCTCAATTTTGGCACACATGATCTCTTGCACAAACAATGCTAGGTTTCCAAGGTTTTGTATTTTTTTGAATTTTTTGAATTTATAATGCCCTCTAGACTGACTGCTGAAAACATCGGTCTATGCCTCAAGGGGGCATTGTAAAATAATTATTTCCAAAAGTTTCTTTCATACACATGTTTGGCACATGTGGGTCACCATGTACAAGAAAATTGGGGTGATTTGGAGGTGGTGGAAAATTCACCTTTTTCCAAATGGTCCCTCCGGAATGCGGGCATTTTGTCGACCACCTCCAAATCACCTCAATTTTGGCACACATGATCTCTTGCACAAACAATGCTAGGTTTCCAAGGTTTTGTATTTTTTTTGAATTTTTTTGAATTTATAATGCCCTCTAGACTAACTGCTGAAAACATCGGTCTATGCCTCAACGGGGCATTGTAAAATATTTTTTTCCAAAAGTTTCTTTCATACACATGTTTGGCACATGTGGCTCACCATGTACAAGAAAATTGGGGTGATTTGGAGGTGGTGGAAAATTCACCTTTTTTCAAAAACAGGCTTATGTGGTCCCACCGGAATGCGGGCATTTTTTCGACCACCTCCAAATCATCTCAATTTTGGCACACATGATCTCTTGCACAAACAATGCTAGGTTACCAAGGTTTGTATTTTTTTGAATTTTTCTGAATTTATATTGCCCTGTAGACTTACTGATGAAAACATCGGTCTATGCCTGAAGGGGGCATTGTAAAATAATTTTTTTCCAAAAATTTCTTTCATACACATGTTTGGCACATGTGGGTCACCATGTACAAGAAAATTGGGGTGATTTGGAGGTGGTGGAAAAATTCACCTTTTTTCAAAAACTGGCTTATGTGACCAAATGGTCCCTCCGGAATGCAGGCATTTTTTCGACCACCTCCAAATCACCTCAACTTTGGCACACATGATCTCTTGCACAAACAATGCTAGGTTTTGTATTTTTTTTGAATTTGTTTGACTTTATAATGCCCTCTAGACTGACTGCTGAAAACATCGGTCTATGCCTCAAGGGGGCATTGTAAAATAATTATTTCCAAAAGTTTCTTTCATACACATGTTTGGCACATGTGGGTCACCATGTACAAGAAAATTGGGGTGATTTGGAGGTGGTGGAAAATTCACCTTTTTCAATAACTGTCTTAAGTTACCCAAGTGTCCCTCCGGAATGCGGGCATTTTTTCGACCACCTCCAAATCACCTCAATTTTGGCACACATGATCTCTTGCACAAACAATGCTAGGTTTCCAAGGTTTTGTAATTTTTTTGAATTTTTTTGTATTTATAATGCCCTCTAGACTAACTGCTGAAGACATCGGTCTATGCCTCAAGGGGGCATTGTAAAATATATTTTTCCAAAAGTTTCTTTCATACACATGTTTGGCACATGTGGGTCACCATGTACAAGAAAATTGGGGTGATTTGGAGGTGGTGGAAAATTCACCTTTTTTCCAAATGGTCCCTCCGGAATGCGGGCATTTTTTCGACCACCTCCAAATCACCTCAATTTTGGCACACATGATCTCTTGCACAAACAATGCTAGGTTTCCAAGGTTTTGTATTTTTTGAATTTTTTTG
The DNA here is from genome assembly GCA_021605145.1 of Aegilops bicornis. NCBI lineage: Eukaryota > Viridiplantae > Streptophyta > Magnoliopsida > Poales > Poaceae > Aegilops > Aegilops bicornis. The sequence continues at coordinate 792,154,560 of CM038673.1, read as the reverse complement.
AATTTATAATGCCCTCTAGACTGACTGCTGAAAACATCGGTCTATGCCTCAAGGGGGCATTGTAAAATTATTATTTCAAAACTTTACTTTAATAAACATTTTTTGCAAATGTGGGTCACCATGTACAAGAAAATTGGGGTGATTTGGAGGTGGTGGAAAATTCACCTTTTTCCAAATGGTCCCTCCGAATGCGGGCATTTTTTCGACCACCTCCAAATCACCTCAATTTTGGCACACATGATCTCTTGCACAAACAATGCTAGGTTTCCAAGGTTTTGTATTTTTTGAATTTTTTGAATTTATAATGCCCTCTAGACTGACTGCTGAAAACATCGGTCTATGCCTCAAGGGGCATTGTAAAATAATATTTTCCAAAATTTCTTTCATACACATGTTTGGCACATGTGGGTCACCATGTACAAGAAAATTGGGGTGATTTGGAGGTGGTGGAAAAATTCACCTTTTTCATAAACTTGATCTTGTGACCAAATGGTCCCTCCGGAATGCGGGCATTTTTTCGACCACCTCCAAATCACCTCAATTTTGGCACACATGATCTCTTGCACAAACAATGCTAGGTTTCCAAGGTTTTGTATTTTTTTGAATTTTTTTGAATTTATAATGCCCTCTAGACTGACTGCTGAAAACATCGGTCTATGCCTCAAGGGGGCATTGTAAAATAATTTTTTTCCAAAACTTTCTTTCATACACATGTTTGGCACATGTGGGTCACCATGTACAAGAAAATTGGGGTGATTTGGAGGTGGTGGAAAAATTCACCTTTTTTCAAAAAACTGCTTATGTTACCAAATTGGTCCCTAATGCGGGCATTTTTTCGACCACCTCCAAATCACGTCAATTTTGGTACACATGATCTCTTGAACAAACAATGCTAGGTTTCCAAGGTTTTGTATTTTTTGGAATTTTTTTAATTTATAATACCCTCTAGACTGACTGCTGAAAACATCGGTCTATGCCTCAAGGGGTATTGTAAAATATTTTTTTCCAAAAGTTTCTTTCATACACATGTTTGGCACATGTGGGTCACCATGTACAAGAAAATTGGGGTGATTTGGAGGTGGTGGAAAAATTCACCTTTTTTCAAAAACTGTCTTAAGTTACCAAATTGTCCCTCCGGAATACGGGCATTTTTTCGACCACCTCCAAATCACCTCAATTTTGGCACACATGATCTCTTGCACAAACAATGCTAGGTTTCCAAGGTTTTGTATTTTTTTTGAATTTTTTTGAATTTATAATGCCCTCTAGACTGACTGCTGAAAACATCGGTCTATGCCTCAAGGGGGCATTGTAAAATATTTTTTTCCAAAACTTTCTTTCATACACATGTTTGGCACATGTGGGTCACCATGTACAAGAAAATTGGGGTGATTTGGAGGTGGTGGAAAATTCACCTTTTTCTTTTTCCAAATGGTCCGTCCGAAATGCGGGGAATTTTTTCAACGACATTCAAATCACCTCAATTTTTGGCACACATGATCTCTTGCACAAACAATGCTAGGTTTCCAATGTTTTGTATTTGTTTGAATTTATTTCAATTTATAATGCCCTCTAGACTGACTGCTGAAAACATCGGTCTATGCCTCAAGGGGGCATTGTAAAATATTTTTTTCCGAAAATTTCTTTCATATACATGTTTGGCACATGTGGGTCACCATGTACAAGAAAATAGGGGTGATTTGGAGGTGGTGGAAAATTCACCTTTTTTCAAAAACTGGCTTATGTTAGACCAAATGGTCCCTCCGGAATGCGGGCATTTTTTCGACCACCTCCAAATCACCTCAATTTTGGCACACATGATCTCTTGCACAAACAATGCTAGGTTTCCAAGGTTTTGTATTTTTTTGAATTTTTTTGAATTTATAATGCCCTCTAGACTGACTGCTGAAAACATCGGTCTATGCCTCAAGGGGGCATTGTAAAATAATTATTTCCAAAAGTTTCTTTCATACACATTTTTGGCACATGTGGGTCACCATGTACAAGAAAATTGGGGTGATTTGGAGGTGGTGGAAAAATTCCCCTTTTTTCAAAAACTGGCTTAAGTTGACCAAATGGTCCCTCCTAATGCGGGCATTTTTTCGGCCACCTCCAAATCACCTCAATTTTGGCACACATGATCTCTTGCACAAACAATGCTAGGTTTCCAAGGTTTTGTATTTTTTTTGAATTTTTTTGAATTTATAATGCCCTCTAGACTAACTGCTGAAAACATCGGTCTATGCCTCAAGGGGGCATTGTAAAATAATTTTTTCCAAAAGTTTCTTTCATACACATGTTTGGCACATGTGGGTCACCATGTACAAGAAAATTGGGGTGATTTGGAGGTGGTGGAAAATTCACCTTTTTCGAAAACTGGCTTATGTTAGACCAAATGGTCCCTCCGAATGCGGGCATTTTTTCGACCACCTCCAAATCACCTCAATTTTGGCACACATGATCTCTTGCACAAACAATGCTAGGTTTCCAAGGTTTTGTATTTTTTGAATTTTTGAATTTATAATGCCCTCTAGACTGACTGCTGAAAACATCGGTCTATGCCTCAAGGGGCATTGTAAAATAATTATTTCCAAAAGTTTCTTTCATACACATGTTTGGCACATGTGGGTCACCATGTACAAGAAAATTGGGGTGATTTGGAGGTGGTGGAAAATTCACTCTTTTTCCAAATGGTCCCTCCGGAATGCAGGCATTTTTTTGACCACCTCCAAATCACCTCAATTTTGGCACACATGATCTCTTGCACAAACAATGCTAGGTTTCCAAGGTTTTGTATTTTTTGAATTTGTTTTGAATTTATAATGCCCTCTAGACTGATCTTTGAAAACATCGGTCTATGCCTCAAGGGGCATTGTAAAATAATTTTTTCCAAAAGTTTTTTTAATACACATGTTTGGCACATGTGGGTCACCATGTACAAGAAAATTGGGGTGATTTGAAGGTGGTGGAAAATTTCACCTTTTTTCAAAAATCTTAATGTTACCAAATTGTCCCTCCGAATGCGGGCATTTTTCGACCACCTCCAAATCACCTCAATTTTGGCACACATGATCTCTTGCACAAACAATGCTAGGTTTCCAAGGTTTTGTATTTTTTGAATTTTTTGAATTTATAATGCCCTCTAGACTGATCAATGAAAACATCGGTCTATGCCTCAAGGGCATTGTAAAATAATTTTTCCAAAATTTCTTTCATACACATGTTTGGCACATGTGGGTCACCATGTACAAGAAAATTGGGGTGATTTGGAGGTGGTGGAAAATTCACCTTTTTCAAAAATCGCTTATGTGACCAAATGGTCCCTCCTAATGCGGGCATTTTTTCGACCACCTCCAAATCACCTCAATTTTGGCACACATGATCTCTTGCACAAACAATGCTAGGTTTCCAAGGTTTTGTATTTTTTGAATTTTTTTGAATTTATAATGCCCTCTAGACTGACTGCTGAAAACATCGGTCTATGCCTCAAGGGGGCATTGTAAAATAATTATTTCCAAAAGTTTCTTTCATACACATGTTTGGCACATGTGGGTCACCATGTACAAGAAAATTGGGGTGATTTGGAGGTGGTGGAAAATTCACCTTTTTTCAAAAAACTGGCTTATGTGACCAAATGGTCCCTCCGAATGCGGGCATTTTTCGACCACCTCCAAATCACCTCAATTTTGGCACACATGATCTCTTGCACAAACAATGCTAGGTTTCCAAGGTTTTGTATTTGTTTGAATTTTTTTGAATTTATAATGCCCTCTAGACTGACTGCTGAAAACATCGGTCTATGCCTCAAGGGGGCATTGTAAAATAATTTTTTCCAAAAATTTATTTCATACACATGTTTGGCACATGTGGGTCACCATGTACAACAAAATTGGGGTGATTTGGAGGTGCTGGAAAAATTCACCTTTTTTCCAAATGGTCCCTCCGGAATGCGGGCATTTTTTCGACCACCTCCAAATCACCTCAATTTTGGCACACATGATCTCTTGCACAAACAATGCTAGGTTTCCAAGGTTTTGTATTTTTTGAATTTTTTTGAATTTATAATGCCCTCTAGACTGACTGCTGAAAACATCGGTCTATGCTTCAAGGGGGCATTGTAAAATAATATTTTTCAAAAATTTCTGTCATACACATGTTTGGCACATGTGGGTCACCATGTACAAGAAAATTGGGGTGATTTGGAGGTGGTGGAAAAATTCACCTTTTTTTAAAATCTGGCTTAAGTTAACCAAATAGTCCCTCCGGAATGCGGTCATTTTTTCGACCACCTCCAAATCACCTCAATTTTGGCACACATGATCTCTTGCACAAACAATGCTAGGTTTCCAAGGTTTTGTATTTTTTTGATTTTTTTTAATTTATAATGCCCTCTAGACTGACTGCTGAAAACATCGGTCTATGCCTCAAGGGGGCATTGTAAAATAATTATTTCCAAAAGTTTCTTTCATACACATTTTTGGCACATGTGGGTCACCATGTACAAGAAAATTGGGGTGATTTGGAGGTGGTGGAAAATTCACCTTTTTTCCAAATGGTCCCTCCGGAATGCGGGCATTTTTTTGACCACCTCCAAATCACCTCAATTTTGGCACACATGATCTCTTGCACAAACAATGCTAGGTTTCCAAGGTTTTGTATTTTTTTGAATTTTTTGAATTTATAATGCCCTCTAGACTGACTGCTGAAAACATCGGTCTATGCCTCAAGGGGTCATTGTAAAATAATTATTTCCAAAAGTTTCTTTCATACACATTTTTGGCACATGTGGGTCACCATGTACAAGAAAATCGGGGTGATTTGGAGGTGGTGGAAAATTTCACCTTTTTTCAAAAACTGGCTTATGTGGTCCCTCCGGAATGCGGGCATTTTTTCGACCACCTCCAAATCACCTCAATTTTGGCACACATGATCTCTTGCACAAACAATGCTAGGTTTCCAAGGTTTTGTATTTTTTTGAATTTTTTTGAATTTATAATGCCCTCTAGACTAACTGCTGAAAACATCGGTCTATGCCTCAAGGGGCATTGTAAAATATTTATTTCCAAAAGTTTCTTTCATACACATTTTTGGCACATGTGGGTCACCATGTACAAGAAAATTGGGGTGATTTGGAGGTGGTGGAAAATTCACCTTTTTTTCCAAATGGTCCCTCCGGAATGCGGGCATTTTTTCGACCACCTCCAAATCACGTGAATTTTGGTACACATGATCTCTTGAACAAACAATGCTAGGTTTCCAAGGTTTTTTATTTTTTTTAATTTTTTTAATTTAAAATGCCCTCTAGACTGACTGCTGAAAACATCGGTCTATGCCTCAAGGGGGCATTGTAAAATAATATTTTCCAAAAATTTCTTTCATACACATGTTTGGCACATGTGGGTCACCATGTACAAGAAAATTGGGGTGATTTGGAGGTGGTGGAAAAATTCACCTTTTTTCAAAAACTGGCTTATGTGACCAAATGGTCCCTCCGGAATGCAGGCATTTTTTCGACCACCTCCAAATCACCTCAATTTTGGCACACATGATCTCTTGCACAAACAATGCTAGGTTTCCAAGGTTTTGTATTTTTTTAATTTGTTTGACTTTATAATGCCCTCTAGACTGACTGCTGAAAACATCGGTCTATGCCTCAAGGGGGCATTGTAAAATATATTTTCCAAAAGTTTCTTTCATACACATGTTTGGCACATGTGGGTCACCATGTACAAGAAAATTGGGGTGATTTGGAGGTGGTGGAAAATTCACCTTTTTTCCAAATGGTCCCTCCGGAATGCGGGCATTTTTTCGACCACCTCCAAATCACCTCAATTTTGGCACACATGATCTCTTGCACAAACAATGCTAGGTTTCCAAGGTTTTGTATATTTTTGAATTTTTTTAAATTTATAATGCCCTCTAGACTGACTGCTGAAAACATCGGTCTATGCCTCAAGGGGGCATTGTAAAATAATATTTTCCAAAAATTTCTTTCATACACATGTTTGGCACATGTGGGTCACCATGTACAAGAAAATTGGGGTGATTTGGAGGTGGTGGAAAAATTCACCTTTTTTCAAAAACTGGCTTATGTGACCAAATGGTCCCTCCGGAATGCAGGCATTTTTTCTACCACCTCCAAATCACCTCAATTTTGGCACACATGATCTCTTGCACAAACAATGCTAGGTTTCCAAGGTTTTGTATTTTTTTTGAATTTGTTTGACTTTATAATGCCCTCTAGACTGACTGCTGAAAACATCGGTCTATGCCTCAAGGGGGCATTGTAAAATAATTATTTCCAAAAGTTTCTTTCATACACATTTTTGGCACATGTGGGTCACCATGTACAAGAAAATTGGGGTGATTTGGAGGTGGTGGAAAATTAACCATTTTTACAAATGGCTTATGTGACCAAATGGTCCCTCCGAATGCATTTTTTGACCACCTCCAAATCACCTCAATTTTGGCACACATGATCTCTTGCACAAACAATGCTAGGTTTCCAAGGTTTTGTATTTTTTGAATTTTTTTGAATTTATAATGCCCTCTAGACTGACTTTGAAAACATCGGTCTATGCCTCAAGGGGCATTGTAAAATAATTATTTCCAAAATTTCTTTCATACACATGTTTGGCACATGTGGGTCACCATGTACAAGAAAATTGGGGTGATTTGGAGGTGGTGGAAAATTCACCTTTTTCAAAAATCGCTTATGTGACCAAATGGTCCCTCCGAATGCGGGCATTTTTTCGACCACCTCCAAATCACCTCAATTTTGGCACACATGATCTCTTGCACAAACAATGCTAGGTTTCCAAGGTTTTATATTTTTTGAATTTTTTTAATTTATAATGCCCTTTGGACTGACTGATGAAAACATCGGTCTATGCCTCAAGGGGGCATTGTAAAATAATATTTTCCAAAAATTTCTTTCATACACATGTTTGGCACATGTGGGTCACCATGTACAAGAAAATTGGGGTGATTTGGAGGTGGTGGAAAATTCACCTTTTTTCAAAAAACTGGCTTATGTGACCAAATGGTCCCTCCGAATGCGGGCATTTTTCGACCACCTCCAAATCACCTCAATTTTGGCACACATGATCTCTTGCACAAACAATGCTAGGTTTCCAAGGTTTTGTATTTTTTGAATTTTTTTGAATTTATAATGCCCTCTAGACTGACTGCTGAAAACATCGGTCTATGCCTCAAGGGGGCATTGTAAAATAATTATTTCCAAAAGTTTCTTTCATACACATGTTTGGCACATGTGGGTCACCATGTACAAGAAAATTGGGGTGATTTGGAGGTGGTGGAAAAATTCACCTTTTTTCAAAAACTGGCTTATGTGACCAAATGGTCCCTCCGGAATGCGGGCATTTTTTCGACCACCTCCAAATCACCTCAATTTTGGCACACATGATCTCTTGCACAAACAATGCTAGGTTTCCAAGGATTTGTATTTTTTGAATTTTTTTGAATTTATAATGCCCTCTAGATTGACTGCTGAAAACATCGGTCTATGCCTCAAGGGGGCATTGTAAAATAATTTTTTCCAAAAATTTCTTCATACACATGTTTGGCACATGTGGTTCACCATGTACAAGAAAATCGGGGTGATTTGGAGGTGGTGGAAAATTCACCTTTTTCGAAAACTGGCTTATGTGACCAAATGGTCCCTCCGAATGCGGGCATTTTTTCGACCACCTCCAAATCACCTCAATTTTGGCACACATGATCTCTTGCACAAACAATGCTAGGTTTCCAAGGTTTTGTATTTTTTTGAATTTATTGAATTTATAATGCCCTCTAGACTGACTGCTGAAAACATCGGTCTATGTCTCAAGGGGGCATTGTAAAATATATTTTTCAAAAAATTTCTTTCATACACATGTTTGGCACATGTGGGTCACCATGTACAAGAAAATTGGGGTGATTTGGAGGTGGTGGAAAAATTCACCTTTTTCAAAAACTGGCATATGTGACCAAATGGTCCCTCCGGAATGCGGGCATTTTTTCGACCACCTCCAAATCACCTCAATTTTGGCACACATGATCTCTTGCACAAACAATGCAAGGTTTCCAAGGTTTTGTCTTTTTTTGAATTTTTTTGAATTTATAATGCCCTCTAGACTGACCTGTGAAAACATCGGTCTATGCCTCAAGGGGGCATTGTAAAATAATATTTTCCAAAAATTTCTTTCATACACATGTTTGGCACATGTGGGTCACCATGTACAAGAAAATTGGGGTGATTTGGAGGTGGTGGAAAATTCACCTTTTTTCAAAAACTGGCTTATGTGACCAAATGGTCCCTCCGGAATGCAGGCATTTTTTCGACCACCTCCAAATCACCTCAATTTTGGCACACATGGTCTCTTGCACAAAAAAGCTAGGTTTCCAAGGTTTTGTATTTTTTTTGAATTTTTTTGAATTTATAATGCCCTCTAGACTGACTGCTGAAAACATCGGTCTATGCCTAAAGGGGCAATTGTAAAATAATTATTTCAAAAGTTTCTTTCATACACATGTTTTGCACATGTGGGTCACCATGTACAAGAAAATTGGGGTGATTTGGAGGTGGTGGAAAATTCACCTTTTTTCAAAAACTGGCTTATGTTAGACCAAATGGTCCCTCCGGAATGCGGGCATTTTTTCGACCACCTCCAAATCACCTCAATTTTGGCACACATGATCTCTTGCACAAACAATGCTAGGTTTCCAAGGTTTTGTATTTTTTGAATTTTTTTGAATTTATAATGCCCTCTAGACTGACTGCTGAAAACATCGGTCTATGCCTCAAGGGGGCATTGTAAAATAATTATTTCCAAAAGTTTCTTTCATACACATTTTTGGCACATGTGGGTCACCATGTACAAGAAAATTGGGGTGATTTGGAGGTGGTGGAAAATTCACCTTTTTTCAAAAACTAGCTTATGTGACCAAATGGTCCCTCCTAATGCGGGCATTTTTCGACCACCTCCAAATCACCTCAATTTTGGCACACATGATCTCTTGCACAAACAATGCTAGGTTTACAAGGTTTTGTATTTTTTGAATTTTTTTGAATTTATAATGCCCTCTAGACTGACTGCTGAAAACATCGGTCTATGCCTCAAGGGGGCATTGTAAAATAATTATTTCCAAAAGTTTCTTTCGTACACATTTTTGGCACATGTGGGTCACCATGTACAAAAAAATTGGGGTGATTTGGAGGTGGTGGAAAATTCACCTTTTTTCAAAAACTGGCTTATGTGACCAACTGGTCCCTCTGGAATGCAGGCATTTTTTCGACCACCTCCAAATTACCTCAATTTTGGCACACATGATCTCTTGCACAAACAATGCTAGGTTTCCAAGGTTTTGTATTTTGTTTGAATTTTTTTGAATTTATAATGCCCTCTTGACTGACTGCTGAAAACATCGGTCTATGCCTCAAGGGGACATTGTAAAATAATTATTTCCAAAATTTTCTTTCATACACATTTTTGGCACATGTGGGTCACCATGTACAAGAAAATTGGGGTGATTTGGAGGTGGTGGAAAAATTCACTTTTTTCAAAAACTGGCTTAAGTGACCAAATGGTTCCTCAGGAATGCGGGCATTTTTCGACCACCTCCAAATCACCTCAATTTTGGCACACATGATCTCTTGCACAAACAATGCTAGGTTTCCAAGGTTTTGTATTTTTTTGAATTTTTTTGAATTTATAATGCCCTCTAGACTGACTGCTGAAAACATCGGTCTATGCCTCAAGGGGGCATTGTAAAATAATTATTTCCAAAAGTTTCTTTCATACACATTTTTGGCACATGTGGGTCACCATGTACAAGAAAATTGGGGTGATTTGGAGGTGGTGGAAAATTCACCTTTTTCCAAATGGTCCCTCCGGAATGCGGGCATTTTTTTGACCACCTCCAAATCACCTCAATTTTGGCACACATGATCTCTTGCACAAACAATGCTAGGTTTCCAAGGTTCTGTATTTTTTGTATTTTTTGAATTTATAATGCCCTCTAGACTGATCTTTGAAAACATCGGTCTATGCCTCAAGGGGGCATTGTAAAATAATTATTTCCAAAAGTTTCTTTCATACACATGTTTGGCACATGTGGGTCACCATGTACAAGAAAATTGGGGTGATTTGGAGGTGGTGGAAAAATTCACCTTTTTTCAAAAACTGGCTTATGTGACCAAATGGTCCCTCCAGAATGAGGGCATTTTTTCGACCACCTCCAAATCACCTCAATTTTGGCACACATGATCTCTTGCACAAACAATGCTAGGTTTCCAAGGTTTTGTATTTTTTTTGAATTTTTTGAATTTATAATGCCCTCTAGACTGACTGCTGAAAACATCGGTCTATGCCTCAAGGGGGCATTGTAAAATAATTATTTCCAAAAGTTTCTTTCATACACATGTTTGGCACATGTGGGTCACCATGTACAAGAAAATTGGGGTGATTTGGAGGTGGTGGAAAATTCACCTTTTTCGAAAACTGGCTTATGTGACCAAATGGTCCCTCCGGAATGCAGGCATTTTTTCGACCACCTCCAAATTACCTCAATTTTGGCAGACATGATCTCTTGCACAAACAATGCTAGGTTTCCAAGGTTTTGTATTTTTTGTATTTTTTTGAATTTATAATGCCCTCTAGACTGACTGCTGAAAACATCGGTCTATGCCTTAGGGGGCATTGTAAAATAATTATTTCCAAAAGTTTCTTTCATACACATGTTTGGCACATGTGGGTCACCATGTACAAGAAAATTGGGGTGATTTGGAGGTGGTGGAAAATTCACCTTTTTTCCAAATGGTCCCTCCGGAATGCGGGCATTTTGTCGACCACCTCCAAATCACCTCAATTTTGGCACAAATGATCTCTTGCACAAACAATGCTAGGTTTCCAATATTTTGTATTTTTTTTTTGAATTTTTTTTAATTTATAATGCCCTCTAGACTAACTGCTGAAAATATCGGTCTATGCCTCAAGGGGGCATTGTAAAATATTTTTTTCCAAAAGTTTCTTTCTTACACATGTTTGGCACATGTGGGTCACCATGTACAAGAAAATTGGGGTGATTTGGAGGTGGTGGAAAATTCAACTTTTTCAAAATGGTCACTCAGTAATGAGGGCATTTTTTCGACCACCTCCAAATCACCTCAATTTTGGCACACATGATCTCTTGAACAAACAATGCTAGGTTTCCAAGGTTTTGTATTTTTTGAATTTTTTGAATTTATAATGCCCTCTAGACTGACTGCTGAAAACATCGGTCTATGCCTCAAGGGGCATTGTAAAATAATTATTTCAAAAGTTTCTTTCATACACATGTTTGGCACATGTGGGTCACCATGTATAAGAAAATTGGGGTGATTTGGAGGTGGTGGAAAATTCACCTTTTTCAAAAAACTGGCTTATGTTGACCAAATGGTCCCTCCTAATGCGGGCATTTTTTCGACCACCTCCAAATCACCTCAATTTTGGCACACATGATCTCTTGCACAAACAATGCTAGGTTTCCAAGGTTTTGTATTTTTTGAATTTTTGAATTTATAATGCCCTCTAGACTGACTTTGAAAACATCGGTCTATGCCTCAAGGGGCATTGTAAAATAATTTTTCCATAAGTTTCTTTCATACACATGTTTGGCACACGTGGGTCACCATGTATAAGAAAATTGGGGTGATTTGGAGGTTGTGGAAAATTCACCTTTTTCAAAAAACTGGCTTATGTTGACCAAATGGTCCCTCCGAATGCGGGCATTTTTCGACCACCTCCAAATCACCTCAATTATGGCACACATGAACTCTTGCACAAACAATGCTAGGTTTCCAAGGTTTTGTATTTTTGAATTTTTTGAATTTATAATGCCCTCTAGACTGACTGCTGAAAACATCGGTCTATGCCTCAAGGGGGCATACTAAAAAAATTATTACCAAAAGTATCTTTCATACACATATTTGGCACATGTGGGTCACCATGTACAAGAAAATAGGGGTGATTTGGAGGTGGTGGAAAATTCACCTTTTTCCAAATGGTCCCTCCGAATGCGGGCATTTTTCGACCACCTCCAAATCACCTCAATTTCGGCACACATGATCTCTTGCACAAACAATGCTAGGTTTCCAAGGTTTTGTATTTTTTGAATTTTTTGAATTTATAATGCCCTCTAGACTGACTGCTGAAAACATCGGCCTATGCCTCAAGGGGCATTGTAAAATAATTATTTCCAAAAGTTTCTTTCATACACATTTTTGGCACATGTGGGTCACCATGTACAAGAAAATTGGGGTGATTTGGAGGTGGTGGAAAATTCACCTTTTTTCCAAATGGTCCCTCCGGAATGCGGTCATTTTTTCGACCAATTTTCTCTTGTACAAGAAAATTGGGGTGATTTGGAGGTGGTGGAAAAATTCACCTATTTTCAAAAACTGGCTTATGTGACCAAATGGTCCCTCCGGAATGCAGGCATTTTTTCGACCACCTCCAAATCACCTCAATTTTGGCACACATGATCTCTTGCACAAACAATGCTAGGTTTCCAAGGTTTTGTATTTTTTTGAATTTGTTTGACTTTATAATGCCCTCTAGACTGACTGCTGAAAACATCGGTCTATGCCTCAAGGGGGCATTGTAAAATAATTATTTCCAAAAGTTTCTTTCATACACATGTTTGGCACATGTGGGTCACCATGTACAAGAAAATTGGGGTGATTTGGAGGTGGTGGAAAATTCACCTTTTTTCCAAATGGTCCCTCCGGAATGCGGGCATTTTTTCGACCACCTCCAAATCACCTTAATTTTGGCACACATGATCTCTTGCACAAACAATGCTAGGTTTCCAAGGTTTTGTATTTTTTTTTGAATTTTTTGAATTTATAATGCCCTCTAGACTGACTGCTGAAAACATCGGTCTATGCCTCAAGGGGGCATTGTAAAATATTTTTTCAAAAACTTTCTTTCATACACATGTTAGGCACATGTGGGTCACCATGTACAAGAAAATTGGGGTGATTTGGAGGTGGTGGAAAAATTCACCTTTTTCAAAAATCGCTTATGTGACCAAATGGTCCCTCCGAATGCGGGCATTTTTGACCACCTCCAAATCACCTCAATTTTGGCACACATGATCTCTTGCACAAACAATGCTAGGTTTCCAAGGTTTTGTATTTTTTGAATTTTTTGAATTTATAATGCCCTCTAGACTGACTGCTGAAAACATCGGTCTATGCCTCAAGGGGCATTGTAAAATAATTTTTTCAAAAGTTTCTTTCATACACATGTTTGGCACATGTGGGTCACCATGTACAAGAAAATTGGGGTGATTTGGAGTTGGTGGAAAAATTCACCTTTTTTCAAAAACTGGCTTACGTTAACCAAATAGTCCCTCCGGAATGCGGTCATTTTTTCGACCACCTCCAAATCACCTCAATTTTGGCACACATGATCTCTTGCACAAACAATGCTAGGTTTCCAAGGTTTTGTATTTTTTGAATTTTTTTGAATTTATAATGCCCTCTAGACTAACTGCTGAAAAGATCGGTCTATGCCGCAAGGGGCATTGTAAAATAATTATTTCAAAAGTTTCTTTCATACACATGCTTGGCACATGTGGGTCACCATGTACAAGAAAATTGGGGTGATTTGGAGGTAGTGGAAAAATTCACCTTTTTTCAAAAAACTGGCTTATGTTAAAAGACCAAATGGTCCCTCCGGAATGCGCGCATTTTTTCGACCACCTCCAAATCACCTCAATTTTGGCACACATGATCTCTTGCACAAACAATGCTAGGTTTCCAAGGTTTTGTAATTTTTTTGAATTTTTCTGAATTTATAATGCCCTCTAGACTAACTGATGAAAACATCGGTCTATGCCTCAAGGGGCATTGTAAAATAATTATTTCAAAATTTTCTTTCATACACATGTTTGGCACATGTGGGTCACCATGTACAAGAAAATTGGGGTGATTTGGAGGTGGTGGAAAAATTCACCTTTTTTCAAAAAACTGGCTTATGTGACCAAATGGTCCTCCTAATGCGGGCATTTTTTGACCACCTCCAAATCACCTCAATTTTGGCACACATGATCTCTTGCACAAACAATGCTAGGTTTCCAAGGTTTTGTATTTTTTTGAATTTTTTGGAATTTATAATGCCCTATAGAATTGAAGCTGAAAACATCGGTCTATTACTCAAGGTGGCATTGTAAAATAATTATTTCAAAAGTTTCTTTCATACACATGTTTGGCACATGTGGGTCACCATGTACAAGAAAATTGGGGTGATTTGGAGGTGGTGGAAAATTCACCTTTTTCAAAACTGGCTTATGTTAGACCAAATGGTCCCTCCGAATGCGGGCATTTTTCGACCACCTCCAAATCACCTCAATTTTGGCACACATGATCTCTTGCACAAACAATGCTAGGTTTCCAAGGTTTTGTATTTTTTGAATTTTTTTGAATTTATAATGCCCTCTAGACTGACTGCTGAAAACATCGGTCTATGCCTCAAGGGGGCATTGTAAAATAATTTTTTTCCAAAAATTTCTTTCATACACATGTTTGGCACATGTGGGTCACCATGTACAAGAAAATTGGGGTGATTTGGAGGTGGTGGAAAAATTCTCCTGTTTTAAAAAACTGGCTTATGTGACCAAATGGTCCCTCCGGAATGCGGGCATTTTTTCGACCACCTCCAAATCACCTCAATTTTGGCACACATGATCTCTTGCACAAACAATGCTAGGTTTCCAAGGTTTTGTATTTTTTGAATTTTTTTGAATTTATAATGCCCTCTAGACTGACTGCTGAAAACATCGGTCTATGCCTCAAGGGGGCATTGTAAAATAATTATTTCCAAAAGTTTCTTTCATACACATGTTTGGCACATGTGGGTCACCATGTACAAGAAAATTGGGGTGATTTGGAGGTGGTGGAAAAATTCACCTTTTTTATAAAAAATGGCTTATGTGACCAAATGGTCCCTCCGAATGCGGGCATTTTTCGACCACCTCCAAATCACCTCAATTTTGGCACACATGATCTCTTGCACAAACAATGCTAGGTTTCCAAGGTTTTGTATTTTTTGAATTTTTTTGAATTTATAATGCCCTCTAGACTGATCTTTGAAAACATCGGTCTATGCCTCAAGGGGCATTGTAAAATAATTATTTCAAAAGTTTCTTTCATACACATGTTTGGCACATGTGGGTCACCATGTACAAGAAAATTGGGGTGATTTGGAGGTGGTGGAAAATTCACCTTTTTTCAAAAAGTTGCGTAAGTGACCAAATGGTCCCTCCGGAATGCGGGCATTTTCTCGACCACCTCCAAATCACCTCAATTTTGGCACACATGATCTCTTGCATAAACAATGCTAGGTTTCCAAGGTTTTGTATTTTTGATTTTTTTTGAATTTATAATGCCCTCTAGACTGACTGCTGAAAACATCGGTCTATGCCTCAAGGGGGCATTGTAAAATAATTTTTTCCAAAAGTTTCTTTCATACACATTTTTGGCACATGTGGGTCACCATGTACAAGAAAATTGGGGTGATTTGGAGGCGGTGGAAATATTCACCTTTTTTCAAAAACTGGCTTATGTGACCAAATGGTCCCTCCGGAATGCAGGCATTTTTTTGACCACCTCCAAATCACCTCAATTTTGGCACACATGATCTCATGCACAAACAATGCTAGGTTTCCTAGGTTTTGTATTTTTTTTGAATTTGGTTGACTTTATAATGCCCTCTAGACTGACTGCTGAAAACATCGGTCTATGCCTCAAGGGGGCATTGTAAAATAATTATTTCCAAAAGTTTCTTTCATACACATGTTTGGCACATGTGGGTCACCATGTACAAGAAAATTGGGGTGATTTGGAGGTGGTGGAAAATTCACCTTTTTTCAAAAACTGGCTTATGTGACCAAATGGTCCCTCCAGAATGAGGGCAATTTTTCGACCACCTCCAAATCACCTCAATTTTGGCACACATGATCTCTTGCACAAACAATGCTAGGTTTCCAAGGTTTTGTATTTTCTGAATTTTTTGAATTTATAATGCCCTCTAGACTGATCTTTGAAAACATCGGTCTATGCCTCAAGGGGCATTGTAAAATAATTATTTCCAAAAGTTTCTTTCATACACATGTTTGGCACATGTGGGTCACCATGTACAAGAAAATTGGGGTGATTTGGAGGTGGTGGAAAATTCAACTTTTTTTCAAAAACTGGCTTAGGTGACCAAATGGTCTCTCCAGAATGCAGGCATGTTTTCGACCACCTCCAAATCACCTCAATTTTGGCACACATGATCTGTTGCACAAACAATGCTAGGTTTCCAAGGTTTTGTATTTTTTTTTGAATTTTTTGACTTTATAATGCCCTCTAGACTGACTGCCGAAAACATCGGTCTATGCCTCAAGGGGGCATTGTAAAATAATTATTTCCAAAAGTTTCTTTCATACAGATGTTTGGCACATGTGGGTCACCATGTACAAGAAAATTGGGGTGATTTGGAGGTGGTGGAAAAATTCACCTTTTTTAATAAACTGGCTTATGTGACCAAATGGTCCCTCCAAAATGCGGGCATTTTTTCGACGACCTTCAAATCACCTCAATTTTGGCACACATGATCTCTTGCACAAACAATGCTAGGTTTCCAATGTTTTGTATTTGTTTGAATTTATTTGAATTTATAATGCCCTCTAGACTGACTGCTGAAAACATCGGTCTATGCCTTAAGGGGGCATTGTAAAATAATTTTTTCCAAAAATTTCTTTCATACACATGTTTGGCACATGTGGGTCACCATGTACAAGAAATTGGGGTGATTTGGAGGTGGTGGAAAAATTCACCTTTTTTTAAAACTGGCTTATCTGACCAAATGGTCCCTCCGGAATGCAGGCATTTTTTTGACCAACTCCAAATCACCTCAATTTTGGCACACATAATCTCTTGAACAAACAATGCTAGGTTTCCAAGGTTTTGTATTTTTTGAATTTTTTTGAATTTATAATGCCCTCTAGACTGACTGCTGAAAACATCGGTCTATGCTTCAAGGGGCATTGTAAAATAATTATTTCAAAAGTTTCTTTCATACACATGTTTGGCACATGTGGCTCACCATGTACAAGAAAATTGGGGTGATTTGGAGGTGGTGGAAAATTCACCTTTTTTTCAAAAAACTGGCTTATGTGACCAAATGGTCCCTCCGAATGCGGGCATTTTTCGACCACCTCCAAATCACCTCAATTTTGGCACACATGATCTCTTGCACAAACAATGCTAGGTTTCCAAGGTTTTGTATTTTTTGAATTTTTTTGAATTTATAATGCCCTCTAGACTGCTGAAAACATCGGTCTATGCCTCAAGGGGCATTGTAAAATAATTATTTCAAAAGTTTCTTTCATACACATGTTTGGCACATGTGGGTCACCATGTACAAGAAAATTGGGGTGATTTGGAGGTGGTGGAAAATTCACCTTTTTCGAAAACTGGCTTATGTGACCAAATGGTCCCTCCGGAATGCGGGCATTTTTTCGACCACCTCCAAATCACCTCAATTTTGGCACACATGATCTCTTGCACAAACAATGCTAGGTTTCCAAGGTTTTGTATTTTTTGAATTTTTTTGAATTTATAATGCCCTCTAGACTGACTGCTGAAAACATCGGTCTATGCCTCAAGGGGGCATTGTAAAATAATTTTTTCAAAATTTCTTTCATACACATGTTTGGCACATGTGGGTCACCATGTACAAGAAAATTGGGGTGATTTGGAGGTGGTGGAAAATTCACCTTTTTTCAAAACTGGCTTATGTGACCAAATGGTCCCCTCCGAATGCGGGCATTTTTTGACCACCTCCAAATCACCTCAATTTTGGCACACATGAACTCTTGCACAAACAATGCTAGGTTTCCAAGGTTTTGTATTTTTTGAATTTTTTGAATTTATAATGCCCTCTAGACTCACTGCTGAAAACATCGGTCTATGCCTCAAGGGGCATTGTAAAATAATTATTTCCAAAATTTCTTTCATACACATGTTTGGCACATGTGGGTCACCATGTACAAGAAAATTGGGGTGATTTGGAGGTGGTGGAAAATTCACCTTTTTCGAAAACTGGCTTATGTGACCAAATGGTCCCTCCGAATGCGGGCATTTTTCGACCACCTCCAAATCACCTCAATTTTGGCACACATGATCTCTTGCACAAACAATGCTAGGTTTCCAAGGTTTTGTATTTTTTGAATTTTTTTGAATTTATAATGCCCTCTAGACTGACTGCTGAAAACATCGGTCTATGCCTCAAGGGGGCATTGTAAAATAATTATTTCCAAAAGTTTCTTTCATACACATTTTTGGCACATGTGTGTCACCATGTAGAAGAAAATTGGGGTGATTTGGAGGTGGTGGAAAATTCACCTTTTTTCAAAAACTGGCTTATGTGACCAAATGGTCCCTCCGGAATGCGGGCATTTTTTCGACCACCTCCAAATCACCTCAATTTTGGCACACATGATCTCTTGCACAAACAATGCTAGGTTTCCAAGGTTTTGTATTTTTTTGAATTTTTTTGAATTTATAATGCCCTCTAGACTGACTGCTGAAAACATCGGTCTATGCCTCAAGGGGGCATTGTAAAATAATTATTTCCAAAAGTTTCTTTCATACACATTTTTGGCACATGTGGGTCACCATGTACAAGAAAATTGGGGTGATTTGGAGGTGGTGGAAAATTCACCTTTTTCCAAATGGTCCCTCCGAATGCGGGCATTTTTCGACCACCTCCAAATCACCTCAATTTTGGCACACATGATCTCTTGCACAAACAATGCTAGGTTTCCAAGGTTTTGTATTTTTTGAATTTTTTTGAATTTATAATGCCCTCTAGACTGACTGCTGAAAACATCGGTCTATGCCTCAAGGGGGCATTGTAAAATAATTATTTCCAAAAGTTTCTTTCATACACATGTTTGGCACATGTGGGTCACCATGTACAAGAAAATTGGGGTGATTTGGAGGTGGTGGAAAAATTCACCTTTTTTCAAAAACTGGCTTATGTGACCAAATGGTCCCTCCGGAATGCAGGCATTTTTTCGACCACCTCCAAATCACCTCAATTTTTTCACACATTTTCTCTTGCACAAACAATGCTAGGTTTCCCAGGTTTTGTATTTTTTTTGAATTTGTTTGACTTTATAATGCCCTCTAGACTGACTGCTGAAAACATCGGTCTATGCCTCAAGGGGGCATTGTCAAATAATTATTTCAAAAATTTCTTTCATACACATGTTTGGCACATGTGGGTCACCATGTACAAGAAAATTGGGGTGATTTGGAGGTGGTGGAAAATTCACCTTTTTCGAAAACTGGCTTATGTGACCAAATGGTCCCTCCTAATGCGGGCATTTTTTCGACCACCGCCAAATCACCTCAATTTTGGCACACATGATCTCTTGCACAAACAATGCTAGGTTTCCAAGGTTTTGTATTTTTTGAATTTTTTTGAATTTATAATGCCCTCTAGACTGCTGAAAACATCGGTCTATGCCTCAAGGGGGCATTGTAAAATAATTATTTCCAAAAGTTTCTTTCATACACATGTTTGGCACATGTGGGTCACCATGTACAAGAAAATTGGGGTGATTTGGAGGTGGTGGAAATTCACCCTTTTTACAGATGGTTCCTCCGGAATGCGGGCATTTTTTGACCACCTCCAAATCACCTCAATTTTGGCACACATGATCTCTTGCACAAACAATGCTAGGTTTCCAAGGTTTTGTATTTTTTGTATTTTTTTGAATTTATAATGCCCTCTAGACTGACTGCTGAAAACATCGGTCTATGCCTCAAGGGGGCATTGTAAAATAATTTTTCCAAAAATTTCTTTCATACACATGTTTGGCACATGTGGGTCACCATGTACAAGAAACTTGGGGTGATTTGTAGGTGGTGGAAAATTTCACCTTTTTCAAAAAGTGGCTTAAGTTAGACCAAATGGTCCCTCCGGAATGCGGGCATTTTTTTCGACCACCTCCAAATCACCTCAATTTTGGCACACATGATCTCTTGCACAAACAATGCTAGGTTTCCAAGGTTTTGTATTTTTTTTTGAATTTATAATGCCCTCTAGACTGACTGCTGAAAACATCGGTCTATGCCTCAAGGGGGCATTGTAAAATAATATTTTCCAAAAATTTCTTTCATACACATGTTTGGCACATGTGGGTCACCATGTACAAGAAAATTGGGGTGATTTGGAGGTGGTGGAAAATTCACCTTTTTTCAAAAACTGGCTTATGTGACCAAATGGTCCTCCTCGAATGCGGGCATTTTTCGACCACCTCCAAATCACCTCAATTTTGGCACACATGCTCTCTTGCACAAACAATGCTAGGATTCCAAGGTATTGTATTTTTTTTGAATAAGTTAGACTTTATAATGCACTCAATACTTACTGATCAAAAAATCAGTCTATTCCTCAAGGTGGAATTGTAAAATAATTATTACAAAATTTTATTTCATACACATTTTTGGCACATGTGGGTCACCATGTACAAGAAAATTGGGGTGATTTGGAGGTGGTGGAAAATTCACCTTTTTCAAAAACTGGCTTATGTGACCAAATGGTCCCTCCGAATGCGGGCATTTTTCGACCACCTCCAAATCACCTCAATTTTGGCACACATGATCTCTTGCACAAACAATGCTAGGTTTCCAAGGTTTTGTATTTTTTGAATTTTTTGAATTTATAATGCCCTCTAGACTGACTGCTGAAAACATCGGTCTATGCCTCAAGGGGCATTGTAAAATATTTATTTCCAAAAGTTTCTTTCATACAAATGTTTGGCACATGTGGGTCACCATGTACAAGAAAATTGGGGTGATTTGGAGGTGGTGGAAAATTCACCTTTTTACAAAAAATGGCTAATGTGACCAAATGGTCCCTCCGAATGCATTTTTTCGACCACCTCCAAATCACCTCAATTTTGGCACACATGATCTCTTGCACAAACAATGCTAGGTTTCCAAGGTTTTGTATTTTTTGAATTTTTTGAATTTATAATGCCCTCTAGACTGCTGAAAACATCGGTCTATGCCTCAAGGGGCATTGTAAAATAATTTTTCAAAAGTTTCTTTCATACACATGTTTGGCACATGTGGGTCACCATGTACAAGAAAATTGGGGTGATTTGGAGGTGGTGGAAAATTAAACTTTTTTACAAAAACTGGCTTATGTGACCAAATGGTCCCTCCGGAATGCAGGCATTTTTTTGACCAACTCCAAATCACCTCAATTTTGGCACACATAATCTCTTGAACAAACAATGCTAGGTTTCCAAGGTTTTGTATTTTTTTGAATTTTTTTGAATTTATAATGCCCTCTAGACTGACTGCTGAAAACATCGGTCTATGCCTCAAGGGGGCATTGTAAAATATATTTTTCAAAGAGTAGCTGTCATACACAAGTTTGGCACAAGTGGGGCACCATGTACAAGAAAATTGGGGTGATTTGGAGGTGGTGGAAAAATTCACCTTTTTTCAAAAAACTGGCTTATGCCAAATGGTCCCTCCGGAATGCGGGCATATTTTCGACCACCTCCAAATCACCTCAATTTTGGCACACATGATCTCTTGCACAAACAATGCTAGGTTTCCAAGGTTTTGTATTTTTTGAATTTTTTTGAATTTATAATGCCCTCTAGACTGACTGCTGAAAACATCGGTCTATGCCTCAAGGGGGCATTGTAAAATAATTTTTTCAAAAAGTTTCTTTCATACACATGTTTGGCACATGTGGGTCACCATGTACAAGAAAATTGGGGTGATTTGGAGGTGGTGGAAAAATTCACCTTTTTTCAAAAACTGGCTTATGTGACCAAATGGTCCCTCCGGAATGCAGGCATTTTTTTTGACCACCTCCAAATCACCTCAATTTTGGCACACATGATCTCTTGCACAAACAATGCTAGGTTTCCAAGGTTTTTTATTTTTTGAATTTTTTGAATTTATAATGCCCTCTAGACTGACTGCTGAAAACATCGGTCTATGCCTCAAGGGGCATTGTAAAATAATTATTTCAAAAGTTTCTTTCATACACATGTTTGGCACATGTGGGTCACCATGTACAAGAAAATTGGGGTGATTTGGAGGTGGTGGAAAATTCACCTTTTTCCAAATGGTCCCTCCGAATGCGGGCATTTTTCGACCACCTCCAAATCACCTCAATTTTGGCACACATGATCTCTTGCACAAACAATGCTAGGTTTCCAAGGTTTTGTATTTTTTGAATTTTTTTGAATTTATAATGCCCTCTAGACTGACTGCTGAAAACATCGGTCTATGCCTCAAGGGGGCATTGTAAAATAATTTTTTCCAAAAGTTTCTTTCATACACATGTTTGGCACATGTGGGTCACCATGTACAAGAAAATTGGGGTGATTTGGAGGTGGTGGAAAAATTCACATTTTTTCAAAAACTGGCTTATGTTAAGACCAAATGGTCCCTCCGGAATGCGGGCATTTTTTCGGCCACCTCCAAATCACCTCAATTTTGGCACACATGATCTCTTGCACAAACAATGCTAGGTTTCCAAGGTTTTGTATTTTTTTGAATTTTTTTGAATTTATAATGCCCTCTAGACTGACTGCTGAAAACATCGGTCTATGCCTCAAGGGGGCATTGTAAAATAATTATTTCCAAAAGTTTCTTTCATACACATTTTTGGCACATGTGGGTCACCATGTACAAGAAAATTGGGGTGATTTGGAGGTGGTGGAAAATTCACCTTTTTCAAAAACTGGCTTATGTGACCAAATGGTACCTCCGGAATGCGGGCATTTTTTTGACCACCTCCAAATCACCTCAATTTTGGCACACATGATCTCTTGCACAAACAATGCTAGGTTTCCAAGGTTTTGTATTTTTTGAATTTTTTTGAATTTATAATGCCCTCTAGACTGACTGCTGAAAACATCGGTCTATGCCTCAAGGGGGCATTGTAAAATAATATTTTCCAAAAATTTCTTTCATACACATGTTTGGCACATGTGGGTCACCATGTACAAGAAAATTGGGGTGATTTGGAGGTAGTGGAAAAATTCACCTTTTTTCAAAAAACTGGCTTATGTGACCAAATGGTCCCTCCGGAATGCAGGCATTTTTCGACCACCTCCAAATCACCTCAATTTTGGCACACATGATCTCTTGCACAAACAATGCTAGGTTTCCAAGGTTTTGTATTTTTTTTGAATTTGTTTGACTTTATAATGCCCTCTAGACTGACTGCTGAAAACATCGGTCTATGCCTCAAGGGGGCATTGTAAAATAATTATTTCCAAAAGTTTCTTTCATACACATGTTTGGCACATGTGGGTCACCATGTACAAGAAAATTGGGGTGATTTGGAGGTGGTGGAAAATTCACCCTTTTTCCAAATGGTTCCTCAGGAATGCGGGCATTTTTTGACCACCTCCAAATCACCTCAATTTTGGCACACATGATCTCTTGCACAAACAATGCTAGGTTTCCAAGGTTTTGTATTTTTTTGAATTTTTTGGAATTTATAATGCCCTCTAAACTAACTTCTGAAAACATCGGTCTATGCCTCAAGGGGCATTGTAAAATAATTATTTCAAAAGTTTCTTTCATACACATGTTTGGCACATGTGGGTCACCATGTACAAGAAAATTGGGGTGATTTGGAGGTGGTGGAAAATTCACCTTTTTTCAAAACTGGCTTATGTGACCAAATGGTCCCTCCGAATGCGGGCATTTTTGACCACCTCCAAATCACCTCAATTTTGGCACACATGATCTCTTGCACAAACAATGCTAGGTTTCCAAGGTTTTGTATTTTTTGAATTTTTGAATTTATAATGCCCTCTAGACTGACTGCTGAAAACATCGGTCTATGCCTCAAGGGGCATTGTAAAATAATTTTTTCAAAAGTTTCTTTCATACACATGTTTGGCACATGTGGGTCACCATGTACAAGAAAATTGGGGTGATTTGGAGGTGGTGGAAAATTCACCTTTTTTCAAAAACTGGCTTATGTGACCAAATGGGCCCTCCGAATGCGGGCATTTTTCGACCACCTCCAAATCACCTCAATTTTGGCACACATGATCTCTTGCACAAACAATGCTAGGTTTCCAAGGTTTTTTATTTTTTGAATTTTTTGAATTTATAATGCCCTCTAGACTGATCTTTGAAAACATCGGTCTATGCCTCAAGGGGGCATTGTAAAATATATTTTTCCAAAAGTTTCTTTCATACACATGTTTGGCACATGTGGGTCACCATGTACAAGAAAATTGGGGTGATTTGGAGGTGGTGGAAAAATTCACCTTTTTCAAAAACTGGCTTATGTTAGACCAAATGGTCCCTCCGGAATGCAGGCATTTTTTCTCGACCACCTCCAAATCACCTCAATTTTGGCACACATGATCTCTTGCACAAACAATGCTAGGTTTCCAAGGTTTTGTATTTTTTGAATTTTTGTGAATTTATAATGCCCTCTAGACTGACTGCTGAAAACATCGGTCTATGCCTCAAGGGGGCATTGTAAAATAATTATTTCCAAAAGTTTCTTTCATACACATGTTTGGCACATGTGGGTCACCATGTACAAGAAAATTGGGGTGATTTGGAGGTGGTGGAAAATTAAACATTTTTAAAAATCGCTTATGTGACCAAATGGTCCCTCCGAATGCGGGCATTTTCGACCACCTCCGAATCACCTCAATTTTGGCACACATGATCTCTTGCACAAACAATGCTAGGTTTCCAAGGTTTTGTATTTTTTGAATTTTTTTTAATTTTATAATGCCCTCTAGACTGACTGCTGAAAACATCGGTCTATGCCTCAAGGGGGCATTGTAAAATAATTTTTTCCAAAAATTTATTTCCTACACATGTTTGGCACATGTGGGTCACCATGTACAAGAAAATTGGGTTGATTTGGAGGTGGTGGAAAATTTCACCTTTGGCTAATGTGACCAAATGGTCCCTCCGGAATGCAGGCATTTTTTCGACCACCTCCAAATCACCTCAATTTTGGCACACATGATCTCTTGCACAAACAATGCTAGGTTTCCAAGGTTTTGTTTTTTTTGAATTTGTTTGACTTTATAATGCCCTCTAGACTGACTGCTGAAAACATCGGTCTATGCCTCAAGGGGCATTGTAAAATAATTATTTCAAAGTTTCTTTCATACACATTTTTGGCACATGTGGGTCACCATGTACAAGAAAATTGGGGTGATTTGGAGGTGGTGGAAAATTCACCTTTTTTCAAAAAACTGGCTTATGTGACCAAATGGTCCCTCCGAATGCGGGCATTTTTCGACCACCTCCAAATCACCTCAATTTTGGCACACATGATCTCTTGCACAAACAATGCTAGGTTTCCAAGGTTTTGTATTTTTTGAATTTTTTGAATTTATAATGCCCTCTATACTGACTGCTGAAAACATCGGTCTATGCCTCAAGGGGCATTGTAAAATAATTATTTCAAAACTTTCTTTCATACACATGTTTGGCACATGTGGGTCACCATGTACAAGAAAATTGGGGTGATTTGGAGGTGGTGGAAAAATTCACCTTTTTTCAAAAACTGGCTTATGTGACCAAATGGTCCCTCCGGAATGCAGGCATTTTTCGACCACCTCCAAATCACCTCAATTTTGGCACACATGATCTCTTGCACAAACAATGCTAGGTTTCCAAGGTTTTGTATTTTTTTGAATTTTTTGAATTTATAATGCCCTCTAGACTGACTGCTGAAAACATCGGTCTATGCCTCAAGGGGCATTGTAAAATAATTATTTCCAAAAGTTTCTTTCATACACATTTTTGGCACATGTGGGTCACCATGTACAAGAAA
Source organism: Aegilops bicornis (assembly GCA_021605145.1). Classification (NCBI taxonomy): domain Eukaryota; kingdom Viridiplantae; phylum Streptophyta; class Magnoliopsida; order Poales; family Poaceae; genus Aegilops; species Aegilops bicornis. Next base: position 792,128,662 of record CM038673.1, on the reverse strand, counting down.
ATTGGGGTGATTTGGAGGTGGTGGAAAATTCACCTTTTTCAAAAATCGCTTATGTGACCAAATGGTCCCTCCGGAATGCGGGCATTTTTCGACCACCTCCAAATCACCTCAATTTTGCACACATGATCTCTTGCACAAACAATGCTAGGTTTCCAAGGTTTTGTATTTTTTGAATTTTTTGAATTTATAATGCCCTCTAGACTGACTGCTGAAAACATCGGTCTATGCCTTAGGGGGCATTGTAAAATAATTATTTCCAAAAGTTTCTTTCATACACATGTTTGGCACATGTGGGTCACCATGTACAAGAAAATTGGGGTGATTTGGAGGTGGTGGAAAAATTCACCTTTTTTCAAAAACTGGCTTATGTGACCAAATGGTCCCTCCGGAATGCAGGCATTTTTTCGACCACCTCCAAATCACCTCAATTTTGGCACACATGATCTCTTGCACAAACAATGCTAGGTTTCCAAGGTTTTGTATTTTTTTGAATTTTTTTGAATTTATAATGCCCTCTAGACTGACTGCTGAAAACATCGGTCTATGCCTCAAGGGGGCATTGTAAAATAATTATTTCCAAAAGTTTCTTTCATACACATTTTTGGCACATGTGGGTCACCATGTACAAGAAAATTGGGGTGATTTGGAGGTGGTGGAAAATTCACCTTTTTCCAAATGGTCCCTCCGGAATGCGGGCATTTTTTCGACCACCTCCAAATCACCTCAATTTTGGCACACATGATCTCTTGCACAAACAATGCTAGGTTTCCAAGGTTTTGTATTTTTTGAATTTTTTGAACTTATAATGCCCTCTAGACTGACTGCTGAAAACATCGGTCTATGCCTCAAGGGGGCATTGTAAAATAATTATTTCCAAAAGTTTCTTTCATACACATGTTTGGCACATGTGGGTCACCATGTAAAAGAAAATTGGGGTGATTTGGAGGTGGTGGAAAAATTCACCTATTTTCAAAAACTGGCTTATGTGACCAAATGGTCCCTCCGGAATGCAGGCATTTTTTCGACCACCTCCAAATCACCTCAATTTTGGCACACATGATCTCGTGCACAAACAATGCTAGGTTTCCAAGGTTTTGTATTTTTTTGAATTTTTTTGAATTTATAATGCCCTCTAGACTGACTGCTGAAAACATCGGTCTATGCCTCAAGGGGGCATTGTAAAATAATTATTTCCAAAAGTTTCTTTCATACACATGTTTGGCACATGTGGGTCACCATGTACAAGAAAATTGGGGTGATTTGGAGGTGGTGGAAAATTAACCTTTTTTCAAAACTGGCTTATGTGACCAAATGGTCCATCCTGAATGCAGGCATTTTTCGACCACCTCCAAAACACCTCAATTTTGGCACACATGATCTCTTGCACAAACAATGCTAGGTTTCCAAGGTTTGT